>JAGIQG010000026.1:34720056-35920056 GCA_024679065.1 Sphyrna mokarran
TCACCTGGCTTGAAAAAAGAAGCAAGTCTTTTGAAATGAAGAATCTCTTGGATTGGTTCCTGGAGAATGAAGTGTCCAATTAAGCAGCAGTGTGACATATAATAGTAACATAAGATTGTCAGATATGTGAACAGTTAAATGAGATTTACTTTCTGGAGTGTAAGTTATCTATTCAATAGTGTTTAGGCAATACTGTGTTTAATTTATTTATTGCAGTAAAAGCATTAAAACCTGAAATCTTGTCATCTAATGTTCCCAGTGACAAATTCAAATTCAAACATCTTTGAAAAATCTCTTATCCTCTATCATTGGAGCAGACTGATCATAAAATTGCATTTATTTAGCAACTGTAATGTTTTGAAAAGTTTAAACACAAGAACTTTCTTGAACAGAATTTGAAACTAAGCCGCATTAATGGTATTAGTTCAGTTTGGTTAGAGGGACAAGTTTTAAGAAGCATCTTAAAGGAATAGAGAGGTGCAAAGGGACTTAGGAAGGAAATTCCAGAGCTTTAGTGTCTTGCAACCGAAGGCATGGCCACCAATCAGAGGTACGTAACTGTCCACAATTGGAGGAATAGGTGCTGGAAGAGGCCACACTGGGGTTGAAGGGCGGGATGGATGAGCCCATCAAGGAATTTGTAAACAAGGAGTATTGTTACACAATGAAGGACGTGCTGTATTGTGTGTGTGTGCCAGTGTAAAGGACACACTGTGGTGTGTGTTGCGGTCAGGGCAGGCTTTGGTGTGACTCATGGTCAGGGATACACTCTGTCACGTGTGTGGCGGTCAGGGACATGTCTGAGTGTGTGCTGCGCTACATAATCAGGAGAGAGTGACCGAGAATTTTCAATATAAAGTCTCGTGGCGTCAGAGCAAACACGGTTAAACCACCTACCGACCTCTCTCAACAGAGCAAGCACATGGATACCACTTGGCAGGAGCCATTTTTTTTTCTCTTTCTTCACGTGTAACTGAACAGCACCGAGGGCCTTGAGGCTGGCGGGTTAATATTTTTAAATCAGAGCACTGAGCTGAAGGAATGAAAAGGAATAGAAGATGAGGTAAAGCAAATGTTTTGATCAGGCGTCGAACAATCCTGTGGATTGTGAGAGGAAAAGTCAGAGGTCAAGGCTTCTGTCAGAACCGTATTTCTACGACGGCCTCCTTGTGTGGAAGCGCTTATCACGGTGAAGGAATAAACTTCGAGAAAGGGGATCAGATCACCGATGGAAGTGAATTTTTATTTGGAAAAGCCAGCATCCAATATCAAGAGATTTTACTGAATTTGTACTGAATTTTACTGAAGTTGGCCTATTAGTTATAATAGGCCAATTAGTCTAAACATGAAACATGCTGGCCTATTAGTCCAGCATGTTTCATGTCCTGAAAGGTGTGTCGGTTCGGTGGGCTAGCCATGGTCAATTGTCCTTTAGTATGGATTTCCTCCGAGTGCTGCTGTTTTCTCCCACAGTGCAAATAACATGCTGGTTAAGTGCAATGACCATGCTAAATTCCCCCTCGTGTACCCGAACAGGCACCAGAGTGTGGCAAATAGGAGATTATATTAATAACTTCATTGCAGTGTTATGTAAGCCTACTTATAAGATATAGGAGCAGAATTAGGCCGTTCTGTCCATCGAGTCTGCTCTGCCGTTCAATCAGCTGATATTCTCCTCATCCCCATTTCCCTGTCTCCTCTTCAGAACCTTTCAATCCATTACCAATTAAAAATCTGTCCTCCTTAAATTAACTCCTCCTTAAATTTACTCACTGTCCCAGCATCCACTGCACTTTGGAGTAATGAATTCCATGGATTCATAATCCTGTGGGAGTTTCTCCTCAACTCTGTTTTAAATTTGCTACCCCTTATCCGAAGACCCCTCATCCTAGAAGGTGACATTAATAAATACGCTTAAACGATGTGTAGGTTGAAGGAGGGGGGGGGTGTTGGGCAAGGGGTGGGCCTGGGTAAGATGCTCTGTCGGAGAGTCGCTGCAGACTCAATGGGCCAAATGACCATTTTCTGCCCTGTAGAGGTTCTACGATTCTAATTAGCCTTGGTGGGGTGAGGTGATAAAACCCCCAGAGGAAACGTTCCTGAGGATTATTCAATGGGTGTTGCTGCAGAGTGCCTACCGATATAGTCCTGTGATAGCTTTCAAGGTTGAATATAGAGTGTTGGTGCTTACTGTCTGGCTTTCTAAGGAAGAGTATGTAAAGGTGCTTGAAGTCAGTGGAAATGTGTATCAGTGAATGGAATGGGCGACACGGTAGCACAGTGGTTAGCACTGCTGATTCACAGCTCTAGGGTCCTGGGCTCGATTCCCAGCTCAAGTCTGTGTGGAGTTTGCACGTTCTCCTCGTGTCTGCATGGGTTTCCTCTGGGTGCTCCGGGTTCCTCCCACAGTCCAAAGATGTGCGGGTTAGGTGGCTAAGAAATTGCCCCTTATTGTCCAGAGATATGTAGGTTAGAGAGATTAGTGGATATAATATGTAGGAGGGTTATCAGGGTAGGGCCTGGGTGAGATTTGTTCGGTGCGGACTTGATGGGCCAAAGGGCCTTTTTCTGCACTGTAGGGTTCTGTAGAAGGGGAACAGATTGCCTGAGTCTCAGTCCTGCGCTTTGCAGAGTAAACCTACTGAAGAACTGGCTTTTTATTCTGTTAAAGCCAGTCACACAGTACAGTAATTAACATTGTGACAAAATCCGGATAGGTTTTGTAAATTTTAGATTAAATTGTCCCTCACTGAAGGGACCTTTGTTCAAATTAGCTCTTGGCAAAGTCAAATAATTCCCTCAAGAGCCCATACAATGGTTGGAACTTGTTTCCAGTGGATATAAATCTGACGGGTGGACAGTAAGGAGACTTTACTGTGCCACAGGCCCCTTTCGGGGGGGTTGGGTGGGGTGGGAGTGGACGAGCATGGTAGTAGCCAGGCCGACCCAGAGTCACCATCCAACATTGCTGTTACATCGGTCCAAGGGCACCCCCTCCTCCTTGTGCTCTGGTGGGTGTGACTACACCCAGGAAATTGGATGATCACCATTGTCTTTGAGCCTTGTTGAGTTGGACAGAAGTAGGATCTTCCCCTCTATCACTCCACCAAACCCCAACCCCACCCCCAAACAACACATCCGCCCTGTTCTTTTAGTGACATTATGGTAATTGTACTGTGGTGCCATTACACGCTAAAGTCTTCTCTCTCTCGCCTTCTCCATCATTCCTGGTTCTCTCTCTTTGTCTGTCTCTCTCTTTGTCTGTCTCTCTCTTTGTCTGTCTCTCTCTTTGTCTGTCTGTCTGTCTGTCTCTCTCTTTGTCTGTCTCTCTCTGTCTGTCTCTCTCTCTCTCTCTCTCTCTGTCTCTCTCTCTCTCTCTCTCTCTCTCTCTCTCTTTGTCTGTCTCTCTCTCTCTCTCTTTGTCTGTCTCTGTCTCTCTCTCTCTCTTTGTCTGTCTCTGTCTCTCTCTCTCTCTCTCTTTGTCTGTCTCTGTCTCTCTCTCTCTCTCTCTCTTTGTCTGTCTCTGTCTCACTCTTCTCTGTCTGCGAGGTAATAGAACGAGGAAGCTTTCACCCACAAGAGTGATCTATTTAACAGCAAAACCATGCATGTGTTCAGCAGGATTTTTAAATTTTCCCCTCCAGGACTCGCACTGAGGGATTTTTGTCTCTCGAGACCTTTTTATAGGCTGAGGTTCACTTACTGTATTCCGAGAGATCCTGGGTGGTCACGTGACTGGTGAACAATTGCTCTTAAAGGAGCTCTTCCCAAATATAGTGTGACTGGATTGGTTCTGGAATACTGCAGTGGAAAGGTAAGTAAGTGGTCTGACAACACCAGGTTTAACTCCAACCGATTTATTTGATAGTAAACCCACAAGCTTTCGAGGTTTTCCTCTTTGTCAGGTGAATGAAGAGGTCTGGCATCCACCTGACGAAGGGGGAAACCTCGAAAGCTTGTGAGTTTACTATCAAATAAATTGGTTGGACTTAAACCTGGTGTTGTCAGGCTTCTTACTGTGTATACCCCAGTCCAACTCCATTATCTCCACATTGTTAAAAGCTAACATGGTGATCGTGTGGGCAGTCTTTGTTGTATCTCTCTGTGACCAATGCTTTAAGTGGAACATTTATCAACTGTGTTCACTGAAAAGTCAGTGATCAAATATTGGCTTTGACCAATGGGTTTGGGACTTGGCCCAGCCAACAATACCCATATCCTGAAAATTAATTTTTAAGAACACCCTGTAGTATCTTTGCACGGTGATGTTAATTGACTCGAGCGGTCTCTAGCTGACCCTCTTCTGCGGTACTTCAGATTTCCCTGAAAATAGTGTTAAAATATTTAACCAGAAATGAAGGGTTAGGAGTGCCACTGTGTCTGTGTTGCATCCCTGTGTTAAAACCTGACTGTCACACTGAGCATCAGTGCTGGCTCAGTTGAGAGAACTTTAATTTTTGGTCACATGGCTCTGAGTTCAAGGCCTGTATTAGGATTTGAGCAAGGAAGTTATGACTAACACTCCAGTGCAGTACTGAGGGAATGCTGCACTGTTGGTGCTGTTGTCTTTCAAGTGAAATATTAAAGTGAGGCCGAGTCTGCGTGCTCAGGTGGATGTAACAGATGGCAATGTTTTAACTAAGGACAGGGGTGTTTATTTAGATTTATTATTGTCACGTGTATTAGTATACAGTGAAAAGTTCTGTTTTTTGCACAGTATACAGACAAAGTGTACCATTCATAAAGAAGAAAAGGAGAGAGTACAGAATATAGTCTTATAGTTGGGGCGTAGAGAAAGATCAACTTAATATGTGGTAGGCCCATTCAGAAGTGTGATGGCAGCAGGGAAGAAGTTGTTCTTGAGTCAGTTGGTATGTGATCTTAGATTTTTGCATCTTTTTCCCTATGGAAGAAGGTGGAAGAGAGAATGTCCAGAGTGCGTGGGATCCTTGATTATGCCGGCTGCTTTTCCGAGACAGCGGGAAGTGTAGGCAGAGTCAATGATGGGAGGCTGGTTTGAGCAATGGACTGAGCTTCGTTCACAATCCTTTGTAGTTCCTTGTGGTCTTGGACAGAGCAGAAGCCATACCAAGTTATGACAGAACCAGAAAGAATGCTTTCTATGGTGCATCTGCAAAAGTTGCTGAGAGTTGTAGCGGACATGCCAAATCTCCTTAACCTCCTGAGAAAGTAGAAGCTTTGGTGGATTATCCCTGGTGACCCGGCCAATATTTATCTCTCAATCAGAATTGCAAAGAGCCGGCTCATTGCTGTTTTATGGGATCTTCCTGTGTGCAAATTGGCTGCTGCATTTCCCACATTACAACAGTGACTGCTCTTCTAAAGTACCTGCCTGGCTTGTACCTGGTTTTTTTATATATATTTCATTGGCTGCAAATTGCTTTGAGACGTCTGGTGTTTTGTGTGCAAGCCTCTCGTTATCCTGGCTGGTGTGAAAGGAGAAGATGGCGCTTCGAACAATTTAAGAGGCTCTTGTCATGATTAAAGTCTGCACAACTTAGCCTCAATGGTTAATGGGCTGACTCCTGACAGCAGAGTGTACACAGCAGCCTCTCCACTCCCGCTGATGCTCCTCATCGACTGCAAGTACAGACCTCATCACATCCCCATTAGGACTGATCCCGTCACTGCTCGGTATTGTGCACAAACTCCTGTTGCTTAATGCTTTTATTAAGATAAATATCATTTATTTCCAAATATTCAGCGGCTGACATTTGAAGAATAAACCTCATTAATCAGCCTAATAAGGATCAAATATCCGTTGGAGCAGCCTCTTTGCTGTGATCATGTCACTGTCTGTCACTCTGACACACAAACAATAACAGTCCCAACGGTACAGGCAACCTGATTGCATTGGCTCAGCAATATTTACGGATCGCAGGAGCACCAAGCCTCCAGATATTCATTATCCCAGAATCCATTAATCTTCAAATCCGTGGGACCACAAAGTGCTGATCAAAGACAAGGGGAAGTAAAGAGGGAGGCGATGGCCTGGTAGTATTATCGCCAGACTATCAATCCAGGAGCTCAGCTAATGTTCCGGGGGCCTGGGTTCAAATCCTGCCACAGCAGATGGTGGAATTTCAATTCACGGAATCATTAGAATTGCTACAGTGCAGAAGGAGGCCATTCAGCCCTTCGAGTCTGCATCGACCACAATCCCACCCAGGCCCTATTCCTGTAACCCCACATAGTTACCCTGTGAATTCCTGACACTAGGGTCAATTTTAGCATGGCCACTCAACCTCGCCTGCACATCTTTGGACTGTGGGAGGAAATCAGAGCACCCGGAAGAAATCCGCACAGTCACGGGAGAGATCGAGCAAACTCTACATTGACATTGAGCCAAGCCAGGAATTCAAACCTGGGTCCCTGGCGTTATGAGGCAGTTGTACTAACCTCTATGCCATCCCAGTTAATAGCAGATTTAAAAAAAGAGTATCTGGAATTAATGATGACCATGAAGAAATTTCACAACACCTGATTAAAGTCCAGCAAGTTTATTTGGAATCATAAACTTTTGGAGCACTGTTCCTTCATCAGGTGAGCATGGCGTGTAGGTATAGCACACAAAAAACAATATTTTTCACTATATCCTAATACAAGTGACAATAATAAATTAGATCACTCACCTGATGAAGGAGCAGTGCTCCAAAAGCTTGTGATTCCAAATAAACCTGTTGGACTTTTACCTTTTGTTATGAGGTTATTTACTGTGCCCACCTCAGTCCAATGCCGGCATCTCCACATCATGGCCATTAAACCATTGTTGGAGAAACTCATTTGGTTCACTACTGCCTTTAGGGAAGGAAACCTGCCATCCTTACCTGGTCTGGTCCACGTGTTACTCATGAGCCACAGCAAGCGGTTGATTCTCAACTTCCTTGGGGCAACTAGGGATGGGCAATAAATGCTGGCCAGCCAGCGGCGCCCATGTCTCATGGGTGAATAAAAAACTAGCAAAGCTCCAAGAGCGTGGGGGAACGAGAGCTTATAGTACAGGAACAGATCATCCATGTGAGCCTGCTCTCATTCTACTTCAGCTCACTCCCTCAAGCATACATTCCTTTCTCCCTTGTAGGATTCCTTTTAATTCATGGGATATGGCCTTCATTGGCTGGGCCAGCGTTTATTGCCCATCATTGATTGCCCTTGAGAAGGTGGTAGTGAACTCTCTTCTTGAGTTGCTGCAGTCCCTGAGGTGTAGGTGCACCCGCGGTACTGTTAGTGAGTGAGTTCCAGGATTTTGACCCAGCAACAGTGAAAGAATGGCGGTGATTTTTCCCAAGTCAGGCTACTGTTTTTCTTTATTTATGGGACGTGGGCTGACCAACATTTATTGCCCATCCTTAGTTGCCTCTGTCCAGAGGACAGATGAGAATCAACGACAGGAGTCACACGTGGGTCAGACCTGGTAAGAACGGCAGGTTATCTTCCCTAAAGTGAACTAGATGCCTTGAAAAGGGACCTTCCAGGTTGTGGTGTTACTGTGCATCTGCTCCCCCGTCATTTCATGCAGTCATGGATTTGGAAGGGAAAGAAATAAAATGTTGGAAAATCTCAGCAGGACTGACAGCGTCTGTGGAGAGAAAATCAGGACAATGTTGTCGTCCCGAGTTGAAACATTAGCCCTGTTCTGTCCACACTGATGTTGTCAGACCTGCTGAGATTTTCCAGCATTTTCTGCTGTTGTTTTAGATTCCACAGCATCCCCTACAGCGCAGAAGGAGGCCATTCGATCCATCAAGTCTGCATGACCACCCAAGCCCTATTCCCGTAACCCTGCCTATTTACCCTGCTAATCCTCCTGACACTAAGGTCAATTTAGCATGGCCAATCCACCTAACTCGCACACCCTTTGGACTGTGGAAGGGAACTAGAGCACCGAGAAAGGAAACCCATATAGACACGGGGAGAATGTGCACACTCCACACAGACAGAGGCCAGAATTGAACCTGGGTCCCCTGTGAACAGTATTTTGCCTTTTTTCGTAAGTTTGGAAGGTGCTGTCGAAAAAAGCATCGGTAAATTCCTGCAGTGTATTCTGTGGATGGTACACACTGTGCATCGATGCATCACTGGCCTCCAACTGACAATCACCAGGAAGTCGCATTCTTAACATTCTCGGGGTAAAGGATTTTCTGCTGAATTCCCTATCAGATTTATTGGTTATTGTCTTTTCCCTTTACGGTATGGGTCAGGTTTTTAACTCTTCCCTGAAAATAGAAACACCTGCAGTCCGTTGTCGGAGCCTCCCCCACCTTTTGAGAGAGTTGGCAGAACAAGAAGAGGAGAGTGTCCCTGGTGCCTCGCACCGCGGAGCCTGTAGGTCACGGCTTTAGGCTTGCTGTCAGCCGATGATGGAAAGCCGGCTGCTTCCCTACGGGGGAGGGGAAGCAAGAGCAGATAAAGCCGGTTCTTGTTGTGTGTACCTGCTGGCACCACTTAGCCTGGAATCTCTACCATTGCATGTGATCGCTGGCATACCACGGTTGAGTCAGAGGTGTGGGAGGGTTGAAACGGACGGAGAAGATTCTAACTTCTTTTTGAAAAGAGGCATGTGTTGAGTTTAGAACACCTTCTTTCCGCCTCAGGAATTGGGCTTCAGTCCAGCTAAACCGCATAGAGTCTGTCTTTCTTTGTACAAAATTCTCCAATTCTGCACCTCCCCTCCCACCCCCGCAAACAGCGTGAATGGAGAATTTGATGCTCTCCTCCCACCTCCCCAGCACCCCCCCATTCAGCAGCGGGACTGGAGAATCCCACAACCGTGGAACAAGATTGGAGAATTCCCAGTACTAGCCCACACACGGTCCTGGATTGCAGAGTCCAGTAGGGAGTGCTGTGAAACTAACTGAAGTTTATTTATTAGTCACAGGTAGGTTTACATTAACACTGCAGTGAAGTTACTGTGAAAATCCCCCGAGTCACCACGCTCCTGTTCGGCGGCACTGAGGGAGAATTTAGCACAGCCAATGCTGCACCCTAACCAGCACGTCTTTCGGACTGTGGGAGGAAACTGGAGCACCCAGAGGAAACCCACGCAGACACGGGGAGAGCATGCAGACTCCGCACAGACAGTGACCTGAGACCGGGAATCAAACCCAGGTCCCTGGTGCTGTGAGGCAGGCAGCGCTGAGACTGATGGCTGCTTTATTATTGGAGTCGCATTTAATCTACCCTATCAAACCCACAGTGGGAATCGGAGGAGATGGAAGAATATCATGTTCCTGGCAAGCACCAAAACATTGAAATAAAACCGGGAGTTGAAAATGAGTAAAAAATCCCACGGTTGCACATCTGTTACTCGACTTTAAAATGTTTGAGAATCAGGTTTATTTCCATCATGCGGAAGGAACTTGCCAAAGACAATAATTTGCAACTGGCTAGTTTTGTTTTGCATAATCCTGTAATTCCAAGGTGCTCTTCTAAGAAGCAGCCAAGTTGTCCTTTATAATCGCGGGTCCGGCCTGTTGGCTGGTAGCTGCCATCCTTGAACATTTGTGCATTTCCTGGAACGCAGACTGACATTGGGCGGGAGAATCCTGAGGGAAAGTGATGTAGCCCAAATAACAGTGGTGGGGTGACAAGCTCGAGGGTGGGGAAACCTGGTTTTAGAAAGCCCTTTCGTACCCTCCCAATATCTTGAATTCCTTGCGGTCAATAGATCATTGCATCCCGACAGGGCAGAAGGAGCCTGTCCCTAGGTCCCTATCCCCGTGACCCCATGTGTTTACCCTCCTAATCTCCCCGACACTAAGGGGTAACTTAGCGTGGCCAATCCAGCCAACCCACACATCTTTGGATTGTGGGAAGGAGCAGGAGGAAACCCACGCAGAACCGTTCAAACTCCACACAGCAACCAAGGCTGGAATCGAACCCTGGCGAGGCAGCAGTGCTAACCACTGTGCCGTCTTGCTGTCGTTACCATTAAGATAAAGAGGAAGCAATTTCCAAAGGTTCGAGGTTTCAGAATGGGCCACAGGAGGATTGATAACAACCCCAGTGGTTTTAAAAAAAAGAATCAAGGGGGCAGATAAGTGGATAGATCCGCATCTCCGGCCACTCATCCTCACTATACTTTCCAGTCTCTAGTTAAACAAGTTGACATCCTTGCTTGGGGAATGTGTCTAATATCTGATTTCAAAGCAGTCGTTAACTCCTGCATTTCACTGCCTACAAGTGATTTTGTTGCAGTGTTAATGCAAACATTCTTGTGACACCAGTAAATAAACTTTAAACTTTGAGAATTTGGAGTTCGGCAGAAGTCTCCAAATGGTTAGTTACTGAATGAAGGCCAACCTTGAAACTTGTTTGTATTGGAGGAGGGAATTCTCCATTTCCCCAGCCCCCCTGCAGGATAGATTTGATCTCTAGTCGGGAGCCGTGTACTGTTTTTGCTCCGTTGCAGTTGGGAGATTTTGATTGATTTTCCTTCTTGCAGCCAAGAGGTGGGATGCCGGAGGTGACTGCTTTTCACATTGCAGGAGAACGTGGCCGTGTCGGAGGGCTAGAAGCAGCCTCCTGAATTTTATTTTTAAAACTGCGCACAATGCCCGTGGGTCAGTCAGCGTCTGAAAACAAGCTTGGCTTGTGTGCTCCTTTTCCCAAGAACTGGATCACAACTGTTTCCTTTTTAGATTTTCAGTGTCTGCTATGTATTTACACAACTGTTTTCACTTTGAAAAATGGATGTGTGCATTTACATAGCACCTTTCACGACCTCAGGATAGTCCAAAATATATTCCAGCCAACTGACTACTTTTTGAAGTGTTGTCATTGTTATGGTAAGCGCTATCAACCCCCATAAAGGTCCCAACAATCACAATCATAAAGAGAAGATGAGCGGATCACCAATAACGGGTAATACTGGTTGAGAGATACTGATAGGAACATAGAAACCAGAAGCAGGAGTTGGCCATTCGGCCCTTCGAGCCTGCTCCACCATTCATTTTGATCATCAAATTCAATATCCTGATCCCTCTCTCATTCCCCCCGACCCCGGTCAAAGCCCTTGATCCCCTTAAGTCACAAGTGCTATATCTAATTTCCTCTTGAAATCACACAATGTTTTGGTCTCAACTACTTGCTGTGGTAGTGAATTTCGCACATTCGCTACTCTCTGGGTGAAGAAATTTCTCCTCACCTCAGTTCTAATTTGTCCCTTGTCCTCAAAACTATGGCCCCGAGTTCTGGACTCCCCTACCATTGGGAACATTCTTTCTGAATCTCCACTATCTAATTCTGTTAGAATGTTAGAAACTTACGTGAGATCCCCTCTCTCTCTTCTAAGCTCCAATGATTATAATCCTAACCAAGTTAGTCTCTTCTCATATGACTGAGCTGCCATTCCAGGAATCAGTCTGGTAAACCTTCGCTGTACTCCTTCTGTAACATGGACATCCTTCCTCAGATAAGGATACCAAAACAACATACAATAGTCCAGGTATGGCCTCACCAAATCCCTGTACAATTACAGCAAAATATTCCTATATTCAAATCTTCTCATTGTGAAGGGCAATGTACCATTTGCCTCTTTACTGCTTGCTGTACCCGCTCACTTACTTTCAGCTACTGATGCACAGGGACATCAAGGTCTTGCTGATTATCCACTTCTCTCAATTTAATCTGTCTTCCTATTATTGTTACCAAACTGGATAAACTCATAATTATTCACATTATACTGTGTCTGCCACACAGATGCCATATACTCACCATATCCAAATCCCCCTCTGCGTCCTCCTCACAGCTCACCCACCCAACTTTGTGTCAACTGGAGATAATACATTCAGTTAATACATTCATGATAATACATTCAGTTCCTGCTTCCAAATCATTAATATATAATGTGAATATGTCCCTATTCTTCTTCAGAATAGTGCCTTGGAATCTTTCTTATCCACTCAAAGGCAAACAAGACCTTGAATTAACAACTCACCCCTGAAAAAATGGCACCTCTGACAGTGCAGTACTCCCTCAGTACCGCACAGGAGGGGCAACCTAATTGGCCATACGAACCAGCAATGTAACTCTGGAGATTAGGATTGTTCTAAGTCACAAGTGACACCTTCAGTATTAGTAAAGTGACGTATGGGTGTAGCATAGGCAGCGCCTGGAGTTTGTGAGAACTTTGGTGAACACAGTGTTGTACAATGAACATAATGTGCGGGATCCAGCACCCCCCTCCATCCGCTCCCCTCCACCTGCCTTCCCACGGCATCTTGTGCAAAAGTGGCCCGGCACTGGTCAGCAACAGGACGTTGCTGCTGCCGATGGCTTTTTCCGCGGCTTGCACTCTCCAGTGTTGGGGAAATCTGTCACGAGGAATCACCATCAGTAGGCCCGGAAGATCAGGAAAGGTCGGAAAATATTGGCTGAGTGCAACACTAAGCCATGTGGAGTGTGGAAGGCCCAGGTTTAATTATTGGCCCGGGTTAATAAGGCGGTATTTGGGGCAATGCAGTTGCTCTCTGCCGATTGTGATGGTGTTTGGGATGATGGAGGAGAGGCCAAATGAGCCTTTTCCTCACCCTGGCCAGTGATTGTTCCTTTATTATATTCCAGCACGACAATGTTTGGTGGTTAAAGAAGGGTTGAGTTGATTAGTTTTCCAGTTTGTTTATTTATTAGTGTCACGAGTAGGCCTACATTAACACTGCAATGAAAGTACTCTGAGAATCCCCACACCGACTGGGTACGCTGAGAGAGAATTTAGCGTGGCCTAACTGCACGCCTTGGGACTCTGGGAAGAAACCGGGAGCCTCCGGAAGAAACCTGAGGAGAACGTGCGGACTCTGCGCAAACAGTGCCCTAAGCTGGGAATCGAACCTGGCTCCCTGGCATTGTGAGGCAGCAGTGCTAACCACTGTGCCACTAGGCGAACAGAGATGATGAGATCAACAGACTCGTTCTGTGCTGCAAGGTTCCATGATTTAACAGGGTTAATTTGCTGCTGGCTGACTCGCACATAATTCTCCTAGAACGGCCTTGTTGGGTAAGGGAATGAGGCAGTATCCCAAGCTCAAATGGCCCCCAATGTGTTCCTGAGCCCTCGGAGGAGTTGTTGAGGTTGGCAGGGAGAAAGGAAGAGTGTAGGCGGGTGAGGAAGGAACAAAATGTAGGCCTTATTTAGCCGCTGGGAATCTTCCCGCATCTTATTTCCAGCTGCCACACAGCGCTTCCGTCACTAGAGAGGAAATTTAGTATTAAGTTTCGTTTTTTTTTTCAATTTTTCCGGGCAAGGTAGCTGATGAAAAGACATCAAGTACTTTTCAATAAAGCATGAAGGACGCTTTTGATTCTTATCCCAGAAGTGTACCGGCCTCAGAATTTGGAAACAGCAGAGCTAATTTTGATAATATTCTGTTTGAAATGTATTCTCAGGAAGAGGTGGGAAAAATAATGAGAGGGATAGAGAGAGAGTGGGCGAGACGCACACGTTGAGCAAAATGGGTAAAAGGAGAAGTGGAAGGAAGAAAAGAAATGAGGATCAGAAGGAAAATACATTTCTGTCGAACATTTAACAAGCTCGGGATAGTTGAAGGTGCTTTACAGCTTTGACAAAGTGTTGTTATTGTTGCAATGTAGAAAATCTGGCAGCCAGTTTGGGCACAGCAAGTTCCCACTAGCATCGATGTGATAAGTGACCCTGTTGTCCGTTCTGATGATGTTAATTGTTGGAGCTGGAAACAGAAAATCGATTCTATTTGTAATGGATATAAATTTCACTGGAACCACTACTCCAGCTTCACCCTTCTTGTAGAATTCCAGTGGACTGTTCTCTTGATTCTTCACCAACTGGGTGGCAACTGCGCAGGGTGTCCTCAGAACCCTACAGTGCAGAAGGAGGCCATTTGGCCCATCGAGTCTGCACCAACTCTCCGGAAGAGCATCCTAACCAGGTTTGCATCTCTGCCCTATCCCCGTAAACCTGCGCATTCACCATGGCTAATCCATCTAATTTACACATCTTTCAACGCCAATGCACATATCTTGCACATCTTTGATCTGTGGGAAAAAACCAGAGCACCTGGAGGAAACTCATGTAGACACAGAGAAAACGTGCAAACTCCATGCAGACCGTGACCCAAAGTTGGAATTGAACCTGGCTCCCTGGCACTGTGAGGCTGCAGTGCTAACCACTGTGTGCCACATTTCCACTCTTTCTTGATCTGTGTTGAACTTGGCAGGGAGGATACAATTGTCTGGAATAGTTAAGGGGAGGGCAACACCTATTCTCCCTCATTCACATTAAGTGATAACTCAGGGAAAAGGCCCTTCCAGAACCAAATAACTAACCAATGGTCATGTGCACAAAATGGTCACATTTAACATGATTGCAGAGAGCAACAAGAAATGTCTGAAGGCCTGAAGAGATCCACATCTTGCAGAGAGAGAGGGTGATAGAAAATTGAATAATGGAGACCAATGCTTCAGTGGATTTTCCTGATTGCTTCCATTTCTGTCGGATTTGTTTGGCTCTAACCACCCCCAGATCTTTTAAATTCTGAGGGACCACACCGTTTGCCGTTGCCTTTTAAACTGCAGTCTCTCCACTTTCCTGTTCCTTGTCCAACACACTTCAAACCTCATGTCTTAACATCACAGATGTATCATAGAATCTCTAAGTGCAGAAGGAGCCACTCGGCCCATTGCGTCTGCACTGACTCTCCGACGTCTTACCTTACCCAGGACCCCTCCTGCACTCTATCCCCATGACCCACACATGGCTAGTCCATCTAATTTATACATCTTAGGACACTAAGGGACAATTTACCTTGACCAATCCACCTAACCCTGCACGTTTGTGGACCCTGGGAGGAAACCGGAGCCCCCGGAAAAAACCCACGCAGAGACAGAGAGAATGCGCAAACTCCATCCAGTCACCTGGGGCCAGAATTGAACTCGGGTCCCTGGCACTGAGACAGCAGTGCTAGCCACTGTGCCACCATGTCAAAAGTTTTTTTTTTCCCTGTTACTTACAAGTATTTGCCAATCCAAAATTCTGTTGACCAATGACAACTGATCCACACATCAGTCAGGCTTTGTAATCCTAATGTAATGGTAACTTTAAGAGTTGGTGTTTGTTCTGTACCATCAGATCACAGTATTTTCCACAGAAGGCCTGTACTGCAGTAAGCATTAAAAGGAAAAGTTTCCTCGGGTCATTAGGTCTTCCCATTTCTGTTTTAAGAATAACACAAATGGACAGCGCGTTAAACATAGTTTGTTGCTGCTGCCAGGTGCCAGCTGGAGCAGCCGCTTACATTAGAAATCTAATCACTTCCAGGAGAAGCCCGGCTCTCGATTTGAGTTGCTGGATGAATGGTTAAATAGGTTGCTGCACAAAGGTTTGCAAATTGGTTATTTTTAATCTGAACCGTCTAAAATCTCTGATCCCAGCTGAAGATTTATTGGGAAGTCTTTTATAAGCCCCATCAGTATTCCACTCCAGCTTGGATTCAGCTTTCTAACTTCCGAATGTCACCTTTTTGAAATGCAAAATTTAACATTAAATTTAGAAACATACATTTTGCATTAAAAAGTGTAGAGATAAATGTTATGGTTTTGGTACAGGACATGCTATTCTTTCTTCCCCTCTTTGGCTTCACTCTCTCTCTTCTCCCACTTCCTCTGTTTCTCTATCCTCCTCTCTCTTGCTTTCCATTTTTTTTGTTTTCCTCCTTTATCTCTCGCTCTCTTCCTCTCTTCTGCTTTTCATTCCTCCTCTCCCCCCTCTCTTGTTTTTTGCTCCTTTCTCTCCTCTCTCTCTCCTCTCTTCCTTCTCTCTTTCTTCCCTTCTCTGTCTCTCCCCTTGTTTCTCTCTCTCTCTTCCCTCCTCTCTTTCTCCCTCCTCCTCTCTCTCTCTCCCCTCCTCTTGTTTTCTCTCTTTTTCTTTCTCTTCTTTCTTTCTTTCTCTCTCTCTCTCCTCTCTCTCACTCACACACACACACACACACACACACACACAACACACACACACACACACACACACACACACACACCCTTCCTTCTATCTCTCCCCTCTTCTCTCTTTCTCCCTCCTCCTCTCTCCTCTCCCCCTCCTCTTGTTTTCTCTCTTTTTCTTTCTTTCTTTCTCTCTCTCTCTATCACACACACACACACACACACACACACACACACACACACACACACACACACACCACACACACACACACACACACACACACACCCTTCCTTCTATCTCTCCCCCTTCTCTCTTTCTCCCTCCTCTATCTCTCTCTCTCTCTCCCCCTCCTCCCTCTTTGTCTCTTCCCTTCCTTCCTCTCTCTCTCTCTCCCCTCCTCCCTCTCTCTTCCCTTCTCCCCTCTTTCTTTCTCTTTCCCCTCTCTCTCTCTCTCTCTCTCTCTCCCCCCTCGCTCAGTAAGGACAGGACAGTCAAACCAAGCTTGAAGAGTTGAATTCAGTAGTGTTCATTGGTTGATGAGGATGGAGGATAGAGTTGAACTGTTCTAACGCAGAGAAAGGTTTTGAAGTCTCGGCATTAATTGGCGTGCCACTGGTGGATGATTATTTTGGCAGGACAGATTTTCCACTTGGTATTTCAAAAGCAGTTCTGAGGATCGAGACCATTGCTGGTTGCCCAGTGTCCGTACGCATGTATGATCATCCAGGTATCTGTACATTAGCGAGAGGAGTCGAGCACTCAGGCCTTTTTACTGTCCTGAAGCAGGCACATTCTCACTCTCCACTGAGGTTACATCCTTGCGGATAAATGGTGGAACCGCAATGGTGAACATACTTCACAATGGGAAGCAATTAGATGGGTTCCAGTCACCTCAAATGTACAAAAGATCAAAGACAATAAAAACTAAGCTCATTCAATTTAACAAGAAATTTACTGCAGATGGTTGTAGAATAGAACAGAACACTTACAGTGCAGAGAAAGGCCATTCAGTCCATCAAGTTGGCACGGTATGAGTAGTACGGTGGCACAATGGTTAGCGCTGCTGCTTCACAGCTCCAGAGTCCTGGATTCAATTCCCAGCTCGGGTCACTGTCTGTGTGGAGCTTGCACATTCTCCTCATGTCTGCATGGGTTTCCTACGGGTACTCCAGTTTCCTCTCTCAGTCCGAAGATGTGTGGGTTAGATTGATTGATTGGCTGTGTGAAGAAATTGCCCCTTAGTGCCCAGGGATGCATAGGTTAGAGGGATTAGTAGGGATATCAGGGTAGGGCCTGGGTGGGATTGTGTTTGGTGCAGACTCGATAGGCTGAATGGCCTCTTTCTGCACTGTAGGGTTCTATGATCCTATGAAGTCTGCATTGACTCCCCAACAGAGTATTTTACCCAGGCCCACTTCACGCCTTATTCCCGTAACCCCACATATTTACCATAGCTAATACCCCAAACCTACATGTCTTTGGGACAATTTAGCGTGACTAATC
Source organism: Sphyrna mokarran (assembly GCA_024679065.1). Lineage (NCBI taxonomy): Eukaryota > Metazoa > Chordata > Chondrichthyes > Carcharhiniformes > Carcharhinidae > Sphyrna > Sphyrna mokarran. Next base: position 34,737,488 of record JAGIQG010000026.1, read on the forward strand.
CACCTAGCCTGCACACCTTCGGACTGAGAGAGGAAACAGGAGCACCCTAAGGAAACCCATGCTGACACGGGGAAAGGACATGCAAATTCTGCACAGACATTGACCAAAAGGTGCATGGGACCTCTCTGAGTCCCATCATCCCTGTGCATGGGCCTGGCCAGCACTAAAAAATCTAAACTATGCACATGCATTTCTTTCCCAGCTGGATCTTGAAGATGTCAACCACAGAAGTGAAGTTTAATTTTAGTTTAACCACGTGAATTTTGAATCATTCTGAATTTATTTCCATGGCACATTTGGGGTGTCTCCACAGCTGGGGGCCACTAGTCTAATGTTACAGAACAGAAGCCAACATTCAGTCCATTGCTACTGTACTGGTTTTCTAAGGCAAGCATTTGGATCAGGTTAGGCAAAACTGTAGCTTAGCACTAGGAGGGACAAAGGCCAATATTGCCCACTGCCACACACCTTCCTGTCCCCACCCAGGTCTACTTTTCAGCCCCTTTCTCAGTAAGATAGGTCTCGTAACTTCCCCAGCCACCCTGAAAACTCTGAGTAAATCCTGGTTTTTCCAGGAAATGTGAAGACATTTTTGTCATAAATCTTTAATTTAATTTTTTTTAAATGATACCATGGCTCACCAAGATTACGTATTTGTATGGTTCGTGTTTACATTTGATAAACTGACGCAGTGATTTATTTTTGCTAAATCCTTTAAGCAGGAAAAACAATTTTTCAATGTTCAATGTTGACCTAATGTGCTCCCCTTCTAATGATAATGTGAAGTTCTTTAGCCTCTGACCCTGTGTCACAAAGCTCGGATCATCCATTCTAATCCCAACTCATTACCGCAGTGTCCAATGAGCTTTCCCTGATAGATTTCAGAGTCTGACTGAGCAGATTGTAGTACTTACTCTGTAATAAAATAAGTACCATTCTGCAATTACTGGATAATCAAGCTCCGATCATTGAGATGCCCAGGCTAAGGGCTCAGGCTTGCTGTGTAGGACACCATCAAGGTTAACAATATAGGGCAGATGATGTATCGAAGAGGGTGCCGGGGAGATTTATGAGGATGTTGCCAGGACTGGAGAATTGCAGCTGTGAGGATAAATTAGATTGGCTTGGAGCAGAGGAGGTTGAGGGGGAGATTGATTGAGATGTACAGGGTTGTGAGGGACAATCGTAAAATCCCAACAGTGCAGAAGGAGACCATTTGGAGCATTGAGCCTGCACTGAAAACAATCTGATCGGTAACCCCACGCATTCACCTTGCTAGTCTCCTGAACCTCAAGGGCAATATAGCATGGCAACCAGCCTAACCAGCTCATCTTTGGAGTGTGGGAAAGAACTGGAGCATCCGGAGGAAGACCACACAGATATGGGGAGAATGTGCAAACTTTACACAGTGTCCCGAGGCCAGAATTGAACCCGGGTCCATGGCACTGTAAGGCAGCAGTGCCATCCATTGTGCCACCCAATTTTGTTAAAATTCATCTATGGGACATGGGCATCGCCAGCTAGGCCAGCATTTATTGCCCTTCCCTAGATGCCCTTCAGAAGGTAATGGGGAGCTGCCTATTTGAACAGCTGCAGTTCCTGAGATGTAGGTGCACCCACAGTCCTGTTAGGGAGAGAATTCCAGGATTATGACCTAGTGATGGTGAAAGAATGGCAATATATTTCCAAATCAGGTTGGTGAGTACTTGGAGGGGAACCTGCTGGTGGTGGTGCTCCCAGATACCTGCTGCTCTCCTCCTTCTCTATGGCAGTGGTTGTTGGTTTGGAAGGTACTATCTAAGGGACCTTGGTGAGTTACTGCAAACTTACAGATGGGAAGGGCATATTTACTTGAGTAGAGAGGTCAGTGATTGGTCGAATGTGTGTGATTGGTTAAAAGATTCGAAGGGATACGAGGAAAGTGCTTTTCACCCAGAAGGGGTTTGGAACTAGCTGCCTGAAAAGGCAATAAAAACAAAAACCTTAAATTCATTTCAAAGATTTCTGGGTTTGCACCTTGCATTCCATAACCCGCAGGACTACAGACCAAACGCTGAAAATTGGGATTGGGCTGAGAGACTCATTTCTCGGCTAGTGCAGACCCAATGGGTCAAGTGGACTCTCCCAGCTGCGAACTTTCTACGATTCTGCAAGTTTAGGCCAAATTTGGCTTTAAAATAAAACCTGCAGGTTTCAAGAGAAGAAGACTGTGGGAGATGAGGAGTTCCACAGCTTGAAGTCAGAGAAGAAGTGGTGACTGTCTGAATTTCAATGTATAGAAACTACGTTCATTTATATAGCACCTTTCGCAGCTGCAGGACAGCTGAAAGTGCTTTACAACCATTGAAATTTCTTTTGAAGTGTCAACGCTGCTGGAATATGAGTAATTCAGTACCAATTTGTGATACTAGATTTGGTGTTACTACATATAGGATTAGTGGCGTAGTGGACAGTGAAGAAGGTTATCTAGGATTGCAATGGGGGATTTTGATTAATTGGGCCAGTGGGCTGATGAACGGCAGATGGAATTTAATTTAGGTAGACGTGAGGCGATGCATTTTGGTAGATTGATCCAGGACAGGACTTACTCAGTCAATATTAGAGCAGGGAGAATTATAGAACAAAGAGATCTGGGGCTATAGGTTCACAGCTCCTTGAAAGTGGAGTCACAGGTGCATTGGGTGGTGAAGAAGTCACTTGGCATGTTTGGTTTCGTTAGTCAGAATATTGAGTACAGGAGTTGGAATATCTTGTTGAAGTTGTACAAGACTTTGGTAAAGCCACTTATAATACTGTGTATAGTTCTAGTCACCCTATTTTATAAAAGGTATCATTATACTAGAAAAAGTACAGAAAAGATTTACTAGGATACTTGATGGTTTGAGTTATAAGGAGAGGCTGGATAGTCTGGGACTTTTTTTTTGCTGGAGTGTAGGAAGCTTAGGGGTGATCTTATCGAGGTCTACAAAATAATGATAGATAGTCAATGCCTTTCCCCAAAGGTAGGGGAGTTGAAGACTAAAGGGATAGATTTCAGGTGAGAGGGGAGAGGTACAAAAGGGTCCAGAGGGATAATTCTTTCACACACAGAGTGGTGAGTGTCTGCAACGAGCTGCCAGAGGTAGGAGTAGAGGCAGATAGAATTTTGTCTCTTAAAAAGCATTTAGATAATTACATGGGTAGGATGGGTATAGAGGGATATGGGCCAAATGTGGGCAATTAGGACTAGCTTAAGGGTAAAAAGTGCACGGGCAAGTTTGACCAAGACTCTGAATTTGTGAACAGGAAGCTCTGTATTTTAAATTTAATTTATTATTGTCACAAGTATTAGTATTCAGTGAAAAGTATTGTTTCTTGTGCATTATACAGATACCATTCGTAGAGAAGGTAGTGTTACAGTCTTAGCTAGGGTACAGAGAAAGATCAACTTAGTGTGAGGTAGGTCCATTCAAAAGTTACCCTGTTACTTCCCCTGATACCAAGATGTAATTTTGCATGGCCAAGCAACCTAACCTGCATACCTTTGGACTATGGGGGAAAACCAGAGCACCCGGAGGAATCCCATGCAGACACGGGGAAAGTGTGCAGATTCCACACAGACAGTGACCCGCGCCGGGAATCGAACCTGGTTCCGTGGCATTGAGGTAGCAGTGCTAACCACGGTGCCACCTTGCAGGTTGGAGGGGAAGCAGGAGAAGGAACGTGTGCACGTTCACAGGCAAATGCTGAGATCGGAGGAGCTGTTTTGAGAGGTGTCCTGTCTGTGATATTGTGTTGCAAATCACTGAAACGCTGGACTGTGGAACGGATTCATCACTTCACCAAACCTGTCACAGCCAACTATGTCCAATTTACAGGTCTCAGTCCAGTGGAGCAGTGTTCCTTTTGACTGTTGTGCCGCAGGGGAGAGTCTAACAGTCCATAATATAAAAAGCTGTCTCATCTGATTTTGCAGAATAAAATATCTCGCGGTCCCTCATCCATCTTCATTTGCTTCCCTGCACAAAATCAGGTATTCCCTGTCATTGGTAAATCCCACAGTGGTAGTTCTTGGTTTGTGCACCTGATCCTACAGCAGATTCTGTTCTGTCAGGACCTTCCCGTGGCCAATCCTATGAGAGTTTAATCACTCCCGGTTTCCTGGATTATTACATCTTAGCAGCGGTCAATGCCATTTTATTTTTGTCCTTTTTCTTTTGTCCCAAGTAGGATTTTAGTAAGAGTTCCAGGATAGTGTGATCGTTATGAGATGGGTCTACTCACCACGCAGCCATCCAGATCCGGAATCTCTGGAGACTTAGTCGTACTGATAAGTGCTTAAGGGCTCCCAGGAGATAGAAGCCAGCCAAAAAGAGGGTGACAGATGCTTGCCAGCTGGAAGCCAAGAAACCTCCTGTGGTAATTCCAGAAGGCACCATGAAAATAAGTCAATGGGGATCTCCTCCACTGCAACAACATCACTGTCACGCCAGACTGAGCAGGGTGCTTGCTGCTGTCGCATGGTGCCTCAAGATTAGAAAAGCCCACATTTTGTTGGTCTCAAATCATGAAATCCACAGCTGACTTGGAAAGTGTCTCAAGCTGTTGAGACTGGTTAAGGCATCGCTGAGCCTCTTATTTTCATCATCGGGGAGTGCCACAGCAGATTTCTCAGTCTTCAGGTGACAAATAGCGTCACCAATGAAGAGGGTTCTTCTTCCTGGCTGGCTTCACCTCCCAGGAGTTCATCGTAAAGTGCTTGTCAGCAAGTGTCGGCCCTCCTGCATCCCAAGTGACGCCTTACCTGTGTGGCTCTTGCATGAGCTGATCTTCTGCAGAAGGCATCGCTGAGGAAGTATTGGCATAACAGTACTGTCCAACGACCCAGAGTAATGCCAGGTTTGAATCCTGCCACGGCAGATGGTGGAATTTGAATTCAATGAAAAAAAAATCTGGAATTGATTAAGCCGTTGTCGATGAATGTAAAAACCCATCTGGTTCACTAATGCTCTTCAGGGAAGGAAATCTGCCTGGTCTGGCCTACACGTGACTCTAGATCCATGTGGTTGACTCTTAAATGCCCTCTGAAATACCATTCAGTTCAAGGGCAACTGGAGGTGCTGATGAATGTTGGCCCAGTCTGTGATACCTGCATCCCATGAATGAACAGAATAGATCCAGTAAAGTTAATCCATTAATCAAAGAGCTGCAATTTCTTTTTGTTTGTTAAAGGAAGGGGTTTCCAGAAACTGGATTCAATGTCAACAATTCTTGGAATTTTCTCCTTTCTGGAGAAAGTGATGCCAAAGCTGAGCCCTTTCTCTCACGCCTCTACTCCAGAATTCGGTGATTGATCTTGTTTGCTGTTCTCTGCTCTCTGTTACTCTCCTATTATTGACGTGGCTCAGTTGCCATCTCAGCCTTTCCCTCCTGGAAGAGAGATTAAACAATTCAGGCCTATACTCTATGAATTTAGAAGGACGAGGAGAGATCAGATTGAGGTGTACAAGATGATAAAAGGTATGGATAACATTGACGTGGAGTGGACGCTTCCTCTTGTGGGACATTCTAGGATAAGAGGTCATAGTCTTAGGACAAGGGGTAGCAAATTTAAAAGTGAGTTGAGGATAAACTGCTTCTGCCAAAGGGTTGTGAATTTGTGGAATTGGCTACTCCAAAGTACAAGGGATGCACTCCAGTTTAAGGAGCAGATTTTTAATTGGTTGAAGGGCTATGGGGGACGGCAGGAAAATAGGGATGAGATATCTGCCGTGATCGAATGGTGGAGCAGACTCAATGGGCCGAATAGTCTAATTCTGCTTCTTTGAGCTTATGAGCTGTTCCAGCTCTTGGGGCTGTCGGTGGAGAGGTCACTGCCCCAGCTCTTGGTTGGCTGAAGCAGCCGTGTCCAGTGAGAGTGACAGGCGTCACCATGCGTGTCTGGAAGACAGCCTGAGCTAGGTACCCTGGAGGACTCATCAGCAATGGATGGGAAATGTCACAGCAGCAGGTTAAAATTTGGAGCAATCCATTTGCCCATCTGCACTTTCACCTCATTATTTGAAATGGTGTCAGTGGTGTAGGGGGAAGGGGTGTGAGTGCGAGGTTCTGAAATCAAGTCGTTGGATGCTTAGCAGTGAGAAGCAGTTGACTACAATATCTTTTCCTTTCTATAGTGATGTATAAGAATGGATGGTGCAATAAAAGAACATATTGTCATTTACCCTCTGGGCTCCCATCCACCCCAGATAACTCCAGTACTCCACGCAAACAATCCTCGGTCATCTACATCTCATTATGGGCTTTCTCATTCATCCGAATATCATTTTTTCTCACATCACTTCTTCTTTGCAAAGTTAAGTAATGGGAAGCGATGGGCTAGTGATATTATTAGGTTAATAATTCAGGAAACTCATCTAATGTTCTGGGGAATTTGAATTCAATAAGAAATATCTGGAATTAAAAATTTACCAATGACCATGAAACAATTGTCGGAAAAACCCAGCTGGTTCACTAATGTCCTTTAGGGAAGGAAATCTGCTGTCCTTACTCAGTCTGGCCTATACGTGACTCCAGAGCCACAGCAATGTTGTTGACTCTCAACTGCCCTCCAGGGGCATTGGGAACGAATGCTGGCCAGTCAACGATGTCCCACAAATAAAATGAATTCTCTTTTTTTATTGAATCCTCATTTCTTTAACATGATAATCTGATGACTATCATGTTCCGATCATCAGGGGTGGCACGGTAGCACAGTGGTTAGCACTGCTGCTTCACAGCTACAGAGTCCTGGGTTCGATTCTCGGCTCGGGTCACTGTGTGGAGTTTGCACATTCTCCCCATGTCTGCATGAGTTTCCTCCAGGTGCTCCGGTTTTCCTCCCACAGTCCAAAGATGTGTGGGTTAGGTTGATTGGCCATGCTAAGAAATTGCCCTTTAGTGTCCAGGGATGTGGAGGTTAGAGGGATTATTTGGTATAATATGTAGTTGATATGGGGGTAGAGCTTGGGTGGGATTGTGTTCATTGCAGGCTGATGGGCCGAAGGGTGTCTTCTTGCACTGTCGGGATCTATATAAACAATGCTGCTACTAATCATTCAGTATTCTAACCCTGGTGGCCATTCCTCTTGTATACACAGATTAGTTAACCTCAGCCTGCATCACAGCTGACTGATTCTGAGCATCACTCAATGTCCATCCTTCTGTGTTACCCAAGGACGGTGACCAGGAATGGAAATCTTGATGTATATTCTCATTACTTTATTCATTCATAGCATGTGATAATTGTCATTAAGGCCAACATTCATTGCCCGTACCAAGTTGCCTTTGTGGAGGTAATAGTGATTCCCTCCTCTTGAACACAACTCAGTGACTTATTGGGCTGTTTGCCTACAGGCCAGAGAAGTTATTAAGAATAAAGAATAGTCCAGCAAGGAACAGGCCCTTCAGCCCTCCAAGCCTGAGCCGATCATGTTCTAGACCAACTGTTTGTATCCCCCTCTTCCCCCTATGTTCATGTGAGTATCTGGATAAGTCTCAGATATCACTAACGTATCTGCTTCAATCAGTGGGTAATGCCCACAATCTCCATACAATTCAACACATTACGCACGTCTTAAAGTCAAAGATTTGACAAGTTCAGACTGTAAGAAAGGCAAGCAACTTTAACCTTAATAGAACGTCTGTTATTGCATTATTCTGATTCGTTTCCCATTTTCTAGCTCAGCCATCCTGTGGCCTCTTTGAGTAGGATAGCCAATTAAAATTTAAAGTTTATTTATTAGTCATAAGTAGGCTAACATTTACACTTCAATGATGTTACTGTGAAAATCTCCTAGCATCCGCTTTCCAGCGCCCGTCGGGCACGCTAAGGGAAAATTTAGCATGGTTGATTCCCCTAACCTGCACAACTTTGGACTGCGGGAGGAAACCGGAGCACCAGGAGAAAATCCATGCAGAGAACATGCAAACTCCAGACAGACGGAGACCCAAGCCAGGAATCGAACCCAGGTTCGATGCTGGATTAACTGCTGGACTCGGGGTTGCTTGATGTTTTGGGGATGCCAATTAGAAACTAGACCCACTTGGCCCAAACCTTCCTCACACTGGACGCTGACAACCAGCGTCCGCTCTCTGAATCGGGATGGCGCTGGGGAAAAGAGATCCTGTCCACAGTACCACCCAGTTCCTCCACTTCAAGGGTGTCTCGGGGATTATAAACCATGCCGTGTGCATGGCTCTTGATTTTATTGGAGAGCAGGACGAGCCGGCTCAGCTGCCGCAAACCCCCTGGAATTCCTGACGTCTCCATTGACCGCACCGCTCCGTTGCCTTTCTGGACAAGGTTACCTAGAAAGCTCGCCTGCATCATCTGGTATGTCATAGCACCAGAGGTGGTGCACATTCCTATTAATAAATGCTGAAATAACATTTTAACACATGAGAAAAAGCACTGTCTGCAGCTATAAATAGAAAGGGCAGCCGCTGGAGTCCTCCCCTTCCTGCTGCCGGTGAGAAACGTACAGATCAATAACTGCAGGGACTACAGAATGCAGTCTCCCCACCCCTTCACCCCAAATCCCAAAAGGTGATATTGAAGGAGGTGACCTTCTTACTTGATTCAGCTATATGATCCTCGAACAAGGGCCCTGAGTTCAAATAAATTTGGGTTTCCTCTGGGTACTCTAGTTTCCTCCCACAGTCCAAAGATGTGTGGGTTAGGTTGATTGCCCATGCTAAGGAATTGCCCCTTAGTGTCAGGGATGCGTAGGTTAGAGGGGATTAGTGGATATAATATGTAGGGATATGGGGGTAGGGCCTGGGTGGGATTGTACTTGCCACAGACTCGATGGGCCGAAGGGTCTCTTTCTGTACTGTAGGGTTCTATGATTCTATGAATTTGAATTTGGTTAATAAATCTGGAATCGAATGCTAGCCTCTGTAATGGTGACCATAAACCTATCATCAATTGTTGTAAAAACTCACTGATTCAGTCATGCTCTTCTTGAAGCTGGTGTCCTCACTCGGTCTGGCCTACGTGTGACTCCAGACCCACAGCAATGTGGTTGGCTCTTAACTGCCCTCTGAGATGGTCTAGCAAACCACGCAGTGCGGGGCAACAAATAACGGCCTTGCCATGAAAGAATAAAGGAAAAAAAATGGAGGCGGAATTCTGCGGATGCTGGAATCCGGGAAGAGGGGGGGGGGGATCTCGGCAGGTCTGGCAGCACTGTGGGGAGAGAGAGTGGTGATGGAGTTTTGCATCTGGATGACCCTTCATCAGAGCTCAGAGAAAGGAAAAAGATATGGATAGTTTTAGCCCAATTCTGGTGACAATGGAATATTGTACAAGAATTGCCCCTAATTGGAGTACCCGGGTTTTTTCTGGTTTCCTCCCACAGTCCAAAGATGTGCTGGTTAGGTTGATTGGCCATGCTAAGAAATTGCCCCTTAGTGTCCAGGAATGCATAGGTTAGTGGGTATAATATGTGGGTGTGGGGCCTGGCTGGGATCGTGTTCAGTGCAGACTCGATGGGCCGAAGGGCCTCTTCCTGCACTGTAGAGTTCTATGGTTGTAATTCAGCATTAAGTGGTGGCAATATAATGATGATACTTATCATTTTCCCTTTCCCACTTCTGTTTATCCACTTCTTCATTCTTGCTCTTCCTCTTGCCCCCAAACATCAGCCTCCCCCCCCTTCCAGGGCAACTGCCTCATTCCTTAGGTAATCCCTCAATAGACTATACCCCTGTTCTGCCATTCATGCTGATCACTCAGTGGACACTTTTAACACCTTTATCTGCTTTCTTTATCATCATTTACATTACTTTTGTTCAATTATCACATCCTCATGGTATAAATTTCTTCTGTTTTTTTTCTCTCTTGAATCTGATAGGAGTGGGGGGGGAGAGGAGAGGTTTTCAGGATGTTGGCTCTGTTCTCTCTCCACAGATGTTGTCGGATCTGCTGAGATTTTCCAGCATTTTCTATTTTGGTTTCAGATTTCAGCATTCGTAGTATATTGCTTTTATTTTGCATATCCACTGAGTCCAAAGATGTGCTGGTTAGGTTGATTGGCCATGTTAAATTGACCCTGGAGGGTAAAATTTCAGAGGGTAAATGTGTGGGGTTGTGGGGATAAGGCCAGGGTGGGATTGTGGTTGGTGCATACTCAATGGGTCAGGTGGCCTCTTTCTGCACTGTCCGGATTCTAGGATTGACTGTTTTGGAATGTTTTGAGGTTATATTGCAAAAACTGCAAAGCTTTCTCTCTTTTCTTTCGCTAAGGAGTTGGCCCAGTGTATTTGATCTCTTGTGAGGTTCCCCGCTGGAAGCGAAAGGGGGAGAGGGTTATCAGTTGAACAATCCTCTTCTGAAATTGCTTAAAGTTTGTACAGGTGTAAATGCCCATTCAACACACAGCATTTCTCCACAGGTATCTGAAGAGTTTTACATATGATTAACTTTTGCATGCAACCCTTGCTTGAGTGCACCTTGTTCACTGCACTTCATTTGGACTAGTTATCTCTCCTATGAACTGACTTGGGGGGTTTGAGACAGAGACACTAAAGGAATCAAAAGAGAGGGAGCAGTGGAAGAGAAAGAGAATGGATGAGCTAGAAAGTGCAACCATATTTAGCCTCCAGAGAGAGCTTATTTCCGTAATCCCATCCACTTTTTGACTAGCGGCTCCACTGTCGACATGGCAACATGCATAGCTTGTTGAGTTGCCTGATGGGCAACATATAGGGATGTCTCCGTGCTGTTTGATTTTGGAGTTAATTGGTTTCATCCTTAAACTAAGGCTTGATTTCACTCACGTAGAGAGATAGAAATGGGTTAATTTTTAGTGGAGTTTTGTTGGGATAGGTGTGTTAAGTGGTTCTCATTAATCATCATTAAGCAGAAGCAAACCTAGAATTACTTATTGACCCCCTGTGGAAACGTGATTGAAACACTGATTTATAAAGATAAATACTGCGGATAGTGTAATCTGCAACAAAAATAGAAAATGCTGGAAAATCTCAGCAGGTCTGACAGCATCTGTGGGGAGAGAATAGAGCCAATGTTTCGAGTTTGGATGACTCTTTGTCAGAGCACTGATTTATAAAATTTGTTTTTAACCTCCAACCTCCTTGTTTTCCTTCTGCAATATTTACCACAGTTTCCAAGTTGCAGGGACCTAATCTAACCTTAGATCCTAGGTTGCCTCAGACATTGAATGCCAGCATAGAATTCAGTTGTCAATAGGCCTCCCAGCTAAACCCCATCCTGTCTCCACCCGGTACATCTTCCACCTGTCACCTCCGAGGTCAGCAGCAAGACCCCGCAGAAGATCAGCAACATGCAACTCGAAACCTTTCTGTGGGCAGTCAAGTTTTCGAACAATGGATACTTAATGCCATTCATGGCCACCCCGTGCCATCCTAAAGACATGGAGACACATGGATGCCAACAACACACCAACTTCCAGTGACAGGAAGTGCCACCTACTGGTAGCCTTGTCTTAATTAAATTTATTCTTGAGATGAAGCAGGGAAACTTTGCATGTTTCTTCATTCACATCAAGCCAAGTTGTTTTGTCTAAGACATCATTTCTCAAGGCCTTGAGCTGAAAGATGACAGTTAGCAACAGGCCATCATTGTTTTCCTATTTAACTCAGCCAACACAGAAAATAATTGCAATTGCGCTTTCAGACCCACAAAGGGAAAGAATGCAATGCTCTATTAATATTCCTATCCGTTGCTATTTTCAACCCTAAAAGCATTTTTGATTTTATTATTTTTGTGTATTGGGATACAGTGAAAAATATTGTTTCTTATGCTCTATACAGATAAAACATACCATTCACAGAGTACATAAGGGAGAAGGAAAGAAGGTGCAGGATATAGTGTCACAATCATAGATTTAAAAAAATGTTTATTAGTCACAAGCAGATTCACATTTTACTGTGAAAATCACACAGTGCCACCTGTTTGGGTACACTGAGAAAGTTTAGCGTGGTCAATGGACCTAACCAACATGTCTTTCGGACTGCGGGAGGAAACTGTAGCACCCGGAGGAAACCCACACAAACAGGGAGAATGTGCAAACTCCACACAGACAGTAACCCAAGCTTGGAATCGAATCCAGGTCCCTGACACTGAGGCAGCAGTGCTAACCACTGTTCCACCCAAACAAGAGAAAGCTTAATACAAAGTAGTCCCTTTCAAAAGTCTGACAGCAGCAGGGAAGAAGCTGCTCTTGAGCTGATATGTGACCTCAGACTTTTGTCCTTTTTCCCAATGGAAGAAGGTGGAAGAGAGTATGTATTTGTAGTTCTTGAGCATGCTGGCTGTTTTTTCAAGGCAGTGTGAAGTGTAGGTGGAGTCAGTGAATGAGAGGCTGGTTTGCGTGATGGACTGGGCTACATTCACGTCCCTTCTACCAAACGTAGAGACCGGGATTTTTTGGCTCTGGTTCGCCCCAAGACTGGGAAATCCCACCTGACGTCAATGACCCTTTGCATGGTCTGTGTCCCACCCGCTACGACTCTCGGGATGGACGGGACGGGAACATTCCAACGTGGGTTTTTATTGATTTGGCTGCTTATCCTAGTTGCTAACAGTCCAAAATATGTCACTAAACATGGCAACCAATCTACACACCGCAAAATCCCACTAGCAACAGTGGGATTGAATAATCACTTGAATAATTAATGTTGGCAAGGCATTGGGAGCAGCCCCTGCTCTTTGTGTTGTTGTAGATTTTCCCTTCACTTGAATGGGGAGATTCCAATTTAGTGCCTCATTATAAGGATTGGAAATCTCAACAGTGCAGCACACCTTCAGTCGGAGACCTGATTGTCAGCCGAGATTGCAAACCTGAGCACTTCAAGTTATGTCTAATCAGAGGCATGGTGTCACGAACTAAGCCAAGCTCATGAAGGGCCTGAACTCGTATTGTTAGAACTAGCAACCAGCTCATCCTTCCTTATCTATGTAACCTCCACAATTCCTGTAGATCTCTAAACCTGGCATTCTGCCAATCCCTCAATGCCTTCATTTCACCATTGCCTTGTCTTCAATTGTCTATTCTATTCTCAACTCCTTCCCTCAAACTCTCCATTTCTTTCTGATCCTTTAAGACACGCTTCAAAAACCTATCTTTTTGGTCAAGAAAATAGAACCGACATTTCAAGACTAGGTGACCCTTTATTGGACAGAGGACTGACAGTGGGATTGTTGCCAGTACAGACTCAATGGGCCAAATGGCTTCCTGCGCTGTAGGGAATCGATAATGATAAATGCTTAAGACCTGGAACGAGGCTTGAACCCACAATCTCCTGGCTCAGAGATAAGAATCAGCAAAGATATCATTTTCAAAGCCTCTGAAACTCTCTCAGGCTGCTGGGCCAGAGCTTTATGTCATCTACAAATTATCGTGATTCTCCAGGCACTTTGAATTCATTTTGCCTCTGCTTTCATTGTTGAATGCATCTCTTGTAGAAATTTTACATATCTGTCAATGACTAATGTGAAATTTGCATTCTTACCATCTGTCTTCTGAAAGCTGATCTTCATTGTTGCAGTACGAAGATGTTGAGTCAAGCTATGATGCACTCTGAAACCTCATCATACTTCAACTGTTGGCTTGCACCGTGAGTGTTGACGGGCTATATGAACGACCACGGGATGAATTAAGGTTTCATCCAATCTTGTCTTCAGCTAATGGCTAGTGACTACATGTTTTAGCAGCTGTAGATAGGGAGCACAATGGTTAGCATTGCTGCCTCACAGTGCTAGGAGCCTAGGTTCGATTCCTGCCTTGGGTCGCTATCTGTGCAGAATCTGCATGTTCTTCCTGTGTCTGTATGTGTTTACTCTGGCAATTTCTTCCCACAGTATAGAAGACATGCTAGTTAGCTACATTGGCTATACTAAATTGTCCATTAGTGTACCCCAACAGGTGCCGGAGTGTGGCAACTCGGGGATTTTCACAATCGTTTCGTTGCAGTGTTAACGTCAGTCAACTTATGACACAAATAAATAAACTTTAAAGACTGCTTTGACTAAGCTCGGTAATTGGAGTTGGGTCTAAATGGCTCAACACCCACAATGATTGGAACAGTTCCAACGGAAGGCTTCATCAATTTGACACTCAAATTACTGATGTGAGCCCAAAATTGAGAGGAGCCCAAACAAGATTCTTCCCTCAATGCACACTACCAAAATATCAACCTCCTGATGCTAGCTGTGTGTGGATACAGAGATATATATAAACACTTGTTGTGACCTCAGAATGTTCTGACATCATTTACAGCCAGTGGAAAGCCTTATTGAAGTGTAATATTGGAAATGCAGCAACGTGCAGCTCCCACAAACAGAAAAAGAGAATGAATAGATTATCTACTTGTAATGATGTTTGAAAGATGAGAATTGACAAGAAGACCAAGGAGAGCTCCCCTGCTCTTTGACAAAGGAGTGCCATATTTCTCCTAAGATCTGCTCAGGTGGGCAGAGGAGGTCTTGTGGTGCGGTGGGTAGCATCCCTGATTCTGAACCAGAAGTTTCAGGTTCGAGTCCCACTCTAGGACTTGATAACCAAGGAAGGGACATTCATAACACAGCCAAACTGCGTTAAGGGTTATAGTGAACGGGAGGGTAAGTGGAGCTGAGTCCACGAAAATGGCTGATCTTATTGAATGACAAAGCAGGCTCGTGGGGCCAGATGGCCTATCCCTGCTCCTGGTTCTTAAGTTCAAACAGGGTGCAGCAATGTACCAAATCCTTCCAGAATGGTAATGATCAGCGGTAAGATCGGAAGACGCTCCTGATCAGCCATGTTTAGTATGAGGCCCCTTAAAGCTATAAGCTTCAGGTGACAGACTATTGACCCATTCCAGCTAAAACGGACTATGGAAACATGAGATGGGGTGAGAGAAACAGCAACAACACATGGGCAGAAAAGTGGCAAATGAAATGCAACCCAGGGAGTGTGAGGTGATGCATTTGGGGAGGCAAAAGTTTACACAATGAATGGGAGGAGAGGTGGAGAGGAAGAGAAGGCTTGTGGAGTGACTGTCCATAGATCCCTGAAGGTAACCACACTGATCGATAAGGGGGCTAGAAAGACATATGGAATCCTTCATTCACAAAGCCATAGGAGAGAAGAGCAGGGAAGTTATGCTGGAGCAGGACAAAACACCAGTTAGGCTGCAACGTGAAAACTGCACGCAGTTCTGGACACCTCATTACTGAAAGGATGTCATTGTATTTAGAAAGGGTGTGGAAGAGATTGATAAGGATGTTGCCAGGACTGGAAAATGTCACCAGAATCCCAGTAGAATTCCCTGCTCTTTCATTCTTTGATGGAATCGTGTGTCCGTCTGATGACAGCTACGAAGAAAGATTGGAAAAGCTAGGGTTATTCCCATAGGAAGAGAGGAGGCTGCGGGAGGTTTCAATTGCGATGTACAAAATTGTGAGAGGCCTGGATAGAGTGGATGAGAAGGATATACAAAGAACAAAGAACAGCACAGCACGGGAAACAGGCCCTTCGGCCCAACGAGCCCGCGCCGCCATCCTAACGTCTTAATGACATCTAGAGACCAACATAGGGACAATTTGTTACCCAATCAGCCTAAGAGCACGTTTTTGGGATGTGGGAGGAAACCGGAGCACCCGGAGAAAACCCACTTTATTTTTACTTTACTTTAGCAGAGAGATTTAGCAGGGGACATAGATCTAGAGGGATTTGGGAGAACGATTAGAGGGGAGATGAGAAAAATGTGTTTTTTTTAACCCAGAGGTTGGTAGGGAGTCTGGAATTCACTGTCTGAAAGAGTGGTAGAGGCAGAAGCTCATCGAAAGTGGACCAAGATGGCCGCTTCTCGTGCTCTAAACGTTCTATGAAGCAACTGAGACAAGGCCTCAGTTTAACATCTCAACTGAAGGAAGGTACTTTTGACAATAAAGCACCTTCAGCACTGCCTAGTATATAAGCCTTGCTGATTTGATCAAACTAACAGGAGTGAGTGCTACTCAATCAATCCATATCGTTTAAAGTTTATTTTTTGGTGTCATAATGTTTTTAATCCATAGATCTATAAATATGGAGAGGGATCGCGGGTAGAGATGGGAACATTGGGGTGGCGGCACGGGCTCGTTGGGCCGAAGGGCCTGTTTCCCGTGCTGTTTTGTTCTTTGTTCTATAAGTAGGCTTACATTAACACTGCAATGAAGTTACTGTGGAAATTCCCAAGTCATACGTTCTGGTGCCAGTTTGGGTGCGCTGAGGAAGAATTTAGCATGGCTAGTGTACCTAACCAGCGTGCCTTTGGACCGTGGGAGGAAACAGGAGCATCCAGAGAAAACCCACGCAGACACACAGAGAATGTGCAAACTTCGCAGACAGTGACCCAAGCCCGGGAATCAAACCCGAGTCCCTGGCGCTGGCTGAAGCTTAATACGTATATGTATCGACACGCAGTCAGCCTGTCTCAATCTTAACCTGCTACAGCTGAGCACGGTTCTCATTCCTCAACCTTCTGTGCTTCAGGGTAAGATGCTGCTTAAATAGTGCATGTTGACTTACAGCCTTTGGTATGCTTGCCAGGGATGGAATTGAAATGATCCAAACTGTTTTTGCTAAGCAGTATTGATGAGGCACTGAGACGTGTCCGGAGGCTGGAACTTTTCAGCTGCTTGTCCAGGTTGACTGACTGTTCGCTTGCTGTAAACCCGTGCGTCCAATTTCCAGTGCACTCCGCTGCTCAAGTTCACCTTTTACTAAAAATGTTCTTGGACGTTCAGCTTGGCTCACTCACTCTCCCTCGCTCTCTTTCTCCCTCCTCCAAGTCTGGACGCTGCAGGTTCGAATTCCACTGCAGAAGCTGAGCGTGGCAGTGGGCAGTTCCGCGGGAATTATACAGGAACATTCATTCCGCTCGAGCCAAGTGTTGGATTTAATCCTCCACCTAAATACTCGCCCCATGTACCAAACTGATTCTCATGTAACTTTTCTACCCTCTCCTTTAGTCAGAGATCTAACTTATTCTTCGAGATTAACATTTGACTTCTGCTTAAATCACTAACTCTGATCACGCATTCCACAACACTGGGTTTTCTTTGCATTCTGCCAAAGGTTCTTTATTTAATCTTGTATCTAAGCATAATCATCCATGTGAGATCTTCACCCATTAACTGCCCCCCCAGAGTGTCTGCTTATTGTCCCCTTGCTGCGTGTGGGAGCTTACTATGCATAAATTGATTGCTGCATTTTGCACAGTGTTCCACTTCAAGAAGCGCTTCTTGTAAAGTACTTAAAGATGAAAATTATGTGGGTGGAAAATTCTGAGCCCACCAGCGGCCTGCCGGGCAGAGGAAAATTAATCTCCCGATGGCAGGATGAACTTTAGCAATTAAATTTCTCAGGCCTTTGATCATTTGGAACCATGTTTTCGGGCTTTGGCAAGTTTCCAAAAGCTCTGCAACCAGTCTGAACGCGTGCGCCGCTGCAGTAACTGACTTTGTTAGTAAGTGTGTAGAAGACTGTGAGCCAAAGAGGCAAATCCGTGTGTTCCCCAGTCGGAGTCCATGGATGAACAGGGATATCCACTGCTTGCTGAAGTCCAGGCCTGAGGCGACACTGAAAGCCAGATACAATCTAAGGAGATCTATCAAAGATGCCAAAAGACAATATTGGACAAGGCTAGAGTTCAAGGCTAGGCACACCAACCCCCGGCCACTAGGGCAAGATCTGCAAGACATAACAGGCTACAAAATAAAGGCGTGTAAAATCGCCAGTTCCAACGAACCCCTCCCTGATGAGTTCAATACATTCTACACCCATTTTAAGCAAAAGATTAAAGAGAGCACACCCTCCATCCTGGAAGCACCTGTACCTGAGGTCACCATTGCAGATGTCACAGCAGTTTCCTTGAAGATCAACTCACAGAAAGCAACTGGCCCAGATAGGATACCCGGACCAGCACTCAGCTCCTACGTGGATCAGCTGGTGGAGTGTTCAACCTCGCTTTACAAAATCTGAGCTCCCTATCTGCTTCAAGAAGATGACCATCATCCCGGTACCTAAGGAAAACCAAGCAGCCTGCCTTAATGACTATCAGCTGATGGTTCTAACATCCATCATGAAGTTCTTCAAAAGGTTAGTCATGGCATGAATCAATTCCAGGCTCGCGGATTGCCTGGATCCACTACAGTTTGCTTATGCTGCAAGATGTCCACAGCAGACACCATTTCTCTGGCCTTGCACGCAATCCTGGAACACCTAGATAACAAGGACACCAATGTCAGACTCTTATTTATTGACTACAGCTCACCCCCAACACCATTATTCCCACAAAACTTATCTCCAAACTTCGTGGTCTGGGCCTCGGCTCCCCCCTCTGTGACTGGATCCTGAACTCCCTAACTTCACAGACCACAATCAGTAAGGATAGGCAACAACACTCCAAGATCATCCTCAACACCGGTGCCCCACAAGGCTGTGTTCACAGCCCCCTACTATACTCCTCATACACCTGTGACTGTGTGGCCAAATTCCCCTCCAATTCAATTTTTAAGTTTGCTAACAATACCAGCATAATGGGTCAGATCTCAAACAATGACAAGACAAAGTGCAGGAATGAGATAGAGAATCTGGTGAATTGGGGCGGCAACAATAATCTCTCCCTCAATGGCAACAAAACGAAGGAGCTTGTCATCAACTTCAGGCAGGAGAACAAGCCCCTGTCTACATTATTGGGGGTAAAGTAGAAAGGGTCGAGAGCTTCAAGTTTTTAGGTATCCAGGTCTCCGACAACTTGTCCTGGTGTTACAGGATATGCTACAGGAAAGGATATCCCGAAGCATGGTACATTGGGGAGAGCATGAGACGCTATGACAATGGATGAAGGAACACCACTCAACAATCACTAGGCTGGAGTGTTCTCTTCCTGTTGGGGGACACTTCAGCGGTCATGGGCATTCAGCCTCTGAGCTTCGGGTAATCGTTCTCCAAGGCGGCCTTCACGACACATGACAACACAGAATCGCTGAGCAGAAACTGATAGCCAAGTTCCACACACATGAGAACAACCTCAACCAGGATCTTGGGCTCATGTCACACTATCTGTAACCCCCACGACTTACCTGGGTTTGCAAAATCTCACTAACTGTCCTGGCTGGAGGCAATACACATCTCTTTAACCTGTGCTTGGCCCTCTCTCCACTCACATTGTCTGTACCTCTAAGACTTGATCACCAGTAAAGATTTGCATTCCGACCCCATTATTTTGTAATTTGAGTTTGTATCTTTATATGCCCTGTTTGTGAACAGAGCTCCCACTAACCTGATGAAGGAGCTGTGTTCCGAAAGCTTGTGGCTTGTGCTACCAAAAAACGTGTTGGACTTTAAGCTAGTGTTGTAAGATTTCTTACTGTGCTTACCCCAGTTCAGCACATCTGGTCCTCCCCGTATAGACACTATAGTTAAGAAAGCCCACGAACATCTCGACTTTCTCAGAAGACTAAGGAAATTTGGCAGGTCAGCTACAACTCTCTCCAACTTTTGCGGATGCACCATAGAAAGCACTCTTGTAGTATCACAGCTCAGTTTAGCTCCTGCTCTGCCCAAGACCACAAGGAACTACAAAATGTCGTGAATGTAGCCCAGTCCATCACGCAAACCAGCCTCCCATCCATTGACTCTGTCCACATATCCCGCTGCTTCCATAAAGCAGCCAACATAATTAAGGACCCCACACACCCCAGACATTCTCTCTTCCACCTTCTTCCTTCAGGAAAAAGATACAAAAGTCTGAGGTCACGTCAACCAACTCAAGAACAGCATCTTTCTCGCTGCAGTCAGACTTTTGAATGGACTTAGCCTTGCATTAAGCTGATGTTTCCCTACACTCTAGAGAAACTGTAACACTACATTCTGTACTCTCTCCTTTCCTTCTCTATGAATGGTATGCTTTGTCTGCATAGTGTGCAAAAAAACAGTACTTTTTACTATATACTAATACATGTGACAATAATAAATCAAATCAAGTTGAGTCATGCACGTTCATTAAAAGTCCACCTCACTGGAATGAAGCTCCCCTGTCTTAATGCCAATCAGAAACAGGAATGATCACACTCACAACTGTGCATGGGTGGTGGGCACCTGGCGAGATGGTTTCCTCCATGATTAACTATGAGTTACCACTGCATTGCCTTCTTTGGGAAGTATCCCAACCTGTGCCTGAGACTGGGTGACCGCAATGCTTGTTATATAGAAGGTGACCAGGGGAAGCGTTAGCGGGGAAGGGTGGGACACTGGCAGGGCAAAGGTGGATGAGATAATGCAGGCTGTCCAGATGCACCTTTAATCATGGCGCCCAGGCCTTTGCCCCTGTGAGAGTGGCACAGTGGTTAGCCCTGCTGCCTCTCAATGCAGGGTTCGATTCCTGGCTTGGGTCACTATCAGTGCAGAGTCCCCACATCCCCCCCGTTGCCTTCAGGTATTCCGGTTTCCTCCCAAAGTCCGAAAGATGTGTTGGTTAGGTGCATTGCCTGTGCTAATTTCTCCCTCGGTGTACCTGAACAGGCTGTGTCAGAGTGTGGTGAATGGAGGATTTTCACAGTAACTTCATTGCAGTGTTAATGTAAGCTGACCTGTGACCCTATTAAATAAACTTTAAGGGCAGGGATGATGACTTTTTGCCCACCCCTGCCACAGTAATCAGTGATGCAGAGGTAACGAGCTGAACTGCGCAAGGTCGCATGTGGTCAGTTGCCCCATTGCCACAGAGTAAAGTACTCCCATTGTGGTCCCGACACTGAATTTAGACTCCAGAATAGAAGTCTAATGGATCCAAGATGGCACCTGAGTGAGGCGACTTCTTGCAAGCTGCATACCTTTTAATTCTATCTTTTCCTCTTGTTCTGTGCTTCTAAAACTTCATTGTAACTCTTTTAAACTCTCTGACAAATGGACCTGCCTTGCATTAAGCTGATCTTCCTCTACACCCTAGCTATGACTGTAACACTATATTCTCCATTGTCTCCTCTCCTTTCTCTATGTGCGGTATGCTTTGTTGACACAACGCGCAAGAAACAACACTTTTCACTGTACACTAATACATGTGACAATCATAAACCAAAGCAAAAGATACCAGCCAAATAATTTTTGTTTTCATTCCTACACGGGATGTGGGCGTCACTCACTGGACCAGCATTTATTAGCCATCTCTAATCGCCCCTGAACTGAGTGGTTTGCCAAGGCAATTTAACCACATTGCTGTGTCTCTGGAGTCCAGATCAGATAAGGATGGCAGATTTCCTTCCCTCAAGGGCCATTAGTGAACTAGCTGGGTTTTCCTGGCCATTAACAACAATCATCATTCAACTTGAATTTTATTTTATTGAATTCAAATTTCACCATCTGCCTTGGCAGGATTTGAACCTGGGCCCTCAGAGCATTATGGTTCATATCTGAATTACTGTCCAGTGACAAGACACTGCGCCATTACCTTCCCTAGATGCTAGCCTTTCATTTACTATTTAACCTGTTCCAATGGCAGTTTTCAGAAACTGCCATTCCTTCTAACATTCCTTCTTTAATCAGTGCGTTATCCCCCTTTGCTGAGGTGTATGTAAAATGGCTGCCATGATTTTCCACATAATAAGGGTCATTGTAGTTATTTGATGGTGAAGTGAAGTGCTTTAAGATCTCCATGAAGCAGACCTTATAATATCTTTTTCTTTGGTAACTAAGTTCTTTATTTTCTGTTTGAAGTCATTGTGCAATTTTGTCTCATGTTGGGGAATCAAAAAAAATGATAAAAGCATGCAATTTTCAAAGATGCATTGATTTTGTTTTTCTCCCGAGTTATTCTCAGCAATGTACAGATTAATCTTTACCATCTAGAGAGTTGGTAACACATCGTTAAACATAGAACATTACAGAGCAGTACAGGCCCTTCGGCCCTCGATGTTGCACAGACCTGCGGAACCAAACTAAAGCCCATCTAAGCTACACTATTCCAATATCATCCGTATGTTTGTCCAGGGCACAGAGTTATTCGTGTGAAATGTATGAAAAAAAAATTGAGAGGAAGGCAGTGTTCTTAAATTGGAAAAATTGTGAAATGCGGATTTGCCTGTCTCCAGTCTCCTTTGTGAAAGTTGGGAGCTAACTGTGACCAGCACGTGCATTGTGCAGGGCTAAGCACACAACGTTTGGATCTCCTGGATTACATTACTTGGAGTTGAGTTTGATCATCTAATGAATGTGTAGGATTGTCCACAAGTCTTGTTGATTGTCAGTTGCTGAGGGACGCAGACAGGAGTCTTTTTCCATTCTACTCCATCAAGGTACCTGGAGACTCTTGTATGTCAGTTCCACTGTGGTGATTTCTATCATTAGGGGCAGCTTGTAGCCCAGGAGACCTGGTAGCTGATCACGTAGAACACTGGATCCTTTCTTTCTCCCCCTGTATAACTTCTTTAACAAATTAGAATCTTAGATTCTTACAGCGCAGAAGGAGGCCATTCAGCCCATCGAGTCTGTACCAACCACAATCTCACCCCGTTACCCCATATATTTACCCTAGCTTGCCTCCCTGATGCTAATGGACAATTTATCATGGCCAATCTACCTAACCAGCACATCTGTGGAAGGCAATCAGAACACTCAGGGAGACACAGAGAGTATGTGTGTAAACTCCACGCAGATAGTGACCCAAGGCTGGAATTGAACCTGGGTCCCAAGCGCTGTGAAGCAGCAATGCTAACCGCTGTGCCACCATGCCACCCTCTTCCCCTCTTTAAAAAAAAAGGAGCACCTTTTCAACAGCATTAAACCCACCAGGCCCCTCTGTTTAGTTCTGAATGGCGGTCCTTATTGTCTGAAGAAGATTTATAAGGACTAGCTTTGGCTCTGTTTCTCTTACCACCCATGCTGAGCAGGGTTTTCTGCGTGTATTTGAGATGAGAGTGGCATTGGTTGCCAATGTGAATGAAGGAAGTACTACGCAGAGAAAGGAGGATTGCATTTTCCAGAGAATGTATCAGAGCCGCAGCGCATCAGAGAATGCTTTCCAGCCAATTAAATATTGTTGAAGTGCGGTCACTGTTGAGGTGTAAGAAGCCCCTTTGCACACAGCAAGATCCCACAAGCAGTGCTATTGGTAACGAGAGAGTTACCAGTTTTGTCGGTGTTATTTTCAGGGACAATAACACCGTGCCTGAACTGAACCATGGGGAAAATAACACGGCTCTTCTTTGAAGTCAGTAACTTTTACTGAAGCCCAGTCCCATGGGCGTCGAGGATCATCGAGCACTTCATTTTATACCAGTCCTCAGTCTCCACTTGTGAGACAGAGACTGTCGGCGAGCAGTTTACTCTCAGGCTGCTGTGTAAATGGGCTGGGCTGCCTGGTTTTCAGAAGCTGAAATCCCCTCCCCCCTCCCCCGCCTCTGCCACCCCCCCCCCCCCTCCCCACCACCGCTCGCGTCCCCTTCCCCCACTTTCAGCCATGGGGGAGGTTCAGTAAACATTGGTGCGGTCGCACTGAACTCAAAACATCCTGACCTTCAATTCCCCACTTTGAGCACATGGAGTTTTAGCAGAGTGAGCTCAGCTCATGCCCAGGATTCCCTGCCAGCCTCTTTGTTAGCATTGGCCAAGAGTCAACTCTGCAGTCAACTTGAACACAGAGAACAGGACACTCTGCCCTCTCTCTCTCCCTCTCACTCACTCTCACCCTCTCGCTCTCTTTCTCTTCATCTCTCTGCACTCCCCCTTCTCTTTCTACCTTTCTGTTTTGTTCTCTGCCTCCCTCTTGCTCTTTATCTTTCTTTCTCTCACTCTTGTTCTGTCTCTGCATCCCGCTGTCACTTTCTACCTTTCTCTCTGCTTTTTTGTTTAGTTTCCTGCTCCTCTCTCTCTCTCTTCCCCACCCCCCCCCCCCCACCCTGCTGTTTTTCTCTGGTTTTAGAACATAGAACATGTTCTATGTTTTCTCTCTCTCTCTGTCTGTGGAGATGCTGGCGTTGGACTGGGGTAAACACAGTAAGACGTCTGGTATTGTAGACTTCTTGCTGTGTTTCTCCTCTCTGCCTTTCTCCCTCTCCTCTCTGCCTTTCTCCCTCTCCTCTCTGCCTTTCTCTCTCTCCATCTCTCTCATCCAAACCTCCTGGGCGTCCGCTTCTTCCAACTCCCATGACACTGTGTTCATTGCTCACATTTCAATTTCCCCTACTCTGATTTGGGGGTTTTAGTATTGTTTCTGGCCCCACAATCCTTCGTGATACCTGCGTTCCTCTAAATCTGGCCTCTCGTGTGTTCTCAATCTTTACCACTGGAGTAGATGTCTCTTCAGTTGCCTTGATCCCATGTTCGGGAATTCCCTCTTTACCCTTCTCTTCTTCCCTATCTCACTTCCATTATTTAAGAGTCCATCTACCTCTACAACAAAACTGTTTGGTCTTTTGGTTAACATTGCTGCCTCACAGGGACCTGTGTTCGATTCCCGGCTTGGGTCACTGTATGGAGTTTACACGTTCTCCCTCTGTCTCGTGGGTTTCCTCCGGGTGCTCCGATTTCCTCCCACAGTCCAAAAGACGTGCTGGTGAGGTGTGTTGGCCGTGCTAAATTCTCCCTCAGTGTACCTGAACAGGCGCTGGAATGTGGTGACTGGGGGATTTCCACAGTAACTTCATTACAGTGTTAATGTGAGCCTACTTGTGACACTAATGAACAAACCTTTCCTTTCTACCTCATGCTCGTGCTTTAAGAGTCTTAAAATCTACCTCTTTGACCGAGATTTTGGCCGTCTAAGCTAATGACCGGAATGCTACCTCCTCGCCCGCCACGGAATTAGAGTGGGTCAGATCCAACAACGGAAATCTCCATTGACCCTCAGGCAGGAATTTCCAGTCTCATCCGAGTGAGGCAGTAAAATCCAATATTTCCGATGTGACTCAGTGCCACACTCTGTTTTGTTACGCTAAAGTGAAGCATTACGCTGTATAAATATGTTATTGCTGAGATGAGGTTAAAGTTTATTTATTAGTGTCGCAAGTAGGCTTACATTAACACTGCAATGAAGTTTCTGTGGAAAACCCCCGAGCCACCACATTCTGGAGCCTGTTCGGGTACACCGAGGGAGAATTTAGCAGAGCTAATGCACATAACCAGCACGTTTTTAAGATCAGAAGTTGGTGAAATACTAGTATGCAAATCTGTCTTTGCCAAAAACTCCCTCCAGGCAAGGATGAGAGGATGGGTGGGGGGAGGGAGGGAAAAAATATCTTTTCCCTCTTGGTAATCCTGTTTATTCAAGAGAAAGTTGCGGTCAGTCACTCTGTTCAGCACACCTCTGCCACTTAGACAGGTAATACTCACTGCTATGTGAAAAGCCAGCTCATTCCAGCCCCACAATCTTATTCTGAAAAATCACAGTGAGAGCATGTTCTTTAAATGTTCTGGCAAACTGAAAAGACAGTCTCTCCCCTCCCCACAGCCCCCACCCCCTCCCCCCGTTACCAGCCTTGTCTTGTTGGAATTGGCTCAGGGAATGAGGCCAGTGGGCAACCTGAAGCTGGGGGATCAGATATCAGTTGTGTATAAAACCCCATCTGTTTCCACTCTGCATTGTCATTCAGAGCAGTCCCATGTGACCACGGCAGCCTCGCTTAGCATTTAAAAGAGTGAGGGAGGGGGTGTGGGGGGGCAAGAGAGAGAGAGAGAGAGAGAAGGGGAGGGGACGCAGGCCACAGTTCCCCTCCCCCTCTTCCCCACTCCCACAGCACACCTTCCGTCAACCCCTGCGCAGGCAGAAGCCACAGCTCGCTATGGTCCAGATTTGTTGATGTGCGGGTCCCTTCAATGGAAAACAGGGGATGCAGCTCTTGTGTTGCACTGAATCGCTCTGGCAGCTGGAGTCAGAGCGAGAGGGCTGAGAGGAACTGGTGACTCTCATGACATTTGGGTGCTTGAAGGAAAGGAATTTGTCCAGGAAGGTAGGATCTGGATCTTGCTTTCTCTCTCTCTCTCTCTCTCTGACTCTGACGAGAGGGTTCTCTCCCTCTCTCAGTCTCTCTCTCTGACAGAGGTAGATAGCTAAATCTGAGCCTTTTCCAGGTATCTTTGCCTGTGGCCGGGACAAATCAATAATCACTGACTTCCCAGTGACAGTCCAAGTTAACTGCTCCCCCTGTCAGATAGAGGGATGTCCCTTCCAGCTAATTTGCTAGTGTCTTGTTAAATGAATTATCCGCTGGCAGGACAATTAGTTGTACTTCAAAAATAGATCCTGCTGTGGTGATCCTTTTGTGATAGGATCTGTCCCGGTAAGACTCGGAGTGCTGTGTCGTGGTGATAATGCCTGGGTTACTGTGCGTGGCTAATGCTGAAACACCTTCGGACATTGACTTGCTTATCTCTGATAACTACTCCAACCTGCCCTTCCCTCCCCCCATTGCCTCCTCTCTCCTCCTCAACCATCCTCCCACCCCCGGAAAAAATCCTCTCTGACTAGACATTCATGTGCCAGCCACCCCAAAACATCACCAGTTGTGCCTCAGTCAGTAACCCTCTGGATCACAGGATTCATTGTTCAAATCCCACGCTAGGATTGGAGTGCAAAAATCAAATCTGATGCTCCCATGCAGTGCCGAGGGAGTGCAGCAGTGTTCAAAATGCTGCCATTTGGTTGAGGGTGGCGCAGTAGTTGGCATTGCCTCCTCACAGCGCCGCGCCTGGGTTCAATTCCCAGTTTGGACCACTGTCTGTGTGGAGCCTGCACATTCTCCATGTGTCTGCGTGGGTTTCTTGCGGGTGCTCTGGAATCTTCCCACAGTCCTAAGATGTGCGGGTTAGGTTGATTGGCCATGCTAAATTGAGCCTAGTTTCAAGGGGGCTTAGCAGGGTAAATATGTGGTGTTACGGGGATAGTATCTGGGTGGGATTGTTGTTGGCGCAGACCCGATGGATTGAATGCCCTCCTTCTGTATTGTAGGGGTTCTATGAGGCCCCCGGCCCTTCCCCACCATCTGCCTTGTCTGTAATAAAGATTGGCCACAATCTCCCAGCACCTTCCACAGCAGATGCAGCCGAGACTGCTCATCATTGGCAACTAACAGGACCTTTCACTCCTGCCAGAGCCCAATGGTAATTTGTATGGCTTGTCCATCCCTTACGAGGGAACCTGCAGCATGGATGGGGTGGGGCTCAATCTCAGCAGGACTGGAAGATCCTATCAGTGGAAAGGGCTGGAAAATCCCATGCACTGTTCGGAAGAAGAACAAACAAGTTATTCCTAGCCATTGGCCCAGAACTTGCTGGCTTCCCAATGTCGGATTTAGGGAAACCCTAAATACACGTTGGTGAATCCGTCTTGGAAGCTCCCTCTTAAGAGTTTCCCTGGCAATTGTCCAGAAACTCTGACGGGGCTGGAAACCATCCGCTGAACCGATTTACAGCGCTAGCTTCAGATGGTTCTGTCAGTCTAATTCTGATAGTTACTCAGAGTTAGAGGGAGCAAAAGCACTTCTAACTCCAGATGAACGAATTTAAACACCCAGACTAAGCCACGCTTGGGACACTTCCACAACACTGCCCCAACTGAGCACCCCCTCCCCTACCAAACATTGGATTCCCCCCCCTGGCCTGACTGGGCTGCACGCCGTCCTGGCCCGACCACGTTCCTGATCAAAACAAACTCTCTTACCCTGGCACGGCCCCACATCCTGCATCCTCCCACCAATATCCAGCTCAATTCTCCCCCCCACTCCCTGCAATGTCCAAGCCTTCTCTCTGCGATGTCAGACTGCCCACTTCCCCGACATGATGTCCATGTTTCCCCCCGACTCCCCGTGATGTCCAAATCTTTCCCACTTCACACACCCACACCACCCAATGTCTGAGCCCACCCACCCCACAATGTCACAGTCCTCTTCCTCCCGCCCCCATTACAATGTGTGACTCCCTGTCCGCTGCTCCACACGATGTCTAATTGATGTTCACTTGACTGTATCAGTGACACAATCGGATCCAAGTAAGAAAGATTAAGCTCCATCTAAGACACAAAGACCAAGACTGAAGCCTACCTTGACCAGCGCAGTACAGTACTAAGGGAATGCTGCAGTGGGGTGACTGTGCTGTTCCAGGCCTCAAAATCTACCTCTAGGCCTCGCACAACCTACTTCAACTCTTCACCAGAGAACCCTGGCTCTTGAGTCTCACCCAATGGAATAAAACCTACCCACTCACCTTCCATGGGACAAAAGGGGCTAACGATTCCACAAAAGGCCTGTGCCCTCCCCAACATGGATCACTGTGAGACTTGTTAGGTATCTACTTGTATTTTGTGCAGCTCAATGCATCTTGAGTGCGTTGACATTGAGAAGCCTTCTGTCGAACACAGAGTCCATGTGGCGCAAGCCTCTCAATTTCTGTAGTGGAGTTCAATCTGAAATAAAAGGCACTGAGGTCAAGTGTGTTCTAACAGCAGAAAGGAGTAGACGAAGGTGAATAATGAATGCTGTGTTTATGTTCTGATGTAAAGTCTGCCAGTCCCAAATTAGATCGTGTCTATTGCAGGTGTTAAAAAGATCCTAAGGCACTATTTGGAAAAGGAGGAGAAGAAGATAGCTTAGGTTGTGATGTCAATGGATCAGTCATCCAGAATCCCAGATTATTGCTCTGAGGAAATGGGTTCAAATCCCACGGTGGTTTGGGCTGACAAGTGGCAGTAACATTCACGCCACAGAAGTGCTAGGGAACGACCATCTTCAACAAGAGAGAAACTAACCATTATTCCTCGATATTCAATGGCATTACTGCTGTCAGTATCCTGGGAGTTGTCATTGACCTGAACTCACCATATAAATACCATGGCTGTGAATTCTTCAGTGAGTAATTCAACTCCTGACTCCCCAAAGCCTGTCCATCATCTACAAAACACAAGTCAGGAATACTCTCACTTGTCTGGATGAGTGCAGCTTCAACAACACTCAAGAGACTCAACATCATCCAAGACAAAACCACCCACTTAATTGGCATACTATCCACTAACATGTACCACCGACGCACAGTGAAATCAGTGCATATCATTTACAAGATACATTGGAGACAGCACCTTCCAAAGCCTTGACCGCTATCATCTAGCAGGACAACGGCAGCAGATACATGGGAACAGCACCACCTGCAAGTGGGTCCAGGGACATCACATGCTTCACCACTGTCGTTTTAGAGGGGAAGCTTTAAGATAATTTTAACGACACGTGGCTAGGCACGTGTAGAAGAAGAATGCAAAAGGATTTGGAGGAAGGCCAGCAGGCACTGAGATCGGTGTCGAGAGCTCCATTGATGGTATCAGCAGAGCAGGCACAATAAGCCTGATGGCCGCTTTCTGTCCTGTAATTTGGAGCTTGTAGGAAGCGCGTGTAAGAATCAGAGCGTGGGAATGGGAAAACCACCTGAATGAACAATGCCAATCGCTGCCTGGTTACACTGACTACAGGAGACATTGGCAGGAAAGCTGGAAACTCTGTCACCCAGAGGATATGTTCAGTAACTGCAATATGTAACACAGAATGCATTGTCTGTGCGCACGTCCTCAACCATTCTCACAAAGCCAAGTGGAGGGGTTAATATTTTACAGCTGATTTTGAAAGAGGGGGTCTGATTTGGGCAGCACGCTAGCGCAGTGGTTAGCACTGCTGCTTCACAGCTCCAGTGACTTGGGTTCAATTCCCGGCTTGGGTCACTATCTGTGTGGAGTTTGCACATTCTCTTCGTGTCTGCATGGGTTTCCTCTGGATACTCCGGTTTCCTCTCACAGGCCAAAGATGTGCGGCTTAGGTTGATTGGCCGTGCTGAATTGCCCCTTCGTATCCTGAGATGTGTAGGTTAGAGGGATTAGTGGGTAAAATATATAGGGACATGGGGGTAGGGCCTGGGTGGGATTGTGGTCAGTGTAGACTCAGTGGGCCGAATGGCCTCTTTCTGCTCTGTAGGATTTCTATGATTAGTGAGGGCTCCACGTGAAAACACTGCAAAATGCTCAGAATGTGTCTTATATAGTGGCAGTGGGATTTGGCTTAGAATCATATAATACTACAGTGCAGAAGAAGGCTCTTTGGCCCATCGAGTCTGCCCTGACCGCAATTCCCCCCGGGTCCTATCCCCATAACAAAATGCATTTGCCCTAGCTATTCCCCCGACACTAAGGGGCAATTTAACATGGCCAATCCACCTAACTACGGACGATCCTTTAAAACAGGGATGAGGAGGAATTTCTTCAGCCAGAGAGTGGTGAATCTGTGGAATTCTTTGCCGCAAAAGGCTGTGGAGGCCAAATCATTGACTGTCTTTAAGACAGAGATGGATAGGTTTTTGATTAGTAAGGGAGTCAGAAGTTAGAGGGAAGAGGCAGAAGAATGGGAATGGGGAAAATATCAGCCCTGATTGAATGGCAGAGCAGACTCAATGATCAAGTGGCCTAATTCTGCTCCTAAGTCTTATGGTCTAACCCGCACATCTTTGAACTGTGTGAGGAAACCCCACACAGACACAGGGAGAATGTGCAAACTCTGCATAGACAAGCCAGGAATTGAACCTGGGTCCTTGTTGCTGTGAGGCAGCAGTGCTAACCACCATGCTGCCTTGAACAATGGCCTTTGGGCAGTGGCTCTGCCTTTATTTGGATAATGCTAACAAGCATGTCTGGTCTAACATTGGTCAGCTCTGGAGGTCAGTCTGTCCTTTCAATAACTGAAATATAAGCAGTCTGTTCTAGAACCAGGATTTCAAGGGTGGTTTGTTTCACATGAGCTTTTACAAAAGAGAATTGCATTGATGTAGCGCCTTTCACAACTTCCCAAAGTATTTTGCAGTGAATACACATTCCTTTTTTTTGAAGTGTGGTCAGTTTTAATGGAAGGAATTCAGGTACTAATTTGTCTATCCCTGCACCCTCCTGCAAAGAGCAATGAGATAAGTAACCAAGCTGTTGCTTGTTGTTGGTTGAGGTTGTATGATTTGCTGGAACTCCAATCATTTTCTAGTTGAGCACTCTTTCTTTCTCTCTCTTTATTATACTGAGACAATCCTATTATCTCCAACTTCCTTTATTCCATCAGGGGAGGCGATATCCTGGTGGTAATTTGCTGGACCATTAATCCAGAAACTCAGCTAATGTTCTGAGGACCCAGGTTCAAATACCACCATGGCGGAATTTGAATTCGATAAAAAGAATCTGGAATTAAGAATCTACTGATGAGCCTGAAACCATTGTTGGGAAAACCCATCTGGTTCCTTTTAGGGAAGAAAATCTGCCATTTTTACCCTCTATGTGAGTCCAGAGTCACAGCAATGTGGTTGACAACCAAATGCCCTCTAAGACAGCTTAACAAGCCACTCAGTTCAATGGCAACTAGGGATGGGCAATAAATGCTGGCCAGCTGGTGACTCCCATGTCGCAGAGTGAATAAAAACAACCTTGTGCCCTTGAAGTTTGGATAGTTGAAATAAATTCTCTAACTGAATGATTTGACTAAACTCAGGAGTTTCCTTGTCAGTGGTCTGCTACATTGGAAACGAATATAATTACCCCTAGGATTTATTGAGAAATATAATCTCTTCCTCATCTAATTGACTTTGTTCCGTGCTCTCTTTCTGTGCACGTCTGACTTGCTTTCAGTCTGGGTGAATCTCCATGTTGACATCTCTGCCCCCCCCAACACTTAATGTAAATCAGCTCCCCCCCCCGCCCCCCAACCCCCAGTGACCCCCATCAGGGATTGAAGATCCTTCCTTAGGGGATTTTACAGGAGGTACAAGGTGGAAGGCAATCTTGAAATACGTCAACTGCTCCTGTCAGCTCACTTTAAATGTGACAAGATGCACATCTCCGACCTAGTGAATTGGAAGAGAGCATCTGTGAGCTTGCTGCTTGACAGTGTGAGTCTGGCTGCAGTGAACTCAAGGTGAATGAAAGGAGTGGATTGCATGGTGCGTTTCAGAGAGAGCAGCTATCGGAGGGAGCAAGAGCCTAGCAGAGACACAAACAAATTACGAGCAGGACTAGGTCATTCTCTCCTTTGAGCCTGCTTCACCGTTCAATAAAACCGTGGCTGACTGACTGTAACATCAGTCCCACACTCCAGCTGACCCCCAACACCCTTTCACCCCCTTTGCTTATCAAGACGTACAGACTCTGCCAGATCTCCATCTTGTTTGGCCGTACTGTAGGCTGTGTTGTCTCCTGGAGCTCACCATCATGGAATGAGGAGATCCTCTTGACTAACCTTGGTGGGCAACCAGTGTTCTCCAGCGGCTTAACTAGACTCCTTCTGTTCACACGGTCAGGTGCCACCGTGCGATCAATGAAGAAGCTTTATGGTGGCCTCTCTTCGTTCATGGCGATTCCCCTGAAGCTGTCAGGCAGAGAAGACCATGTCAATTGTCGATTGTGTAATTCCCACCCGGATTCAGGCAGACGCGTTCAGCCAGGATGTGCAGTCAGACGAGGGCAACCCAGGCAAAGGGCAGAATTCTCCGGCCTCCCAGCCTTGTGTTTCCCCACTGGCGGGAGTGGCATATCGTTTGCTAGTGGCGGGATTCTGTTATCCCATCACTGTCAATGGGAATTCCTGCTTTATGCCAATGGTAAAGGTGTGAGTTGAGAAGCACTACCAGGGGGGACAGAGAATCCTGCCAGTGTGAACAGCCAGAGAATTCTGGCCAAAGATTTCTCCCCCACTGCTCAGCAGGAAGATGCCTCAATAGCTGTTGCAGTTGCTGGATCAAGTTGCTGGGTATTCTTATACAGGGTCACAATCTTTGCATCGCCCAAGTCCTGGGGCACTGCCCCCCTCTCTCCAGCAAGGCCCTGTGAACAGAGGGCAGGTTTCCTGGGCTGGAATTCAGGCAGTTAAAGCAGCAGCACATGGAGTTTTACCTATGCTGAGTGAGTCAAAAGCTTTGCTAAACTCCTCTGCTGTAGGTTCGATACCCAGCTCTGCCCTGACGGATAGTCTTTCCAAAGCTTCCTCGCTGACTGTTCTTCCCAGAGTATAATGCAAGCTCGCGTTCCGCTCATCTCCCCAACTCTTTAGGAAGCTGATGACTCCCCTATCTTTGTTGCCAATAGAGCCATTCTCTTTACGAGTGGACCTGTTGCCATTTTGAGCCTTTCACGCGTACCCCCAGTATTCCCTGTGTCAAGAGACATCTGGATATTCTGGCAGTGTTGTAACAAGTAGTCACTGGCGTACTGCCTTTATTTGGAGTGGCTCTTAGTGCTCTGAGTCATCTTGTTCAGAGCTCCCTTGTAATTAATGAGTGCAGTCTGCGTGGCTTCGATGACAGATTCCATCACTGTGACATTAGTCTTCAGTCAGTTAGCATTTTCCACTAATGCTTCCCGTATGTTGAGGGTGTGGTATTGTAACTGGTGCCTCAACATACGTTCCGTTGGACTTCCGCACTTCTGTGTGGGAACGCCAGATATCATAGAATTGCCGTAGTGTAGAAGAGGCCATTCAGCCCATCGATCCTCCACCCGCTCTCTGACAGAGAATCTTACCCAGGACAGTGCAATCAAATCCAGGAACTTCTATTTCTTTATCTGGTTGATATCGAAGACAGCATTATCTGCTTCCAATGAGAAAACTTCAAGAATTGCAACCTAGCCCCTGGTGCACACCAGGGACTGATCTGTATTGGGGCACAGTGTAGGAGCGTAGATATTCATCCTATAGTGCAGGAGGAAGTCATTTGGCCCATCAAGTCTGCACCCTGACCACAATTCCATCCAACCTCTAACCCCATGCATTTACCCTAGCTCGTCCCCTTGACACTAAAGAGCAATTTAGCATGGCCAATCCACCTAACCCGCACATCTTTAGACTGTGCGAGGAAACCGGAGCACCCAGAGGAAACCCACGCAGCAAGGGGAGAACATGCAAACTGCACACAATCAGTGACCAAGGCAGGGATTTGAAGCTGGCTCCGTGGCATTGTGAGGCAGCAGTGCTAACCTCTGTGCCACCCAAAACTGGCCCTGTTTGAGTTGAGAAGCAGACAGAGACCAGCTGTGGGGAATTTGCAAGTTCCTTCCCACCTTGCCCACACCTTACACAATTCCTCGGGACTCCTTCCCCAGTCAAATGAAAGTAAGGCTTTTCTTTCAGTGATTTGCTCTTGGCGTGCCCAACGGCTGGGAGGGAAGTTATGTCAGTGTTCAGCCTGCCATTCCAGGTCGCCAATCGATGAGTTGGCATCTTCTCCTTGTTTGTTCAGCAGTTGAGATGGATTCCTTCTGTTTAGTGAACAGTGACTCGGCTCCAAGCACCCAATGCAGCAGGCAGGCTGTGGAGGGTCAGCATCTTTCTAGTTTGGGGGGAGAGGAGGAACTGCCAAGTTGAGGTGGGCAGTACCTAGCCAGTGAGACAAGATTGTCTCTTCCATCTGCTGAGATGGCCCAGACCACCCATTCTGTATACCAATCCAATTGGGTTTTCACTTGTACTGGCATAGTGATACAGTGGTTAACATTGTTGCCTCGCCGCGCCAGGGACCCGGGTTCAATTCTGGCCTCGTGTCACTGTCTGCAGAATTTGCACATTCTCCCCGTGTCTCTGTGGTTTTCCTCTGGGTACACCAGTTTCCTCCCAAAGTTGTGCAGGTTAGGTTGATTGGCCATGATAAATTGCCCTTTAGTATTAGGGGGATGAGCAGGGTAAATCAGTTTACAGGGATAGAGCCTAGGTGGGGATTGTGGTCGGTGCAGACTCGATGGGCCAAATGGCCTCCTCCTGCACTGTAGGGATTCTATGACCTGTTCTAGCAGATGTTGTGTTAACACTGCAACAAAACTGGAATGGCCTCTTGAGGGTGCGTAGGCAGAACTTAGAGATCCGAGCATTTCCAAAGATCAGGGAAGTCTATTGTTCTCCTCAGTTAAAGTAATATAAAATTTGTCATTTAGCATTGACATTGTTGGAAAGATGACGTGTTTAGATTTCAGCCAGCTGTTGAGCTCCATTCCAGATGTCGTGCCAGGGTTTTACTCCCTTGGCCTTGAACTCTCCCAAGATGTCCAAAGGAGCTTTTCACCTGTAGCTGGGACTGTGGGTTGCGTTCCAGGGCACATCCACACGTCCTTCAGCCTGTACACTACATGTCGGGGGGGGTCAAATCTCCTCCGAGTTTCTCTGAAGCTTTACCCAGTTGTTGCGAAGGAACCAGTTTCTGTGTGTGGATATACTACCACACTCTCAAACTATGGGAAGCATTAGTGGAAAAGTACTGACTGACTGATTGAAAGCTAATGGCACAGTGATGGAATCTGTCATCGAAGCTGAGGAGTTACCGATGGAGAGATCAAATACTGACAGGGAGAGACCTGCTTTCCTGTTTGCACTGTGGTTAGCGTCATCGAAAAATGGCCGTAATCCAGCACGCTGTGATTAAATATATTCCTGGAGCTTTCATCACACAACTTGCATCCATGTTCCAGCCATTATTCTGCTGACACCTCCCTCCTTGTGACACACTATCTTCCTACACCAGTTGGAAAGCAAAAAGACTCCTTTCCCAGTTGGATGATGTCTGGCTGTCAGCTAAACAGAATTTTTCTTTCTTTCTTTCATTTTTCTTTTGAAGGGATTCATAGAATCCCTTTAAGTGCAGAAGGAAACAATTTGGCCCATTTGATAGTCACATGAGGGATACAGAAGAAAGGTCTAGTTGGATCAATGAACAGCACAGGCTTTGAGGGCTGAAGGGCCTGTTTCCTGTGCTGTATTGTTCT
The DNA here is from genome assembly GCA_024679065.1 of Sphyrna mokarran. Classification (NCBI taxonomy): domain Eukaryota; kingdom Metazoa; phylum Chordata; class Chondrichthyes; order Carcharhiniformes; family Carcharhinidae; genus Sphyrna; species Sphyrna mokarran. Next base: position 34,773,263 of record JAGIQG010000026.1, read on the forward strand.
TTGTTCTTTGACTCTGCCCCAACAACAGTCCCACCCAGACCCTATCCCCATAATCCTACATATTTACCCTGCTCATCCCCCAATACTAAGGAAAAATTTACATCCGCCAATCCACCTAACCCACGCATCTTTCAGACTGTGGGAGGAAAGTGGAGCTCCTGGAGGAAACCCACGCAGACACGGGGAGAATGTGCAAACTCCGCACAGTCACCCAAGCCGGGAATTGAACCTGGGTTCCTGGACCTGTGAGGCAGCAATGATAACCACTGTGTCGGCCTATTTTCAGTGCTTTCATTTCCATGAAAGGAAATGCTTTAAAAAAAGTAGTAAAAAGGCAATCTCATTTTGGGGAGAGGGGGTAGGGTTTGGCAACCCTCATTCTCCTAATTCTCGCCCAGAAAGCGTGCCAATTCTACAATTCCCCCCCCCCCCCCCCCCCCCCCCCACACGCACACGCGCACACACTCCATGCATCACATCAACTTGTTGGAAACACCAGGTGACATTTTGGTTTAAGTCTCATCCAAAAGGCAGCCTGATATTCTCTCAGTTCTGTGTCAGACTGTCAGCCTTTGTTTGTTGGGTTCGAAGTGGGAATGAATGTGGAATCTTGTGAACAAGACTCATAGAGTGTAGAAAAAACCCTTCGGCCCTGAGAAAAGGCCTTTGGACCATTCAAAGGCAAGAGCACTAGCACAAGAGCCTTGACTCACCTTTCTGTAGAACAATCCCAGCGCAGCATCCATTCCGTAATTTCAGAATTTTTCTGCCTGGGGCTGCGATTAGGGGCACCAAGCCAGGTGGCACAGTGGTTAACATCACTGCCTCACAGTGTCAGCGACCCGGGTTTGATTCTAGGTTCGGGTCACTCTCTGTGCAGAGTTTGCTCATTCTTCCCATATCTGCATGGGTTTCCTCAGGGTGCTCCGGTTCTCCTCCTCCGAAGTTGGAAAAACGTGCTGGTTAGGTTGATTGGCTGTGATAAATTGACAGTGTCAGGGGGAATTAGTAGGGTAAATGTATGGGGCTATGGGAATAGGGGCTAGGTGGGATTGTGATCAGTGCAAACTGGAAGGACCAAATGGCCTCCTTCTGTGCTGTAGAGATTCTGTGATTCCATAAGTCAATTCTTACCACTTTAACATTGCCTGGGCCTGCTATCGGTTACTTCCGCTGTTTCCTCATTCCTTCATCTGTCACATTTTCTTTCACTGTGAATGCTCTCGCTGTGATTGGGGCTTGGCCCTAACCTTGATGTGAGTTGTTCAAGAGACAAGCAGAGCAATCGATGACTTCTGGCCTTTCTCTTTAAGGTTAACATCTCTTACAGTCCAAGCTGGATCAGCATGGTGGAATCCTGACCGAGACCAGGCCCAGTGAGATATGTATACGATGCGTCTGTATCCCGTTTCAGAAGCTGGATTTTGAGACTGGGGTGGGGTTGGAGGTGAAAGTATTTGTTTGAGTTAAACAAACTCAAGAAATCCCACAACACCAGTTTAAAGTCCAAACAGGTTTATTTAAACTCTTTTGGACTTTAAACTGGTGTTATGGGATTTCTTTCTGTTTTACCCCGTGTTGGGGAGGGGAACAGGGTTTCTCTGTGCTGCACTCGCTGCTCTTCATTTTACACAATCGTAGGAGGCCGTTCAGCCCATTGTGTCTGGATTGGCGGTCAGGGACTTTCTGAATATGTATTCTTGGTACTTCAATAAGCCATCTAATTCCTAAATAAGATCCTTTACGCATCGTTGGAAGTGCTCAATTGGAGATCTCCATTCCCAGACACTCAGGTTGCAAAGTTCCTCCATGGTTTCTGGGGCCAAACGTTATATTGCCCAAGTTTAAATGTGTGTTACATTGTAAGCCCCACGACAAGGTGATTAGACCACATCCTTAGGACTATTCAGAGTGTCAGTTGTGGCTGTGTTTGCAGCAATATTGCCTCTTAACCCGAAGGTTCTGGACACCAATCCTGCTCCAGAGCCTGGAGTACATGATGGAGGCCCACACTTAAATGTAGCACCGGCAGAGTGAGTGCTACAATCTGAAGTGCTATCATTTTGCACAAAATATTAAACCAAGGCCCGAGTTGTTCTCTTGAGTGGATATGAAAGTCCCCGTTTGCCCTCGTACAGAGAACAGATGAAGTGGTGAATGCGGTCTCACTTTTAACATTTAAGAAAATCTTGGAGAGGTACATGGATGAGAGGGGTGTGGAGGGATATGGCCCAGGTGTAGGTCAGTGAGACTAGGCAGAAAAATGGTTCGGCACAGCCAAGAAGGGCCAAAAGGGCCTGTTTCTATGCTGTTCTATGGTTCTAACAGGGCGATTTACCTCTGTGTCCTGGGCAATATTTTTCCCTCAGCCTATTATCATTAAATCAGATGATCGGGGATCATTATCACATTGTTAATTGTGAGATCTTACTTGGATATTTTAGCAGCTGCTTTTTCTGCATTACGTAAGCGACTAGACTTCAAAGGAGTGCGTCACTGGTTATAAAAGTGCTTCGGGGAGGTCCTGAGGTTGTGAAAGGTGTGATATAATTTAGCAGTCTTTACTTTTTCATTTCCAAGACTGTGCTTAGCTGGCTGTGCAATCACATCATCTGTCAACACTCCTGGGTTAAGGAGGGAAAAAAAAAGCCAAGGAGTCTGAGCCTCACTGCATGAACAAGCTGTGCCATGGCTTCTGGCCTGTCTCTTTAAGTCTCCTCTTAAAGGTACAGTCCTAGCCAGATCAGTGTGGCAGAAGCTTGTTCTAAGCCAGGTCCAATGCAGTGTGTGAGTGATGTGTCACTCTCTGAAGTTCGTAGTTTGTTTCAGGGCTTGGCATTTGAGATTTGGGGGAGGGAATGAAAGTGCTTGCTGTCGATACTGTTTCCTGGTGTGTGGTACAGTGCAGAAAAGGCCCTTTGGCCCATCGAGTCTGCACCGACGTTTTACTGCAGGGTACTGCTCTGGAGGCTGAAACTTGAATTCAATAACAATGTAGAATAGTTTGTTCGTGAAACCGTTGTCGTTAATAACCCATCTGGTTCACTCTTGGGAAGGAAATCTGACCTTCCCTCGGCTGGACCATATGAGGAAAGGCTAAGGGACTTGAAGTTATTTTCTTTAGAGAGAAGAAGGCTATAAGAGGCGACTTAATTGAGATATATAAGATGATCAGAGGGTTAGTTAGGGTGGATAGTGAGAGCCTTTTTCCTCGGATGGAGTTGGATAGCACGAGGGGACATAGCTTTAAATTAAGGGGTGATAGTTATAGGACCGATGTTAGAGGTGAGTTCTTTACTCAGAGGGTAGTAAGGGCGTGGAATGCCCTGCCTGCAGCAGTTGTGGACTCGTCAAGTTTAAGGGCGTTCAAATGGGCAGTGGATAGGCATATGGATAGCATTGGAATAGTTTAGGATAGAGGGTCATGAAATTGGCTCCATTGGTCGGCGCAACATCGAGGGCCGAAGGGCCTGTACTGCGCTGTAATGTTCTATGTTCTATATCTGACTCCAGACCCACAGCAATGTTGCTGACTCTTAAATGCCCTCTGAAATAGCAGGGACAATTAGCGATGGGCAGTTAAAGCTGACCCCAGTCAGCGATGCCCACATCCCATGAATAATTGGAGAATAAAAAAGAGTCAGGAAGTTGACTCCTTTAGGACAAAGGGGGCAAATTATCAATAATTCTCCTTTTAAATGGGCTTGTCAACTAGAGGTGCAGGAGTTTATTGACGTGTTAATGATAAATTGACGAATGAGGACGGCACAAGAGCCTCCTGGCTGGTAAGTGGAAGCTAAATATGGTCCATTAATCACAAACTGTTTGGAAAAATAGAAAGTGTATTCCCCTCGAGTTGTTCTGAAAATATTCCTGCTATCCTCATAACATAATTGATAACAAGCGAGGAAGTAGAGCCTCTTTCTACTTAACCTCCTGGAATCGAGGAGGTTCACTTGCTGCTATGTTTATAAATCAGAGACACCAGACTGCCCCAGGCTCCATCTCCAGACTGTGCCGAGCTGGTTGTAATGATTGACTTCTGAAAGTCGGGGAAAGAGAGGAGGAAGGGAATGTGGGAAGAGGGAAGAAGTGGGGTGAGAGGAAGCTGAGGCGGGAGGGGGATGGGAAGAAGTGGACGGAGGGTATGGGGGAGGAGGAGAAGGTGATGGAACTTGCAGGAAAATGGGCAAGGGGGAGGAGATGAGGTTAGAGAGGAAAGTGAGGGGGTGGTGAGGGAAGAGGAGGGATGGAATGAGTGGGGCTGAGGAAGGAGATGAGGAAGAGGGGCTAAAGTTTATTTATTAGTGTCACAAGTAAACTTACATTAACACCGCAATGAAGTTACTGTGAAAATCCCCTAGTTGCCGCACTCTGGCGCCTGTTCAGGTACGCTGAGGGAGAATTTAATACGGCCAAACCGGCATGTCTTTCAGACTGTGGGAGGAAACCGGAGCACTCAGAGGAAACGCACGCAGACACGGGGAGAATGTGCAGAATCCACACAGACAGTGACCCAAACCAGAAATCAAACCTGTGTCACAGCTCCAGGGAGCCGGGTTCATTTCCGGCCTTGGGTCACTCTCTGTGTGGACTCTGCACATTCTCCTCATGTCTGCTTGGGTTTCCTCTAGATGCTTCAGTTTCCTCCCATAATCCAAAAATGTACGGGTTAGGTTGATTGGCCATGCTAAATTGCCCTTTAATGTCAGGGGATTAACAGGGTAAATGTGTGAGGTTATGGGAATAGGGCCTGGGTGGGATTGTGGTCAGTGCAGGCTTGATGGGCTGAATGGCCTCCTTCTGCACTGTAGGATTCTATGATTGTAACAACCCTGGCGCTGTGAAGCAGCATTGCCAACCACTGTGCCACCAAGCTGGTGAGACAGGACGCAAAGAGGATTGGGGGAGCCTACTCTGAAAACTGTTCAGTGACCTTCTTGCTGACAGACCTTGTCTTCCATGGAAGGATGAAAAATGACGAGCTATATTTGAATTTAGTCCTGCTCTGCATCCTGACTGTGCCACACAATATTGGTGTTGAGTGCCCAAACTCTTACTGGAAGAATAGCCACTTGGACAAGACAGAGGTAGCCTCGGAGTCTAACTGGAGCCACGAGGACGTGCTAACTGGAAATCAGTGCCCCATATTCTCACCACTACATTGCCATACGAGGAAACAAAGTTTTCTAGACTTAGCAGCATGATGCCATCATCAAACGCTCTGTAATTTAATGATTAAAGATCCCTCCACCTTCCACATTGTGACTAGTATTTCCACATCCTTAAGACCCCTTTGAGTGTGATGACCACTTTGAGCTGTGCAGTGTTATTGGTAAAATGATGAGGACATTCTCCTTCCTGGGTCGAGGCTTCTCCGAGTTGATGTCACTTGGATAGAATGAACTTGCACCTAAATCTTGAGCCCATCCCAAAATGCTTTACAGCCAGTGAGTTACTTTTCTAATGTAACGTTACGGCAAGAGAGTATATGGGTGGGATTGTGGTTGATATGAACTTGATGGGCCAAATGGCTGCCTTCTGTACTGCAGGGATTCTGTGAATGAAACTATTCATCTGTAGGGAAACACATAGCAACCAATTCACGCACATGTGGCAGATGAGGTGTCTGACTAGTTGATTTGTTTTTGGTGTTGGGGAAGGGAATGTGAACTCTCCGCTCATCGATTTGTGTGATGGATCTTTTCCATCACCTTAACATTGCCTCAGTCTGGCAGAGCTGCAAACCTCAAGGTCCTGTCGCAGAATAATTGTACCCTAACTGTGCCACTTCTGGGTTTAATGACAAAGCGTGAACTGATGTTTGTGTCAACTGCCTCACACAACGCTAAACAGAGGAACTAGATCCATCATCTAACATCTCAACGCCAGCACAATACAGCACTGCTTCAGTAATCCACAGGAGTGTCAGCTTGAAAGTGTAACCTTCTCACTCGGGGAAGGGGAAGGTGCCCACTGAACCAAGCTGGCACCTGGAGCTCTTTGAGATGCATGAGAGGAGAATATGGTCTGGCTGAATCTCAAACCCCCGAGGCCCTGTTGCAGGATAATTGTACCCTATCTGTGCCACTCCTGGGTGTATGACAAAGAATGAACTATGTTTGTGCCAACTTCCGCACACAACATTAACAGTGTGGGCAGAGGTTGGATAACTAGCAAACTAACACTGGGTTGGGTGGCCTCCTGTGCTGAAAAATGATGAATTGTGAACCACAAAACCAACAAATTCAGCAGCAATGCAATAAGAAACTGAACAAAGTGGAGCAATGTAATGAGAATGTCAGAGAGAACTGGAAAATGGGGATATCATTGACACTGCACTATCAAAAACATTAATAGAACTCCTTCAGCTGCGGACACATGGGAGAGGAAGTAGGGGTATTTTGCACTCTCAAATGGTGGTGCGGCACAAACTCCCATGAGAGACTGAAACCTAGAACCTCGCAGATAAGGTCTTGGGTTCTGATTCAGCCCCCCTCCCCGCACCATACTCTGCCAATGACATAACAAGGTTTGCATTCAGGAAGATCAGGTACCTCATTCCAATATATTTCAATACCAATAGTAGGCTTCCTTGCTGTATCCTCATCTCTTCCCCGTCACAACCGCCCCCCCCCCCACCATCTCAACATCCTGATCCTCCCCCAAATGCTTCACAGCTGATGTGACATCATGTTGGTCAAGTTTACAACAGGCTTCCCAAAACCGGGTGGGGGGGAGAGGGGGGGGGAGTGGGGAACTGAGGGACTTGCCAGGTGAACATAAGAAATAGGAGCAGGAGTCGGCCATCTAGCCTTTCGAGCCTGTCCCGCCATTCAATAAGATCATGGCTGATCTGAAGTGGATCAGTTCCACTTTCCTGCTTTATATTGCTATAGATAACCCTTAATTATCTTGTCTATCAGAAATCCATCTACCCGTGACTTAAATATATTCAGTGAGGTAGCCTCCACCACTTCAATGGGCAGAGAATTCCAGGGATTCACCACGCTTTGAGTGAAGAAGTTCCTCCTCAACTCCATTCTAAACTGCCCCTCCCCCTCTTACTTTGAGGCTGTGCCCTCTAGTTCTGCTATCCTTTCAAAGTGGAAAGAATCTCTCTATCTCTACCCTATCTGGCCCCTTCATTATCTTATAAGTCTCTTTAAGATTCCCCCTCAGCCTTCTAAACTCTAACAAGTACAGGCCCAGTCTATTCAATCTCTCTTTATAAGCTAACCCCCTCATCTCCGGTATCAGCCTGGTGAAATCCCTCCAAGGCCAATATATCCTTTCGCAAATGCAGGAACCAAAACTGCACACAGTACTCCAGTTGGAGCCTTACCAGTTGCCCTGTACAGTTGCAGCAAGACCTCCCTGTTTTTATATTCTATCCCACCTCGCTATAGAGGCTAACGTTCCATTCGTCTTTTTAATCACCTGCTGCACCTGCAGACTGGGTCTTTGCGATTCGTGCACAAGGACCCCCAGGTCCCTCTGCACCGTGGCGTGCTGCAGCTTTTCGCCCTTTAAATAATAATCCTTCCTACTATTATTTCCACCAAAGTGGATAACCTCACATTTGCTATCACTATACTCCATCTGCCAGTTCTTCGCCCATTCACTCAGCCTATCCAGATCTCTCTGCAGATTTTCCGTACCTTTCATGCAATTTGCTTTTCTGCTCATTGTCACGTCATCAGCAAATTTCGTTACCCTACATTCAGCCTCCAGATCATGTATGTGTGCACACAAGAAACAATCCTTTTCATTGTATGCTGATACATGTGACAATAATAAATCAAATCAAAACCCCATCTCAGAAGAGCAAACCACTAGGATTTTTATAGTATCCTGTGTTTTGTTCTGGTAGTGGCCATTTATCTCCTGTGGTCTGGTAAACACACTCTGGTAATGCAGTGGTGGCTCAGACTGATAGTGTAATACAGATGGTCCCAGATACCCTCCCTGTTCTCAGCATGGCTTCATTATCCAGAGTGGCTACCAAACAGCCGACAGGTGCCAGATGAAAATCAGGAGCTGGTGCACAAAGTTCAGTTTAGCGTTGCTCTCCTGGGATCCAATTTATACCGCAAAAGGGGGATATGTGTGAGGAGACTGAAACAACACAATGTATATTTATCACCAATGTGCAAGGAAATGAACGATTTCTGTGCTGATTAATTACCATGGCCTGGAGCTACGGTATTCAATCAGTGCCGGCGAGACGCTGGTTATGGAAGGCACAATCTCCTCGGTGTTGTGAATGGTCCTTCCACTCCCTTCCAGCTTTTCCACAGTCTTTGGGCCTGTCATCTATCGATGTCCTTTTTCCTGTGTAAAACTGGGAGACGTTAGAAACTCCCACAGTGGTATTGTTGGTGTGGACACTGCCCAGTTTGATACTGAGCTACCTGGACCAGCAGCTCAATACCTGGCCCGTGCTACAATTCACCCCTGGTTTAGCAGCTCAATTGTAGAGTCAGTTTTTTTTTGTATTTTTTAATGGTTTTTCTGCTGGGTGGGGGTGGGGGGGGGCTCTTCCTCAGTCCTTCCCTAATAAGATTTAGACCATATAGGAGCAGAATTAAATCACTAGCCCCATCAAGACTGCCCTGCTATTCAATCATGGCATGATTGAATGGATGGTATTTCAATACTATTTATTAAACCCTATGAATAGAAGGGGCAGGCTAGATAGTAACTGGCTTTCTAGAGACTGAGGGGGTCTCAGATAAGATCCATTTGAATTCTCTTCTAATACACCTACTGGTGTACTAAAGGCAAAGTTCCATTTGTTTCCATAACTAGTAATTCCCAGAGCAGGTTGCTAGTCTGTCTCTAGGAGCTTATAGCTTGAGGGGTGTCAGTCAATATCATGCATGCCTGACTAGGAGTCTCTCTCGCTCTCACTGCCAATCATTGGAAGGATTTGCAGGTTGACGCACTCGATCTATTTGAATACATTATGGACGCAACTTTCTTGGCCCCCCCTAAACCTGGGATGGGACTTGAACCAGGAACTTTTGGCTCAGATGCTACCCACTGCTCCACAAGACCTCATCTTGGTTGAGGGGACATTCATTATAAAATTGAAATAGGAATAGGCCATTTACCCCCCGAGACCATTCCATCAGCTGGTCAAATCATAATTGGCACTTTAATGTTTGCTATGTCCCATCTTTTGGACCTGTCTGACAGTGTCAGGGAACCAGGTTCAATTCTGGCCTTAAGAGCTTGCACATTCTCCCCATATCTGCATGGGTTTTCTCTGGGTGCTCCGGTTTCCTCCCACACTCCAAAGATTGGCCATGCTAAAACTGACCCTTAGTATTAGGGTGATTAACAGGGTAAACGTGTGGGGTTATAGGAACAGGACAGGATTGTGATCAGTACTGGCTCAATGGGTCGAATGGCCTATTTCTGTATTGTAGAGATTCTAAGATCCTTTAATACTTTTAGATAACTAACAGTTTGCTCAATCTCAGATTCCGAATGAGCAGCTAACCTTGTTCATCAATTGTTGTTTTGTAGAAGATTAAATATTGGAGATTTAGGCTGGAATTCTGTGGCCATTCATGCTCCCCTCCCTGCTCACCGTCAGCGAGAATGGAGAATTTGGCGCCCAGCCAAATTTCTATTCGCTGCAACGGGACTGGAGAATCGCAGGCTGTGGGCGAGGTCAGAGAATCCGGCGCACAGGCCAGGGAGAAAGAGACGTATATTACACGGCGGGTTGTGAGGCTGTGGATTTCACTAGAGTGATTGAATCAGAGAGCTTGTTCAGTATGTAGGATTAGATTAGATAGGCGGTAAGGGATTCGTTGATTGGGCTGAGGGATAAACAACAGTGTGCACTGTTGACCAGCTGTTACGTGTTGTATTATTTATACGATTCTATGAACAAAATTCAACCTAAAACCAACAGTGGAACAGAAGCGGTTTCAATTGGCTGGGGACTGGCTAACTCGAAAACCTTCAAGCAAGTCTCCAGCAGTGATAAACCATGCTGGGAAAATCTCTTGCAGCAGCTAAAAGGCATAAACTCTGGTTTCTCTCGCAATATCGAGACAAAAGCAAATGTGTGCCTAAAACAGGTACTACCTTATCCAGCCATTTCTTGCATCGCAGGGGTGCAGTAAGACAGGATCGGTAGTCCATTTGGACCATCATCATCTTGGGGTTAACCACCAGACTTCATAAAAGAGTTAGGCAGCAGTGGGGAGTGGATGGAGGAGGAGGAGGAAGCCCCGTTTGACAGTCTGCCCTGCTCTCTCTGAGCATGTTGCATCACTTGGGCAACGTGCTTAGAAGGGGAAATGAGGTGGGATCCATTGCTCTGCAGCAGGAGACTGGCCCTTCTAGACCACGGAATAGAGGCTGTTGCTCTTCAGTCAATGTAGCTAGGTGTAGGATGGCATTCTCACACTCTTTTGGGTTCCAATTCCATTTTTCAGGGATGCTCCAGCACACTGCCTCGGAAGTGCTGCACTGGGAAGCTGTGGGTGTCACAGTGTTAGCATTGCAGCCTTGCAGCACCAGGGACCCGGGTTCAATTCCAGCCTTGGTTGATTGTGTAGAGTTTGCACATTCTTCACACATCTCTGTGGGTTTCCTCTGTGTGCTGTGGCTTCCTCCCAGACTAAGAAGTCTCACAACACCAGGTTAAAGTCTGACAAGTTTATTTGATAGCAAACCCACAAGCTTTCGGGGTTTGCCCCTTTGTCAAGTGAGTGATTTCTTCATCACTCACCTGACGAAGGGGCAAACCCCAAAAGCTAGTGGGTTTGCTGTCAAATACACTTGTTGGACTTTAACCTGGTGTTGTGAGACTCCTTACTGTGTTTATCCCAGTCCAAGTGTGAGGTATCTCCATATCATTCTTCCCAAAGTCCAATGCTAAATTGCCTCTTAGTTCCCAAGATTAGATTAGGAGATTAGCAGCGCAAATACATGAGTTTACAGGGATAGAGCCTAGGTAAGATACTCTATTGGAGAGTCAGTTCAAACTTGATGGATCAAATGGCTCCTTCAATACTGCCATAGAATAATCGAATCTTACAGTGCAGAAAGAAATCATTCGACCCAGTAAGTCTGCACTGACCACAATCCCACCCGGGCCTTATCCCCCACAATCCCATTCATTTACCTTAGCTGGTCCCCTGACACTAAAGGGCAATTTAGCATGGGCAATCCACCTAACCAGCACATCTTTTGGGCTGTGGGAGGTAACGTTTATCTATTAGTGTCACAAGTTGGCTTACGTAAACACTGCAATGAAGTTACTGTGAAAATCCCCTAATGGTCACACTCCGGCGCCTATTTGGGTACAGAGGGAGAATTGAGCATGGCCAGTGCACCTAACCAGCATGTCTAAATGGTTACATTTATTTATTAATGTCGCAAGTAGGCTTACTGCAACAAAGTTATCGTGAACATATTCCGCAAACATAGGCAAGGGACATGGGTAGAAGTGGGAACGTTAAAATGGCGGCGCGGGCTCATTGGACCAAAGGACCTGTTTCCCGTGCTGTGTTGTTCTTTGAAATACTGTGAAGTCTTACAGACTGTAAGAGGAAACTGGAGCATCCGGAGGAAACCCACGCAGACAAGGAGAAAATGTGCAAACTCCACACAGACAGGGACCCAAGCCAGGAATTGAACCCAGGTCCCTGGAGCTGTGAGGCAGTGGTGTTAATGACTGTGCCACCCACATAATTGGGATTCTATGATCTTGTGGGGGTAATGTTAAACCTATCTGCTCTCTCAATGGACATAACAGTTCACAAGGCTATATTTTTTGGAAGAGCTTGGGATTTCCAGACCAATATATATCTATAGAACCACAAAACCATAGAACATTACTGCACAGAAACAGGCCTTTTGGCTGTGCCGAACCATTTTTCTGCCTTGTCCCACTGACCTGCTCCTGGACCGTATCCCTCCACACTCCTCTCATCCATGTACCTGTCCAAGTTTTTCTTAAATGTTAAAAGTGAGCCTGCTTTCACCACTTCATCTGGCAGTTCATTCCACATTCCCACCACTCTCTGTATGAAGAAGCCCCCCCAATATTCCTTTTAAACATTTTCCCCTTAACCCATGACCTTTTCTCCCCTAACCTCAGTGGAAAAAGCCTGCTTGCATTCACTCTATCTATACCCATCATAATTTTATCCACCTCGATCAAATCTCCCCTCATTCTTCTAAGCTCCAGGGAATAAAGTTCTAACCTATTCAATCTTTCTCTATAACTCAATTTCTCAAGTTCAAGCAACATCCTTGTAAACCTTCTCTGCACTCTTTCAACCTTATTAATATCCTTCCTGTAATTGGGTGACCAAAGCTGCACACAATACTCTAAATTTGGCCTCACCAATGAGTTATGCAACCTCATCATAACATTCCAACTCCTAGACTCAGTACTTTGATTTATAAAGGCCAATGTTCCAAAAGCATTCTTTACAACCCTATCCACCTGTGACGCCATTTTTAGGGAATTACGTGTCTGTATTCCCAGATTTCTCTGTTCTACTGCACTCTTCACTGTCCTACCATTTACCTTGTACGTTCTACCTTGGTTTGCCCTTCCAAAGTGCAATACCTCACACTTGTCTGCATTAAACCCCATCTGCCACTATTAGCGCATTGCTGTCTGTGGGATCTTGCTGTGTACAGACAGCTGCTGCATTTCCGATACTACACGAGGGACCATACTTCAGAAATAAATTGCTTTGGGATGTCCTGAGGTTGTGGGAGATGCTATATCAATGCAGGTTCTAATGATCTTTCTCAAACACTGCAGGGTTATCATTTGTACAGCACCGCTTCAAGCTGCGGTATCTATGAATTGTGTTGATTCCCCAGGGTTTAGTGCCACGTACCATTGCCTGTGTGGCATGTGCAAGTTAACTTGATTAACAGCATTGCAGACTGCCCAGATATTTGCCTGAGGCAGTGTGTGCCCCCCTGGGAGACAGTTCTCCGTGAACAAATTTTACCCCCCGAGTTCTCATTCCCTGGATTCACCACTTTGTTCAGTCAATCGTCACAAAGAAACTGAGTGGGATTGTTTGGGTGAGAGGGATTGCATAATTCCCACTCCTGTGTATTATCAGAAAAGCAGCTGTTACCAATATAAAGAAAGTAGAGCAGGGATAAACATCAGAGATTTATTCTCCTCCTATCTCTCGTCCTCGACACGCAGCTGAGTTTTTTTTTGCATTTGAGAAGATAATGGCCCAAAATGACCCCTTTAATATTCGCAATTAGAAATCTCAAGTTTCTCCAGTGTTGATCAGTGACATATTCATGTTTTGAAATTCCCCTGTGTCTGTCTCCCCTCCACCAAACAGCCAAATGTCATGAGTGAAGCCAGCTGCTCCTGGGAGAGATCAGGTTTAAGGTGATGTCCTGGAAGTTCTCATTGGCATTTCCTGATTCGGATTAAAGGTACAAAATACTTGGAGCGGATTTCAGGTCAGGATTTGGAAACAGCTCCAGTTTTAATTGCTTCCAGCTTGGCCCACTGCTTCAGATATGAGGGGATAGTACATTTCCCGCTGCCTCGGCAAAGCAGCCTGCATAATCACGGACCCCAGATATTCCCCCTTCCATTGGGAAAATGTTCTGAGGTTGCATACCAACTGACTCGAGAATAGTTCCCTGTTGCCCATCAGGTCTTTGAATGGGCCTACCTCGCATTAAGTTGATCTTTCTCTACACGCTAACTATGACTAGGGTAACACTACATTCTGCACCCTTTCCTTTCCTTCTCTATGAATGGTTTGCTTTGTATAGCATGCAAGAAGCAATACTTTTCACTGTATACTAATACATGTGACAATAATAAATCAAATCAGACAGTAGTGAATGAGAGGGAAAAGAAAACACATGATCTTCCCAAGAGAAGGGAGAGAGAATGCACAAAGCATCGACTAGATTGGTTGAGATGATTGCTGTTTCGGGCTCACCCTATCTCAATGACTTTTAGAAGGTCACCAGTCGGGGAATCAGCTCTGAAATCATCAAAAGTGTTGCATTCAAGACGCTGATCCTAATTTAAGATTTGGAGATGGGTAGAATGAGCTTGAGAGTATCACTGAATCCCCTCTTGGGCCATTAAATGTATTAATTCAGTCACATATCTAATGAAAGCTAACTGCAAGGACAAAACAAGCGTGTCAACCGAATCCAACTTGAAATGTCCCTCTTGGCTGCAGCTCAGCTGTAACCTGTCAGAGCTCTGACCCATTCAATTCCTCGCCCAGGGATCGATTAACAATAGGGATTACAGCAGAATGATTGGGGACGCCTGGCCTTCCTGAGCTGGGATCAGGTCTTCACTCTCTCTCACTCTCTCTCAATTCCTCGCTCCCTCCCTCCTCCATCTCTCTCTTCACAACCTCTTAGATTGCAGGAGGAACCTAGAGGAAACAAAATGCGATCAGCAGTGCACGTTGTATCCCCTCCTATAGCCTAGAGAAAGAACCACTGTGTTTGGGGTGAACATAGAGAGAACCTCCACTACATCCTGATCTCAGTTAAACCCAATCAGTGCCAGCAAATTATTTTTCTATTTAATCTATACCCTATCAATTTCCTTCAGTGCATCTATTTAATCCTCCAACCTGTCTATCTCTGTCTCTCAACAAGTCTGTCTTTCCATACCCATTTAATCTATCCATCTATTTCTCCTGCAGTGTTCCTGTCGATCTATATCTATTTAATCTATCCATCTGTCTATCTCTCCCTCTTTGCCTGTTTTTGTATATCTATCTAATTTATATGTCTATTCAGCAGTCTTCTCTAACATATTAGTTGTAACTATCTATTTATTCATCTGTCTATCTATGTACCTGTCTAGCTCTTTATCTGTCTGTCTCTATCTCTATATCTGTCAGTTTGCTGGTCTGTTGAGGAATCTGTCTAGCTTTGTCTGTCTATCATCTTTGTCTATCTGTCTATCTTTCCATCTATTTTTACAGAAGAGCTTGGAGAACGTTCATCATATTGCAGGGAAGAAAACCATGTTCATTTTCTATATCGTAGCCAGAAAATCTCAACAACCCTGCAAACCACCTTCTCCAAATTGAGCAGAGCCCTGACCACAGAACTCATTTACATCTCTTGCCTACAGGGAGGATGTAAGATGTAGCCTTAATGGTACAGGCCATGTTAGGAGCTCAACACCACACCTCACAGCAGTGCCATGGGAGCTCCGTTAGTGTATGTAGTTCATCTCTGAACATCACGCTGCCATGCTTGCAAATTGCCCTCACTTTTTTTTGAAAATAAGGCTGAGAAAACAATTGGCTCTGAGTTACGTTTCACCAGGAGTATTATTAGATTGTCAGCGCTGTAAAGCACAATGAGAATTATTTTGGAATAAAATATATAAATTGGTCTTAGACACTTTGAAGATGCTGACCGCCATGATTTTAATTCCTTGAACAGATCAAATTTATACTGAAAATGGGATTTTTGGATAGCGCTTCATGTTATTTGTAGTCTGAGAAGCAAATGGAGTTGTGTTGTCAGCGGAGTGTGTCAGGCAAGGTCCCATCACCTTGTTCCAGAGTCCATTCATTCATGTTGTCCATGCGAGTGAAGTACTGGAAGATGACGTGTAGATCTGCAACTCCAGTTGCCAAGACTTTTGCCAATGTTGTTGCGGATAGTGACGAGGATTGTCAAAAGGATAGCAGGATGTAGCTAGATTGCAGATCTGGGCAGAGAAATGGCAGGTGAAGTAGAATCCGGACGAAGGCGAGATGGTGCATTTTTGGAAGAGCAAATTCAGGTGCGAATTATTACAGTAAATGGCAGAACCCTTGGGAGCATTTTCATACAGAGGGAACTGGGTGTACAAGTCCACAGAGCCCTGAAAGTGGTGGATGAGGTGGTTAAGAAAGAAACTTGCCTTTGTGCACTTCAAGAGTGGCAAGTTGTGTTACAGCTGTATGTCCAAACCCATCCCACCCTTCCCAAGTCTGTGCTTTTGCCTCTTCAAGACTCAACGTCGTGAATGATCTCGCAGAGCTAGCTGCAATAAACTATAACTCACTCATTGCCCAAGTCTATACCCAGAGAGAATCCCATCCTCTCGGAGATCCTTACCTATGCTGAGTTCTTACGACATGATCTTGGAATTGTCATCCTCCCTTCCTAATGATTCCAGGGCTCGGCCCGACCTACTTGAGTTTTGTGCACAGGCTGTTCTATTCTATCGGTCAGAGCACTGAGTGCAGGAACTGGGATGTTATGTTACAATTGTATAAGACATTGGTAAGGTTCTATTTGGAGTATTCTGTATAATTCTGGTCACCCTGCTATTGGTAGGATGTTACTAAACTCGTAAGGGTGAAAAAAGATTTTTGAGGGTGTTACCAGGACTAGAAGATTTGAATTACAAGGAGAAACTGGATTGGCTGATGCTTTTCTCCATTCGAATGTAGGAGGATGATGGGTGATTTTACAGAGGTTTATAAAACCATGAGGGACATAGATAACATGAATAGCTGAGGTCTTTTCCAAAGTTAAGGGAGTGCAAAACTGGAGGGCGTAGGTTTAAGGTGAGCGGAAAAGATTTAAAAGGAACCTGAGGGACAACTTTTTCACACAGAAGGTATAAATGAAATGAGCTGCCAGTGGAGGTGGTAGAGGCGGGTACAATTCCAGGACACGGATAGGAAAGGTTATGGGCTAAACATTGGCAAATAGGTCTAGTTCAGTTTTGAAAACCAGGTTGGCATGGGAGAGTTGGGCCGAAGGGCCTGTTTCCGCTATATATCACTGTGGTTGTGTGGCTTCATTGAAAGACCTCAGGTGATCATCCTTGTGGAGTTTGATGTTCTCCCCTCTCTGCAGGCTTTTCTCCGGGAATCCTCCCACAGTTCAGAGATATGCGGGTTAGGTTGATTGGCCATGCCATATTGTTGCTTTATGTCAGAGAGATTAGTGAGGTAAATACATGGGGTTATGGAGATAGGGCTTGGGTGGTGTTATCAGTGCAGGCATGATGGGCTGAATGGCCTCTCTCTGCACTGTAGGGATTCTAGGAAGAGCACTTTACTAATGGGAGCCCTGAACGAACCTTGACATGCTGTATTTGTGGCCAAGTTTTACATTATCTTTGTGAACGCATGAGAGAGTGAGGCTGATTGAGGTGGAACATGTTTGCCAGTGTTCCGGTCAGTGGTTGCAATGACTCAGTAGCGTGTCAAATTTGGGAGATCGGAGAGGCAAGGCTGTCAAGTAAAGGTGACCATTGATGGGAAAAAGAAATTAGTTTTATTTGTGAAATGTGTTGAGTTACTCATCAGATGAGCCAGCTAATGAATCCTTCACTAATTGGGAAATTGCTGAAGAACAGTGTGGTACAGATTGGCAGTGGGCCATTCCTGCCTAGGCGGGAGATTTTCAGTGATGTGGAGGGACCAGCTTGCAACACAAACTTTCCGATTAAAAATGCCAAGTTGCATCTCTCATGTGGACTGCACAGGAATAGCACTGACGTAATCTCCTCTCGTCTACCTCGACTTTTCTCACTCCATTCTTTGCAGGCTGTGGGTTTGGCAGGTGTTGCTTTCTCTGGCTGGAGAGTGCAGGAATGCCAAAGACTGTCGTACAGGCAGGCTATTTCCAATGGATTTAATAGGGCGCTTTTATGAAAGCTGGAATGGTCCAACTTGCAGAGAGAGCTCCCTTGCTTTCTCACGCTGTGCAGTGATGGGAAGCGATGTTGGTGTTTATTGGCACGGTGCAAGCATGCCTGAGATAGTAATCCCGTGATAAGATGCTGTGATTTTTGTGTGAGAGTCTCCTTCCATATGTGGGAAAATTTGATTTCAGGTTCAGCGTGACTCCTTCTGTGGTTTAAGGTTTATTAGTGTCACAGGTAGGCTTACATTAACACTGCAATAAAGTTACTGTGTAAATTCCCTAGTTACCACAATCTGGCACCCGTTCACTACACTGAGGGAGAATTTAGCATGGCCAGTGCACTTAACCAGCACGTCTTTCAGACTGTGGGAGGAAACCAGAGCACCTGGAGGAAACCCACGCAGACATGGGGCGAACATGCACTCTCTAAACAGTGACCCAAGCTGGGAATCGAACCCAGGCCCCTAACGCTGTGAGGCACCATTGCTAAGCATTGTGTCATCACGCCGCTTCTTTAGAGGATGGACTTGCGGAGGGAAGCCAGGAGACCAGCAGTTGCCCTTTGACTATCCTTCACTATGCATAGGCTGACTCAACGATGCTCTGAAATCCTCCCTCTAAAAATTCCCAGAATCTCTCTCCCTAATGGCTGGGATAAAAAACCTTCAGCTGTTGGCAGTGTCTGCCCATTGCTAGGCTAATGGGACATTTTTGACTATTTTCCCAGTACGAAACACACCAAACAAAATCTGGAATTTGTAATGGCTTGCTTGTGGTTTGTTTACCTCGGTTCTTGCTGATTTTCCATGAGATCAACATTTTGCGTGTGATTTCCTTCCTTTCCGATGACTCTCGGTGTCGAGCCTATGTCTGAGGGCTCCATTGCAGCTCTTTCCCTGCGGATCCGGGTAATCGTGGAGATTGCCCCATGGGAATCCATGTGGGCACCAGAATAAAATTCCATTAGCCATGTGACAGCAGAAAGCAGGAGACAAACTTCCCTCATGAGGAGAGTTAGTAATTTGCTCCCTCCCTCCTTAATGAATGAAGATGGCTGAAATGGCAGAATTTTCCACACTAGAGACTGATTTAACTGACAAATCTTCTTTAGTGATGAATAGTATCTAGAGTCTAGCTTGGAACAGCAGCCTGTTTCCTCTCTCCAGTCTTCCTTTTATATATCCAGCCTGCTCTTTTACCCTCCTGGGGATTAGCATGAGGTGGCACAGTGGTTAGCACTGTTGCCTCACAGTGCCAAGGACCCAGGTTCAATTCTGGCCTCGGGTCACTGTCTGTGTGGAGTCTGCATGTTCTCCCCATTTCTGCGTGGGTTTCCTCTGGGTGCTCCAGTTTCCTCCCACGCTCCAAAGATGTGTGGGTTATGTGGATTGGCCATGTTAAGTTGTCACAAGATGTGTAAGTTAGAGGGATTAATGGAGTAAACACATGGGATTGTGGGTTAGTAGATGAGGGAGATGCTCTATCAGAGAGTCGGTGCAGACTCAGTGGGCTAAATGGCCACCTTCTACACTGTTGTGATAGAGTAATAATTCCATCTCCCTATTTCCCAGTCACCCTGAATTGTTCCAAGCCATCAAGTTCAATGTTGTCCAGTCATTTCTTTTGCTCTACTCTCAATTTTTTGACGATCGTCAAAACAAAGACGCCAAGTTCTCAGGCAAGCCTTACTCTTCATCTGGGCGAGATGTCTGGCTTCCCCTGGAGTGTAGCTGAGATTAGGAATCATACAGTTGAAGCACAAGGGAAATCAAACGGCTCTGTAGGATTCCAGTGGGAGTAATGTTTAATTTGCGAGCCAAGAATTCCTTTCTCCACTATCATAGTCTTTGAGAGATTGAGAATAATTGAGTCAAAGCTCCCACTAAATAGCGGAGAGGGGAGTTTCAGATAGATGAGTTAAGCATTGACACAGTGGAATTCCAGGGCATGATTTCAGTTATTTGGCCTCACGTGAATGAGTTGGGGTTTGTAGAGAGTGGGAGACTGGGTATGGAAGGTACAAAGGCATTGTGGAAAGGCTCCCTCCTTTTAACAATCTCTTGCATTCTCACCAGATCCCTGAATCCTCTCTCCTTAAGCATTCAATTGCCTCCAGAATTTATTTACTTTGCACCCTTCAATGTTGACTATGCTGACAGCTTTAGGAGATGTTTGGGTGACACACGCACCCTGATTTTTCTGAGTATTAAACTGATCCCTCTCGGCACCCAGAGACTCTGTCAGGTTTAACAATTTGGCGAGAATGACTTTACCCTCAGCCTGCATCCCCGGCGATAGCCAGAGCTCTGTGTAATGAAGCCTGGTTCTTTGTTGTCTCGTGTTAAGTTCCTGGGGCCCGCTGGCAAAATGAGCTGTCTTAGAGATGTCGCTTGGAGCTTGAGGCAATAGTTAATGACTTGTTATTTTGGAGCACGGAGCACGGGGTGGAGGAGAGAGCTAAACCACAGTCCGCCTGTGTGGTTAGCGGCTAATCCCGTGATGCAATCCATGAGGAATTCTTACCAAGACTTACACAAAAAGGATTAAAATTAGCAAAATAGCCAACCAGAATATTAAAAAAACAAATGGGTCTTTGTGAAACTGGGGCCTTCCCCAGCTGGAATTAAAGGGAGTGTTTGTTAGGCTTGGGTTATTTGCTGAAATGTTGCATCCAATGCTCTGTGTTAATGCATCTTTTCCTCATAATTGTTTTTAAAATGTGCATCAGGTTTATCTTTACAATTGCACACTTCCACTTCCTCTTCCCCTTTCTAGTCATCCCTTGCCTAATGCCAGTTATCTCTCTTTGTCGATTAAGGCACTAGTTCAGCAGATTGAAGGTTTGAGCATAGCATTCAGGCTGGCCTTCCATTGCAAGCACTGAGGGAGTGCTATCACTGTCTGAGATGCTGCCTTTTCAGATGAGCTTGAAACCGAGGGCGTCTTTCCTCACAGAATGATGAAATAGTTCCATGGGGTCTTGAGCTGGGGAGCCTTCCCCAATGTCCTGGCCAATGTGAATTCCTCAACCAGCCCCCAAAATCAGATTAAAAGCAAATTACTGCAGATGCTGGAATCTGAAACCAGAAGAGAAAATGCTTGAAAATCTCAGCAGGTCTGGCAGCATCTGTAAGGAGAGAAACGAGCTGACCCTTGGTCAAAACTAAAAGGCCTAGAAAGGGTG
This sequence comes from Sphyrna mokarran, assembly GCA_024679065.1. Taxonomy (NCBI): domain Eukaryota; kingdom Metazoa; phylum Chordata; class Chondrichthyes; order Carcharhiniformes; family Carcharhinidae; genus Sphyrna; species Sphyrna mokarran. The sequence continues at coordinate 34,794,111 of JAGIQG010000026.1, forward strand.
GATAGGCCCTGAACAATGCATGGAGTTATGTTTTTTATCTTTGACAAAGGGTCATCTGGATGTGAAACATCAGCTATTTTCTCTCCTTACTGATCACAGAAACCCTACAGTGCAGAACGAGGCCATTCATCCCGTTGCATCTGCACTGACCACAACCCCACTCCAGGCCCTATATCCCCACACATTTACCCCACTGAACTCTCTAACCTACACATCCCTGGACACCATGGCCAATGGCCAATCAACCTAACTAATTGTATTTGGACTGTGGGAGCACCCAGAGGAAACCCACGCAGGCAGGGGAAAACGTGCAAACTCCACACAGACAGTGACCCAAGCCAGGAATCAATCCCATGTCCCTGCGAGGCAGCAGTGCTAATCACTGTGCCACCATGATGCCACTGAGATTTTCCAGCATTTTCTCTTTGAGTCCTAAGGTCAGATTATCTGGTGTTCTATACCCTTTCTATTTAGGGGGAAGCTCAGACTGTGTGGGTCCCTACATTGCAACAGTCAGTCTCTTGTCTTTCTCTCTTGTAGAATCCCTGCAGTGCAGTAGTAGCCACTTGGCCCATCGAGTCTGCGCCGACTCTCTGTCAGAGTATCTGGGCCGGACCCACGTGTTAATCGCTCTTCTTGTGAAGCGTTTGTTGACACCAGAACATCATTTTGTATTTCCCGGGGGAGTCCTCACCTTTTCCCTCCCACTCTGCTTTCCCTTCTCCCTGCCTCTGACTCCCATTAGAATGGGTTAGCTTACAACGGGGCGCCAGTTCAAACTTGGGTCCCAAAGTCGGCAGCTCTCTCCACCTCATCTCCCTGGATAGAAATGTAGAAGCGAGGTCTGAAAATGAGTGCCATGCTTGGAGGGCAATTGGAATTAAAACAAAAATAAGAGAAGGTGGTTACTTAAGCTTCTGCCCAGGCTCTGCCAAGTTGATAAACTGCCAGCTGAGTAAAATAACCTGAAAGGCAGTGGAATTCTCTCTTCTGTAACTGTCTGGCCTCCTAAGCATGTCTCTGACAAGACTTGTCTCCCATCCGCAATAAATTCCAGGCCATTGTTCTGTCAGACTCACCGTAACTCTGAGTGACTAACCGGCATTATCTGTGATGTGCTAAACTGCCTGCTCTGTTCCCACTTAGCTGCTGTTTTTCCCTCAGAAACTCCCACACACCATCATTCTGCATGTTTTGCAGTAATCGCTAAATTGCACAGCGCTGATGAGCTTAAAAGGAAGATGATGTCTCTGTGTGGGGTTTTCTTCAACTCTGCGGGCTTTGCCTCTCTGTCGCCTATAAGTGGCGACATTGTTGATGGCCAACGTCAGAGAGATAAAGAAAAGCCTGAGAGGCAGCGATTGTGATCCGTGGCCGGGTGCATCAGGGCCGTGTGGTCACTTTTATTCTGTAAAATGTCAAATGCCCACAGCTTCTGTTCAGAGCCTTTCCGTGATTTGTCATTCACGCCATGATTGTGATTCACTGCCTTCCCGTCACCTCACACACCCTATTTTGACTCCACCAGAGAATCCAGAGAATTCATAGAATCCCTAAGATGCAAAAAGAGGCCATTCAGCCCCTTGGGCCTGTGGTGACCCTCTGCAAGAGAACTTGACCTGAGCCCACTACCCCATCCTATCCCCTATTCATTGGTCAGCGCCTGTCCAGCTAACCCTGCACACCTTTGGACACTAAAAGGGGGCAATTTAGCATGGCCAATCCACCTGCATGCCTTCGGACATTGGGAGAAAACCGGAGTGTCTGAAGGAAACCTGTGGGGAGAATGTGCAGACTCTGCACAGACAGTCATCCAAGACCGGAATTGAACTTGGGTTGCTGGTGCTATGAGGCAGCAGTGCTAACCACTATGCTTCCACATCTGAGTGACAGCTCATTCCAGATGGTCGCAGCCCTGTATCTGGACGGTTTTGCGACTTTCAGCCCCATGCCAGGGCTTTATGCTCACAATTACACCCATTCAGAGATGAAGTACAAGTTGGCCAGTGCTAAATTAGGCAGAGGAGTGGAATGAGCAGTGGACAGCTTGGGTATTATTGGATACGTTAAACTGTGTGGAAAACAGAGGCAGATTGAATTAAAACACGCAAATGCAAGGCATGGCCAAGAGAAAAAGAACAGGGGACACACTGCGTGAATAGTACTGGAACTATTAATCTTCCAAGACTGCCCTGGATTCTCTAGAATTTAAAGATTCCTCTCCTGCATCAGAAACCTGGGAAAAGAATTAGAAGAGGGTTTGTTTACAAAATGGTGTAATTTTTTTAACATTTGTTGATTTGATTTATTACTGTCACACATATTAGTATACAGTGAAAAGCATTGTTTCTTGCGTGCTATACAGACAAAGCATACCATTCATAGAGAAGGAAAGGAGAGAGTGCAGAATGTAATGTTACTGTCATAGCTAGAGTGTAGAGAAAGATCAACTTAACGCATCCATTCAAAAGTCTGGTGCAGCAGGGAAGAAGCTGTTCTTGAATCAGTTGGTACGTGACTCAGACTTTTGTATCTTTTCCCCAATGGAAGAAGGTGGAAGAGAGAATGACTGGGTCCTTAATTATGCTGGCTGCTTTCCAGAGGCAGTGGGAGGTTTAGTCAGTGTCAATGGATGGGAGGCTCGTTTGTGTGATGGATTGGGCTACGTTCATGACCTTTTGTAGTTTTTTGCAGTCCTGGGCAGAGCAGGAGCCCATACCAAGCTGTGATACAACCAGAAAGAATGCTTTCTATATGCATCTGTAAAAGTTGATGAGAGTCATAGTAGAAATGCCAAATTTCCTTGGTCTTCTGAGAAAGTAAAGGTGTTGATGGGTTGGGATTGGCATCTATTGCACATGTCTTTGTTGTCCTTATTCAGAGGCATTGGTCAGTATGTGACCTTAGACTTTCTCTCTTCTACCTTCTTTTGTCAGAAAAAAGAGACAAATGTCGAGAGTGAGTAGGGTCCTTTATTATATTAGTTATTTTTCTGAGGCAGCAGGAAGTGTAGAGAGACCTTCGTGAACAAAACATTGGAGAGGGAGAGAAAATGCTGCTTGACTGGGTGAGAGCACTGGGGGCAGGAGATTGCAGGATAATATCTCGAGAAATATGCCAGAGTTGGCAGCCAGTGAGATAGAGCTGGATAAAGCTGAAGGAGAGCCAGGCATCTTTTTATACTTGATGTCGAACCACAGTAATCAACAAAGCCTATTAAAATGTTGAAACATGGTGGACTACAGGCTGTGGTCAAGTACTTCCGGTCAGATAAGAAAACTGTCCAGTGCTGGTCACCGAGAAATTCGGGAGATGTCCAGCTGCTGGAGGTCATGTAGGAGGTTGATCTGGAGATGGGTGAAGGTTGCACAAAGTTGGGCTTTTCCACTTGGGATAGATGTCTGCAAAGTGATCTAACTGAGGGATGTACAGTGATCCAGGGAATGGCCAAGGGAAGCTGGAAAACTGCTCCAAACTGTGAGAATATCCAAATGGATAGAAGGGAAATTTAGTAGTAATATCAGGAAATTCTCCTTCATAAAAAAAAAGGAGGTGGGGGGGGCAGCTGGTGAACTGTTAAAGATAAAGCAGTAGAATCATTTAAAAAATATGGAGAGAGCTGTAGAGATTTTATTGAATGTTTCCATTATCTATTTGGCATACGGAGTCTTAGCTTTTATTGGTAGGGGGATTGAATTTTGGAGCCGCAACGTCATGTTGCAACTGTACAAATCTCTAGTGCAGCCGCACTTGGAGTATTGTGTACAGTTCTGGTCCCCTCATTATAAGAAAGATGTGGAGGCATTGGAGAGGGTACAGAGGAGGTTTACCAGGATGTTGCCTGGTATGGAAGGCAGGTCTTATGAAGAGAGGCTGAGGGATTTGAAGTTGTCTTCGTTAGAAAGAAGGCGGCTAAGAGGAGACCTTATTGAAACATATTAGATGATTAGAGGTTTAGATAGGGTGGACAGTGATAGCCTTTTTCCTAGGATGGAGAAAGCTAGCACGAGGGGACATAGCTTTAAATTAAGGGGTAGTAGTTATAGGACGGATGTCAGAGGTAGGTTCTTACCCAGAGGGTGGTAAGGGTATGGAATGCCCTGCCTGCTGCAGTTGTAGATGTGCCAAGTTTGGTGGCGTTTAAGAGGTCAGTAGATAAGTTTATGGACAAAAAGGGAATGGTTTAGGTTAGAGGGTCATTGCTTTTTCTTAATTGGTCAGCGCAACATCGAAGGCCGAAGGTCCTGTTCTGCGCTATAATGTTCTATGTTCTATGTTCTATGTTCTATAACTATCTTGTCTCCTGGTAATAACCTGGATTGAAAGCTCAGTGCAGTACTGCAGAAACTCTGCATTGTTGGAGGTACCGTGTTTTGGATGGGTTGTGAATTGAGCGCACATCTATTTCTTCAGTGGGATGGGAAGAATTTCTGTGGAATTATTTGAAGAAAAGAGAGTTCTCTCTGTGTTCTGGGCAACGTTCTTTCCCCATGAAATATGGACTAATTTGTTAATCCCCTTGTTTCTGTTTGTGTGCAAAATGGTTGCTGCATTTGCGTATGTAACATCTCATCGCCATTCTGAATTGATTTGAGATAGTATAAGTTGGTAACAAAGATAATTATTTGTATTTGTTATTCTTGTGTTTGGCCCTTATTCCCTGAAGATTCTCTCTGCTGACAATGTACTATTTCATGAGCAGTAGCTGCCTCCTCTTTTTAATTCATTTATGGGACAAGGGCATCATTAGCTGGTCACATTTATTAGCCATTCCTAGTTGTCCGAGGGCAGTTGAAAGTCAATCACTGGACTCATGTAGGCCAGGTCGGGTAAGGACAGCAAATTTCCTTCCCTAAAAGATATTAGTGAACCAGATGGGTTTTTCCGACAATCAACAATGATTTCATAGTCATCAGTAGATACTTAATCCCAGTTTTTTTTTGTTATTAAATTCAAATTCCACGACAGAATTTGAAGTCAGGTCCCGAGAACGTTAGTTGAATTTCTGGATTAATAACCTCACCACCATTGGGCCATTGCCTCCCCCTAGTGTTCACTCTTCATGGGTGCACCCAAAACCGTGAGTCTTGACTGACCAGATTGATCTGTTTGTGAGGGAAGAAGGGCAGAAGGGCGAACTGAGCTTCATTTGCTCAACCATCTCCTCTCTCCCCACCTCTTGTCTTTGCCTCCCAGGTACCAAGACCCAAATCTAGTTCCTCGAGGTCCAAGTAATGCCCACCGTTACTGGTCTGAAAAGTGGGGGCCACAAGGCAATCATCACATTCCTGGGGCTTTGCCATTAGAATTGCCCTTGTTTGTGTGGAGAGAAGTAGGCCTGTGTTGGAGGTATTCTCCTAAGACTCTGTAAGCCATAATTTCTTCCTGATGTGCTATATGATACAACATTGAGACTCATGCTAAATTATATAGAATTCTGGGATACTGTTCTCTGATTCTCTGTTTTTTATTCTTTCATGAGATGTGGGTATCGCTGGCTGGGCCAGCATTTGTTGTCCATCTGTAATTGCCCCTGAGTGTCTTGTTAGGCCACTTCAGAGGGCAGTTGAGAGTCAACCACATTGCTGTGGGTTTGGAGTCATGTGTAGGCCAGACCGGGTAAAGACAGAGATTTTCTTTCCTAACGGACATTGGTTACCACGGTGACTATAATTTGAAAGCTCTTAATTGACTGACAGCGCTTTGGGATGTCCTGAGGTTATGAAAGGCACTATATAAATGCAAGCCTTTCTTTCTGTTTAGTCACACCCGTTGACATCATCTGTTTCAAGAAATGGCCAAATTTTGTGACTTGTTTTTTAAAATTGAGGTTGTGGGCTGTGAGAGTTACTGAATGTACAAAACCAGGTTAAAGTGCCCCATGTCAAGCATCAGAAATAATCCGGAATTGATGAATGATTCATTCATTGATGAATGGTTGGCTCGGTGATTAGCGCTGCTGCCTCACAGCACCAGGGACCCGGGTTCAATTCCTGGCTTGGGTTACTGTCTGTGTGGAGTTTGCACGTTCTTCCCGGGCCTGCATGGGTTTCCTCCGGGTGTTCCGGTTTCCTCCCATAGTCTGAAAGATAAACGGGTTAGGCGGATTGGCCATGCTAAATTGCCCCTTAGTCTCAGGGCAACTAGCTATGGTAAAGGCGTGAGGTTATGGAGATAGAGCCTGGGTGGGATTGTGGTTGGTGCCGACTCAATGGGCCAAATGGCCTCTTTTTGCACTGTAGGGATTCTATGATTCACGAGGACTTGCCACCTCTGGACGCAACCCCACCCTTCCTGTGCAGATGTGCGATCTCTCAGACGTGAAGCCTGAGTCGGTGTGGAATTCCTCCTGTCCGCATTCCCTGGTGTCAGGGAAGCCCAGTCAAGTGATGAGCTTGTGTACAAGTCCCTTCCTGGTGGCCACTCCCTTTTTATGGAGAGATATGATCTCTACCTCAGGCCCACCGCTTGCCTCGCACCTCAGCAGCAACCCCGTTCCTCCCCAGCCCTCCCCTTCCTGAGAGCTGGTTTGGAAGTCTTATTGAGAGGAATTGCTGTCTTCTGCATTTTCCATAGCAAGTGGTCATTTTCTGCGTTGGTTGCCTGGAAAATGATTAAAAGGCTTTGCTATAAAAACCATTGAGAATAACTGTGTAAAACTGCAGTGAGTGGAACTGCCTTTGTGTCTGAAAGACTGACTCAGCACTAGTGCAGTCAACTGTTATATGCCTGTCAGCAACTTTTCCTTTCTCCTTTGTCTCTCCTGACCTATTTTGTGTCATGGAGACAATAAGAGTGAGAGGTCTCGAAGGGAGAAAGACGCTTGAAAGGCAGCAGGTTGTACGTTTTGGTTCTTTTCCCCTCTGGTTCCATCCACTCTTCTGTTTAGTTTTAAATGTAGCGCTGTTTCTTCTGTACTGCCAGCTCATGCTTAAGGACTATACTCACACACAGCCCTCCAAAATCTTCCAGATTGGGGCAGCAAGCTGGCACAGTGGTTCGCACAGCTGCCTCATGGTTCCAGGGACCTGGGTTCAATTCCCGGCTTGAGGCATGTTTGTGCAAAGTTTGTCTGTTCTCCCCGCGTGTGCCTGGGTTTACTCAGAGTGCTCTGGTTTCCTCCCACTGTCCGAAAGACATGCTGGTTAAGTTGCTTGGCCATGCTAATTTGCCCATTAGTATCCCGAGATGTGTAGGTTAGAGGAATTAGCAGGATAAATATTTGGCATGACGGGGATAAGAGATTGGGTGGGATTGTTTTAAGTGCAGACTCGATGGGCCAAATGGCCTCCTTCTGCACTGTAGGGATTCTATGTCTTGTTCTTGATGGTATTCCAGTTGATCTCTAGACTCAGTGCATCCATTCACAATTGCCCTCCATATACCTAACCTAGAAGGTGGGAGAAGCATCCATGTGGGGTATTATCTATAGGAAAGTGTGTGGATATCAATGTGTGGCATGTTGGCACAGTGGTTAGCACTGCCGCCTCACAGCATCAGGAACCCAGGATCGATTCCCAGGTTGGATCACTGTCTGTGTGGAGTCTCCACATTCTCCCCGTGAATGCATGGATTTCCTCCCCCAGTCCGAAAGATGTGCCGCTTCAGTGCACTGGCCATGCTAAATTTTCCCTCTGTACCACAACAGGCATCAAAGTGTGGCAACTAGGGGAATTTCACAGTAACTTTACGCAGTGTTAAGGTAGTCCTATTTGTGACTAATGTATAGACTTTAAAAAATGATCAGACTTCTTTGTGATGCTCTCCATGGTCCACAGCCTATTGGGAGTGCGGATTCCAGATTTCTGCTGCTGTTTGTGTGAGAAAGTGCTATCTAATGCTCCTCATGAATTCTTCTTTTCTCTTCTTGTGTCTTGGGACAGACAAGGTTTGTATTTACACCCACTTCCATAATTGTCTTTTTTCTGGAAAGGGTCACTCGACGCTATAATAATGAGGAGCATCACAGCACATCGAGCATGGCCAACCAGAGACTTGTCCGCCCATGCTTAACACCTGCCACAGGAGTATTGAAAAGATTTATGTATTTTTTTTATTCGTGGGACATGGGTGTTGCTGGCCAGTGTTTATTGCCCATCCCTAGTTGCTCTTGAGAAGGTGGTGCTGAGCTGGCTTGCTAGGCTATTTCAGAGGGCAGCTGGAAGTCAGCCACATTGCTGTGGCTCTAGAGTCACACGTAGACCAGATTGCGTAAGGATGACAGATTTCCTTCCCTAAAGGAGCATTAGTGAACCAGATGGGTTTTTGTAACAATCGACAATGATTTCACGGTCATCAGTAGACTCTTAATTCCAGATATTTTTGACTGAATTCAAGTTCCACCATCTGCTTTGGCAGGATTTCAACAACCCAGGTCCCGCCTACCCCGAACATTAACTGAATTTGTAGATAAATAGTTTAGCGATGACACCACTAAGCCATCACCTCCCCTGTCCTGATCGATAAGCAACCTTGTTTTTGAGTCACCTTCCTTGGCCATCGAGTCCTGGGATGGGACTCGAACCCAGAGGTAAGGATGTTACCCACTGCACCACACAATCTCCCCACTCATGGATTACCTAACCCTCGCTCTACAACACACACACAGTGTTATTGATTCCCTGCCATCGGAAATAGTTTGTGTGTATCCATCCTGTTGGACCCCTTCAACATCTTAAACATTTTGATCAGATCATCCACGCGGTACAAGCTATGTCACTGCTATGGGGTAGCACTGTTTCCTCATTGAAATTAGGAAATAAATAAGAATTTATACAGCGATTTAGTACACTTCTCAACTTCCCCCAGGAACTACGCGTACAATACATTCGCCTTTTCAAGTGCCATGGCTGATGACAGTGTCCTGTAAGCAGCTGAGATGAGGTCCATTTGGTACAGTACAAATTGGCTTTCACTTCACACCCGAACAGTAACCTGAATCCCAGCCAGGGTTCCACCTGACAGAGAGTCCTCGGAAAAGGGAGTGTCTCTCCGCTTTTCCCAAAGCTAGTATAAGACCTTAACACAGTCGTGTGTATTGTTGGGGTGAAGCAGGCTTATATTTATCCCCAATACTCAGTCACTTATCACACTGCGGTCTGTGGGAGCTTGCTGTGCACAAACTAGTTGCCATGTTTCCTGCATTATAACAGTGATAACGTTTCAAAAAGAATGTAATTGGCTGTAAAGTGTTTCAGGGCATCCTGAGGCACTAAAGTGTATCGCAGGGCTAGTAAGGGCCTGTTTCCCGTGTTGTTGTTGTTCTTTGTTCTTTGTAAGCACGACTTCCGTTTTGATTTTTGGTCTTTTGGTCGGGGCAGGAATGTTGGCTCGGACAGCGGGAGATTTTCTGGCTGTTTCGATCTGGTAGTCCAAGAAGCATCAGAACCGTCTGATGAAAGGCCTTCGCTTCAAGATGACTCCCCAGAAACAGCACCTCACGGCGATGCAGCACTCCCTCAGTGCTGAGGGGTGGCCCTCAATCACCTGTCTGTTGTGAGACATGAACCCCTAAGACCACCCCCCCCCTCCCGCCCCCACCCCCTCCACCACCATCCCCCAGCTCGAACAGTGAGCATCACTGACTGTGGTACAAGTGTGGGCCTCGTGGTGATGGGCAGTGAGTGGGGGGGGTGGTCAAGATCAGCGGAGATGGATTATTTAAAAGGGTGAGTTGCCCTGCTGAGAGCGAATTCCTGAAAGTGCCTGCCGCTGTTCCAGTAATCCCAACTTTGTTATGGGAACTGGAGAATTTAGTGCAGTGAGAGATGGCCTCTCTAATGCAGATTGTCCCGGAAATTAATACTGACTGCTGCGGCTGCTGATGCTTTCAGCGAGTTTGGAAGGCGCATTAGTCTGATGAATATGGGCAAGCTGAAATCAGATCCACTGCTTTATTAGAGCTCTGCTCGTCCGGCCGATAGGCTGAAAGTGCTTGGCTTATTTTTCCCAATGTAAAGGATTCCGGGGAGGGAGGAGGTGGTACGCTTCAGGAAGCACACGGCCCTCCTCCTCGCTCCCCCCGCGGTGGGGAGAGTCAGAGGCCTGTAACCCCTGCCAGGGACAGGGTCCAGAGACGTTCCATCTCAAAGCCCGGCACAGTGCTTGAAGATCGAGTCCGGCGTTTCAGGAAGTGGCCTTTTCATCAGCTCCTGTTCCCACCGGACTGTTGGAGGACCTTTACAGACGGTTTCTCTGAATTGTACCAGGGTGAGTCTGGGGCCCGGCCCCTCACAGTCGCCTGTTCAGAACCCTCCGGCTTGATTTTAAATTGTTCCCTACTTTCAACTGAATCTCAGGGCCGTTTTCCCTCCAGATGGTTTGGCCGCGGTAATGACACCGCTGTTACCACGGTAACCCGTCCGCTTGGAAAGTGACGAGTGCGCTTCTTACCTCAGGTTTATGAATCCTAACGGTTGCATATCTGGGGGACTGAGTGGAAGTTATTGCTGTCAGTGTCCAAGGATCTAAGACTCATTAGAAAGTAATATCCTTCGCCTAATGCTTCCTATTAAAATTTTAATTGAGTCAACATTGACTGAGGCCTGGAAGCAAGGTTGCCTGCCTGACCTCTCAGGCGATGCAGAATGGCTCAGGAGTGTAATCCAGAGAGGGCGATTTGTTTAAAGAGGAGGAACAAGACTACCAGAATTAAAAATATTTTCAAATTATGCATAAACCACATTGTTAGAATTTGAAGAGCTTGGGGCTACCCGTGACTGAGACAGGAAGAGGCGTGCTGAAGAGTCTGAGAGGGTGGATCTTTCTTACACTGACTGTGGGTCTGTTTGGCCATTTCCCTCTGCCCGATTGTCCTTCCCTAGCCTGGGCTGGCACTGTAGTGAACAGTAACCATTCTCCATGCAATGAGCAAGGTCTGGTTCATCGGGGCTCTGTCTGATTGGATTGCATGGACAGGGATTGATCCCAGTGGAAGGTTGGAAAGCTTCTGTTTGCGATGGGGAATCTTTTGCCATTGGAATCCAATATGAGGGGAGTGAGCAGTTTGGGAATTCTGTCCGAACGGAAGACTTTTGTTCTGTTGGTATTCAATGCAATGGGAGAGATTGGGAAGAAGTGTGCCCCACTCGCAGTTCTGTTTGGCGAGAGTGAACAAAAAGAAATGATAAAGGATCTTTTAGAGCTCTACTCAATGACTATGAATGGGGAGATGGTGATCCAGTCTGTCCAGAAGGGATTAATAGAACAGGAATTGATCTGTTGGGATTTTAACCTTGGATTACTATACCTTTGCTTTACATGGAAGGAATATCCGAGGTACAATGGGTGATATTTAATGTAGAGGGGGGAGGGGGGGAAGAGTGGAGGAGGCAGGTTTATCCCTGGCTGGTAGGAGCCCTGTTCCTGGGAATTTAACTGAGTATCAGCAGGAAATCCCCCTGCCAACAACACTCCCCCCCACCCCCATTCCCTTACTTGGGGCCTAGCCAATCAGAGGCCAAAAGCTGTGCATTGCTCAGCGGCGCCACCCAGGAGGCAATGCTTGCTGCTGGTAATGCAGCCATCCAAGTCCCAGGACTGTTGATGGACCCAGCCCATGCCACAGCTGGGTGGGGTGTGAAGAGAGAGGGAGGTGTGGTCCGGGGTGCAGAGGGTCAACAGCAGGAGCACCTCCTTCCCCCTTACTGATACTCACTCCCCAATTTGAACTCAAGATCATTACCTACCCCCCCCCCCCTCCCCGCTACCCCGACCTCCTCTTGCCTGCGGGAACCCCTGACCTCCCAGCAGGCTAAGTCCTCTGCATGTCGCTGGGTCGATGCCAGTTGGGATGATATCCTAAAGTGGGCATTAATTGTCCACGTAATGACCTCAATTGATGGCGGATCTGGGAGGTCATCCACAAGGCTTCCTGTCTGGACTTAATCAGGGTAGTAGTGGGAAGGTTGTCGAGTACTTACCCACTCCCCCCCCCCCCCCCCCCCCCCCCCCCCAATGATTAAATGCCCCTCCCATCAAACCCACCATATGGGAAGGCACTAAATCCCACCCAATGAGTGCATTTCACTCCACATAGAGCAGAAGAATTCAAGGGAAGCGCTTTTGATATTTCTTTCAAATTCGGAGGCGGAATAACTTGAAGGCAGCCAGGACTAAAGAAATCGTTTAGATCCCAAGGACTGTTTTATTTTGTGGAGGTACTTTGCGGGAAATTACTGAATGATACCCAGCTGAGCACAAATCCAGGTTAGGCTGCTGGAGTCTGCCGCTGGTGACTTGACCTGCTCTTGGCATCTCGATCACTCTCGATCCAACTCCTGGTGGGCTGAGATCTCCAACACAAAAGCAAATCCCATTTCAAGACCATTTCCCTCAGTTAGAAATGCCAGAGGGTGGTGGGGGTGGCATGGGTGGAGCCAGGAGCCCTGGGTGGAGGGGTAGGTGGAGGAAATTGTTGGGTTTGGGGGTAGTGTTGGGGAGAGATGGGGAGGTGGAATCAGTGGGGGATGGCGGGATGGGGGCAGTGGTCGTGGGCACATCATTGGTGTGGGAAGAAATGGAAGCACCGAGAGGAAACTCAGACAGAACGTGCAAACTCCCACAGACACCCAATTGAATGCGGGTCCCTGGTGCTGTGAGGCAGCAGTGCTAAACACTGTGCCACCGTACACAACAAAGTATAAGGAGCTTTACGCAGCATCTGCTATACCTGACCTGGGAGTGTCCTGATGTTGGGAAGAATTCCATATCTGAGTGCTAATATTGCTCTGCCTTGTGTGAGGTGATAAAAATGGTTTCCGATGAGGGCGCTTGCGGCATAGTGACAGATGGGGACAGGGAGTGAAGCAGACTCTATCTTGTTGAACTACGTTTAGCTTTCCTTCATTTTACAGCACAACGCAGTTTGAACTGGAAGTCAGAAATTCCAGAAAGTTGTAAGTTCTTATGTTGTCACTTAGCATATGTTAAACAGGCGATAACCCTGGATTGTGCAGTCAGGCTTGCCTGTGCTTGGGTAAGTGCAGTGAATGCAGCAAGCGATGGCTTAATGACATTATCACTGGACTATTAATCCAGAAACTCAACTGATGCTCAAGGAACCTCGGTTCGAATCCCGCCGCAGCAGATATTGGAATTTGAACCCAATAAGAAAAATTGGAATTAAGAATCTAATGATGACCAGGAAACCATTGTCGAATGCCTAAAAAGCCCACCTGGTTCACTAATGTCCTTTAGGAAAGAAAATTTGTCAATCCTTACTGGGTCTGGGCCACATATGATTCCAAACCCACAATATTGCGGTCGACTCTCAACAGCCCTTTGAAATGGCTCAGCCAGTTACTCAATTCAACCAGGGACAGTCATGGGCAATAAATGCTGGCCCAGTCAGCGATGCCCATGAGTAAAACAAAAGCTGAGGACAATGATAACATTCCAGAATTGTTTCCAATTTTGGACAGTTTTGCTTCGGGCTGTTCTCGAAGCCTGATTCATCAATTGGTGAGGCATTGTGGCCTAATGTCCACAATAAATCATTCATCTCAAGACATCTCAAAGTGATCACTGCCCGTGGAGTATGTTTGAAGCCATTCTTGTAATACAGGAAATGCAGCAGTCAGTTTGTGCATGCTGAACCCCCTCATAGAGCAGCACAGTGGTTAGCACTGCTGTCCCACAGCACAAGGGACCCGAGTTCAATTCCAGCCTCGGGTTACTGTCTGTGTGGAGTATGCACATTCTCCCCGTGTCTGCGTGGGTTTCCTACTTTTAAGCGGGATTCTGACTTTGAGGCTTTCAGTCGTAATCCCACAGATGATGGCTTTGCACCAATGGCTCCGCAGTCAAACACATACATCCAAATGTCTGAACTGTGGTTCTTCACGTGCTGAGCAGGATTACTATTGCAACAACACTTTATTGTCAATAGGGTAAAACTAACCTGTCTCACGATGATCTGTGTGAGTTTCCTCCAGGTACTGCAGTTTCCTCCCACGATCCAAAGATGTGCGGGTTAGGTGGATTGGTCATGCTAAATTGGCCCTTAGAATCCAAAAATATGTAGGCTAGGGGGATTAGCAAGATAAATATCTGGAGTTTGGAGGATAGAGCCTGATTAAGATGTTCTGTTGGAGTGCCAGTCCAGACTTGATGGGCCGAATAGCCTCCTTCTGCACTGTAGGGATTCTATGACAAAAGCAAGGTAATAATCAGTAGATTGTGTAAGGGTTAACTGTTAATCCGAATATCAGGGGAATATCCGTGCTTTTCTTGACGTTAGTGCCATTATATCCATTTTGTTAAATCCATTAATCGTGTACTGAGGAAAGGATGAATATGAATATGGTGTTTTCCTTAAAACAGGTTTAGTTGGAAGATTACAGGCGGGATTTACCAAGCTCTTCTGCAGCATGCTTCATGGTGACCAAGGTAAACTGCCATTGGCTGATGGCGGATTAACGGGGTTTCCCGTTTTATTTACCATTTACCCCCCCACTACCCACCGGAAAACCTGCGACAGGGGTTCGCCTTTGGCAGGACCAGAAGTTTCTCTTGTTCCCCCAAACACCCAGTTTGAATGCTTTTTTTTTCTACTCTTGCAATCATTCCCTGATCCTTTCCCATGTGTGTGTGTGTGTGTGTGTGTGTGTGGGTGGGGGGGAAGGGGGAGGGGTGGCAGCTGCCCTTCACTGTCAACTTAAAACACGTGCTCAATTACTGCACACTTTCAGCACTAACATTCCCCAGAGGGAAAATTCTTACCTTGCTGTATTGCTGCATCAGAGTGGCAGCATTCCCAACAATGCAGCACTCCCGCAGTACTGCACTGCAACGTCAGACTAGATTTTGTGACCAAGTCTCGGAAGAGGAAGTTGAACACAATCTTCTACCTCTGAGACAGGCTCTTCTAAATCTGGCAATGACTGACGCCTTAACGCTTGTTGGGCTCTCGTTGACTCTAGTTTTGATATGCAACTTAGCTCCCATTTCAGGTCAGCAATAGAATACAGAGAATATATAGTCACCGAAATCATTACGCTGGTGGCATGTTGTGGTCCTGCCGATGGCGCACCCCGACTGAGGGTTTTCTGGCAGCAAGGAGTGCGTTCAGCAGGAAACCCCACTGACAATGGCGGGACAAGATAACCCCACTGTCAGCAAGCGGCAGACCATCTCCTGCCACTGCTAAATATACTGGAGAGAGGGAGAAAAATCCCACCCAGTGTGTGAGGGGGGGGGGAGGCGAGGGCTACATTGTTCTTTTACAGAACTGGAATCTTACCATCTTCGAAAAATTTCCTTTCTTTAATGTGACTGTATTCCATGGAGAATCTCAGCAGGGAATGCCCGTGGATGGGATGCTAGTCTCATGCCACTGAAAGGATAATTGCATTTATATTGCATCATATCACATCTATTACAAAGTGCCTCATATATAACCAATTACTTTCAAGTGCACTGACAGTAAAACAAAGCATTTGTTTTGCACACAGCTCACAGCCGGGGGGATAGAAGTTGAGGAGTCGGTGTGGGTGGAGTGGTTAAAGAGGCAGGTGGATTGGCAGGGACGTGGGCAAAATTCCAGCTCCTTAGTAAGCTGTGGCACAGTATCTTCAACGTCCACCTGAGCTACCACTGTAATCGGTTTCTCCACATCCGAATTCTGACACCTCTGAACGCTCGCTCAGCACTGTCCTTGAGTGTCAGAGTAAATTTAGCTTGTTGGATTAAAACATAAACCGCAATCTTCTGACTCCAAGTCAAGAATTTGATTTGGTTTATTATTGTCACATGTATTGGGATACGGTGAAAAGTATTGTTTCTTGCACACCATACAGACAAAGCATACTACACATAGGGGAGAAGGAAAGGAGAGGGTGCAGAATGTAGTGTTAGTTACGGATAGGGTGAAAAGAAAGATCAGCTTAAATGTATGATAGTTAACATTATTAGAGTATAAAGGTGTTAGAATTAAATTTTAAGAGCATAGAACGAGTAAAAGATGCAATTCGAGGGTATGCCGGGTATAGTTGGCAAGAAGTCGCTTGTTCTAATATCATTGTTTTTGTTTTTTTTTGCCATCACTGTCTGAATACGGTCTGCAAGACAGTCAGAATAAAACCTCAGACAGAGATAATGAAATGACAGAGGTGTTAAATAACAATGTTGCTTCAGTATTTATCAGGGAGTAAGGCAAGGTGGACGGGACATCATAAGATAAGTTAGAAATGAGATAAACACATTTAAAATGGAGAGAGGTAAGATATTAAATATAGTGGGGTGGCACGGTAGCACAGTGGTTAGCACTGCTGCTTCACAGCTCCAGGGTCCTGAGTTTGATTCTCGGCTCAGGTCACTGTCTGTGTGGAGTTTGCACATTCTCCTCGTGTTTGCGTGCATTCCTTCCGAGTGTTCCAGTTTCCTCCCACTGTCCAAAAGATCTGCGGGTTAGGTTGATTGGCCATGCTAAATTGCCCCTTAATTTCCTGAAATGAGGTTAGAAGAATTAGCAGGTAAAATATGTAGGGATTGGGGAATAGGGCCTGGGTAGGATTATGGTCGGTGCAGACTCGATGGGCCAAATGGCTTCTTTCTGCACTGTAGGGTTTCTATGATTCTCCTATGATTTATCTGATAGGTAGAGGACAGAGCCCCTGGTCTGGATGGATTGCAGCTGCAAGTTGAATCTATAGCAAAGATAGCAGAATAGCACTGTTAGGCAAAGTCAGACGATTGCTGTTGTTAACCTGTATTTCCTGAGGGAGATTAAAACATGTCCAGAAACTATCGGCCATTCAGTTTAACATTGGCGGAAAGATAATGGAGCTCCTACTAAAGGCAATTTTAAAAGAAAATCTAGAAATCAAAAAATGTAACAATGATCGGATTGAAGTTCCAAGGTGAAAAATCTTGCTTGGCCAACCTCATTGAACTTTTTGAAGAGATAACACACAAAGAGTACACACAAGGGTGACGTAATGGTTGTAATATACCTAGATTTCCGAAAGGTTTTTGTTAAGGTACCACACAATATACTCATAAAACTCATGGAATGAGGAGACAAGCTTCAGAATAGATAGCCAGCTGACTTCAGGACACTAAGTAAAGAATAAAGGATTCAGAGTGGCTGAGGGTTCCACAGTGCTCGGACCACTGTTCTCAATTTATATTCACAATTTAGACTTTCAAATCAAAAAAAACAATTTCTAAATTCACAGACAGTACCAAATGTGGACACGGGAGGTTGTTCTAGTGGCAGGGGGCTATACTGGGGAGATCTGCAACAAATTTCAAAAAGACATTAATAAACTTTCCAAGTTGGGATGTAACTAACTGGTGAGAAAAATTTACATAGATAAATGTGAGATATTACATTTTGTTGAGAACAATAAGAAGACCCCTTGTTATCTGGAAAATAAGCACATAAATGAGGTAAAAGAACAAAGAAATCTGGACATACACAAATCATTTAAAGTTGTGACAGCTCTCAAAAAGTCCACAACAGAAACGAGACAAACCATCTGAGTTTATTTCAAGATTACTTTGATACAAGTACTCAAAACTTGTATCAAACCTGGATTGGACCACCCTTGACATATTATGTACTGTTGTGGTCACCATATTATAAAAAGAATATTGTGAAGAGTGCAAAGTAAGGTTTGTAAGCATAATACCAGAGCTGCAAAGTTATACCTACTAAGAAAGAATGAACATATTGGGTCTCTCTCCTCTTCATATAAGAAAGTTAAAAAGGTGGCACAGTGGTTAGTACTACTGCCTCACAGCTCCAGAGACTTGGGTTCGATTCCCGGCTTGGAGTCACTATCTGTATGGAGTTTGCACCTTCTCCCCATGTCTGCATGGGTTTCTCCTGGGTGCTCCGATTTCCTTCCACAGTCCAAAGATGTGCAGGTTAGGTCTGGCCATGCTAAATTGTCCCTTAGTGCCCCAGAATGCGTATGGTAAAGGGATTAGCAGGGTAAGATATGGGATTATGTGACTAGGGCCTGGGTGGGACTGTTGTTGGTGCAGTTTCGATGGGCCGATTGGCCTCCTTTTGCAACGTAGGGATTCTGTTCTATGAAAAAAATGACCAAATAGAGGTTTTTAATATGATAGTTTCGGATAAGAGTAGACTTGGAGAGAGCATTTCCTTTTGTAATGAAGAACAAAATTAAAAAGTATCAACGTAACATTCATTTATCCATCTGGAGGCAGGTCATTGTCTGCAGATTTTTTATCCTAAGGCCTTTTATTTTCTCATTTGTGATTTGCTATTACCCTCATGCAGGGCAAAAAGATAGATTGGAATGGGAATTGAACCTGTGCTGTGGTTACTCAAATAGAGAATTGCAAGAAGCTGCTTTACCCAGAATGGGTGATTGATTGAGACATACAAGATTGTGAGGGGTAGGGAGAGGGTAGACAGGATGAACCTGTTCCACGTGGCTCATGGGTTCAATCTAAGTTTCAGAAAGATTAGAGGGATCATGAGGAAAACGTTTTTAACACCGAGTATGGTGGGTGTCAGCAATTCGCTGCCTGAGTTGCTGGAGGAGGCAGCAACCCTAAATTCATTTAAAAAGTATCTGGATCTGACTTTGAGTAAGCTGCAGCACTCTGGGCCATTGCAGGAAGATGGGATTGGAGAGGGCACCTGGGTATCTTTGGATCAGCATGGACAAGATGGGTCAAACGGCCCCCTTCTATGTTGTATTGTTTGTACGGTCCTATGGTACCACGGTGGCAGTGTAAAATTCACTACCATGGCAAGAGAAGTTGAGGCAAATGTTTTGATGCATTTAGTACAAAACTAGATAAGTACATGGCGGAGAGGAATAGAGAGTTATGCTGGTAGAGTAATGAGGAATATAGATAAAAGCAGCAGTTGTCGATCCATTGAGTTTGCTCTGCCATTCAAACAGATCATGTCTGATCATCTGTCTCATTGCCATTTTCCCCCCATCTCCATATCCCTTGGCACGGTGGCATAGTGGTTAACACTGCTGCCTTACAGCGCCAGGGATCTGGGTTCAATTTCCAGCTTGGGTCACTGTTTGTGCAGAGTCTGCACGTTCTCTCTGTGTCTGAGTGGGTTTCCTTTGGGTGCTCCAGTTTCCTCCCACAGTCCGAAAGGCATGCTGGTTAGGTGGATTGGCCGTGCTAAATTCTCCCTCAGTGTGCCTGAAAAGACACCGGCAAGTGGCAACTAGGGGATTTTCACAGTGACTTCATTTCATTGTTAATGTAAGCCTACTTGTGACACTAATACATGAACATTATAAACATCATTTGTATCCAGAAATCTATTAATTTCTGCCTTCAACATGTTCAATGATTGAGTTTCCATAGGCTGCTGGGATAGAGAATTTCAAAGATTCACCACTTTCAGATTGAAGAAATTCCTCCTCATTCCCCCTAACTTACACATCTTTGGACACTAAGCAGTATTTTTTTTTAATGGCCAATCAATCTAACCTACATAAGTTTGGACTGTGGGAGGGAACCAAAGCACTTGGAGGAAACCCACGTAGACACAGCAAGAATGTGCAGGTTAGGTGGATTGGACATGCTAAGTTGCCATTCAGTGTCCCAAGATGTGTAGTTTAGGCAGATTAGCAGGATAAATACTTGGGATTGCAGGGAACAGGTCTGGGTAGGAAGGCCCCTTAGAGTCAAGGAATTACAAGGGGTTACAATTTGGGATTGCTGCTGGTGCAGGCTGGACAAGCCACATGGCCTTCTGCACTGTAGGGATTCTATAATCCTATGAACATGCAAATTCCACACAGGCAATCACCCGAGGCCGGAATCGAACTCAGGTCCTTGCCGCTGTGTGGTAGCAGTACTGACCACTGTGCCAATGCATAGGTATTTCAGTTCTACAGAAGGTGCTCCTTAAAAATGAGACCATTGCTTTGCTTACCATGGTTGTCAGTCGCTCTGAATATTGATAAGCACCATGTTACAACAGGGGTCTGTTTGGAGAGGTTGTTATGATTAGATTTTAGCCATTATTGTGACAGATGACAATGAAAGATTCTGGACCTGAATCTGAAATTGTGCTGAATCAGCCCGATCACTTATCCATCCATTCAATGAATGCCTGCAACTCTTCACCTTGATCTCACAAGCAACCTTAAAGGTGGTTGAAGGAGAGAGCTGGAAACCTTTTATTTTTATATCCGTGCATTTCAGCTGAAACCGTTCAGTTCGTCATTATTCTTTGCTGGCTTTTATTCAACGTGGCTGGTGTGTTCTACACAGAAGCCAACTGTCTCTCTTACAAGCTGTAATGGAAAAATATTAGAAATTAAATCTCTCTATTGAATTAGAGGAGAGGATTTATACAACCTGAAGTTTTTATAGAACAGGCTCCTTCTGTGCAATTTCTTATTGATCTTGTCGCAGGCAGTTTCCTGCTGGATGTTAATGTAGTTGTTTTCAGGAAGGATACCACGGCTTTGCATATTATCCTCCTACCTCCCTCCCGCACTCACACTATGGGACTGTGCTCACTTAGGTTGTTTTAGACTGCAGCCCCTTTTTAAGTTTTTTTTAGTCCCACGCTCCTGATTTCCGGGCACCTGGTGCAGAGAGGGGTGGGGAAGGCAGAGGAGCTGCTTGTGTACCTGTTCCTCTGGGCCTGGCCAGACTCACCATCAACAGATCCAAGCAGCAGGTAACCGAATGGGGTCATCCAACATGACTGTCCGCCCTTCTCCCGGGGCTCTGTTTTAAGTTTCATTTGTGCTCAGTTCAAGGCAGAATCCTTTAAGGGGCTATTTGCCTCTCAGTTTGATTCATTTTAATTGGTTACTTGTTTTAACCCACGGTGGGTTAGCACTGCTGCCTCACAGCTCCAGGGGAGCTGGGTTCGATTCCCGGCTTGGGTCACTGTCAATGTGGAGTCTGCACATTCTCCCCATTTCTGTATGAGTTTCCTCCGATTTTCTCCCACAGTCCACAGATGTACAGGTTAGGTGGATTGGTCATGCTAAATTGGTCCTCGGTGTCCAATGATGTTTAGGTTAGGGGAACTAGCAGTAAGTACATGTGGTTGTGGGGATGGGGCAGGTGGAGCAGCTGGATAAGATGCTGAGTTGGTGCAGACTCACTGGGCCAAACAGCCTCCTTCTACATTGTAGGGATTCTATAATTCTACAAAAATAGGATACAGGTCCCAAATAATGCTTTCTTGCTTTCCACGCATCTAAGTACCCTATCTGGATGTGGATGGCCAGTGAGTGACAGCAATAGGGGCATCACAGTTTTAAGCCTCAGTTCTTCCTCCTGAAGCTTCTATGCCCTTTCCATCCCAGATTATTGGATGAGGAATCGAACGGATAGCTTTTCTTTGGCGCAATTCCCCAATAGGCTCACCTGCTAACTGAGCTAATAAAAGGAATTCTCTCAATTTTATTGCTCTGTTTTATTTCAAACTAAAATGTGACCTTTCTTGGGTAAGAAATGGCCAGTTCTCTGCTGCGCTCCAAACTCCTGCTGATTGTCCAGGTCCAGAGGATAACAATCTTAACAATTTAAGATAACGATTTTGGTATTCTGGAAGAGCACAGAACTCTGTTATTAACTCTGCGCAGTAGCACGGTGGTTATCAATGCTGCCTCACTGTGCTAGGGACCCGGGTTCAATTTCAGCTTTGGGTCACTACCTGTCTGGAGTCTGCATGTTCTCTCCATGTCTGTGTGGGTTTCCTCGGGGTGCTCCGGTTTCTTCCCACAATCTGAAAGACATGCTGGTTAGGTGCATTGGCCATGAAAAATTCTCCCTCAGTGTACTCGAGCAGGTGCCGGAATGTGGCAACTAGGGGATTTTCACAATAACTTCATTGCAGTGTTAATTTGAGACATGAATAAATAAACTTAAAACCAGCCATGTGCTCAGGATAATAGCTTCAATTGTAGCAATGTTGCACATGCACATTACACCCAAGACTTTTGTGAGGAATAATGGGAATTTAATGTCATGTTATTGAGATTTTTGTTTTGTGGATTCTTGCCCACTAGAAAATAGATGGACTCTTGTCAAAATTCCTTTCATTAAGGATCCTGTTGGCTAGGAGAGTAAGGGGCTATTAACAAGGGACTGCATTTGATTCCAGCTCCTTGAATTGAAAGGCCAGCACCTGGAATGCAGTGCCACTCTGTCCCAATCAGTTCAAACTGAATAGAACTTTCAATGGGCACTTTGATCTAAACTGTGCGCGATTTTAACCTTGCCTTCTGTTTCTCTCTTTCCAGACTTGAAGTGAATTCTATCGGAAGTCGACTGTTACGCTGGTACAGGCCTCGGCTTCCAGGCCAGTGTTAGAGGTCATTGCCAAGGATGCTGTTACCAAATTACTTGACGATGTCCCCGGTTGTCTTCGCAATGGCCTTATTGTCCTTGGCGCTGGCCGACTCAACTATTGAAGGTAAGCTTTCCCTATTTGGTGAAACCTGTGGTGATATCGGTGCAAAGCAATCGACAGGATGGTGTGGAAAGGAAATAAAAAGTGGCTGAATGTCCCCCATCATAGTCAGTTACCATTCTGTCTTTTCAAAGAGTAAGAAGCTTGTGTTATATTTACTATTTATATTTATTTCCATTCTCATTGAGTGGACTCCAGGAACTGAATCACATCCCTTTGTCTCAGACTCTCTTGTTTTGAGGGTTCTTGAATCTTGTTGACCTAAGGATCTCTCTCTGGTAAGATCAGCAAATAGTTCAACTGAGAATCAAAGGCAGTGACTTCTGGTGTGTGTGTGTGTGTGTGTGTGGGTGTGTGTGTGTGTGTGTGTGTGTGTGTGTGTGGTGTTGTGTGTGTGTGGGTGTGTGTTGTGTGTGTGTGTGTGTGTGTGTGTGTTCGAATTCTAGTCCTAAACTAGACATTGCGTCTACCCATTCATCAACCACGTTTTCGTAGGGTTTGCTGACTTCTGCCTTTAATTGTTGCTCAAATCAGAAGGATAGTGTAGAGGAGACCATTTGGCCCATTGAGTCTGTGCTGGAGCAATTTACCCATTTCCAATCACCCTGCCCTAATATAGTAACCACACATGGCTACCGTAGCTAATCCCCCTAACCAACATGTCTTGGGACTCTAAGGGACAATCTGGCATAGCCGACCCACCTATTCTTTAGTCTGTGGGAGGAAACCGCAGCACCCGAAGGAAACCCACGCAGACACAGAGAGAACCTGCCGACTCCACACAGACAGTGACCCGAGGCTGGAATTGAACCCCAGTCACTGGCACTGTGAGACAGCAGTGCTAACCATTGTGCCACCATGGCGCCCCACATGACATTGAAGAAATGGAAACATAGCTCTAGTTAGTCAGTTTGGGATCATATCTCTTCAATCTGGCAGAAACTCCCAAATTTTTCCTCAAGTTAACTTCCACAAGTTAGATAAATTTCTCACTTCCCCCCTATAGTTTTACTGTTCTTTTATCTCTGTTTGCTTGGCTCAGGAGATTCACATCTGGTACACAGCCTGTTAGAAAGAAGCCTGATGGTTTTAAAACACATCCTCTTCCCCTCAACCCCTGACTTTGGCAGATTGTCCTGGGCTCCACAATGATTCAAAATTCACCTCCAGGGGGCAGCATTTGGCTACCCAGATAGGAAGCTCCAGCTGAAACATGTTCTACCCTTAGGAAGGCTGTTTTAGAAGTTGTTAGCCCTCTAACCCTCAACCCTCATGCCCACACACCTCCTCAGCTACCAGATCCTGAGGGTCATTTGTACCCTTCATGTCAACACAATATAGTTCATAACCCGACCTTGGCGCCTCACATCCTCCATTCTAAAATCAATGCCACTTTGTACCTTCCCAACCCCACCACACCATTGCCACCTGTATTCTCCATGCCACCTCCACAGCCTCTCACCCAATATCTACCATGGGTATGCCATGTGGAACTGATGGTGTGGAGATGCCAGCATTGGTCTGGAGTGGGCACAGTAAAAATTCTCACAACACCAGGTTAAAGTCAAGTAGAGACTCAACTGATGAAGGAGCAGTGCTCCGAAAGCTCGTGATTCCAAATAAACTGATGAAGGAGCAGTGCTCCGAAAGCTCGTGATTCCAAATAAACCTGTTGGACTTTAACCTGGTGTTGTGAAATTGGAAAGCAAATAAACCCCTAACAATCCAATACATTCCTTACTCTTACTCACTTGCTAGTGAAACAAAACTTCCAATCATAAAACCCATACAATGCTTTTAGATCGAGTAAGTTTAGAGGTAAGTTTTTCACTCAGAGGGTGGTGAGTGAGTGGAATCGGCTGCCGTCGGTGTGGTAGAGGTGAACTCGCTGGGGTCTTTTAAAAGACTTCTGGGATGAGTACATGGGATTTAATGGGATTGGGAGTTATAGATAGTTCTATGGCCTGGTAGGTATGGATATGATTCGTGCAACTTATGGACTGAAGGGCCTGTTTGTGCTGTAGTGTTCTGTGTTTAATGTTCTATGTTTTATCTCTTCCAAAGGTTAATTTCTTTAAAAATGAGAAACACCTATTCAGACCTCATAACTGAAGTTTGTCATCCCCGGAACCATTTTTGTAAACAATGTTTTAAATATACCTTTGTTATCATATTCTTTGTTCTGCGGTCTGGTGCTTTTTACTTGTTTGGCCAGTGTGCTGACAAAACACTGGGCTATAGTCCAGTGGAATGGACACCTCCTCCCTCAGCTCCCGCAAGAAGTCCAAATGTTTAAAAATAAGGGGTTCCCCGTATAAGAAACGGTGAGGAGATTTGTTTTCTCTCTTAGGATTGTGAGTATTTGGAACTCTGTCCCTCAAAAGGCAGAGGAAGCAGAATCATTGAATAATTTTAAGGCAGAGATTGATAGATTCTTGATTAGCAAAGGGGGGGATCAAAGATCATCAGGAGTTAGCAAGAATGTGGAGCCAAGATTAATGTGAGATCAGCCATGAATGGTGGAACAGGCTTGAAGAGTCGAGTGGCCTCCTCCTGTTCCGAATGCCTGTATTAGTTTTAGTGGCTGACATCTCATGACAGATAGTTGCCTGCCGCTGACCTGGTGTCAATCACAGGAGCTGAAGGTGAGAATAATGGTTTGGAATTTAGTGAAAGTTGGGAGGAGTGGGGGGGTTGGGGCAGCAGGGCTGGGAGTGGTGGTGGGCAAGGAGGGAGGGAGTGGGGCTGAGGGTGGTGTTGACGAATGAGTTAAGGACGAGCAGAACTTAGAACAATGCACTTGTTCCGGGCAGGAAAGGGATCAGGTGTTGGGGTTAAGTCTGTGAGCCAGTAATACTGATACCCTGACCCGTGCACCTCTTTACAGCTTCCCGTGGGAGAGTGGGAATGACCCGATTGTGAATTTGCTGACTAATAAAGAATGGTCCCTTGCATCGAGTTACGAGAATGATAAACGTCGAAACTGGCAGCGAGTATCCAGTTTCCACCGCAGTCTCTTCCCATAGTACCTGTTGGGTGGAACTGTGGTTAGAACACACTGCACTGTTTCCTCTGTGACTTCACATCTAGCTACAGATATCGGGTCCCTTTCGTACAGATTAGTGAGCTCAGGGATCCCATCCTTCCTACTCAACTTCTTAAATTGTTTCCAGAGGAGCACATCCCCTTCCTGACAGCTGCTACGTTTGTGTTAGCTATTGGCGGGGTCAGCCAGCCTTTTGAGGGAACATTAGTAGCAAGCAATAACTGGGTGGCACGGTAGCACAGTGGTTAGCACTGCTGCTCCAGGGAACCCGGGTTCGATTCCCGGCTCGGGTCATTGTCTGTGCGCAGTTTGCACATTCTCCTTCTGTCTGCGTGGGTTTCCTCTGGATGCTCCGGTTTCCTCCCACAGTCCAAAGATGTGCAGGTTAGATTGATTGGCCATTCTTAAATTGCTGCTTAGTGTCCTGAGATGTGTAGATTAGTGGGTAAAATATGTAGGGATATGGAGGGAGGGCCTGCGTGGGATTCTGATCAGTACAGATTCGATGGGCCAAATGGTCTTTCTGTAGGGTTTCTGTGAACTTTTCTTACAAAAATCCATCCAATTCCCCGCCTCGTTCAGGCCGGCACATCCCAATTTTCTTTCACGTCTATTCCGATGAATGGTGTCCGTTCCTCATCCAGTGACCATTTGCTTTAAGGGTTCCACAGTCAAGCCCATCACGGCCTCACAAGCAGACTTACATTAACATCGCAATGAAATTACTGTGAAAATCCCCTAGTCCCCACACTCTGGTACCTTATTCAGGTGCACTGATGGAGAATTTAGCATGGCCAGTGTACCTACATCTTTCAGACTGTGGGAGGAGACCAGAACACCTGGAGGAAACCCACGCAGATACAGGGAGAATGTGCAGATTCCACACAGAGAGCGACCCAAGCCAGGAATCGAACCCGGGTCCGTGGCGCTGTGAGGCAGCAGTGCTAATCACTGTTCCACCGTGCTGCCTCGCACAGCCAGGTAACCGTAAGAGCAGGTACCTTGCTTGATCTCCCCCTGATGTGGAGACGCCGGCGCTGGACTGGGGTAAAACAGAAAGAAATCCCATAATACCAGCTTAAAGTCCAAAAACCTGAAAATAAACCTGTTTGGACTTTAAGCTGGTGTTGTGGGATTTCTTTCTGATCTTCCTCTGACAGGAGAGTTGGGGTCAATGGCATGTCCCTGGGTTGTTTATCCAATAATAATCTCAAACATTTCCAAGCCCCTTTTACCCAGCGAATTACCTTGCTGGCGTATGCAGCAGCCGTCTTTTTTTGTGTGCAGTTTGATCCCAAAAAGAGGGTGGGAAAGCAGTTGTGGGGAGTGCTGGATAAGGGGGGAACGAGAGGAGCACGTTGGTTGAAGCACTCAGGGGTCCGCCTGCTCCCTCCTTTGAGGGACATGCCATCAGTTCTTGTTTTGACTGAACGGGATCTCAGTTTACTCTCAGCTGAAGAAAGGTAGCTCGAGCAACCCTCCCACGCCATTGCAGCAAGATTGAGTTGGTGGACTCCCCAGGGAGTGCTGGCAACGTGACTGCAAAGATTCCCCCATGGGGCGATGCTTATACAGAGATAATGACACTAACCTGGCAAGTAATTTTATTAAAAATGTCTGCGGAGTGGAAACATACAGAGAGTCTCTGGAGGCTTATTCCATTGATGTTTAATCTCCTGTACTGATTAATTTAGTACAGCAGAGTCTGTACAGAATTGTGTATTGCTGCATCCTCCTGGCTTTGCCCTTCTCTGGCTCTGCGCCCTCTTCACCTGATATTTATAGAAACAGCACTAGCACAGAGCTAGCACACTCCTGAGTGTGGGTTCAAACCCCACTGCACTGGAGGCAGCTTGTCATTGGCTGGTGGTGGGATCTTTCCCAAGTCAATGGCCATTTGTGTTGGCCAACACCTCTGCCGCTAAAAAAACATGCTAAGCAGAGGGTGCGGGGAAGCTGGGGTAGGAAATCCCAGTGGTTGACACTCCAGTGCAGTGCCGAGGGAGTGCTGCACACTCGAGGATGTTGTCACTGGGAGGATGGTGTCAAACCGCGGATCCTCGGGTGAGCACATAAAATCTCAAGGACCCCCCCCCCCCCCCCACTCCCTTTTTCATGGCTGGGGGCACTGGAATAGCTGGGAACAGTTCTATAAACAGGAAACGTTCAGCTGGCAAACCTTGCTGGTAAATCCCAGTCCCATGTGGCTCACATTGCAGTTTCTGTGCTGCCACACACCGTGATTCACAGTGTAGATGGATATCCACTGAAGGCAGCATAATGGGGGTTCAGGAGATGTTTCCGTAAAAGTCAGAGTTAAACAAATGAAGCAACAGAGAATTTACGACCATGTAACAAACTACCAGGTCCCTGCTGACAGTTATCCACCCACCCAACTACACCCGACCCAATTGGCACACATTTTTAATCATCATCTCCCACATCTCCCAGCCTCCTCTCCTCTGCTATTGGCCTCAACTACTTCCTGTGATTGTGTGTTCCACATTCTCTTGGTGAAGAAATTCCTGCTGAATTTCCCACTGGAATTATTGGTAGTTCCAGCATTTTACGTTTGCCCCCCCCTTAGTTTTCGATATCCCCCAAAAATAGCATAGATATAGAGAAGGTATTTCTATCGAGAATTTTCATCATTTTAAATGCTACAATTCGGTCACTTTCTTGTCTCTGTTAAAGAGCCCCGGCCTGTTCATCCTTTCCTTATGGGCATTGTCTCTTTCAGGGGAATGAAGGCCTGGATACAAAATTCACTTTGTTAAATTTAAATTTCAGAAGATTGGGGAGAGGGCACCTCCATTTTTGAAGTGTTTGCCGAACACTCCCAACCCCTCTTTCCCAGCTGGAACGTCCCACCCAACCTTTCAACTCTGAAGAAGAGTCCCATTAGCATCAAAAGGTTGCTTCTCTCTGCTTCTCTCTCCATCGACGCTGCCAGATTCTACTGCGTTTATCCAGCATTTTCCATTTTTATTTCTCTCAGTTCTGCAAGCATCCTTGTTCATTTCTTTTCTTCTTCTTCTGTACCTCTGGATCTTTTTCAACTAGCAGACGTTAACATCTGGTAACGCTAAGTATTGATGGTCTTACTTTTCTTGATGCACTGCCGGGGGTGGTGGGAGCTTTTCCTTCTAGCACATTTGTAATTCTCTGATGAGGTAAGGCTCTGAAACACAAGCTCCATGAAGCCAAACCCAGTGGGATCAACAGTCATCTCTCCAAGAGTGTGAGATCTAATTTGTGTAACCTCTTGCAACTTCTAATTAAGTAAATTAAACTGGGGCAAAGATGGAGAAATCAAACTTGTCTCAAGTAATCTGACGAGGTTGTCAAAGAGGATATCTGAGACATCAACTGACTAATGAATTGGGGAATGGGTTAAGACTGCAAGTAGGAGCCTCTCCAGTGGTATACTGAGGAAATTTCTGGAGCAGCAAGGACCGAGGCTTCTCTCCAGTGACCAGATCCGACCCTTGGTGATGACTGAGCCTCAACAATACATTACTTACAACCAGCTCACTTGGGAAGAGGCGAGGAGAGCAAATTACCAGGTGATTGCAGCATGGATTGTGTACTGTAACCCTTTACGGGACGTTTTCCTGAAAGGATCATGCTGAGAGCCGAGTTGGGGGTTCGCTCTGACTTGCCTGGGCTTGTCCCAGAAGTTGGAGTATTGGGCCTGTGGGGTTTAAGACCGTTTTTCTTGCTCTCCAATGTGTCTAATTTTTCTGTTGATAAATCTTTCTTAGTTCACCAACCAGAGTTCGAGCTTTGCCTCACTGCAAAGAGTGTGTGGTCTTTGAATGAGAAAGCCCTTAAAGCCAGCTCTGGACTTTCTGCTCCTCCCCCAACACACACCTCTTAGTGTCCTGGTTGAATCTGAATAACAACCCATTTCCAGGGACCTGGGTTCGATTCCCGGCTCGGGTCACTGCCCGTGTGGAGTTTGCACATTCTCCTTGTGTCTGCGTGGGTTTCCTCCCACAGTCCAAAGACATGTGGATTAAGTTGATTGGCCATGCTAAAATTGCCCCTCAGTGTCCTGGGCTGTGTAGGTTAAAGGGATTAGCGGGTAAATGTGTAGGGAAATGGGATAGGGCCTGGGTGGGATTGTGGACAGTGCAGACTCGATGGGCCAAAGGGCCTGTTTCTGCACTGTAGGGTTCTATAATCTATGTTCTGTGTTTGGACAAGCACCCAAGGCATCATGAGATTGCAATTCAGCAAGAAACCCATTTCTTTCATAAAGGAGAGGTGGGGGAGAGAGAAAATTGGTCAGTTTTTTTTTAATAAAAGTGTCTCATTGACAATTTGGATATTTTGGTAATGGGAAAAGGCCAATTTTTGCGGCAGGTGAGTTAGCTTGAAACTGACTCCTTCGCTCTGCCTCTTCTGTTCCATCTTAAAGAAAAACAGTTTGTTACGTCTGGATACACTTGGGGAAGGTTTGCAAGGGATTGCCTAACTCAGCTAGAGCTAGCTGGTGAAATTCCCGCATCTGCGACCAAGTCATGCCGGAGCGGGGCTGGGGAGAGTTTCCTGCTGCAGAGGCCACGGCTTCCCATTGGTCTATCTTCCAGACCCAACTGTAATAATTATATATCCAGAGGTTTAGCTCCGTATTCCAACGCGGGCTTGATTGTACGCATCTCACCGTCATATCTGGGTGCCATATTTAAAAGGTGCCTGACATCACTGATCCACCACTGAAGAAAGAAATTGGACCTTATGAAGAAAGTGGATCGATCTCCAGAACAGTCAAAGAGTTTGGAACGTGGACTTGCTGCAAAGAAAAATGGGTCTCCGGGAACATTCTGAAGCTGGAACTCACTGAGGTTTGTAGATGGATCTCCTCAATGACAGTGAAGCTGGAAGATCCACCTGACAGTTGCTCCCCCTTGGGAAAGCTGTGGTATTTCAGGGTTGCTGTCAGTCTCCATCCCAAACTCCAGAGGGAACTCCAGGTATTCTTCAGGGAACTCCCAATTTCCGCACACCATCTTGTTCACCCACGACGTCACAGAGAAGCTGGCGTGACAGGTGGAGGTGGGAGAGGATTCCAGCCAGCTCCTCATCTGTATCTGATTAGCGGGACGCACGTCAGTTTTGTGCCGGCCTCCAGCAGTTTTCCAGACCTGCCATGGCAGGCAGAGGATCTCTCGGGAATTCACATATAAAAACAATTTTCCAGTTCTCCTGCTTAACGGCCCCCTACCTACCCTCACCCCCACCCACGCACCATTGAATCCACTAGCATGGGAGATATCCAATGAGAGTACAGATGATGAAGGAAGCAAAAATGGAGTAGAGAGGATGGCTACTCAGTTGTGATGGTGACAGATGTGCCTGGACCTTGGCAACACAAGCATTTTTTTTATTCTTTATTCGTGAGCAAGATGTGGGTATCGCTGGCTAGGCCAGCTTGTATTGCCCATCCATAATTGCCCTCGAGATAGTGGTACTTTCTAAGTTTATTCATTAGTGTCACAGGTAGGCTTACACTAACACTGCAATGAAGTTACTGTGAGGAACTACTGCAGAAGAAAAAAGTGAAGACTTTTGTCAATATTACGCCTTTCATTACCACTAGATGAAGGCAAGTGCTTGAGAATCAGTGAAATTTTTTTTGTAATGTGGTCACTGTTGTAATACAGGAAAAGTCACAGTGTCTATGAATACACCCACAGTGTGATAATGATCAGATCATCTGTTTCTGTGATCTTGATTGAAGGCTAGATAAATAGTGGCTGGAACCCCAAGCAGAACTTCTCTGCTCTTCAATATAGTGCTGTGGGACCCAAGTAGTTGGACAGCTCATGTGGTGTAGCTACTCCTGATAGAACTGTCGTGCAGGAAGCTCCAGGATTTTGACGCAGCCAGAATGAAGGACCAGCAACATGTTTCCGAGTCAGCAGGCATGCAACTTGGAGCAAAGCCAAAAGAACATAAGAAATCGGAGCATCAGTTCAGTCCTCCTTGTCTGCTTCACCATTCAGTAAGATCCTGGCTGATCTATCTGATCCCACTATCTCATGGGAGGTTAGTTAGGAAGGTTCCTAGGGATACTCGGGGAGGGAGTAAATTGGATTAGACACTGGCTCAATGGAAGAAGCCAGATAGTGGTTATGGAGGATTGCTTCTCAGAGTGGAGGCCTGTGACTAGTGGAGTGCCACAGGGATCGGTGTTGGGTCCATTGTTTGTCATCTATATCAATGATTTAGATGATAACGTGGTAAATTAGATCAGTGTGGAGGGATATGGTCCGATTGCAGGTCAATGGGACTGGGCAAAAATGGTTTGGCACAGACAAGAAGGGCCAAAAGGCCTGTTTCTGAGCTGTAATTTTCTATGGTTTCCATGGTTCTTCGATTCCTTTAGTATTTATGTTTGCCTCAAACATACTCAGCAATTGATCTGTAAAAGTTACTTTGGGTAGAGAATTCCAGAAGTTCACAACACTTGTGTTGAGAAAATTGCTTCTCATCTCACTCCAGAATGTCTGATCTCTGACTCTGCAAATGTGAATCCTTGTCCTTGACACTCTCACCTGGGAAATTATACTCGCGGCATGTACCACATCATTCCTCACAAAAATTTGATATATTTCTATCCGATCACATTTTTCTAAATTCTAGGGAATATCAACTTTATCCACCCAGTCTATGCCCTTGGGACAATCCCCTTATCCCAGATAATTTTACTGAATTGTTATTGCAGGTCCTCCCAGGCAAATATCTTGAGGTAAGATGATCAAAACTGTACTCCAGATGTGGCCTCACTAAAGCTCCACACCACTGCATCAAGGGGAGGCAATGGCCTTACTGGTATTATCACTCGAGTATCAATCTGAAAACTTAGCAAATATTCTGGGGACCCAGGTTCGAATCATACCACAGCAGATGGTAAAATTTGAATTCAATAATAAATAATCTAAAATTAAGAATCCACTGATGACAGTGAAACCATTATCAATAGTCAGAAAAACCTATCTAGCTCACTAATGTCCTTTAGGGAAGGAAATCTGCTGTTCTTACCCGGTCTGGCCTACATATGACTCCAGAGCCACAGCAATGTGGTTGACTCTCAACTGCCCTCGGACAACTAGGGATGGGCAATAAATGCTGGCCAGCCAGTGACACCGTGTCCCACAAATGAATAAAAAAAAGACTTCTTTACTCTTGTATTCCAATCCTTCTATAATAAAGGCCAACATATCTTGTGCTTTCCTAATTGCTTGCTTCTGACATGTTAACTTTCTTGTACAAGGATGCCAAAGCCTCTTAGAATGCTATCACTTCCCAATGTCAAACCATTTCAAAAACTATTCTCCTTTTCTAATTTTCCTATCAAAGTGCACAGCTTCACACTGCTCTACATTATATCCCATCTGTCGTGTTCTTATCAGCATAATTTGTTTTGTACATGTCGTACTTTTATTCTAATCAAAAAACCCAACTTGAATTCGATTCGTGGTCTCCACATGAGGGACAACCAGATCCAAGTTGACTTCATCCCATCCAGGGCTTGATCTGACACTTGATCTTAGCCAAAAGGCTGAGAAAGTTTTGAAAATTGCATCAGGCAACGCTTTGGTTTAACCTCATTGGCTGCTCTGATCCTTTTCTGTACCTTAGCCTGGGTAAAACAGCTTTGTAAGTGGCGGCAAACCACTAGTGCATTGAATCATAGAACCCTACAGTACAGAAGGAGGCCATTCAGCCCATCAAATCTGCACCAACCACAATCCCACCCAGGGCCTATCCCCATAACCCCATACATTCACCCTGGCTAGTCCACCTGACATTAAGGAACAATTTAGCATGGTCAATCCACTTAACCTGCACATCTTTGGAGTGTGGGAGGGAACCCATGTAGATATAAGGAGAATGTGCAAACTCCACCCAGATAATGACTCAGGGCTGGAATTGAACCCAGATCCCTGGCGCTGTGAGGCAGCAGTGCTAACCACCGTGCCGTCCCCAGAGGTAAGGTTGCCAAATTCCCAGATAGCCATCAGCTGCTTTCCCTTTTGATGTGGGAGAGCCAACTGGTGGTGATATAACCTGAGCATCACCATACCTCAGGCAAGGGATATGGTTGAAAAGGCAGAGCCTTCTTGAATAAGCTCAGCCGATATAAGAATTGAACCAACGCTGTCGAAAGCATTCTACATCACTAACCAGCTGTCCAGCCAACTGAGCTAAATTAGAGAGGTTCTTCGCCTGCTAGATCATGGTTTCACCCTGATTGTTTTTAATGGTCTCTGGGCGATTGATAGCAGGTTGGAGATTGACAAGAGAGACCATTCCAGCAGGATTGATAACTCTCAGCCTATCCAATTCCCTTTGCAGCTTCCCCACACCTTCTTCCTCCCTCTAACTTTGTACCATTCGTGAACTTGAATGCATTGTACTCCGTTCCCCCATGGTCGGGATAAATGATTAAAATGCACAATCCAATTTTCCTACCCAAAAAGTCACATGTGGCTTTTCAAAGGCTGGGAGGCTGTGGGAGCAGGATGGGGTTTTAATACTGATGTGTGCTCGACACTTCATGATTGAGTTATTTAGATTATTATGAAACGTTCTCATACCCTCGGGAGTTATCTCTGTCCATGAACAAACATACTAAATTTAACTGACGCAGAGCTTTGTGGCATAAATTTAATGTAAGATTCCTCATCTATCATTGCTCACAGCCCCCGCTGCGTGTTATAGATTGTCTCAGTATAACTGACAGCTTCGTGTTGGATTTGTGAGAGGCCGTCAGTGAGCTGAAGATTGACAGGAGCACGAGAATGCAAAGGCACAAGGCTGGTTAGTTACAATTGGAAAATGAGCACATTTTATAGAATCCTTAAGTTCCTGTATATTTCACAAAAGGTCACAAGAAAATGGGCGTCATACCATGATGGAGCTGTTGGGAGGGAGATTGAAAACCACCATCAGAAATTGGGGCTTTGAGAAGGATTCTAAATGAGGGACAACAGGTCAAAATGCCTATTCAGGGAAGATCATCTAGAGAATGGGGCAAGGTTGGCAGTGAGGGGGTGTTGCGGTTGGGGAACGGTGGTGATGAAGACAGTGAAGGGTAAGGTGGTGCCAATGTCGGTGAGGAACTTTCAACAATCCTGACTCAAGGGACTTGAAGAATATTGAGGAAGGGCGATGATTAGGTTGGGCAAGACCATGGCGTGGTTTAAAGATGCAAAGGTGAGGAGTTTAAACTGAAGGTATTAACTGATCTCCGTTGGCGGGACAGCAGTTGAATTTAGTATTCCCCCTGGGGTGCCAGAGGTGTTGGGAGCAGAGCTGCTGTTTTTGAACCCCCCCCTCCCCCACCCAACCCCCACACTCAGACTCCACAGAGATGGCTACATGAATGTGAGGAAATGTCTGGTGAGAAATGATCAGAGCTTGACTACAATGCCTTCTATGGTCAGAAAGCTTGCTGATTTAGATATGAAAGGGATGGATATTTATACACAGGCAGGATAACAGGCCTTGCAGCCTCAGGCAGGGCCCTGACTACCCAGCAATACGGTGTTGTTAGTGTGCTCCTGTGGTTGGATAGAGGCAATGAGGAAGCGGTGGTGGGGGCAGGACACTGTTTTGGGGACAAATGAAGAAAATGAGTTTGGTTCTGAACACTCCTTGGTATCAGGGGTTTGATTTAAACTGTTGGAATTACCTGGAATAAAGGTTCAGATTTCAAATGCTGCCCAGAATTCTGACCAATGAGATCCCAGATCTCCACTCGGCCAATCCCTGCTGAGGTCAACATTGACAGCAGATAGATCCTGTTTCCATAACAATTGACTATTGGAGTAATGGAGGGAGCTTTGAAGTCTTTAGGCAGCTCCGGGGAGGTCTGATATCCCAGCTATTGTTGTTACCATTAAACAATTTCTCCAGACCACACCAAAGATTTTTGTTCATTTGGGTCACTTCAGAGGTAACGAGTGTTGCCAAAGTTGATGCTCCGGTCTATCACTGTTGTGCCTCAGCTCCCACAGTGAGCAGTTTATATTCAGGATGAAATGAGAGACATGAGGTGAATGTTTTTCACCCTTTTCACAGACTCTATCCCTACGGTACCACAGTACAGCTGCCTCACAGCGCCAGGAATCTGGATTCAAATCCTGGCTTGGGTCACTTCTATGTTGCAGAGTTTGTATGTTCTCCCCATATCTGCGTGGGTTTCCCCTCGGTGCTCTAGCTTCCTCCTACAATCCGAAAGACATGCCGGCTAAGTGCATTGACCATGCTAAATTCTCCCTCAGTGTACCCGAACAGGTGTGGAGTGTGGTGACTAGGGGATTTTCACATTTCAGTGTTAATGTAAGCTTACTCATGATACTAATAAATAAATAGGCTCATGGGAATTATTGAAATGAGATGGCAGGTGCTGTAAGGTGACCTGTGACAAGTGGCTGGGGAAGTAATGGCTTTGAACAATTGCTGTGGAATAGTACAGATGGATACAGCTTACCTGAAATTACTCTTTCTCTTTCTGAAGCCGAGAATCAGTGTTAATAAGTGTGAACATTATTAAAATAAATGAGCCAACACCCTTCTTAAAATGACTGATGTGAAAGCGTTATTAGTGATTGGCAATAAATGTGTTGGGAGCCCAGGAGCTGTGGGTTCAAGTCCCATCCCAGTACTTGACGGTCAAGGAAGGTGTGTCCATAATGCGGCCAAACAGATTGAATGTGTCAAGCTGCAAATCGCTCCACACGCGCTGATGGCTGGCAGGAAGACTGAGAAAGACTCTGAATGAGTTGTGAAAGTGGCACCCCTGCACTGAATAACTCACCACCTGATCTCCAAACCCTGTCCACCACCATGGAATCAAAGAATCCCTACAGTGCAGAAGGAGGCCATTCAGCCCATCGAGTCTACATTGTCCACAATCCCAAAGTAGGCCCTATCCCCAGAACTCCACGTATCTACCCTAGCTAGTCCCCTTGATACTAAAGGGGCAATTTAGCATGGCCAATCAACCTAACCCGCACATCTTTGGACTGTGGGAGGAAATGGGGGGAAACCCAGACAGACACTGGGAGAACGTGCAAACTCCAAATAAATGGTGACCCAAGCTGGAAATCAAACCTGTGTCCCTGGCACCATGAGGCAACAGTGCTAACCACTGTGCCATCATGTTGCCCAAGCAAACCAAAAGTCAGAAGTGTGTTGGAATACTTTCTACTTGCCTGGATGAGTGCAGCTGCATCAGCACTCAAGGAGCTTGACAATATCCTGCTCTAATTGGCACCCTTTACACATTCACTGTCTCCGGCAATGTCGCAGTGTGTCCCATTTACAAGATGCACACAGGAACTCATGAAGACTTCTTAGACAGCACCTCCCATGACCACTACCATCTAGAAGAACAAGGGCAGCAGTACCATTTGCAGCTCAGAAGGAATGAGGGAGAGGAGTGATGGATATATTGTCGAATTACAAGAGAGACTGTGAGCAAGAGAGAGCGAGAGGGCGGCAGAGCAGAGGGATTGTTCATCGGATGATGAGCCTTTGCTTCTAATGCAGAGGCATTAAAAGAAGCTCCCCAAATCCGGGAGTGTAACTGCCGGATACAGCGAGTGTCCGAGAGAGAGAGAAAGAGAGAGAGGAAGAAAATATCCTTGTGAATCTGCCCGGCTAATGGGAAACTTCGCCTTCATCACACAATCCAATGTGTTCTTGTCCAGAGGGCATTGGCTGCACAGATGGAAGCCTGTGAAAGTGAGTTCCAATTAATTCAATCTGAAAGTATGAGTGAGGTGTTGAGGTGGAGCTCAGAAGCAGGACTGCGGAGACCTGGGGTGAACCATCTGTCCTGATAACACTCCAGGAATGGATAAAGAACGCCTGCCGAGTTCAAGGCCTGGCCTCCTCTCCATCACCCCTCCCCCCTCCACCCCTGCCTTTCCCTCACCGGACTCAAAAGTACTCGATCTGCCCAAATGCCCTTCAGGAAAATTAGCACAGCATTATTCTCCTTGTCAAAGTGGCTTTGTGATCTTTTAACAGGATTCGCTCCTTGAACTGGGGAGCTGTTAGCCAGGGCTGATAGAAGCACTGAGTCTGAGGGCCCGATAGCATTCTGAGCTAGATTAGAATTCACAACTCTAAGGTGGAGTAAATCAATGGAAAAATAGGTTTGCATTTTATCTGGCAACATGATATGCAACCATCACGTTATTCGCCATGGACAGGGTGCGACAAGGGTTCGCTAGCCTTGTTCCAGGGATGGCGGGACTGTCTTATGAGGAGAGATTGGGCAACTAGACCCGCACTCTCCAGAATTTCAAACAATGAGAGGTGACCTCATTGAAACCTGCAAAATACTTAAAGGAATAAACAAACAGCAACACAGCACGGGAAACAGGCCCTTCGGCCCCACAAGCCCGCGAGGCCCATTTTAACACTCAGTGAGTGCCTCATTTCAATCCTTCTTCTACCTACGACTTTGTCTACATCTCCTGGACTCCACAGCAAAGGGGTGCAAATTTAGGGAATTATATGTGCTCCAGATTAAGGGAAATCCAATTTAGGGACAATTTATGAACACCAATCAGCCTACAGGGTAGATATGGGTAAGATTCCCTGCGTTGCGGAACCTTGAACTAGGGGACATAATTTTAGGATAGAGATGA
This sequence comes from Sphyrna mokarran, assembly GCA_024679065.1. Classification (NCBI taxonomy): domain Eukaryota; kingdom Metazoa; phylum Chordata; class Chondrichthyes; order Carcharhiniformes; family Carcharhinidae; genus Sphyrna; species Sphyrna mokarran. Next base: position 34,832,224 of record JAGIQG010000026.1, read on the forward strand.
GGAGAAATTTCTTTACTCTCAGGTTTACAGATGGATAGATGAAACGTTATGGGGATAGTGGGTGTTAAAGGCATTGTCATTCCATAATTCATTCATGGGTCATTGGCCGGGCCGGCACTTATTGCCCCTCCTTAGTTGCCGGAGGGCAATTGAGAGTCAACTGCATTGCAGTGGCTCTGGAGTCACGTGTTTGCTGGGAGCTGCTTGGTGGGTACCACTTAGTGTCAAACTGGGTGGCACGCGCACTGCCCTGAATGTTCTTGGCTCTGCTTTTGACAGGCTTCAGTTTGTCCGAACTAGCAGACCTTACGCCCTTCCCTTCTCCCGCTCTCGCACCGCGCTGCAGTGAGCTCTTGTCGCCCGGTTCCTTCGTTGCATTTGCTTTCTCTCTGCCTGCCTCTTCTCTCACCCGCCGGGTATTAATTGACTTTACGCAGTAGGAGTGACAGGGATCTGACAGGGACGTGAAGATTCTTTCTGTTTATTTTTGCTTCTTGAAATATTTTTTTTTTGATTAACAGTAAGTGGCAATGACCTCATCTGACTAACTGCCTGTCTCGGAGGGGCTGTCATTGCGAGGGAGCAGAATTAACATCTGTCGAGGTACTCATTAACCCAGGGTGCTTCGGCAATCGCGCTATCTGAGATGTGCATGTTAATTAAGCTCCTTCGCTCCTCCGAGCCAGCCACACGGTGATCTCATCATCAACAAAGATGTTGCACAAAGTAAATCAGCAGAAATGAACAACTGGGACAACTGGCTTCTTTCTAAAGGGTGGGGGAGGTGATAGATTCTTTCCACGCGGTAGAAAAGCCTGAGAGAGGTGGGGAAGAGTTTGGTCTTGCCGTTTTGTAGGATCTCCCTCACACACAGGAAGAAAGTGACTCTGAGAGACTGTGCGCACGTTCAGAAATCACAGGAGAGAGGGATTGAGATGGAAGGAAGAGATGAGAAGCTACAGGAATGCTTCAGAGTTTCCAAGGAAACAAAACCCCAGCGGAAGTTGGTTTTTGAAGGTGTCCTGGTTTTGATGCACGTCATGGGAGGCCAGTTTTTGCGAGCCAGTCCATTCTGCTACACCTTACTCCCAACAGCAGAATCGTTGATGCTGTCGGAGAATCATAGATGGGCAACGAAAGCAAGAGACAAAGTGGGGCACCATGAAACACACGTGGACAAACCAGAAATAGATACCATAAGATATAGGAGCAGAATTAGGCCATTCAGCCCATTGAGTCTGCTCTGCCATGGCTGATAAGTTCCTCAAGCCCACTCTCCTACCTTTTCCCCCTCATCTTTGATTCCCTTATCACTCAGGAACCTATCTATCTGTGTCTTAAATACATTCAATGACCTGGCCTCCACAGCCTGCTGTGACAACAAATTCCACAGATTCACCACTCTCTGGCTGAAGAAATCGGTTCTAAAGGGTCATCCTTTTATTCTGAGGCTTGGATCCTAGTCTCAGCCACTAATGGAAATATCTTCCCCACGTCCACTCTATTCAGGCCTTTCAGTATTCTGTAAGCGAAGCATGCATGGAGAAACTGGAGGCCGTCGCATACCATTCGAAAGAGACGTTCACAGCTTCACAGAAAATGAGAGAGTGCCACTCACTTATAGTAGCACGGTGGTTAGCACTGCCGTTTCACAACTCCAGGGTCCTGGAGTTCGATTCCCGGCTCGGGTCACTGTCCATGTGGAGTTTGCACATTCTCCTCGTGTCTGCGTGGGTTTCCTCCGGATACTCCAGTTTCTCCCACAGTCTAAAGTTGTGCGGGTTAGGTTGATTGGCCATGCTTAGTGTCCAGGGATGTGTAGGTTAGAGAGATTAGTGGGTATAATATGTAGGGATATGGGGGTAGGGCTGGGTGGCATTGTGTTCAGTGCAGACTTGATGGGCCTCTTTCTGTACTGTAGGATTCTATGATTCTATAAAATAGTGAAGGTGAAATGGCAGGGGGGGAGACTGATGGAGGTGTGCAAAAGTGCGGGAGTGGGGGGGCCAAGGAACTGATTGAGACTCAAAGAGAAGATGGAAAGAAGGGTAATGAGAGTTTGAAACGAGAGACAGGAACAATATTGGCAGTGAATACAACTTTGATACTCAGAGACACAAATGCCCTGTGCTAGATTCGCTTGTGCAGCTTCTGTTTTTTTTGGATGTGCTAAGTGGCCTGGGAGGCCCCAGAATGGTATCCATTGCTGGGGCTCACAGTCCTGGTGCAAGTTGCCCTGGGTAGCACGTTCATGAGAGAACTAGCACACATACAGTGAGTGTATGCAAAGTACACAGATCACGGCATGATTCAGCCTGCAATGCTGATTTGATGCGAATGTTACCAATCCGGAGCTCGATCCTCTGGTTAATAATCACCCAAAGCTGGAGCTGCTTTCAGCAGCGTGAAGGGCCCTGACTGGCGCTATCTAAAGACATCAGCAACAACTCTCAGGTTGCTGATTGTGATCCAAAATGTTTGATTTGGTGCTTTCTGGAATTCTTTTCAGTCGCTGAGAGAGTCATGTGCGAGGTGCTAAAGGAAGGCTTCTACACAAACCCAGTTGCCCCCAGTCGCCGGTGCAGTGTTAACCTTTCCCTCGGAATACAAAAAGGCTGAAAGTACAAGCCTTTTGGGGGAGGGGGTGGGTGGCGGGCACCCAGTGGTGGCAACTGGGCTGGCAATCCCCAAGTTGCCGCGACTGGAAAAGCAGTGAAGCTTTTCCAGCAGCTTCACCATTTCAGAAGCAGTTGAAGCTGCTGGAAAAGGGGAGAGGAGAAAGAGGTCAGATCCACCCAAGGTGTTCAGGAAGAAATTCAGAGTTCTGTGCCAGAACGACAAGCACTCTTCACTCTGAATCCAGCAATCAGAGTTCAAATCTCTTTGGAACTTCAAAGCTTCAGGGCAGCGCAGTGGTGAGCACTGCTGCCTCACAGCGCCAGGGACATGGGTTCGATTCTCGGCTTGGGTCACTGTCTATGTGGAGTTTGCACATTCTCCCCGTGTCTACGTGGGTTTCCTCCCACAGTCTGGATGCACAAGTGTAATGAATTTTTATTTCAGCTCCGTGGCTGGCAATGTCCTCAGCAATTCTCCCTGCCACACTGTCCCCTCATTAAGGGGAGGGGGCGTGGGTGGGTGATTGAGGACGTGTTGCCATACCTGTCACCAATTCCCACCAACCCCCCTTCTCCATTTGGCCCTCGCTGCTTCTAGTGTGTGCCATCTTGTTGTGCAAGAGAAAGGGAGTCAGTGATTATGGTGCAATCTGTTTGGATCTTGTGGTTATCATGGTTGAATAGCTGCAAGTGTAGCTGTGAGGCTCTGCAGGGTGTGATGAAACTGGAGCGCCCAGAGGAAACCCAGGCAGACACAGGGAGAACGTACAGATTCCACACTGACAGTAACCTAAGCCAGGAATCAAACCCGGGTCTGAATAATTCCAGCATCTGTTTCAGCCACGTTGCCCCTCCTCTTTTAGAAGTGCAGACATGTTTTTAGTCATGTAGACTAGTTCTAGTTGAGCAGCACAGTAGGTTAGCGCTGCTGCCTCATGACTCCAGAGACCTCAGTTCGATTCTGGCCTGTGGTCACTGTCTGTGTAGAGTTTGCACATTCTCCCCATGTCCGCGTGGGTTTCCTCCGGGTGCTCCAGTTTCCTCCCACAGTCCAAAGGTGTGTTGGGAAGGGTTAGGATCAATTCTAGTTCTAACTGGTAATCCAGCCTCTCACAAATCTGTGCTGTAACAAACAGCAAACGGTAGTGCTGGCTCCACACCGTACTCATTCATGGGTAGCGCAAAGTTGCCATGATGGATGCTAGGCGACCCTCACGCCCACGTTCAAAACGAAACTTCACCCCACCCCTCCCAAAGTGTTTGAGATTGCGTGCACTTCTCTAATTCTTTCTCTGGAAAAGCAGCGAGAGCTGGAGAGAGAGGTGTGCACAGTGACGCAGGAGAAGACTGGTCGAGACATAGAGCAAAGGAGATAGACATAGAGCAAAGAACACTAAAGAGATACACACTGCAAACAGATACTCACTGCAGAGATATTAGAAGAGTGTGAGAGAGAGATAGTTAGTTCGAGGTGGCTGATGGAGGTGGGGGGGGGTGGGGATGCGTGAGGGGCATTAGGCGGAAAATTAACACGTTTAAGGGCAAAATGAAAATTCTTTATCAGATCTTGTTGCCTGGAGACTATTGCTGGGTTTGTTCTTGCTGAAAATTACCATGACTATTGAGCTATTACAAAAAGATGCTTTTGGTGATTTCACGATCTGCCGCTTTGGAATATTTTATTTCTTGACTGGTTCATTAAATGGGAAAGCAAATTTCAGTCTCGGTTCCTTTCTGCAGGGTGACGCAGGCTGTAATATGTCACCGTGTAAATTTCACGTGAAAGCCCCTCTCAAAACCAAGGGGGAAGGGTTGAGTTCTAAATTATCGATTAAGAGTCATAAATCGGCTTGCGTTAACACTGCAATGAAGTTACTGTGAAAATCCCTGAGTTGCCACACTCCTGCGCCTGTTCGGGTACGCTGAGGGAGAATTTAGCGCGGCCAATGTATCTAACTGGCACGTCTTTCAGAATATGGGAGGAAAGCAGAGCGACCAGGGGGAAACTCGCACAGAGAAACTCTATTGAGCCGGAGTGTGGTGTCTAGGGGATTTTCACAGTGACTTCATTGTGATGTTAATGTTCGTGTGACAAATAAACTTTAAATTTAGGGCAGCTCCCCACCACCTTCTCAAGGGCAATTAAAGATGGACAATAAATGCTGACCTAGCTAGTGACACTGTCATGTCCAACATTGGATAAAGCTTTTAGCTTGGCTGCAATGTGTCTGTGATTGAACGATCAGCTTGGACTCAAATGATTAAACTCATAGCTGAATAATGGTGACTTGTGATGGTGTTGAAAGGTGGCTCATGGTGAAGTATGGGAGAGGACTAGGGGAGGGAAGTGGAGGATGACACGCTGTTACAGAGTTGACGACGTGGTAGAGGGACCTGATGGTTTAATTCCTCTGGCCCGTTCTCGGCAACCCCTCCGTAAGTGAAGTATCACCTGAAAGTAGGGATGTCCTGTCACCATTACTGCAAAGCTCTCTCACCTCGGTATTCTTCAGGAGATAAAACCACTTGCTTCAGACAAAGCTCCTCTGACGGGGATTTAAAAAAAAAGACTCCACTGGATTGGAAGCAGCTGACCTTTGCATGCCAGATTCCAGGATGGAGGAAGAACGGTCAGCTTGAGAAGCAGACTGGGGACGACTCGGGGAAGATAAGCAGCCCTTTCAATTAAAAAGGCAATGTGGCGTCCCACCGTGAGGCTTTAGAGAAAGACTAATTGTGACAACCCCGCTGAGCCGTCTGCGCCGTTACCGTGGCAACAACACCGGCTTGGGGACGACCCAAGACACAGGTGTAAGTGTGTGCGTCAGAAGCGGTTATTTAAATTTCCCTTCAAAAAAAATTCCCAAGGCAAAATCCTCCACAACAATCGAGGTTTTGCCTCAATTTCAAACAAGATTTTGAGAAATTAGATTGTCTGTTGTACATGGATACCAAGTGTGTCCGAAATAGTAAAATGTGCAGCCTCCGAGCTAATGTCTCAGTTCATTCTGAAAGATTCGCAGATAAATACCTCAGTCCCTCTCTGATCCTTTTATGTGGAGACAGAAATTGCCTCACATTTTAGATCTTTGTTTTTATTAACCATCTTTATGTTTATGCTAAATTTGGTGCTGTGATTTTTCGATCCACCTTAATTCTTTTAAAATTGGTCATCTCATTTTGCTCCAGCTTTGTGCGTTCCCCAGAGAGCTCGAATTAACATAAGGGGAAGCCTGCAAAAAATATGAAGAGGGAGCAGGAGTAGGCCATTCAGCCCCTCAAACTTTACCCGCCATTTAATAAGAACATGGCTGATCTGATAGTAGGGCATTCCCAGATGGGATACCCTCTTCAAAGAGTGCTCCGATCTCTCGTGTTAAACACAGGATCGGCCCCCACTCTTCTCCCATCCATACACGGACACGGGAACACGCCTCCCCCACCCACCCTTCACATGCAGACAGGGAGCCCACCCCATCAATAAAGGGAATTGCCACCATAGAATTCCCCACTGGTTTCTTCTTCCGCTGTACTTCTTCCAGCACTCCACCAGCAGTACCAGGAAGCTTTACCAGGATGTCTTGAGGGCATTGTCGGGGAAATGTGCTGGGGGAGCCAGGATGCATTACCCCCGTGTCGCCAGGAGCGAGTGCCTGGGTCCAGAGTGCAGTGATGGGGCACTGACGAGGGGCAGTGCCAGAGGGATGTACCAGGATGTCTCGGTGCACTGGGTGCTGTGCCAAAGTACTGCCCACACTTGTCTCTCTTCCCGCTGAGGCTGTTCTATCTGCCTGGTTCACGTTTTGAAGGAGCCATTGGAAATCTCACCAATGTTCCAAATATGGAGTACAGTATGGCAGGGGAGCCTGCTAATGATACAGAAATGCATTGAAGTGGGGTTGCCAACCTCGTTACATCCCAGGCGAGGGACGGGGAGAATCAGAAAACCCTATCTTGCCAGTGAGGGATTCTTGTTTTCCAAGCCTCGAGGTCGTTTGTGCCCATGTTGTCATTTGCAGGTGCAAAATTGCAGCAAATATGTCTTTCTGAGGGAGAAATGATTGCCAGCCCATTGGGCGCAACGCCCCTGTCCTCCTTCAGAATCGTGCAGTGGGGCCATTTGCGTTCAACATGAGGCAGGGCCTTGGATTAGCTTATTGTCCAAAAGCCGGCATCTTCCAACAGTGCAGCACTCCCTCAGCGCTGAACTGGGGCATCAGCGTAGACTGCCTTTCTTGGATCCGTTGCTGGAGTGGGCTTTGAACCCCCAACCTTCAGACACTGAGGCAGGAGTGACTGGGGGCTGACCGGGGAATGAGTTGCCAGCAGGGAGCTGGGTAAGATGGTGCTAATCAGCCGTCACAAGTCGCACGCTATTAGACTTGCCCTTGAAATGGGAGTAAAACCTCGCAGCCCATTCCCCAGGAACACCCACCAGAGTTCATCAAACGGTGAGTGGGAATCCTCCACTGATCAAATCCAATGGCCTGTAAACAGAGCGTTCAATAAAAAAAATGAATAAAAAATTGATTGGCTTTGAAGAGGATTCACTCAGTGTGGCCAGCTGGGATTCCAGTCATTTTCCTCCTCTGTTGAACATCCACATGTTATCCCAGCCAGGAACACCTTGTCAAAATCTCCCACATCAGCAAGTCAAACACGGGGAAGTATCTCATGTGAAAATAACTGAAACTTTGAGCCTGCCTTTCCTCACTGTTGTGAAAGCCATGATTAAATCAATTCCAAGGGGCAATCTGATCGCCCCTTTACACCTCAGAAAGATAATGTGAACCCAGAGTTCTCCGGTTTCCTCTGTCCAACAACCCACTGATCAGCTCAGTCTGCCAGATCTCGGTGCCAGAGGACCTTGATGGAACAGGATCACCTGAAACGCTGGAATTAAACGGGATTTAAGGAGCCCTCCATATATGGAAAGCCAGGCAAGCGGCCTGCAGGAAAGGAATTGCTGACGTTAAGCACTTTTCACAGGCAATGGGGTGGTTCGATCTATTTCACAGCCATTCAGTCTGATGTTATGGTCACTGCTGTTCGGCAGCTAATTCATTCACCAAAGGGGCTAGCAGAAAGAGAGGCCCAAAACCAGATGATCCAGCCCATCTGGTCTGTACTGGTGTTTGTCCTTGCCGCTCTTCCAGCATTTCCTTCTCATCGTCTCTCCCCCGTCTGCGTTGCTCGAATGGAAAATGGCACCTCAGAAGTTGCTTTCTGAACTATAGAACCCTTACAGTACAGAAAGAGGCCATTTGGCCCATTGAGTCTGCACCAACTCTCAGAAAGAGCATCCCACCTCTTCCTCTCCCCGCCACACACACACACACACACACACACACACATTTAGCACGGCCAATCCACCTAACCTGAACACCTTCGCACTATTGGAAAAAACCAGAACACCCGCAGACTGGGGGAGAATGTGCAAATTCCATAGTCGCTCGAGGTCGGAATGGAACACGGGTCCTGGGTGCTGTGAGGCAGCAGTGCCAACAATTGTACCACCGTATCACTCTTTGTTTACCCTGCCGTTGACAATTCTGATACAGAAAGGGGACAAACTGCTAGCTATCGCTAAGACCTTTTATCCTGGGCAGCACCAAGCCTACGAAAAGACTTGACAACTCAAAAGAGATGGAGCTTTAAGACTTGGAAATTGGAGGAGCCAAGAAGATTGAAGGAGGTGATGGACATACTCAAAGGGGAAAGAAAATCAAGGCAATTTGAAAAGGAATGTACAATGGACTGGGGCATCAGCGTAGACTGCCTTTCTTGGATCCATTGCTGGAGTGGGCTTTGAACCCCCAACCTTCAGACGCTGAGGCAGGAGTGATCGGGGGCTGACCGGGGAATGAGTTGCCAGCAGGGAGCTGGGTAAGATGGTGCTAAACAGCCGTCACAAGTTGCACGCTATTGGACTTGCCCTTGATAGCTCTCTTAAGAACCAGCACAGACATGATGGACGAAATAACCTCCTCCTATGTTGTATGATTATATGAATGCAGTAGAATCATAGAATCCCCATAATGGAAAGAAGCCATTCGGCCCATCAAGTCTGCACCAACTCTCTGACAGAGTATCTTATCCAGGCCTCCTCCCCTGCCCCATAACCCACACACTTACCATGGCTAATCCCCCTAATCTACATACGGATCATGGGGACACTGAGGGGCAATTTAGCATAGCCAATCCACTAGCCTACACGCCTTTAAACTCCAGGAGATTATATTCCATGGAAGAAGGTGCGTTAGTTAGCCTTCAATTTTGGTATGAAGGATCTGGATTTCAATAGGGAAGGTACCATCAGTCGGAGGGATAGCAGGAGTGTGGCTGCAGAGGAACAGAAGAGAATTTCAGGAGGTATTTGATCCCAGCCATATTGGCAAAGACGTGAGCAGGAGTTGCCTGAAATATGAAGCTGCCCTTCTCTTGATTGAAGCGCTGCATCATTTCTGATGCAGTTCATATTTCCCACTGCTGCAATACCATACAGAACAGAAAGGCAGCAACGTTTAAAAAAAATAGTGACTGCAGAGATAAAGTAAAACTGGAAATGCCTCCATGAAGCTGCTTGGGTTCGTCAGTAACTGAGGAGTGAAAACTGAAGGGTTGTGTACAGAGCTTTTTGCAGCAAAGAGGTAAATCAGCCCCATTGTAGAAGTGAAGAAAAATGAGAGAATTTCCTAATGTTTCTGCTCTGCTTCCCTTTACCAACAGCCATGGTCATCAACTTCTGTCTCTCTCCAGATTCACAAAGTGATTTTCCACCCTATTCTATAGGACAATGAGGGATGGGTAATCCGTGCTGACAACGAAAGCTACTGACAACTCCACTGTGCTTCTTTTGGATAGTCACGTGATCCTTTACAATCACCTGACAGGGCTATGGTTGCCATGAAAGATAAAATCTCCACCGTAGAGCCGGAGGGCTGGATTTTCCTGCCCCAATCGCCACAGGAATCATAGTGGACGGGGTCAAACCATGGAAAGGTCCATTGACCTCGGTTGGGCTTTTCCGGCCTTCGACCGAGCGCAGATGGAAAACTGTGCCCACAGAGTTTTACAGCACAGAAAGAAGCCATTCGGCCCATCTTGTCTGCACTGGCCATCAAGCACCTATCTACTCTAATCCCACTTCCTCAAATGCTAGGCACAGAAGGATCTTGGGATCCGGGTCCATAGGACTCTTAAATCTGCCCTGCAAGTGGAGGATGTGGTCAAGAAGGTCTACGGTGTATTGGCCTTCATTAATCGAGGGATTAAGTTTAGGAGTCAGGAGGTAATGCTGCAACTTTATAAGACCCTTGTCAGACCCCACTTGGAGTACTGTGTGTAGTTCTGGTCGCCTCATTATAGGAAGGATGTGGAAGCTATTGAGAGGGTGCAGAGGAGATTTACAAGGATGTTGCCTGGATTGGGGGGCATGCATTATGAAGATAGATTGAGGGAGCTAGGTCTCCTCCCTGGAGAGACGAAGGTTGAGAGGCGACCTGATAGAGGTTTATAAAATGTTGAGAGGAATAGATAGAGTGGATTCTCGGAGGCTATTTCCCAGGGCTGAAATGGTTGCTACAAGAGGATACAGGTTTAAGGTGCTGGGGGGCAAGTACAGAGGAGGGGTAAGTTTTTCACTTAGAGGGTGGTGAGTGAATGGAATCGGCTGCCGTCAGTGATGGTGGAGGGGAACTCGCTGGGGTCTTTTAAGAGACTTCTGGATGAGTACACGGGATTTAATGGGATTGGGAGTTACAGATAGTTCTACAGCCTGGTAGGTATAGATATGATCGGCGCAACTTGTGGGCCGAAGGGCCTATTTGTGCTGCAGTGTTCTATGTTCTAGGTGCAGGTATGTTTCCAGAACTTTCTGTCAGGGGTTCCCAACCCCAGCTGTATATTTTTTAATTCATTCGTGGGACTTGGGCGATGCTTGTTAGCCAGCATTTATTCCTCATCCCTCATTGCCCGAGGGCAGTTGGAAGTCAACCACATTGCTGTAGTTCTGGAGTCACACGTAGGCCAGACCAGGTAAGGACAGCAGATTTCCTCCCCTAAAGGACATTAGTGAACCAGATGGATTTTTCCAACAGTTGAAAATGACTTAATGGTCATCAGTAGATTCTTAATTCCAGGTACTTTTTTTATTGCATTCGAATTCCACCATCTACCTTGGCGGGATTTGAACCTGAGTCCTCTGAACGTTAGCTGACCTTTTTGATTAATAATCCAGTGATAATGCTGCTAGCCATTGATTCCCCCTACACAGAATTAAGAAGCTACTGATGACCATGAAACCATTGTTGATTGTCAGCAAAAAAACTATCTGGATCACTAATGCCCCTCGGGGAAGGAAATCTGCCATCCTTACCTGGTTTGGCCTATACGTGAATCTAGAATCACAGCGATGTGGTTGAGTCTTAACTGCTCTCTAAGGGCAGCTCGGGATGGACAATAAATGCTGGCCAGCAAGTGACGCCCCTGTCCCATGAATGAATAAGGAAACAAATATATATATTCACTGAAATTTACTGTTTTAATTCCTCTTATTTCAGTGAGATGATCTTCAGCAGCTTTTCAAAAGATCTGGTTGAATATATTTGATGGAAGATCTCTCATTTTCATCATCCATCCTCCCTCCCTCCCCAGGCCCCACATTGAAAGATTTGGCCTGAATTTCCTGTTCATAAAATATGCCCAAGCTGGCTGTAGAACTGTTCTAGCCCCTGAGGAAAGCAGGTAATAATGTTGACTACCTGCTTTGCCTGCACATGGTACAAATTGTACCCCTTCCCTCTGCCACCCCTTCAGATGTAAGAAATCTGCCATCCATGAGCAGTATTTTCAACTCAATCCTATCATTTTGCTGTAAACGGGAAGGTAGTAATAAAAACCTAAGTAAGATTTACTCAGCAGGATTTGCTCCTTATTAAATTATCTTTTGCAGCCTTGTTTGCAGTTGTTTCACTGATCACTGGTGGGTTGATATTGTGTTAGATTCTTACATACACGTTCCTTATTGATTTCTTCTTAATCTGTCCATTTGGTTCTGCGAGTTTCTTCCAGTAGGTCCTAACAGCGTTTGCTGCACACTATTAAATGTCGCTGACTCAGAGCCCCATCCAACCTCTGTTGGCTGCACTCCACAACATGTTGGCTGAAGCGAGGGATTTTGTGGGATCCCATTAAGCAGAGCTGCCAGCCTTTCACACCACTTAGAATCAGAGAATCACTACGCTGCAGAAGGTGGTCTACACTGATAACAATCCCACTTAGGCCCTATCTCTGCAACCACAGGCATTTGCCCTGCTAATCCCCCGACACTAAGGGGCAATTGCAGCGTGGTCAATCCACCAAACCTGCATATCTTTTAGACTGTGGGAGAAAACCCTTGCAAACAGACTGTCACCCAAGCTGGAAATTGAACCCATGCTGCATCTTAATCAAAAAGAAAGTTAGGAGGTTTTTGTGTTGATGAAGAGTGTTTCATGACCCCCCCAGAAAAGGGTCTCAAGAAGCTTTACAGCCAAGAAAATACTTACAAAATAAAGTTACTGTTGAGATGTGGTAAATACTGTGGCCAGTATTTGCACAGCACGCTCCCACATAGATTAACGTGATAATGACCAGAGCGATTCTGCTTCAGGGAATTATTTTTGTCAGCCACAATGAAGATAATTACACTCTGCTTCTTTGGGATAGTCATGTGATCCTTTATAGCCACCTGAAAAGGCAGACATCTTGTTCAACATCTTGTCACAAGAGGTAACACCTCCAGCGTAGAGTCACTTACAGCACAGAAGAGGGCCTTTGGCCCATCTTGTCAGCTATCAAGCAACTATCTATTCTTATCTTATTTTCCAACACTTGATCTGTGGCTTTGTATGCTTCCTCATTTCAACTGCTCGACTAACTGCTTCTTAAATGGGCGGCACGATAGCACAGTGGTTAGCACTGCTGCTTCATAGCTCCAGGGACCTGGGTTCGATTCCCGGCTCGGGTCACTGTCTGTGTGAAGTTTGCACTTTCTCCTTGTGTCTGCGTGGGTTTCCTCTGGGTGCTCTGGTTTCCTCCCACAGTCCAAAGATGTGCGGGTTATGTTGAGTGGCCATGTTAAGTTGACCCTTAGTGCCCTGGGATGCTTAGGTTAGAGGGATTAGTGGGTAAAATATGTAGGGATATGGGGGTATGGTCTGGGTGGGATTGTGGTCGGTGCAGACTCAACGGGCCAAAGGGCCTCTTTTCTGCACTGTATGGTTCTATGGTAAAAATATTGTGAGGATTCCTGCCTCTTCCCACCTTTAAGGCTTTGTATTCCAGATTTCCACCACCCTCTGGGCAAAAAATAATTCCCTCAAATCTCCTCTAAATCTCCTGTCCCTGACCTTAAATCTCTGCACCCTGGTTATTGACCCCTCTGCTAAGGAGAAAAATTTCTTCCTATTTATCTACCTCATAATTTTGTACGCCTCGCTTGAGTCTCTCCTCAGCTTCCTCTGCTCCAAGCAAAAGAAACCCAGCCTCACCAATAGCTGAAACATTCTAGCCCAGGCAACATCCTGGTGAATCTCTTGGGCATTCTCTCCACAGCAATCACATCCTTCCTGTATTGTGTGGTGACCAGAACTGCACCTAACGAACATTTTATAAGTTCCATTGTAACCTCCCTGCCCTTACATTCTATGCCTCGGCCAATAAAGGTAAGTGTCCCACATGCTTTCTTAACCATATAATCCACCTGTCCTGCTGTCCTGATCTTTGGACATGCACTCCAAAGTCCCTCTGGCTTTCCGTGCACCTAACATCCTACTGTTCATTGTGTATTTCCTCACTTTGTTAGTTCCTCCCAAAATCCATCATCTCTAACTGTACTCGTTTGGTATTGCACTAGAGTACAAAGCCTAGATTTTGTAAGTGTTGCATCCAATTCCTGAACTTAGTCAATCCTCCTTTACTTTGGCCAGCTTCAGGCTGCATAAGTCTCTGTTCTTCGCCAGTGTTAGACCTGGAACATGTGTCCAATTTTGAGGAAGGCGTTGTTTACTGAGACCACTGAAGGAATCAATAGAAAGTCTGCTGATGTCATCAAAATAAAGGTCAATGAAATATTGACGACCAGCCTGTAAATGTCATTCAGTAAATATTACATTTCTCTCATTATTCTCCTACTATTTATAATTTATTGAAGTTTGTGGCAGATACTCTGCACTCCATGAATATGCTACACCTTTTCCAGACACCATTTGTTGGAAACATCCCATCATCATAAAACAGCAGAGCTTTTAACCCATTGTGAATGAGGCAGGAGATCAGGGCACTATTGGTGGTGTTATTCGATAAATAATCCAGAGACCCAGGCTAATATTCAGGGACATGAGTTCAAATCCACCACAGATAGTGGGGGCAATTTCCACAAAGTTAATTAATAAATCCAGAATTAAATGCCAATCTCATTAATAGAATCCCTGCAGTGCAGAGGGTCCATCAAAACTATGCTGGCAACAATCCCACCCAGGCCCTATCCCCATAACCCCTCATTTGCCCCTGACACTGCTAGCTTGTTCAATCAATCTAATCTGTACATCTTTTGATAAAAAATCATTAAATTATCAGTTTGTTGTAAAACCCGCCTTCGGGCGAGGAACTTAGTTGATCCGACCCAGCCTGGCCTACATGTGACTCAAGATCCTCAGAGGTTGGCTGATAACTGCCCCCTGAAGTAGTCCAGCATAGCACTCAACTCATGGGCAATCCAGGAAGGACAATAATTGCTGGCTTTGCCAGTTACACCCACATATCAAGAATGAATGCATAATGAAAGCTACACTGTTCATACACTTCCTGTTACTTCAACATTTTTGTTTGTTGGAAATGGCATAAAGAGAAAAGATATCCAACTAGAATATAAATACTGTACAAACTCTCCAGTCGGAATATACCAGAGCCAGAAAAACCCTAGCTTTGTAATTTATTTAGGATTGAATTTGATTTGATTTATTATTGTCACATACAGCGAAAAATATTGTTTCTGGAGCACTTTACGGACAAAGCATACCATTCATAGAGAAGGAAAGGCAGGAGTGCAAAATGTAGTGTTATAGTCATAGCCAGGGTGGAGAGAAAGGTCACCTTAATGCAAGGTAGGTCCATTCAAAAGTCTGATGGTAGCAGGGAAGGAGCTGTTCTTGAGTTGGTCGTACAATGAGCTCAATGCGCACAATCCATAATTTATATAGCATCAAATAGATTTTGTAGCTTTAGTGGAACACACACCTTTACCATGAGACTAAAACATTGTGTTTTACACAGCATAACAACACTGACTTTGTAAAACAAAACATTTTCTGACTTAGCATAAGAATCAACACGTTTTATTAATATCTATGATGTGGGCAGTGGTGACAGGGCTGTATTTATTGCCTCTCCTCCATTCCTCTGAGAAGATGGTGGACCTTCTCGTTGTTTCACATTGCTTTTAGGTTCCAAATTCCAGCATTTAATCCACTTGACAATGAAGGAGCAGAGAACATTGGGACTCAGGAACAGGAGTAGGATATTCAGCCCATTGAGCCTCCTATCCAGCTACCACCATACCTCCCCACATTGATTCCCAATCTCTTCAATCCTGTCATGTACTTATTATGGCGAATGCGCTTAACTTACATATCCAGGACTCTATGAGGCAATTTAGCATGGCCAATCCACCTACTCTGCACACTTTTGGACTCTATAGGCAATTTAGCATGGCCAATCCACCTACCCTACACACCTTTGGACGCTATAGGCAATTTAGCATGGTCAATACACCTATCCTGCACACCTTTGAACACCAAGAGACAATTTAGCATGACTAAAACACCTAACTTAACCAGCACATCTTTGGAGTGTGGAAGGAAATTGGAGCATCTGGAGGCAACGTATACAGACACAGGGAGAACATGCAAACTCCACACAGAGAGCCACCCAAGACTAGAATTGAACCTGGGTCCCTGGAGCTGTGAGACAGCAGTGCTACTGTGTCACTGTGGCAGCCCAGATCTATGTCTTTGCAGTAGTTCCTTAGCCAGTCACAAACAACATACCATGTGGTGTCAGAAGTGGGATTTTACAACGTGATTTGACCTATCCAAGCTTGTGTAGAGCTTTTGAGTGCTGATGTTGTACAGATCAGAGTGGGTATCACTCGAACCTCGCAGATGATTCAAAGGCTGTGAGAGATAAGGAAGTGAGCCACCTGTTGCAGAGTTCCTGGCCCCTGCCTTGTATCCATGATAAGTACAGTAAGAAGTCTCACAACACCAGGTTAAAGTCCAACCAGTTTATTTGATAGTTTTACTATCAAATATTACTATTATATTGTACTATCAGGTAAGCCTGTTGGACTTTAACCTGGAGTTGTGAGACTTCTTACTGTGTTTACCCCAGTCCAATGCCGGAATCTCCACATCAGGATTTATATCCATGATATACAGCTGATCTAATATTCTGCTCAACAGCGAGCCCCCACACCAAGATATTACTGCAACTGCACAATAGACAATATATTTATATAAAGTTTAATTTATCTGTGTTTTTCCCATGGTTTCATAGAATCCATGTGCAGAAATAGGCCATTCAGCCCATCAAGTCTGTACTGACTCTCTGACAGAATATCCCATCCAGACCCAATCCCCATAATCCCACATATTTATCCTGCAAATCTCTCCCTAACCTACACATCTTGGGACTAAGGGTCGATTTAGCATGGCCAATCAACCTAACCTGCACGCCTTTCGAGTATGGGAGGAAATCGGAGCACCCGGAGGAAACCCACGCAGACACGGGGAGAATGTGCAAATTCCACACAGACAGTGACCCAGGGCCGGAATTCAATCCAGGTCCCTGATGCTGTGAGGCAGCAGTGCTATTCTATTTATTTTAATGGTTTCCTGCCGCATGAATTAATAAAATAGTAAAGAGGTTTCATACTATGCAATGAACCAAAGAGTTATGAGAGGAAATGAACCTGTCTTTGCCTGGTGTAAACAGTGAACTCAGAAATACATTCTCACACCCAGGCACCATTTGTTTCTGCAGTGTTTCCAGAGCAGATAGCTTCACCGGTCTGAAGTTGGATGAAGCCACTTTTAGTTTGGGCAACTCGGTCTTGCTGTGTCCCATGATGCTCCACAAACGTTCACAATGAGGCCAATCATGTGTTCGCCCAACAGAGGAGACCTACTTGTCATGTGACCTGACTACGGCAATGAGCCAATCACGTTCATCATTCTGTCAGAGAAACCAGGACTTGTTACCAGCATGTGGAGTCAATAAATTCTTGGATTGTCGTCCATCCAAGATGGCTGGCTGGCTGGCTTGCTGGACCAGCATTTAATGGAGGCTTACAATCTGCTAGCTGTTAACTCGGAGCCAAGTCTTTGCTGCTTATTGCTGGAAATAGACTGGCAGCTCTCCCTGGAAAGGGGAGTTTAAAAAGGCTTTGCTGAGAATGGGCTGTTCAATATCTATCAGCAAAGGAGCTCCTTTGGGGGGGGGGAACAGGCTGTTCACTGTCTCCCAGACGAGGAGAAATGGATGATGAAAGGTTAATCCAATCCTATTGAGAAGCTGCCTTCTGTCTGTTTATATAAATAGGAGAAGATTGCAATTGCAGAACAAGTTGTCATTGTCTCTCCGTAAGTGACAGGAGGGAAAAGATTCCCTCCAGTCTGCTAGAAGTAGCAATCCGGCACTTCACTCTGAGATGTTCTCATTGGAAGTGAGTGCCTCGTATCGAGCAGCAAGTGGGGATGCGCACTGTTCTGCTCCCCCCACTTCTCTGCCAACTCCATTCCTGATAGCTATACTACAGTTGCCCTCTTGCCTCTGAGCTAGTGGGTGCTTGATTCACACCCCAATCCAGAGACTTCATAGAACCGTACAGTGCAGAAAGAGGCCCTTCGGCCCATCGAGTCTGCACCAAACACAATCCCACCCAGTCCCTACTCCCCATATCCTTACATATTATACCTACTAATCCCTCTAACCTATGCATCCGTGGACACTAAGGGGCATTTTCTTAGCATGGCCAATCAACCTAACCCGCACATCTTTGGACTGTGGGAGGAAACCGGAGCAGCCCACCCAGACAGTGACCTGAGCAAGGAATCGAACCCAGGACCCCAGAGCTGTGAAGCAATAGTGCTAACCATTGTGCTACCGTGCCGCCCCACTTGTGCACAAACTTTTGCAATGCAGAGGGAATGCTGTACTGTCAGAGGTGCCGTCATTCAAAGGGGCGTTAAACCGAGGTCCTACCTACTCTAGCTCATTACGAAGTCCCTATTTTAAGGAAGTGCAGGGGCAGAGTTGTTACCATATAAACAGTTCTGCACAGTACCACTGTGGTTAGCCCAATCCATCACGCGCACCAGCCTTGCACCTTTTGACTCTGTCTACACTTCCCACTGTCTCAGAAAAGCAACCAGCATAATCAAGGCCTCCATGTACCCCAACGTTCTGTCTTCCACCTTATATCAGGAAAAAGATACAAAAGTTTGAGGTCAAAGAACAGCTTTTTCCCTGCTGCCATCAGACTTGTGAATGGACCTACCATATATTAAGCTGATCTTTCTCTACACCCTAGCTATGACTGCAGCATTACAATCTTCACCCTCACCTTCCCTTCTCCTTTATGTTTTCTATGAACGGTATGTTTGCCTGTAGAGCACAGAAGGAACAATGCTTTTTACTGTATGTCAATATGTGTGATGTGGGGCGGCATGGTGGCACAGCAGTTAGCACTGCGCCGGGGACCCAGGTTCAATTCCGACCTTGGTCACTCTTTGTGTGGAGTTTGAGCTTTCTCCCTGTGTTTGCGTGGGATTCCTCTGGGTGCTCCGGTTTCATTCCACAGTCCAAAAGTGTGCGGGTTTGGTTGATTGGCCATTATAAGTTAACCCTAGTGTCAGAGGACTAATAGGATAAATATGTGGGGATAGGGCCTGCGTGGGATTGTTGTCAGTACACATCCAATGGGCTGAATGGCTTCCTCCTGCACTGTAGAGATTCTATGATTCCGTTGTTTGTGTTCTAAGAGATACCTTTAGTGTTGAGTCAAATGGGGGTAAACTTATGAGCATGGTACAGCCAGGAGTGTCAGCTCTGTTGGCTTTTACTTCAGAATAGGTAGCCCAAGGCTTGCAATAATCTTCCAGGTCCCATTGATTCCTCTTGAAAACTTATTTAAATTGCTAAAACTGCCAATCTCCTTTCAACTGTACCAGAAAGCTGAACAAGTAACATCACATTTCTTTCTGACAGCGCAGGTACTCAGTACGAAGGATGAGGGTGGGGTAAGGGTACAGTCGGGCCTGATGTCTGATTCACGCCGACACTTAACCTGGAATAAAAGCAGAAAATGCTGGAAATATTCAGGCAACATCTAAAGAGAGGGCAGCAAGAGTTAATGATAACATGAAGGGGTTTGATACTCCCAACATTAAGATTCAACATGTTATTATCCTCCTTTTGATGCATACAAAACAGTTGTGTGTTAACTCAGCGGTCTTTTTTAATGGTCAGAGTTTCATACCCTCCCTAAGGCATGTTTGGAAGTGGTGGGGGGTGTATTTAATCAGTTGCTGGGTGGGGGAACCTTCCCATCCCTGCTCCAAAAGTTATCCTGCTCTGCTGTCAATTAAAGCCCTTGTATGTTTGTTCAGCTTCATTCCGACATCACTGATATTTTCCCAACGGCAGGTGGGAACTGTCCATGTGGAAAGGCTGGAGAACAGTGTCAGGGGTTGCTTGTTGGCCTCCATGGGGTGTCTCCCGATCAAAGGCACGCGGTGTCTTTCTGGATCGAGGGGGTCAGGCCATTTGAAAGGTAGACCCATTGAAAGGCACTTCCCTGCTCTTGCTGCCATTCACCATCACTCAACTGGCCTGGCTCCCTCACTGATTCTCAGGTATTGGATAGGTGCATTGCTGGTAGCAGACACCGCTCCCTGGTGGTGCTGCAGAGTAGAGCACTGCTGCTGGCCTTTGATTGGCTGGCAGCTTTTTGGGAGGGGGCTTCTGCTGTGGAATCCCTGATCTGAGCAATGGCCTTTGACTACCCAGTTAAATGCCTGACTGCCTTATAGTTCGCCAAAGGAGGCAACTTGGGCCGGCAGGAGAGGCCCACCTATCATTAAATCCCACTCCATCTTGAGTAGGGCTTGCCTACTCTGGGCCTGTTCCAGGAGGTTTAATCACCTGACCATCAGCCTTTCACTACCCCATCTCTCTGGCTGACGTATCCATCCGCTCTGACCTCCACCAACTCCACCACGTCAAATTGAAAATGAACAGACACTTTGTCTGTCAGACTTCTGCCCATTTCTGATATTTTATTAACTAATAAATTAACAGAAATTGGGGAAGCATTGGCCTAGTGATGTTCTTACACCAATAATAATCCAGAAATTCAGCTAAAGTTCTAGGGACCTGGGTTCAAATCCCGCCACAGCAGGTGATGGAATTTGAATTCAATAAAAAAATCTGGAATTAAGAATCCACTGATGTCATTAAAACCATTGTTGATTATCACCCATCAGGTTCAATAATATCCTTCAGGGAGGGAAATCTGCCATCCTTACCCAGTCTGGCCTACATGTGATTCAGAGCCACAGCAACATTAACCAGTAAGTTACCAGTTGACCTGACTGTCAACTGCCCTGGGGCAACTCAGGATGGGCAATAAATACTGGCCAGCTAGCGATGCCCAAGTCCCACAAATAATTTTAAAAAATTAAATCATTCAAAGAAAATGGAGAAGAAAATATTCTCTCATACTCCTATAGGGTGGCTCACCACGGTATCCTGGAGATGAATTTTCAATTCTTGATTTGATTTGATTTATTATTGATACACAATGAAAAGTATTGTATCTTGCATGCTATAGAGACAAAGCATACCGTCCATAGAATACATAGGGGAGAAGAAAAGGAGTGCAGAATGTAGTGTTACACTCATAACTACAATGTAGAGAAAGATCAACTGAATATAATTTAATGCAGGTCCATTCAAAAGCCTGATGGCAGCAGGGAAGAAGCTGTTATTGAGTTGTTTGTCCATGACCTGAGACTTTTGTGTCTTTTTCCGGATGGAAGAAGGTGGAAGAGAGTAAGTTCAGGGCACATGGAGTCCTTGATTATGCCGGCTGCTTTTCCAAGGCAGCAGGAAGTGTAGACAGAGACAATGGATGGGAGATTGGTTTAAATTATGGACTGGACTACCTTCACGACCTTTTGTAGTTCCTCGCAATCTTGGTCCAAGCAGGAGCCATGCCAAGTTTTGATACATCCAGAAAGGATGCTTGGAAACTCCAAGACAATCTTGGAGGGTTGGGAAGCGAAAGGAAGAATGTGTCAGAGATGGATGACCATCCAGGAGTGATTGGGCCACTTGTAAAAGTTACCGTAATGCAGTTTGCTGGTCTGAAATATTTCAGCTTTACCAGCAAGTGGGCAATGACTGCCATTTATTAACCATTGAACATTGAGACAGACATTTTAATGGATTGGGGAGAGGTGTAAATGTTGCATCATTGTCTAAATTGTCCAAATATTCTGAATTAGCTAATTAGCTAAATGCTACCTAACAGCACAGCATGCCCTGGTGGCATGGTGGCATAGTAGTTAGCACTGCTGCCTCACAGCGCCAGGGACCAGAGTTCGATTCCCGGGTTAAGTCACTGTCGATGTGGAGTTTGCATGTTCTCCTCATACCTTTGTGGGTTTCCTCTGGGTACTCCGGTTTCCTCCCACACTCCAAAGATGTGCGGTTGATTGGCCATGCTAAATTTCCCCTTAGTTGGGTAAATACATGGGGCAATGGGGATAGGGGAGGGGATTGTGGTCAGTGCATACTTGATGGGTCAAATGACCTCTTTCTGCACTGTCAGATTCAATGAACTGTATACGTTAACAATGAAATTGAATCCTTAACATCTCCAGGATTATACTTTGGTTCCAATGGGCAGAATCTCCCAATAGATTGTCGAAATGTTAGTTTCAGCGAGAAGATCAGCGGATAGCTCTCCGGTTGCACAGCCGAGCTTTCTCTCCAGGTTCCCTGGTAGTCTGTGCACCGATCTGCATTTATAATTAACTCTCACCACCTCTCCATGGACATGGGGGAGGCACTCCCATCAATGAGACCACTACCACCTCCCCCCACCACTGCCCTACATACAGGATTCAAAACGAACCCACATGGGTATCAAGATAATCCCTGCCCCCGCAATAAGCATGCACACACCAGCCAGAAGGATGGGATAGTGACAGTCATTTGACTAAACCTTCACGAATAGACAAACCCAGAGTTGGCAGGCTCTGCTCACAAGTGGAGTGGCACTCAATGGAAACAATGAAAGTCCCAGCTGGAGATGTGTCACCTAAGCCAAGTTTCCTCCTTTGGCAAACCACATGACATTCAGACACCTAACCAGGCCGTTGCCCCAGATCAGGAATCCTGGAGACAGAAGACACCATCCGCCACTCCGAAAAGCAACCAGCCAGTCAGAGGGCACAGGGCACTGTCCGGGTATATCCCTCTCCCATACTATAGGGATAGTATAGTAGCTATACTGTACTATAGTTATAGTATAGTATAACTATATTATACTATATATAGTATACTATATACTATTAGCTATACTTACCTTTACATCTCTAGTGAGTCCCCTTTGACTGCTTTATGTTTTTAAATACCTGTTGTAAACGGTAGATCAGTGTGGGATGAATGTTAAATGGGAAGGGGACACTCTATGGGGATCTCTTTAACTAGATTTAAATTTATTAAAATGTATTTTGAGTGAGAAACTCGTTACGTCAATGGCAAGGGAGTTGGAAAATTGGATTGCTGGCGAGAATCTTGTTTTCCAACTCTTGCGAGATTTTGGGCCTACATTGCCATTAGTGCTGGCGGCTAACGCGGTTCAAAATTGCCCCTTAATGTTGGGTTTTCATCCCTGCAAAACCAGGGTGGACTTTTACAGGAAATCAGCATTTGCATCGATGCATGTGGTAAATAAATGTGGAATGATAATGTCTGTGGTGGCAACCATGATGTGGAGATATCGTTGTTGGACTGGGGTAAAACAGAAAGAAATCCCACAATACCAGCTTAAAGTCCGACAAGTTTATTTGTAGCTGACACTCCAAGCTTTTGGAACACTGAGTTCTCCCAGGCACCTGAAGAAGGAACAATGTGTTCCGAAAAGCTTGGGACATTTGCTACAAATAAAGTTGGCAACCATGATGCCAGGGAGTGATTGCAATATCTAGCTGGTTGACGAATATCCTTTGGAAAAGCTGGGTTGTGCGCTGGGAATTTGTTGCGTAATGTGTTGGGAGCTCCCCTGTGTTATGTTCTGCACGTTTCTTCTCTGTTTTACTCGGAATCCCTTCCATTTCTTTTGCTGGGTAGTTCCCTCAGAGCCAGCGCGTGTGCAAAGACATGAAAATGGTGCCCTGGATCTCTCACTGTTGCTCCTCTTCTGTCTGGAGAAGGTCCATTCGAGAAATACATATCACATGCTCCACCAATGATCAAGAACAAATGGTTCTGTAGAACTGTTATCTCTGGAGGTAGCAACAGAAAAGGTGTGGTCAGAATGGGCTAACCTTGTTTCTCTTCCTAGGTTGTCAATATTGGGCGAGCTGAAAGATAATTTGAGAAATGTGGGTCTAACATCGCCAGTGGGTTTGGACTGATTCCTTCCATGATGGCATAGATCCTGATATTATTGCCTTTCCTTTCCCTGCAGCTCCCCCAAGGTTTATGAAAGTTCCCAGTGACCAGATTGGTGTTTCAGGAGGAGTGGCATCATTTGTTTGTCAGGCGACAGGGTCCCCCAAGCCTCGAGTAACATGGAACAAGAAAGGAAAGCGAGTCAGCTCCCAGCGTTTTGAGGTAAGTGTCTGCTCTGGTTAACAGGTGATTTTTGACAGCTGTAATCAATAATGATCCCACAATTCAACAGGTCGCCATGACGACATTCTTTCAACTCAAATACCTGAATTTCAACTCTGACTGCCTTCCCCTGGTGGTGATGATTACTAACCTGGACTTTAGAGATGAAGGTTTGATGGTGGAATCTCAACAAAAATAAACAACTTACATTTATTTAGCACCTTTATTGCAATGAAACATCCCTAGGCACGTCACAGGATCTTTACAAAAGGAAGTACGCCACTGAGCCACATAAGGAGATATGAGGTCAGGTGACCAAAAGCTTGGTCAAAAGAGGTAGGTTTGAAGGACGGTCCTTCTTGAAAAATTTTTGATGGGATGTAAGCGTTGCTAGCTGGGCCAGCGTTTGTTGCCCATCCCTAATTGCCTCTTGAAGTGAGTGGCTTGCATTTCAGAGGGCAGTTGAGAGTTAACCACATTGCTGTGGGCCTGGAGTCACATATCGGCCAGACCAGATAAGAATGGCAGATTTCCTTTCCTTAAGGACATTAGTGAACCCAATGAGTTTTTGCGACAATCAACAACGGTTTCATACTCATCGGAAGACTTTTGATTCCAGATTTTTTTTTTGTTGAATTCAAATTTCACCATCTGCTATGGTGGGATTCAAACTCGGGTCCCCAGAACATTAATCTAGGTCCCTGGATTACAAGTTCAGTGGCAATGCCACTCTGCCACTGCCTCCCTATGAGGAAGTAATGAGGAGGGAATTCCAGAGGCTGGGGTCCAGACTATTGAAAGCGCAGTCCAGTTGTTGTCCCAGTGAACCCAGCCCTCCCTGCAGTAGGACATTCGAACACAGATTCACCTGTAATACTTGAACAAAGAAGAAGGTTTGGGGGTGGGGGGGGGGGGGGGGGGGGTTGGGGGTTGTCAGTGGGTGCATTTGTTTTTCAGGATTATCTGTCACTTTCTCTCAAAACTTAAAAACATAGATCGAGAAATGTTTGCATCTTTTGGAAAAATCTCGATTTTCCTCACCGCCTGCCCACCAGGCCTCCTTGCTGCTAGATCAATTCCGTACCATCACCAGTAGGAGCAGATGGGTCTCCCACTAACTCCAGGAAAAGTCAGCTTTGAACTAACTGAGATTGACACCGAGTCCTTCCCTGGTTGAGAGGCTTTGGGTTGGTTCCCATGGCAACAGTCAATCGCCATGGGCCAGACTGGTTATTGACTTCTCAGGGGCCCTATTGAGGAGGGGATATGAAATGGCTTGTATTCAGAGAGGTAGTAAATTTTATATTTGTGGCAGGAAAAGCATCAAAATGTATCTGTAGAGTAAAAGAATCCAGAGTCTCGCTGGTTTTGTTCCCCCAAAGTGTTGGTGAAACTCAGTACTTCACTTTGAAAATAATGTTAATTTTGGTTTTAGTTTGATCTTTGGCTCAACTTCTAGACTTTGCTTCCCAGTGAAGTAAGCTAAATTTAGTCCAGAACTAAATTAGGTTGATTGGCCATGCTAAATTGACCCTCTTGTGAGGGAGATTAGCAGGGTAAATATGTAGGGTTATGGGAATAGGGTCTGGATGGGATTCTGGTCAGTGAGCCAAATGGCCTCCTTCTGCACTGTAGGGATTTTTTAGGGTGGCAGGTTGGTTAACACTCAGAGCGCCAGGGACCATGATTCAGTTCCAGCCTCAGGTGACTGTCTGGAGTTTGCGCGTTCTCCCTGTGTCTGGATGGGTATCCTCTGGGTTCTCCAATTTCCTCCTACAGGCCAAAGGTGTGCAGGTTAGATGGATTGGCCGCACTAAATTGTCAGGGGAATTATGTGGGGCTACGGGGGGGGGATAGGGCATGAGTGGGATTGTGGTCAGTGCAGACAAGATGGGCCAAATTGTCATCTTCTGCGCTGTGAGTTTCTATGATAAACTGCACTTAGGCAGTGCCATTAATGTTGAAGCCAGCCCAGGGTGGCTCACACTCGGTGGAAGAGGCAATCTGCAATAATGGAGAAGAGCTGAGAGTTCCCAGTGGACCAGTGTAGCCGGTGAGAAGGGAATGATGGGTCATTGGCCTCTTTCTGTTCTGTAATTCCTCTGACCTCTTTCACTTTCTTTAGGTGATTGAGTTTGACGATGGCGCTGGAGCAGTCTTGAGGATCCAGCCCTTGCGGACGCCTCGAGATGAGGCGATTTACGAGTGCCAAGCGACCAACACACTCAACGATGTCACCGCGACAGCTAAACTCACCGTGCTAAGAGGTAAAGCTTGTTCCTTCTTCTCTTACCAATTAAATAATGTGAACACCATCGTCTGTCAGTAAAATAGTGAATTGTTGACAATTGAGATAAATCCAAAATGATGTCAGATACAGGAGTTTAAATCTGTGCGAAAAATGTACTCCAATCACCACATTTCTCCAAATATTAACCGACAGCTCATTTGTGTGCTAAGTGCTTATTGTATTGTTTCTATTGCATTTGCATCGTTCATAAATACACGGGTTACAGCAAAATTAAAAGAGTCACAGTTTTGGAAACTGGGGAGAACAGTGATCGTTTCAAGGTCAAGATGATCCATTGCAGGAATTCAGAGGACTGGCGATGTTTCGGTTGACCCTGATCTGATGTGCTGACGCGTCCATTCCCATCCCTGGCACATTTCAAAGTCAGCAGCAGATTGAGCGGAGACAGGAGTCATTAACTTCAGACACAAAGCCACGTTAAACGGGGTCGGGCAAGCAGTTGGACACACAGGCGGGTCCTCCTTCCCCTCACTCAATGCAGCGAGTTGCAATGTGGAGAACGTCTTGCGTTGACGTGTTGTTATAACATCCTACCAGATGCACAGCGTTCACGTTGGCCTGTGACAAACGACCTGCGTGCGTGTAATTGGTGTTGGGGGGGGGGTGGCAGTCAGAGGGTAGGGGAATCGTGCGGAGAGCACCGGTTTTTGCACAGCTCAAAATTGATGGTTGGTGCCCGATGATTTGTGAGCAAATTATCCGTGTTGGCAGAGGAACGGAATGGGCCATTCGGCCCGTTGGTTAACAGAGCCTAACCTCTATTCCATTCAACACAAAACAGGTGGGCGAATCATTCAACATCACGAGTCAAATTCACACACATAAATCAATTCACACACAACAAACCCACGTGACCCGCTTTACCACCTGGACCTGGCAGAGGTCTTTGATCGCGTAATCGGTTGGCAAAGTTCAATTGATTTGCTTTAAGCAATTGTATCGCCAATGATTCGTCACACCTCTCCTCGGCCAAACTGCCAATAACTCTTTGCAAAAAATCAAAAGGTCTGGTATTAAATGTGAGTTGACTAGGATTAATTTATCTGCTTCCAGACGCTCCCATCCCTCATAAATGTTGCAAGTAGTACATCCCTATGACAGTAGAGAAGGTGGAACTTGATATTTATTTGGAGGGGAGGGGGGATTTTGGGGAAATTTATTATAAAAATTTGCATTGCACTTTTTAACCCACGACCACTTCCACCTAGAAGGGCAAGAAGAGCAGGTACATGAGAACACCACTACCTGCAAGTTCCCCTCCAGGCCACTCATCATCCTGACTTGGAAATATATCATTGTTGCTGGGCCAGACTGCTGGAATTCCCTCCCTAAAGGCATTACAGGTCAATCCACAGCATATGGACTGCAGTGATTCAAGAAGGCAGCTCCCCACCGCCTTCTAGTTTAAAACTCATTTATTAGTCCCACAAGTCGGCTTACATTAACACTACAATGAAGTTACTGTGAAAATCCCTTAGTTGCCACACTCCAGCGCGTATTCGGGTAGACCGAGGGAGAATTTAGCACGGTAGATGCACCTAACCAGGTACGTCTTTTGGACTGTGGGAGGAAACCGGAGCACCCAGAGGAAACCTACGCAGACACGGGGAGTAAGTGCAGACAGTGACTCAAGCCGAGAATTGAAACTGTGCCCCTGGCGCTGTAAGGCAGCAGTGCTAACCGTAACTACGGATGGGCAATAAATGCTGCCCATGATGTCCGTGCCTCATGAGAGAATTTTAAAAAATACAAGGGTATAATTTTGTCTCTCGGATTCCGCCAATGTGAATAGAAGCAGACAAATCTTTATCGTTGTGCGATAAGCTACACTTTAAGAGCACAATATCTGACCCACAATGGCATATAAAATATTTTCCACCTCGCGGCGCTTGGGATAAGCTCCCAAACCCAACCCCACGAGCTATCGCAGGCTGCACTCAGGCAGCAGATGAAAGGCCCGATACTCTCCGGTTGTCCTGACAGCCTTGCTTGTGGACGGACTATGGCTGATTGTGTGCTGAGAATAGTGGCCAAGCACACAGCCATCAATAATCTGCACTTGTAGCCTGACACCGGCGGGTAGGGGTCAGTGAGCATCTGATTTAATCGAAGTGCTGCTGCTATGTTCAGTGAAACCAGGCCTCGCACAACCCGGGGGATTATGTCTCTGTAGAATGTTGCCAGCCTTTACCTGGAGAGTGTTCCTCTTTGTATATAAAAAAATGTCATGGTGGACATTGAATGACTGCTATCAAACATAAACGCACCAAGCGTAGCTTGGTGGGTACGTTTACTGGACAAGTAATTCAAAGGACAAGTCCAGAGACGTGAGTTCAAATCTCTGGCGTGGCACTGGGGAATTTGCATTCAGCTAATTTGGAATAGCGAAGCAGTATCATCATGTGGTAACTATGAAATTGGCATCTGAAATCAATCAGATTTTGCCCCTGAGAGAAGGAAGTCGATTGCTCTAACTCGGTCTGATATTATATGATAATGGTCAGGTGATTAGAACTTAGAAAAGCTACAGCACAATTCAGGCCCTTCAGCCCACACAAAGTTGTGCCGGACATGTCCCTACCTTAGAGATTATTAGGCTTAGCTATAACCCTCTATCTTAACTAACTTCCATGCACTTATCTAAAAGCAGCCCATTCCACGCATCCACCAGTCTCTGAGTGAAAAACTTACCCCTCTGTACCTACTCCCCAGCACATTAAACCTATGTCTTCTTGTAGCAACCATTTCAGCCCTGGGAAAATTGACTATCCACTCAATCAATACCTCTTAGCATCTTATACACCTCTATCAGGTCAGCCCACATCCTTCATCTCTCCAAGGAGAAAAGGCTGAGCTCCCTCAACCAATCCTCATAAAGTATGCTCCCCAATCAAGGCAGCATCCTTGTAAACCTCCTCTGCACCCTTTCTATGGCTTCCACATCCTTCCTGTAATGAGGTGACCAGAACTCAGGTTCTGACCATTCAGGCCAGAGAGATCTTCCGGTCCCACTCCCAGATCCGGTTTCTGAGCAGTGAGGGATGCACTAAGTGGAAAATTCTGTCTGCATTTCCCGCTGCCTCGGCAAAGCAGCCAGCATAATTAAGGACCCCATGCACCATGGACATTTTCTCTTCCACCTTCTTCCTCCGGGAAAAAGATAACAAAAGTCTGACGTCATGTACCAACCGAGTCAAGAACAGCTTCTTCCCTGCTGCTGTCAGAGTTTTGAATGGACCTACCTTGCATGAAGTTGATCTTTCTCTGCAGCCTAACTATGACTGTAACACTACATTTGGCACTCTCTCCTTTCCTTCTTCTCTGTGTACTTTATGTTTTGTCTGTAGAGCACGCAATATATTCACTGTATCTATGTGACAGTACCAAATCAAATCAAACCAAAAACCCCTTTGACAGTGGCGGAACCAGAAGATCCCACTGCCAGCCTATGGCAGGCCCTCTCCACTGTCGCGGAAGTGTTGGGTTGAGCAGAAAATTCCGTCCGTCGAGCAGAATGTTTGAGGCAGCATCGAATGTATTCGTTCAGTTCAGCAGCAGAGACGGACATTGCAGGTTCCCGCTGCCCACCTGGAATTGACTGTCGGAGCAGAGACTGCACGTGGAAGCTGGTTCCATCCTGGAGTCTGGCTCACCTGGAAAGAGACGGCAAGAGACCAAAATGTGACAATCATTGATCTTTCAAAATGAAGACTCATTCCACAGGCTCATTCCCCGACCTCTGCTTTCTTAAGACTTTGAGGGCCCTCATCTGTGCCTCCGCTGTGTCTTTTTTGACAAATGCTGCCTTTTTGGAAAGACAATGTCGAGGCTCACAAGCTTCCCAAGTAGATTTCTGAAAGGAAACAGTGGAATTGGTGTTATTGGCACTGAAACTGGCCCCAGCCTCCTGATTTAGGGATAGAGAAAAATATTGGCCAGGATTCGCATCCCTGATCCCATTCCAGGGACAACTGGCAGACAAGAGCACTCACGCACTTAGCTGAGAACAGAATCAGCTCTGGCAGTGATACCTGCCGCAGCCGAATAGCCCGCAGAAAATCGCTGCCTGGGCTGAGTGACCTGATCGTGGGAGACAAAGCCACAGAACCAACTGCAAGCAAGAATTCACAACTCTACTGTCCAAAGGAGGAGAGAGCTGGCAAGGAAGACTAAATGATTTATCACAAAAGCTACTGGTTTTGATGCTAGTCAGTTGCATATAATCCAAGACTGTGAAAGTAACCAAAGCGACTAATAAATCTCCTGTGTGCCCATGGATTGGATTGCAGCCTAACCAATCCACTCAACCCCACACACTGGAACACCCCCCCCCCCCCCCCCCCCCCCCCCCCCCACACCCCCCACCTCCCCGTGACAGGCAAATTGATATGTACAGATTGTGATTTATCCAGCTAGCTTTCGTTTTGGAAGTACGTTCTGAGCCTGTGGAATGAGTCTTCATTTTGAAAGATAAATGATTGTCACATTTTGC
Source organism: Sphyrna mokarran (assembly GCA_024679065.1). NCBI lineage: Eukaryota > Metazoa > Chordata > Chondrichthyes > Carcharhiniformes > Carcharhinidae > Sphyrna > Sphyrna mokarran. The sequence continues at coordinate 34,862,591 of JAGIQG010000026.1, forward strand.
TCTCTTGCCCAGAAGATGTAGTGGCTTTAACATCTCTTTAAACAAAGCACGACTTGAAAATGTGTTTCTCTGCGTGAACTCGCAGTTTCCTAAGGGCACCTTGAGCTACATTCTGGGTTTTGTCTGGCCTGCGCTTGTTGTTCCGACCCTGTGTGAAGCTATATGGTCCATGATGCTGCCCAGTGATTCTCGCAAGGGCATTTTCAAGGTTGCCTTTTGAAGCAAGTTCCAGGGTTATCCACTGCACAGTTTATCCAGAGTCCAGTAAAGCCAGTAAAACACATGGTGTTCACAGTGTGAAGGGGCTGCAGTGACGCTGTGTGCCAACTTACACTTCCTTTGTCCCAAGGTTCCTCCAGGTCAGGCAGCCTCCCTGAGAACAGCTGTGTAGGGAATTACAGCTATTCATCATGTTAACTCCTTCTCTCTCTTTCTCTCTTTTGGTTTCTCTCTCTTTTGGTTTCTCTCTCTCTCTCTCTCTTTTTTCAGTTTCTCTCTCTCTCTCTTTCTCTCTTTTGGTTTCTCTCTCTCTCTCTCTTTTTTTGGTTTCTCCCTCTCTCTCTTTCTCTTTTTTTAGTTTTTCTCTCTCTCTCTTTCTCTCTTTTGGTTTTTCTCTCTCTCTCTTTCTCTTTTTTTGGTTTCTCTCTTTTTTTGTTTTTTCTCTCTCTTTTTTTAGTTTTTCTCTCTCTCTCTTTCTCTTTTTTGGTTTCTCTCTCTCTCTCTCTTTTTTTAGTTTTTCTCTCTCTCTCTCTCTTTCTCTTTTTGGTTTCTCTCTCTCTTTTTTTTGGTTTCTCTCTCTCTCTCTTTCTCTTTTTTTAGTTTTTCTCTCTCTCTCTTTCTCTTTTTTTAGTTTTTCTCTCTCTCTCTTTCTCTTTTTTTAGTTTTTCTCTCTCTCTCTTTCTCTTTTTTGGTTTCTCTCTCTCTCTTTTTTTGTTTTTTCTCTCTCTCTTTTTTTAGTTTTTCTCTCTCTCTCTTTCTCTTTTTTGGTTTCTCTCTCTGTCTTTCTCTTTATCTTTCTCTCTCTCTCTTTAATATTTTTTCTCTCTCTTTTTTCCCGTCTCTTTCTCTTTTTCTGTCTCTTTCTCTTTATCTTTCACTCTTTGTCTCTCGTTCTCACTCTCTCTCTCTCTCTCTCTATCTAATTGAATGCAAGTTGTTTCCTCAGCCTTCCTCCTCGGATACGATGCTGATTATTGCTGGGACGCAGACTCACAGCCTCTGGCCAACACCTGGTACCTCACTCAGATCGCCTCCCCTTTATGTGCAAGCCTGGACAGCGAGTGCCAGCGGGCTGTCTTCCCCAGGGAGAATGTCACAGTGATTTTCGGCATATCCACACGTCCAGGAGGAGTAAGTTCTTGATGAATTTCTCCCCTGTAAAACCCAGAAACAGCAAATGCTAATTGTGGCAGTGTAATTGCTGCCTCGTCTGACACCAACTAACTTGATGTAGGCTATACCCCCAAATCAACACATCAACGCTAAAGACCAGGGAACTCCCAGGGCAAACTATATCCAGCACAAATTAAAGGGGAAGCGATGGCCTCGTGGTATTATCACCAGACTATTAATCCAAAATCTCAGCTAATGTTCGGGGGACCTGGGTTCGAATCCCGCCACGGCAGGTAGTGAAATTCAAGAAAAAATATCTGGAATTAAGAATCTGCTGATGACCATGAAATCTATTGCCGATTGTCAGAAAAACTTCACAAATGTCCTTTGGGAAGGAAGTCTGCTGTCCTTATCTGGCCTGGCCCACATGTGACTTCAGAGCCACAGCAATGTGGTTGACTCTCAACTGCCCTCTGAAATAGCTGAACGAGTCACTCAGTAGAAGACTAGGGATGGGCAATAAATGCTGGCCCAACCATGAATGATTAAAAAAGATGGGTTTCAGCAAAATTTAGCACTGGACAGCATGTTGGCATTATGGTTAGCACTGTTGCCTCACAGTTCCAGGGACCTGGGTTCAATTCCTGGCTTGAGTGTGGAGTTTGCACATTCTCCCTGTGTCTGTGTGGGTTTCCTCCCACAGTCCAAAGATGTGCGGGTTAGGTGTATTGGCCATGCTAAATTGCCTGTCAGTATCCCAGGATGTGTAGATTAGAGGGATTAGTGGGGTAAACGTGTGGGGATAGGACCTGGGGTGGGGATTGTTGTTGGTGCAAACTCGATGGACTGAGTGGCTTCCTTCAGCACTGTAGCGATTCCATGAAAAACTATTGCACTAGAAGCCTGCCACGCCTACCAAACTAGCCACAGATTGAGTTAATCACCATGGCAACTTCATACTTGATTGCGTCCGCCTTTGGAGGCTCTTAACATTAAGATTTTTAATGATTGCAAGGGCACTAATTAGCAAGTTTTAAAAGCTTTTAAATATATCATTTTAATTTACGAAAAAACTGACTGCCCTCCACTGATATAATTAGCAAATGGCTTTGTATGGTTTTTTTTAAGCCATTTTTAGTTATTTATAATCAGATTACTCACAGGTGGTGGGTTAGACGCTAATTAACAAACTAGTTTTCTGTGATAAAACCACGATCAGCAGTGTTAGTAAAACTGCATCAGGTCATTGTTAAATATAGCAAGGAATATTTGTTCCCAATCTAATCTCCTTAAATTATGTTCGAAAAGGCTTGTCATTTGCTTTGGTTCCCGTCAGATTTTACTTTCGGAGAAAGAAATAAATTAGAGTTGAAACCTCAGCACAGAAACCTGTTTGAGCAAGGTTGGTATTATGGCTAAAATAAGAGCAAGGTATTGCAGATGCTGGAAGTCTGAAATCATAACACAACAAGCTAGAAAAACTCAGCAGGTCTGGCAGCATCTGTGGAAAGAGCTCTGAAGAAGAGTCAGCACAGAATGAGGCCCTTCGGCCCATCGTGTTTGCGCCAGCCATCAAGCACCTGTCTATTTTCCAGCCCTGTTTATTCTAATCTCATTTTCCAGCACTCGGTCTGTATGCTATGGCATTTCATCTAAATGCTTCTAAAATGTGGCGAGGGTTCCTGCCTCCACCACCCTTTCAGGCAATGAGTTCCAGGTCCCTTCTGAGTGAAGAAGTCATGCGGACTCGAAATGTTAACTACTCTGCTAGAATTCTCCAACCTCACCCCCAGTTGGCATTCTCCAGTCCCGCTGCTGTGAATGGAAGTTTGGTTGAGCGCCAAATTCTCCTTTCTCGCCCGCAGTGGTAGTGGGGCGTGCGGAGACGGGGAAGCTCAATTCTCTGTCTTTCTTTCCACAGATGCTGTCAGACCTGCTGAGTTTTTCCAACTTTTTTTTGTATTCATTTCATTTACGATCCAGACCGAGCCCAGAGCAGGAAGGCTTGACCAGCACCTCCAGTAAGGCAATGCATCCTCGGTGCTGGCACCCATATAACCGCACCATGCTGCACCCATATCGAGGTGGCACAGTGGTTAGTGGAAACAGTGAATTTTCTAAATGAAAAATGTTAACAGGGACTGAGTTCGAGGCTGAAACTCAATCCCCGAGTTCAAACAACAGTTATAAACAAACTCGACTTTGGTCGCGAGAGCTGGGTCTTCAGAACTGCTCAGTCCAATTATCTAATGCTGATTCCACACATGTAGATATAATTTGAATATTGGAGCTGTGCTCCATTGGTTTAGGGAGAGAGGTGGTGGCACAGCGATAATGTCACTGAGCTAGTCATCCAGAGACCCAGGCTAATGCTTTGGCGACAGAATCCCACCCCCCACCCCAGAAACCGGTGATGGAATTCAAACTCAACGAATGAAATCTGGATTTTGGCAGAAGGTACCAAAGTCAAACAGACACCAGCTCCCCAGACGGCAAAGGGAGCCGATCCGATGTTTTTGGCTGAGGTCAAACACAGCAGGGCCAGGACAAAGGGTGGTGAGCAAAGGCCAGTCCATCGCGCAAGCCAGCCTATCATGCAAACCACTCTCCCATCCGTTGACTCTGTCTATACTTCCCGCTGCCACGAAAAGCAGCCAGCATAATTAGGGATCCCACTATGGACATTCTCTCTTCTGTCGGGAAAAAGTTACAAAAGTCTGAGGTCACTTACCAACCGACTCAAGAATAGCTTCTTCCCTTTTAATGGACTTACCATATATTAAGTTGATCTTTCTCTGGTTATGACTATAAAACTATACTTTGCACCCTTTCCTTTCCTTCTCCCCTATATACTCTATGAGCGGTATACTTTGTCTGTATAGCACGCGAGAAGCAATACCTTTCACTGTATCCCAATACATGTGACAATAATAAATCAAATCAAAGGGCGCACAGTGGTCAGCACTGCTGCCTTACAGCCCTAGGGACCCGGGTTCGATTCCCGGCTTGGGTCACTGTCTGTGTGGAGTTTGAACATTCTGCCCGTGTCTGTGTGGCTTTCCTTCCAGTGCTCCGGTTTCCTCCCACAGTCCAAAGATGTACGAGTTAAATGGATTGGCCATGATAAATTGTTCATTAGTATCAGGGGGATTAGTAGGATAAATATTTAGGGTTACAGGGATAGGGCATGGGTGGGAATGTTGTTGGTGCAGGCTTGATGGGCCGAATAGCCTCCTTCTGCACTGTAGGAATTCTGTGATTCTATTAAGAGTAATGCCTGCTCTTGTCAGCCTGGATCTACTGAGTCTCTGTCATGAGGGCCATGAGTTGGATTCAGTTTGTTCTATGTTCTGTGTCCAATGTGAATGGGATTGTGGAGCAGGCGAGGGGGTGGATTAAGAGCTTGCCCCGTACACTCTGCACTGTGACTTTATAATTCTGAGAAAGGAATTTTTTTTCTAAATCTGACCAGAAATGTGTTTGCATAATTGACACAAAAATAGAAAAAGTTGGAAAGTCTCAGCAGGCCTGACAGTATCTGTGGAGAGAGAATAGAGCCATCATTTCGAGTCTGGATGACTCTTCATCAGAGCTCATAGAAACATTACAGCACAGTGCAGGCCCTTTGGCCCTCAGTGTTGTGCCGAGCTATGTCCAATTCCAGGATCAAGCTATCCCACTCCCTATCATTCTGGTATGCTCCATGTGCCTATCCAATAACTGCTTGAAAGTTCCTAAAGTGTCCGACTCCACTATCACAGCAGGCAGTGCATTCCACACCGCAACCACTACCAGGGTAAAGAATCTACCTCGGACGTCCCTCCTATATCTCCCACCATGAACCTTATAGTTATAACCCCCTACTAACAGCAAACAGCTCCGAGGAAGGGTTTGTTCCAGCATCCCAGGATTTTGTTTCAACCTTTGCTGCGATTGATTCCTGGGTACTTTGCCTCAGCAAAGTGTGGAAGTGGGGATAAAAAGAGAAGGGCACGGAAAGGAATGGTAACACACTGAGCTCCCTGCAGGTGAAACAACAAAGTTGTTTTGATAAATTGAAAGTGTCAAACAAAACAAGTGCATCCTGGGATAGCGTGCAGGTACCCGAGAAATGTCTATTCAAATCGCTGTCGGGGGAAAATAAGCTGCTGGCATTTTACATTACAGCTCGCTTTAAACTCGCAATATTTACACAGCCAAGCCTTATGGGGATGGAAAACGTGGCTTTCTCATCAAACACTCATCTGAATCAGATTTAAGCTGTTTCTCTTGACGGGGGTAGAACTGTTTGCTGTCACTCAGGAGGCAGGTTGGCTCGGGAGAATAACCGGATTGAATTAATTGCTGTAATGCTCCTGCTTTGGAGAACAGCAAACCTACAAAGAGTCTCGCCTCTCACTTTCCAGTCAGATCTTGCAGTCAGAAGAGCCACAGCAGGCGAGAGCACTCACGAGGAGTCCCCATCTCCAGCTCTGTTGATGCGGCTTTCGAAACTGAAGGGTTAATTTTCTTGATCGCCAACTTCCCAGCGAGCCCAGGAACCTGCACCAGACAATCAGGGCTGCAATGTTATAACCCTGTTTCCGATTCTGCCTCCTTTTGGCTGCAACCTCCCTGTTTGGTATAAGGGATAATGGAGTTAACTCTTGTACCTTGTATCTGCCTGTCAATGGGACACCCTCACCCTCCATGCATAGGCCTCTTCCCCAATTGTACGGGGTAGTAATGGATAAATGGACATCAAAAGCAGCACGTAGAACTCATAGTAACGTGAATTTTCAGTGCCGTTGCTGTCCTGGGAGGTTTCAGCTTCGTATTTGTGAACTCCACCAATGGCCAGAATATGTGATCACCCCCTCCCTCCCCAACTCTGAATTAACTGATCTCTTTCCAGGAAACTTCCAGAAAAGCTCCTGAACCTGACAGAACTGGGATAGCAGGTCTGTCATATGAGGAGAGACTAAGTCAGTTAGGATTATGTTCACCGGAGTTTAGAAAAGTGACGGGGATATCACAGAAACTTATAAAATTCTAACAGGGTTAGACAGGGTAGCTTCAGAAAGAATGTTCCCAGCGATAAGGGAGTCAGAACTAGGATAAGGAGTTTGCGGATAAGGAGTAAAGCTTTTAAAGCTAGATGAGGAGAAATTTCTTCACCTAGAGGGTGGTTAATGTGTGGAATTGACTACCACTGAAAGTATTGAGGCCAAAACATTGTCAGATTTCAAAAAAAAATTCGATATAGCGCTTGGAGTTAAAGGAATTATGAGATACGGGAGGGGGGGTGGGGGGGAAGAGGGAATCAGGATATTGAATTGAACGATCAGCCATGATCAAAATGAGTGGCGGACCAGGCTTGAAGGGCCGAATGGCTACTGCCGCTTCTAGTTTCTATGTTTCTGTGACCTTTTTCTGACTGGGGTGAAGAGTGCAGTGACCAGGCTGAACCCCAGCTTCAGTCAGCCAATTGACCATGGAATCCCCAGGGCCCCAGGGGACCACCTCACCAAGTGACCTCACCCTCTGAACCACGGGCTGCCGTATTGAATGATTCGCAGAGAGCAGAGAAGCAGTGTCAGTGAGCATTGGCTGACCCCCACAGCACTGCTGCCAGATCAGCCAGTTGTTGTACAGGAAGCAAGTTGACTTTCATTCCCAGACCATCTGGTCGAGAGCTGACAGCAGCGTGACAAATCGCTGAAGAGCATCCAAACACACTGGTACTCAATAAACTTCCACGTGAAATGCCACAGTATGTTCTGCGCAAGCAAATTTAACATTGCATAGTTGTATTTCTAAGTGTGAGTGAAATAGTGTAGTTTAATGCCTTATTAGCGTGAGGGACAATTCAACATTGTCACCCAGGGGAGTCCCAGTGTGTTGCTGACTTCCGCTGCCAACCTCGCCAGTCTCTTTCAAGTTACAATGGAGTTACCTCATTGAGGAATCCCAGCCAGTACCCAGGGAGTGTGGGAAGATCCTGGGTGCCCACTTTGGTGGGGAGGTGGACTGAGGAGTTGGTGCTACACTGTCAAGCTTCCCCCGTTGAATAAGACACCAACACACCCAAGTGAGGGACAGGCTTTATTGTATTTACCTCCAGCTATGGCCTTCCAGGCCGTGATCCAGGCTGGGAAATTCCTGTGTGCCCCGCCTTGTTCCTTTCTATTGATCTGGATGCTTAGACGGCACCAATAATCTGAAGGGTAGCATCATCTCACCAACAATTCATCCTTGCCATCAGGCAATTTGCAGCAATCAGAACTCCTCCAGCAGGAATTAGTGTGTAGGCCAAAGACCTGCCAGAAAAGGGCAGCGCGATGGCTGGTTACTTTGCAACCTCACAGTTCCCGGGATCAAGTCCAGCCTTGGGTGACAGTCTGTGTGAAGTTTGCACATTCTCCCCACGTCTGCATGGATTTCCCCCAGATGCTCCGGTTTCCTCCCACAGTCCAAAGCTTAGGTGGACTGGTCACGTTAAATTGCCCTTAGTGTCCAAAGATGTGTAGGTTGAGTGGATTAGCCATGGGAAATGTGTGAGGTTATGGAGATAGTGTGGGTAAAATGTGCTTTTGGAGAGTCGGTGCAGACTCAAAGAGCTGAATAGCCTCATTCTGCACTGTCGGGATTCTCTAGATATATGGTTCTATTTCCTATCCTCTTTACCCCAGCATTGTACTTCAGACCCAAGGAAATTCATCAAAGACTCTTGCAGCAGGGCAGAGGGGGCATTCCACCTCATCTTTTGGATTCAAACACACATCCTAAAGGTGAACCTGTTACACTGTCATTTCTCCAGCTCCACAATTAACAAGATGAGTTGACAGCATGGTTATTGGCTGTGTTAGTGCCCCCAAGAGAACCTGGCTCTAGTTTACTGCCAGTCTTGATAACTGACCAAAGCTCACTGCCATACAGATAAATGCTCTGATGTGATAACGTCCAAGTCTTGCATGGGAGAATCACTGATTGACCTTTCTGTAGGGGTCCGTGAATACGAGCTCCCTGGGGACTGGTAATTAACCAACCGGGTGAAGCTTGTATAGCGAGCCCGATATAAAGCAAGCCCCTGAGAGGGTCCATTATTGTATTGCCGCAGTTGGTTCCTGTTTGTGTTCACCACAGGCTCGAGACTTTTGCTTTATTTTATGCAATAAAGCACCATTCTTTTTAGCTAAGTTCTGTACATATTGTACCTGGAATATAACAGCAATTATTTCTCTTTACATAAAATGTTCCCAGATGCTTCCCTAAAGCATTATAGCCATTATTTTACACCTTGCTCAGGCGAGGCTCATAAAATCCTGCCTGAAAGCAACAGAGAATTCCACCCTACAAGTGGGACGGCATGGTAGCACAGTGGTTAGCACTGCTGCTTTGCAGCTCCAGAGGCCTGGGTTCGATTTCCGGCTCAGGTTGCTGACTATGTGGAGTTTGCACATTCTCCTTGTGTCTGCGTGGGTTTCCTCTGGGTGCTCTGCTTTCCTCCCACAGTCCAAAGCTGTGCAGGTTAGGTTGATTGGCCATGCTAAAATTGCCCCTTAGTGTTCTGGGCTGTGTAGATTAGAGGGATTCGCGGGTAAATGTATAGGGGTATGGGGATAAGGCCTAGGTGTGGTCGGTGCAGACTGGATGGGCCAAAGGGCCTTTTTCTGCACTGTGGGGTTCTATGTTCTTGTTCTATGTTAAGCCACACTCATCCTGATTCCGGGGCCGGTGTGGCGATAAGATTTTGGCATATAAATCAAAATATGACACAGAGCCACAGGAGGAGATATTAGGTCAATGACCAAAAGTTTAGCCCATGAGGTAGGTTTTAGGGAATGTTTTGAAGGGGAAAAACAAGGTAGAAAAATGGAGAAGTTTTGGGAGGAATTCCTGAGCTTAGGGCCCAGGCAATTGTCGGCACAACCTGCGGTGGTGAAGCAACTAAAATTGAGGATGCCAGAATTGGAGGAGTGCAGATATCTCACAGGATTATGGACCTGGAGGAGATTACAGAGATAGGGCGGGGAATGGCTGTAGGGGGATTTGAATGAAAATCAAGGTGTTACTTGACCAGGAGCCAGTGTAGATCAGCGAGTACAAGAGGGCATGGGGGATGGGAACAGTGCAAATTATGACAAGGGCAACAGAGTTTAGGATGACCTTGCTTTATGGAGAGTAGAGATGAGGAGACTAGCCAGGACTTGCCTGGACTACGTGTGTCCAGAGGTGAGAAAGGCTTGGATGAGGTTTCAGAAGCAGGTGAGCCGAACAGGAGCAACGTGGGGATTGTTACAGAGGTGAAAATAAGTTCTCTTAGTCAAATCGTGGATATGTGATCAGAAGCTTATTTTCTGGTCAAGCACAGCACAAGGTTGCAAATAGACTGGATTAATCTCCAACAGTTACCACAGAGAGACTGAAGTCAGTAGCTAGGGAACGGAATTTGGAACGGGGCTGAAAACAATGACTCCAGTCTTCCTGATATTTAATTGGAGAAAATTTCTGCTCACCCAGCACTGGATTTCCATAAGCATCTGATAATTTAGCAACAATGGAAAAGTTAAGTGATGGGTGATACATAAAAACTAGAAGCAGGAGTGGGCCATTCAGCCCTTCGAGCCTGCTCCACCATTCATCTTGATCAGGGCTGATTATAAAATTCCATATCCTGATCCCGTCTTCCACACATATCCTTTGATCCCTTTAGCCTCGCGAACTATATCAAACTTCTTGATGTCACAACTTTATGGCCTCAGTTATTTACCCCAGTCCAACGTCACCCTCATCAGCACCGGGCACAGTTACTTTGTCCAACTCAGTTTGAGCTCAGATCTTTTTGAAATACATTCTGTATGCATCACTCTCTAATGGAGAGGATCAGTGTGTAACCTGATCCCTGGCATCATTCCCTAACTCTGAGAGTCACTTCATAGTTAATCCTTGGCATCATTCCTGAACCACAAGTGTCACTCCATAGATACTCCCTGGCATGATTCCCGAACCAAGAGGGTCACTGCATAATCTGATCCCTGGCATCATTCCCAACTGAGGGGATCACTCCATAACTAATCCCCAGCATCATTCCCAACTGAGGGGATCACTCCATAACTAATCCCTGGCATCATTCCCCAACTGGGAGGATCACTCCATAATTAATCCCAGGCATCATTCCCCAACTGGGAGGATCACTCCATAACTAATCCCCGGCACCATTCCCCAACTGGGAGGATCACTCCATAACTAATCCCAGGCATCATTCCCAACTGGGAGGATCACTCCATAACTAATCCCCAGCACCATTCCCCAACTGGGAGGATCACTCCATAACTAATCCCAGGCATCATTCCCAACTGGGAGGATCACTCCATAACTAATCCCAGGCATCATTCCCAACTGGGAGGATCACTCCATAACTGATCCCCAGCACCATTCCCCAACTGGGAGGATCACTTCATAACTAATCCCAGGAATCATTCCCAACTGGGAGGATCACTCCATAACTAATCCCAGGCATCATTCCCAACTGGGAGGATCACTCCATAACTAATCCCAGGCACCATTCCCCAACTGGGACGATCATTCCATAGCTATCCTCTGCATCATTCTCGAACTGAGAAGGTCACTATATAGCCTAATCCCTGGCATCATTTTCTAACTGAGAGGATAATGAAGCAGCCTAATCCCTGGCATCATTCTCTAATTGAGAAGGTCACTCCACAGCCTGATGCGCAGCATCATTCTCTAACTGAGAGGGTAACTAGGCAGCCTGACCCCTGGCGTCTGCCTAACCCGATCCTCTCCAGTGCCTTTCCCGCTGAGTATTTTTTCTCAATGTAGCCTCTATTTAGGTGTGATTTTTTTTCTCTGTCTCTCTCTTCCTCAATGCATGATCTAACAAAGTGAGGAGCCACGCACAGTGGGAATCCACTGACAGCCTGCCTGTGCCTGTGAGGATTAATGATATCTGCAGCATCCCAAACTGCTAACCTGCTGAAAGGAAGTTTATAACAAACCAAAGCAAGAGGCTTTTTAGAATCAGCTTCACTTCTGCATTTATTAGGCACCTCAGCGATAGTGCAGCGTGGTTTATGGCTGGTGAAGTGTCGATATTGTTGTGAGATGTGAAATCTGTAGTTCCCAGCAATGTTTCACAAACAGAGGGATATAAAGACCACATAATGTGTCTTAATGGTATTCATTGAAGAATGAATATTGGCCGCAAAACCAGACAGAGCTGTGTAGGTTATCTAATAAAAACCTTGGAATCTTAGACATCAGCCAAGAGAGTTATGTGGGGCTCAACTGTAAGACGGCAGCTCTGGCAGTGAAGCACTTTCTCAGTGCTGCAGTGATAATAATCTTAATAATTTGTGGATGTGGGTGTTGCTGGCCAACCTTTATTGCCCATTCCTAGTTGTCCAAGGACAGTTGAGTGTCAACCACATTGTAGACCAGGTAAGGATGGCAGATTTCCTTCCCTGAAGGAGATTGGTGAACCAGATGGGTTTTCCTGACAATCGATAGTAATTTCATGGTCATCAGTAGGTTCTTAATTCCAGATTAAAAAAAAATTAAATTCCATTGTCTGCCATGGTGGGATTCAAACCTGTGTCCCTAAAACAGTCTAGATCTAAATACGAAACATAGGAAATCCTGAAATATTCAGCACATCAGACAGCACACACTGGAAGCAAAGCAGAGACAAAGGATAATTTTGGGTAGGATTTTACAGCTTTGCTTGGGCAAGATGGTAAAGTCCCACCCAAAGCCAAGGGAGATTTCCATCCTGGGAACCTCGCCCGATTCTGGGGCAACAAGGGGGGTAAGGTTTTGGTCTTTGCGTCTGTATCAGATTTACAACATCCTCGGTATATTTTATTGTTTTATTGCTCGAGTCCCCTTCTGTGTCAACTTTCTGACGCAGACATGCAAGTGTTGTCCCCCAAACCAGAGCTGATGCCTGGATTTTCAAACAGTTTGGGATTGAGATTAGAGACAGGCAAATGGATTATCTCGTGTTACCAGCCTCCATTCTGGGATTCCCTGCTGTCACCTTAACCCCGAGCCCCTTTTCAACAAGGGCAGCTCAGGGTCAGATTGATAGGTCCCTGCTTACATGGAAATTACTGATAATAGACCCATTGTCAAAGTAGGATGCCCACATCAATATGGACTGGTCCAGACCAACATGATGTGGTCAAAACAGGAACCGAGGGAGGTGGGCTGGCCAAGAGTCATGACGGAGTTCCTTCCCTGGCCCCCCCAACCCATAGTAGCTGATGGACCATAGCTGTGACTGCTGGCTGTCACTTGAAGGGGCTGACCCATCACCATCACAACCAAGCATCTGTTAAAAACCGATCTCTTTACAAGGCACATCCATGTTCTCTTTCTTTCTGCCCATTCTCTCTCTGCCCCCTCTCCCTCTGCGCCCCTCTCTCTGCCCTTCTCTCTCTATCCCCCATTTATCTCCCCTCTGCCCTTTATGCCCCCCCAATCTGCCATCCCCAGTCTGTCCCACCCCCGCACTCTGTCTGCCTCTGCCTCCCTTCTGCCCCACTCCTCTGCCCCATTCCCCCTGCCCCAACCCTTTCGCTAACCTTTTCCCCAAGTCCTGCCCCACTCCCCTGCCCCATCCTTGCCTACCCCCTGCCCCTTCCCCCCCGCCCTCCTGCCCTTCCTCTCTGTCCTCCCATTCTGTCCTCTCTCTCTCTCCGCTTCCCCCCTCTGCTCCCAGCCCCTCTTTTCTGTTTCCCTGCTCTGTTCCCCTATTTGCCCCCCTTTCTGCCCTCCATTCCCCTTTGCCCCCTCTCTGCCACCTACCACCATCTCTCTCTCTCTCTTTCCCGCTCTTTGCACCCTCTTTTGCATTTCTCTCTCTCTCACTCCTTCTCTCTCTGTCTCCCCACTATTTCCTTTTCCTCCTCTATATCTCCCCCCCTTTCTCTTTCCCAATCTTTCTCTGTCCCTGTGCGCTCTGCCACGCCCTCCCTCTCCCTCTCTCTCTCACTATTCCCCCTTCCCCTCTTCTCTGTCACAGATCTGCAGATCCCATCTTGGCCAGCGGGTTGTTGTCAGTGCTGTTTGGATTCCCATTCATTCTCCATGCTAGGGGTGTTGTCCACCATTTCTTAGTAGTGAGCCGAGACCCAGAACTGAATCAAGGACTGACTGCTTGACCCAGTATTGAAATTCCTGGTTCTGCAGTCAGACTATATCTGACAGTCTGCAGTTATACTGTAGCTGGCATGAAGCACGGCGATGTGAAACCGCTTCCAAGCCTTGTGGTCTTTAACATTAGAGCGGAACAGTTTATGGAACCAAAAAAATTGAAGATTGTGAGTGGAGGAACCTCAAACTGTCAGGTGGGGAGAAAAACCTCACAGAATTATATTAAAGGGTGAAATAAATAAATAAAGGATCATTCTTTTGATTAGCAAAGAACGAGGGGGACATTAACTGTTATCTGTAATGAAAAAAGATGAGAACACATTTCTATCGCAAGTCTTTATTGGAATCTGGAATGCGTGACCACAGATAGCTATTGAAGCTGATTTGATTGCAGAATTTAGAGGGTATTAGGTAAAGTGTTTAAGCGGAAAGATACTAAAAATCAGGAACCCTTCGATCGTTCAGCTTCAAAGTACAGCCACACTGGACAGAAAGGTACCCTTTTGTTTTTATAATCCAGCTCAGAAACTGCAAAGTGTTTTATGAAATCAGCTTAGACCATGAGCGGGATTTTACAACTTCGCTCATAAGTTTTGTCTTTTGAATTTTGGCATTATAAGCATAAAATGTTTCACTCCAGGTGTGATTCAAATGATCCTCTAGAATGCTTTTATCAAATAAACTTTATTTAAGAATGTAGTTAACATACAATTACCAATGACTTTTACCAATTGCAACCAAGAGAAAAGACAACCATGATATTGTACAAACCTTAACAGCTAAATACACTGTTCCAGTATTGCACCCCATACAAACATACACCCACTTTCCAGGCTTAACACAGACAGTAAGTATGCTCACATGATGCTGCATCTTGCAGCTTTGCAACACCTGCTGTTACGTAGTCTCTTGGATGGAGAATTCACAAGATCTAATTGTGTGAATTGTAACCTCTTTGTGCATTTGTTGGTGAAATAGTAAGCCAGTAGAATCATTCAAAGTGATTCAGCTTGCTTGGTCACTGAATGCTGATGGATCAAGTATACACATGTAACATACGTTTACTGAAACTGTGGGTGGGATTCTCCCAGGCCGCCCCCACCAGCGTGTTCGAGAACATGGCAGGAGGCCCAGAAATTGGTTTCACGCCAGCGTGAATTTACAGCAGGACTTTGCGCTGGTGCCAGTCACGGCGGGTCGCATAACCCACCAGAGACCAGTCACATGTCAGAACTCGCTTTGCGTCCCATTAATGGGGTTTGGATGGACGTCTGACCCCTGTCACCCACCCCCCTCCCCCCTGCTCCCCAAAGTTAGATTCTCCAACATGCCAGTGGGAAGACACGCTGGCATAACACACATTTGGACCAACTTGGGGCCAGAATGGAATCATAGAATCTCTACAGTGCCGAAGGAGGCCATTTGGCCCATCAAGTCTGCACTGACCACAATACCACCCAGGCCCGATTCCCATAACCTCATGTATTTATCCTGTTAATCTCCTGACGCTAGGGGCAATTTAGCAAGGCAAATCCACCTAACCCACACATCTTTGGACTGTGGGAGGAAGCCTTCTGCCTGCCACAGCAATTGCAGCACCGCACTGCGGACTATGTGACATCGGACGAGATTCGCCGATTTTGAGGTGAGCACAGTTAGAGAATCCTGCCATGGTGTCCAAATGTTGGGACTCGCTTGAACAATGCTCGGAGCTGCCTCCGGAGCTCAGGATGGAGGCCAGCCACAACACTGGACCCTGGAATGTGCAGGGGTCATCTGCAGGTGGTCCTTCCAGATTCAGTGCCGTGGATGGGTCCATCTTCCAGCCTAAGAACTTTTTTGGAGATCCATCTTCCTTCTCAGGTGGTCCACCTTCTTGAACAATGGGCCAACGATGTTGAGCTCTTTTTCAATATGGCACCAAGATATGCTGGTGGGGTATGCACCATCCCAGTCTGTTCCTCCACCAAATGAGTACCCGAGAGCATATTTCATGAGGTTGTGGGTGGAAGGTTTGGCATCCGGAGTGGGAAACACCCCATAATGGACACCCCTCCACACGCATACACACCCTCCTTTCCCCCACCCGCATGGGAATTAGTCTCAAAATGGGAAAACGCCACCCTGTGTGTTGGAGTGAGACACTTTCTAACAAAACTAGTTTGAGTGGCTAAAATGGTGTCACAATCACCACACTCCTGCCTAATTCCTATTGACCAGATCAGCTGAGTAATCTTATGATCAAAGTTGATAGTCCAAAGATGTGCGGGGTTAGGTTAATTGCCTTGCTAAGAAATTGCAACTTCGTGTCCAGGGATGTGTAGGTTAGAGGGATTAATGGGTATAATATATAGGGATATGGGGATAGGGCTTGGGTGGGATTGTGTTTGATTCAGACTCAATGGGCCAAAGGGCCTCTTTCTGCACTGTAGGGTTGTATGGTTCTATGATTCTATGACCAGACTTCAAGTTATAACCAGCCTGTGAAATAATCCTGATCCAGTTTTTCAGGCACTAGGTGATAGAGGTGGGTGTGAACGCTGCGAGAATGCTTTTTAATCTTTCCATTATGTTCTGGTACCAATTCTGTCCCCTTTTATCGTGTTTATTCTGCCTGACCCAACGCAGTCACTCTGTGCCTGCAAAATATTGATTGAGATCAAAAGGAAAGTTGATGTATTTGCACATGGACGCATCATAATAAGATGATTATGGGATTTCATTTCAGTTGGAGAACTTTCATTTGGCAGCTTTAACGCTACTGGCACCAGAACGTCTAGACGTGCTAAAGCGATCTCCATGCATTTAGTGGGCCAGGAGGAGAGCCAGTGATTTCAATGGGAGCTGCCACAATCCAGCGATGGGTTTCACTGCCAGTTGCTGAGGTCATTTAAGCTTCCAGAGGTATCTGATGATGGAAGGCAAGAGCACATGTCATTGACTCCACTACTGGGATCAAACGTACCTTGACCAGGAGAGCTTGCATGGATATAGGGTGGAATATGACCTTTACTGTTGTGGCAGCCAGTAATCTTCAGCCTCATTCTTACACAGTAGAGGAACCACCCTTTACCCAAAGGGTGGTTCGGGAGTGGAATGCCCTGCCTGCAGCAGTTGTAGATGCGCCAAGTTTGGTGGCGTTTAAGAGGTTAGTTGATAAGTATATGGAAGAGAAGGGAATGGTTTAGTTTGGAAGGGCATTGCTTTTTATATTGGTCGGCGCAACATCAAAGGCCGAAGGGCCTGTTCTGTGCTGTAATGTTCTATGTTCTATGTTCTATGAATGTCCTTTTACGTCATGTACAAGATTCAGCACACTCCCTTATCCTTCAGCTGCTTTTACATGAGCAAGCTTTGCACCATTGCAATAGCTTGGAACTTTGGAATAGAGTAGGCCCATTGAAATGGTGGAGGCTACCTCGCTGAATATATTTAAGTCACGGGTCGATAAATTTCTGACAAACAAGGGAATTAAGGGTTATGGGGAGAAAGTGGGAAAGTGGAACTGATCTACTTCAGGTCAGCCATGATCTTATCGAATGGCGGGGCAGGCTCGAAGGGCTAGATGACCTACTCCTGCTCCTATTTCTTATGTAGGCCATTCAGCCCCTCAAGTCTTGTTCTGCCACTCAGTAAAATCCGAGCTGATTAACTCTGCCCACAACAATCCAGCCCAACAAAAAGCCAACCCTCTCAATTTTGAAATTCTCAATTAGATTAAGCGGATGAGGTTGAGGGGCGATCTGATTGAAGACTACAAGATTATGAGAGGCATGGTCAGAGTGGATAGTTGAAGTTTCTTCCCAGGGTGGAAGAGTTAGTTACTAGGGGACACAGGTTTAAGGTGCAGGGGCAAGGTTTAAAGGAAATGTACAAGGCAAGTTTTTTTTTATACAGAGAGTGGTGGGTGCCTGGAACTCGCTGCCAGGGGAGGGAGTGGAATCGGATACCATCATGAGTTTTAAGGGTGTCTCGATAAATACATGAATAGGACGGGAATAGAGGGATATGGAAGGATAGGGGGTTTCAGTTCAATCAGGCAGCATGGTCAGTGCAGGCTTGGAGGGCCGAAGGGTTCCGGTGCTGTAATTTTCTTTGTTCTTAGTTCTTTGTCTCTCAACCTCCGTTTTGTAGACATTATTTATTAGTATCACAAATAGGCTTCCATTAACACTGCAATGAAGTTACTGTGAAAAATCCCCTAGTCCCACACTCCGGTGCCTGTTTGGGTACACTGAAGGAGAATTTAGCACATCCAATGGACCTAACCAGCACGTCTTTTGGACTGTGACAGGAAACTGGAAGACAGGGCGAAACCCACGCAGAGTCAGGGAGAATGTGCGGACTCTGCTCAGACAATGACCTAAGGCAGCAGTACTGACCACTGTGCCACTTTTGGGAGAGACAGTGAGTTCCAAATCTCCTTTCCCCTTTTCTGTGACAAAGTACACAAGGTGGATGGACAACTTCTGCGTCTCGTACATTTACCACGAGCCTTGGGCGGCACTCATCTGAGGTCCTTTGCACTAAGTTTATCGGGACTGAAGGACATCAAACTCTTCCGCCTCATCTGCACACACGATTAAGAAATCTCTCAGCTTGTGCTCTAATCAGCGCCTCTCACTCGGAGAAGTGAATGTGCTGGATAAATTGGAATGAAAACATCTCTTCTGGCTGAGGGATGAATTACTAAGTGTCGCCGGGGTCTCTTGTACTGGGGCTTGTAGATGGATGTGAATTAGCACCGGTGTCCCCAGGCAGTCTCGCAACCACACGCGTCTTAATTAGACGCCTCAGCCATCCATCATCCTTTTCCCCTGACTGAAATATCCTGGTGAAAGCTGCAGCTTTGTATCAGTTCTGTTTGAGGGGCTGGGTGCCGATTGGGGACAGAGAACGAGGGTTAGTGATGGGGCTGCTGGGGAGAATTACATCATTGTCTTTGCCAAACACATCTGTCTGTGCCGGTTAACGGTGTGATTTATCAGCCGTGGAGATAGTCATTAGCTAGGTGAGCTTTAGTTATCCGCGCCTTTTCAAGCATGGTTGTTAACTCTGCTCCTTTCAGCTGTCTTGCTCGGTAACTCCATCCGACAGTCTCCATCAATGATGCCAACGGCATTCTCTCTCTAAGCAAGAAAATTAGTTTCTTTAAAATCAAGAGCCTGAGCAGGCAAACAAAAGGCTGTGTCTGCGTGCTTTACTGGTTGAGTAATCCAGTGGCCTGGACCAATTTAGCATTTCCCCTTTAGTGTAGAGGTCAGTATCCCCACCTGTCAGATTGGGGTTCAGTTCCCAACGGGGAGATGCCAAGTTTCATGAAAAGGTGGCAGCAGTGTGTGTTTAAGGGCGGCACAGTGGTCAGCACTGCCGCCTCACAGCATCAGAGACCCAGGTTCAATTCCAGCCTTAGGCGAGTGTCTGTGTGGAGCTTGCATGTTCTCCCCGTGTCTGCATGAGTTTCCTCCGGGTGCTCCGGTTTCCTCCCATGGTCCAAAGATGTGCGGGTTAGGTGGATTGGCCCTGCTCAATTGTTCTTTAGTGTCCCAAGATGTGTAGGTCAGGGAAATGAGCAGAATAAATACATGGTGTTACAGGGGTAGACCCTATCCCACATATTTACCCTTGCTCATTCCCTAGACAGTGAATGGCAATTTAGCATAGCCAAGCCACCGAATCCACACATTCGAATTCTTACGTTCTTGTGTCACTGATCAGCTCAAGTCCAGAATTGTCCAGGTCTTGCTGCAATTTGTCATGGACTGCTCCGGTATCTCAGCAGTTGCAAATGGTGCTGGACATTTGACAATCAGAGAATCCTACTGTGCAGAAGAGTCCTTTTAGCCCATCGAGCCTGTACTGATCACAATCCCGTCCAGTTCCTATCCCCATAACCCCACACATTCACCCTAGCTTGTCCCCCCTGTCACTAAGGTGCAATTTAGCATGGTCAATCCACCTAACCCGTGCATCTTTGGACTGTGGGAAGAATCCAGAGCACCTAATGGGAACTCATGCAAATGTAGGGAGAATGTGCAAACTGCATGCAGACAGTGACCCACGCTGGGAATCGAACCCGGGTCCCTGGCGCTGTAAGGCAGCAGTACTAACCACTGTGCCACTGAATCATTAGCAAGTATTACCACTTCCTACTTCATGTTGGAGGGAAGGTCATTGATGAAGCGCCTGACAATCGTTGGGCCTAGGAATTCAGGCAGCCATGTCCTGGGGCTAAGATGTTTGACCTCCAGTAACCACAACTAACTTCAATTATGACTCCAGCCAGTGGAGAGTTTTTCCCTCATTCCCATTGATTCCAGTTTTGCTGAGGCTCCTTACTGGCACGTTCAATCAGATATTGCCTTTGTATCAAGGACTGTCACTCTGACATCCGCTTTGAATTCAGCTCTTTTGTCCATGTTTGGACCAAGGCTGTAATGAGGTCAGGACCTGGGCGACCCAAACTGAACAAGTTATTGCTACGTAAATGCTGCTTGATAGCACTCTCCACAACACTTCCCATCACTTTCCTGATGATGGAGAGTAGACTGAGTCAGTAATTGGCCATATTGGATTTATCCTGCTCTTTGTGTACAGGACAAATATCTGAGCAATTATCCACACTGTTGAGTAGATACCAGTGTTGGAGCTGTAGTGGGACAGCTTGGCAAAGGGTGTAGCAAATTCTGGCATCCAAGGCTTCAGTAGAATTGCCAAGATGTTGCCAGGGCCCGTAGCCTTTGCAGCATCCGGTGCCTTTAGCCAGTTCTTACCATCAAATTGACTGAAGGCATCTGTGACACTGAGGGGGGCAGGAGGAGATGCATCATCTACCGAGCACATCCAGCTAGTTCAAACATTTCAACTTTCATTGCAATGAAAGTTTGTTTCAATGGTTTTGTGAAGGGTAGGTCATGCCTTACTAACCTCATTGAGTTTTTTGAGAAAGTGACCAGAGAGGTGGATGGGGGTAAGGCGGTTGATGTAGTATATATGGACTTTAGTAAGGCTTTTGATAAGGTGGCCCATGGAAGACTTCTACAGAAAATGCAGATGTGTGGAATAGAGGGTGATTTAGCTAAGTGGATTAGAAATTGGCTGGCAGATAGAAGACAGAGGGTGGTGGTTGATGGGAGATATTCATCGTGGAGTTCGGTGACGAGTGGTGTGCCTCAGGGGTCTGTTTTGGGGCCCCTTCTGTTTGTAATTTTTATAAATGATCTGGATGAGGGTATTGAGGGATGGATCAGTAAATTTGCAGATGATACTAAAGTTGGTGGTGTGGTAGATAGTGCAGAGGGGTGTTTTAGTTTACAGAGTGACTTGGACAAGTTGCAGAGCTGGGCCGAGAGTGGCAAATGGAGTTTAATGTGGAAAAGTGTGAGGTAATGCACTTTGGCAGGAACAATAAATGTGTAGAGTATAGGGCTAATGGTAGTGCTCTTAATAGTGTTGAGGAACAGAAGGATCTTGGTGTATGTGTCAATAGATCCCTGAAAGTAGGCAGTCAAGTGGATAAATTTGTTAAGAAGGCTTATGGAGTCTTAGCTTTTATTGGTAGGGGGATTGAATTTAGGAGCCGCAGCATCATGTTGCAGCTTTACAAAACTCTAGTGCGGCCGCACTTGGAGTATTGTGTGCAGTTCTGGTCGCCACATTATAAGAAAGATGTGGAGGCATTGGAGAGGGTACAGAGGAGGTTTACTAGGATGTTGCCTGGTATGGAGGGCAGGTCCTATGAAGAGAGGTTGAAGGATTTGAGGTTGTTTTTCGTTAGAAAGGAGGCGGCTAAGGGGGGATCTTATTGAAGCATATAAGATAATTAGAGGTTTGGATAGGGTGGACAGTGATAGCCTTTTTCCTAGGATGGAGAAAGCTAGCACGAGGGGACACAACTTTTAATTAAGGGGTATGAGTTATAGGACGGATATCAGAGGTAGGTTCTTTACTCAAAGAGTGATTAGGGAGTGGAATGCCCTGCCTGCAGCTGTTGTAGATGCGCCAAGTTTGGTGGCGTTTAAGAGGTTATTGGATAAGTATATGGATGAGAAGGGAATGGTTTAGTTAGGAGGGGCATTGCTTTTTATTTTGGTCGGCACAACATCGAAGGCCGAAGGGCCTGTTCTGTGCTGTATTGTTCTATGTTCTATGTTCTATGTTCTAATGCTCTGCTGGACTACCCTATTAGTGAGGACGGCGGGTATATTTGTGGAGACTGCTCCTCTGATTAGTTGTTTCGTTGTCCACCACCATTCACAACTGGATGTGGCAGGACTGCAGAACTTTGATCTGATCCGTTGATTGTGAAATCGCGTTGCTGTCTGCAACTTGCTGTTCTTGCAGTTTGGCGTGTATGTTATCCTGTGTTGTAGCCACACGGAGATACCTCATTTTGCTGCTCCCACGCTCGCTATTGAACCAGGGTTTATCCTCTGGCTTGATGATAATGATGGAGGAGAGGGGGCTGTCGGGCCATGAGGTTCCAGGTTGTGGTTGAATATAATTCTGCCGCTGATATCGGCCTAAAGCACCTCATTCATGTTCAGTTTTAAGATCTGTTCTGATCTTAACTTAACTTTAACATGTACCATCTTTTAGAATGATGGTAATGCCATACAACCTAACAGAGAGTATCCTCAGTGAGAAGATGAGACCTCATCTCCACAAGGACTGTGTGATGGTCACTCCTAACAGTAGCAGCTGTGACTAGTAGATCGGTGAGAATCATAGAATTCCTACAGTGCAGAGGGAGGCCATTCAGCCCATCGAGTCTGCACCGACTACAATCCCTCCCAGGCCCTATTCCCATAACCTCCGCATATTTACCCTGCTAATCCCTCCGACACTAGGGTCAATTTAGCATTGAGAGGAAATGGGAGCATCCGGAAGAAACCCATGAGGAGAATGTGCAAACTCTACACAGACAATGACCCAAGCCGGGAATAGAACCCGGGTCCTTGGAGCTATGAGACAGCAGTGCTAACCACTGTGCACCATGCCGTCCGTGGTGATATGTTAAGAGGGAAAGTGTGCAAACTGAGAACAGAGAGATGATTAAAGGAAGATGGGGGTAAATTCTTGCTGCTTCATTTCACAACAAACATATCTTCCCAACAGGCGTAGTTCCCTTGGCCAGCAGCAGGTCAACTGGCAACCCCCACTGCAGAATTCAACTAATTCACTGCAGGCAGTAGTCACTAAGCCATACAATGCAGGGGTATCGCTGCCTGCAGGTAGGTTAGAGACAGGTGGGAACGGGGATCCCATCTTCTACTTGACTCAGATCCGTCCATTTTTGGGGTTAAATTCCCTCCATTTCGTGTCAGGGTTCCTGTCTTTGTAAATAAACAAGGCAAACCTAATCACCAAAATGGGAAAAATCTGTTGTTCCTCCCAGCTCTGTCGAGCATTCTTGGAATGTTGACCAGATTTGAAATTTTACAGCATCTGGTGTGTAAACAAGTCCGGAAAAACCTAATGACTAAACCTGTCACAATCGAGGCCCATTGATTGGCTCATGGACAAGCTTCCAGGATTTGTCAACCCTGCGACCAAAAAACACAGAAGCAGATGCTTGCCGTTTATCAAATCGAACCGACTCATTGTCCAGCGTTGCTGCCAGTAGTTCAGTAAACAGCTCAAACCTGGCAACACTAACTCCTGCTCTACCATATGGACAAGCAAAGCAATCACTGAACTACTTTGTTTACTCGACCACGAGGTTCACACACACACACACACACACACACACACACGGAGAAGGTACCTGTTGATGGCACTGTAGAGGTATATTTTAGCTGCTTCTGTCACAGGCCGTAAGGATGCTTGAGTCAGCAATACAAAAATTGGTCACTTATGTCAACTGTGCTTAAAGTGTTTGATGCAACGTTACAAAAAGAGCTCTATCCCCCTAACTCTTGTACCTAAATACAAAGACCTGTGCTAGATTAAGGTTTCTTGGGGCCCCCACATCTCGCTTAAGTATGTGACTTTATCATAAAATCCCAACAGTGCAGAAGGAGGCCATTCATCCGTTGAGCCTGCACTGACAACAATCCTACCCAGGCCCTATCCTTGTACTTTCATACATTCAACCCGCTAATTCCCCCTGACACTAAACAGAATTTTAGCACGGTCAATGCACCTAACCAGCACATCTTTGGACTGTGGGAAGAAACCAGAGCACCCGGAGGAAACCCATGCAGACACAGGGAGAACGTGCAGACTCCATACTAACAGTCACCCGAGGCTGGAATTGAACCAGAGTCTCTAGGGCTGTGAGGCAGCAGTGCTAACCACTGAGTCACTGTACCACTCCCTTGAGGGCATCACAACAAAACCCAATCCCACCCCTGGCATTGTGCCCATACGGGGTACTTCAGATAACCAAGAGTAAGAAAGTTAGGGTTTATTTATTTTCATCCCTTTAACTGCCAGCCAGAAATCAGAGCACTGGGCGGATGAATTCGACGGCAGTCCAACTGCAGTTAGGCGTTTAGCCCATTAACAATTTGAAATAATATTTTAGAGGCTGGCTAATTCTCTGCTAAATGAGCTCTCAGCTTAACATAACTCTGGCTGAACTGCACGTCCCCCGCATGACAGGCAAATGTGAATTTGATTCAGATTAATTTGGTGTGGATTTACCGAGAACGCTTCGCTTCAGTGGAGAGGTTTGACTGCAGCTGGCACTGAACGAACTCTGCGCAGTTTAACTCTTCACAACGCCAAAGGCTTGATGCCATGCTAGGCCGCATGGACCTGGCCTGTGATGAGTTTCCTGACTTGTGCCATGGTGACGCAAGGAAGCTACGGTTGGCATCAGCACTTGATTTGAGAGTGAATAAAAATAAGCCGTTACTTGTCTGCCTGGTCACTTTCCAGGGACCTCTTCCCTGCTAAGTGACCTCTTCCCTGCTTCAATGTGTAGAGGACCAGATTTAAGTTTATTTATGAGTGTCACAAGCAGGTCTACATATTTACCCTGCTAATCCCCCTGACTTTAAGAGGCAATTTAACATGGGAAATCAACCTAACCCGCACATTTTTGGAGTGTGGGAGAAACGGAGACACGCAGACACGGGGAGAACATGCAAAGTCTACATACTTACCCAAGGTTGGGAATTTTCACAATAATTTCATAAGCCTATTTGTGACTAATAAATAAATTTTGACATTAAAACTGCAATAAAATTACTGCGATAATCCCCAAGTCACCACATTCCAGCGCCTTTTTGGGCACACTGAGAGAATTTAGCATGGCCAATGCACCTCACCCGCAGTCTTTCGGACTGTGGGAGGAAACCTGAGCACCCAGAGGAAACCCATGCAGACGCGCGGCGAATGTGCAGACTCCATACAGACAGTCACCCAAGCTGGGATTGAACCCACGTCTCTGGCGCTGTGAGGCAGCAGTCCTAACCATTGTGCCATCGTTCCACCATAGGGTAGGAGCTTTTGGAAGAAAACAGATGAATATCAGTTTACACTTTCCCTCCCAACAATTAAGCTTAGATTTTGTGATCAGCAATATTAAAGATCTTGTGACATTTGGATTACAGGATTGGGATTAAAACAAAGCTAATTTATAGAGCTGGGCTTTCCTGTGTTAGGCCAGCATACTCAGACTGGTCACTTGGGCAACACGAGGTACAAGAAGACCACTCATGCCTGAAGCCCTGCAAGTGGTCCTAGAGGAGGCCAGGGGAAATAGGCAGGGAAACAAAGTAC
The DNA here is from genome assembly GCA_024679065.1 of Sphyrna mokarran. Lineage (NCBI taxonomy): Eukaryota > Metazoa > Chordata > Chondrichthyes > Carcharhiniformes > Carcharhinidae > Sphyrna > Sphyrna mokarran. The sequence continues at coordinate 34,887,812 of JAGIQG010000026.1, forward strand.
ACAAATTTGTGTCAAGGCAAATCTCAGAGATAACATGACCTTCTCATCTGAGATTTCAGCAAATCACAAAGGCCGTGGAACTTCTTGTCCAATAGAATGGGAGCGCGCATAGATCAAAGGGTGTGTGGGCTTTAACTCAGCAGTCAAGGCCTGGGCTGGGAGACAGTATGAGTTATGGTTTTCTGTTGCTATACCTTCCAAATAGTTATCACTAAATTGTTTTCTGGGTTCGATTCCCAGCCGGGAATCGAACCCAGGTCCCTGGTGCTGTAAGGCAGCAGTGCTAACCACCATGCCACTCCACAGGGTGGGAAGGGTAGTGGGGAGTTGCTTGCAGTTGAATGATACAAGATTGACCCACTGAAGGCCATGGGAAATAACAATAGTTTCAACCTTGATGTGGGCCGGGGAGCAGCAGCTGAAATTACAGGCAACATTTAAGAAGGGAGATGAATAGAGAGTTAAGGTTGTGGCTTGGGCCTTTACTGACTATCTTTGCATTGGTGATGGATACACATTGAGCAGCAGTACTGGGATATGAGCACAGCGTCCAAACTTCCAGTGAATTCAATAATTGCTTGAAGGGTCTCTGGCCTAATGCTGTGTATTAGACCTCATTGATATAATGGGCTAAATTGAATTGATCCAGACTCCCAATTAAGTCATCTCATCTAAAGTCTGGTTAAGTGGCTATTTATTTTCAGAACCAATTTTATGTTCTTTGTTCAAATTGAATTAGCATTAAAGGTAAGTTTGGATGACTTCTCCTTTAATAAGATTAAGTTGCAGTCTAAAGTAATGATGATTCAGAAGGGCTCCATTATTGCAGGGTAGCTTCAGGATATGAAGACTGCAGTTCAATCCTTTGTTGTATTAATTGAGCCTCTTCCTTTGTCTCAAAATGTACAAGGGTAGCTGGCCTTTGCTCAATTACATCCTCTTCTTGTTCTTCTTAACCCTAACTCTAACATCAGACCACAAGATAACTACAACAGTCCCTCCCTGTCCTTCCCTCTCTGGTTGTGTTGCTATTATCACTGCATCACTGCCTGAATGGTTGGATCAAAATTCTCAAAGAGATCTACAAATGAATCTGAGACTTGGAAGTTAACAATGATTGGGACAAACTGAGACTGCAAGGGAACAGTGATTTCTTATTAACATTGAGCTCTTAGAGGAGGAAGGTCCATGCTTGACATTGGATTGAGGTGTTGGAGGGAAATGCCTGGCCTGTCGCCTGAAGATAGCCTCATCTCTGAAAACAAGTTTCAAAAAATAACACTCCACACTACCCTCTGAAGGTTTCTTCCATCTGTGATCCACAGCTGTCTGGTACCTCACTCAAAGGCGATCAAGATGACAAAGGCCTAGATTTGGTTAAGTGATGCCAATCAAGGAATGGTGGGTTGAGTATGGGTAGACACTCTGGCCTTGGCAGAGTTCAGAGAGGAACCTGATCCATTCTTCACCCTGAGAAGCTTGTGTTTGAGCCCAGAAACTGCAAATTGCTAACAAATTAGTCCCTGTGCTTTAGGGCTCATCATGCTTGACAGTGAGATTCTGCATGGTAGTGATGAGCTGGAAATTGACTCTTACCACCAGAAGGGATGGAACTGACTAACACGCGCAGATTGAAGCTTGTTAATGAAATGAACTGTTTACCCGCAAACTATGTCATTTCTGTGTAATAATTTGCACATATACCACATTGTTCAGCATTGCCAAACAAACACCATTATTGCCCAGTGGCATTGAAAGATATGGGTATTATAAACACTGATGAGATGCAGTTTTATACAAATTCCTGACTGACCTTTACTTCAAAGCCCATGATACCAGCTTGAGTTTGTTTTCCTTTGGACCATTTCATCCATAAATACCACCAGGATTGGTACAATGCATTGGAAATTCCTATAGGGCAACTGAGTGACCTTTCATCTTACAAGAGTTCAGCAATGATGATAACTAATCATTCTGCAATTCTACTTTGGCAATCACTCGTTAACAAATGTGATTGTCCATTTAAGAAACTCTGTGCCACTGGGCACTGGTTCGTTGGGTCTTCGTGTGGCTGATGAATCAATCCTGGAGCCACATCTTCAAGCACGCACTTTGGTAGGTGTTTCCAGGAGGTAAGTTCAATCCTGGAATCACTGGTATTCCATTCTCAGGCTCCTTTTCCAGACCTTCTCTTGCCATTGAGTGTTCACGAAGAATTGTATCCCTTCAATCAGGAGGTTCTTCCAACTATCTTTTGAGCAAGGGTCTCCCAGACGATGATGTCAACCTTGTATTTCTTGAGATAAACCTTCAGGGTGTCTTTGAAGTGCTTTCTTTGTCCTCTTGTTCACTTGCTTGAGTTGGGTGAAGAAGATTTGCTTTGGAAGTTGGGACTCTGATACCCAAAGCAGCCAAGCGGAGTTGATTTCAGATGATTATAGCCTTGATGCTGGTGCTGTTGGTTCTTCAAGGGCACTGATGTCGCTACACCTATCCTCCTAGCTGATGCGGAGAACCCGTCACAGATAGCATTGATGGTTCTCCGGGGCCTTGAGGTAACGTTTCTAGGTAGTCCAGGTTTCTGAGTCTTTGGGAGAGTTGGTAGGATGACTACTTTGTACACGAGGATATTAGTATCAGGCATGGATGTCACGATCATCAAAGACTGCTCATTCTTGGGCATTCAAAGGCAGCACTTGTGGATTGGATACAGTGTTGGATCTCCACATGCCTTAAACGTGAGGTAATTTTCCAGGTGGGAGAAATGTTCCAGATTTAGGAGGGTTTCTCCATTAATCCTGATGGAGGGAGAGACCGGATCTTGCCCTGGAATGCGTTTGTCTTCTTGGAGTTTTGAGGCTGAGACTGAATCTTCCGCGAACGTGCCAGGCATGACTTGGTGATTCTTGTTTGAGTGGCGATGGCAATGTCATCCATGTACTGAAGTTCCATGAGCAATGTCCATGTTGTTTCCATCTTGAATTCCAACTGATTGAAGTTGAAAGGTTTTCCGTCCATCCTGAAGATAATGTCCACTCCCTGGGAAGCTTGTTCTCAATGAAGAATGGTGGCAACGAAGATGGAGAAAAGGATAGCGGCTTGGTAGGGGTCCAAAGATCACCTTTGGACGGCTAACTGTATTCTCAACTTAAACATTTTAAAGCTATTTAGAAATTAGGTGTACATGTCCTTGACTGAATTGTAGCTACAGGCAATTGTGCCAATTAGGGGGCACCACAGGTTGGTCAATTTGAGCTCCAGCTTTGGTTGGGATCCATTGGGAGAACTTGGCAAAACCAAATCCAATTCTGCAGTATCACTGAAAAATGGTAGCATTGTAGAGATTTGGATAGTCACCCAATGAGATTGTTGGAATGATGTGATGGGTTGGGCACCTGAGTCAATGGGGAGAAATCGGGTGGGTTAAACAAATCACTAATTGGCTTCTGCTTGTATCTCACCCTTTATAAAACCACCTTGGCATAAGGATAGGAGCAGTACTGAGCGAGCAGAAGCCAACTTACCTTGGACCTTAACAAATGTGTCCGCTCTACTCTTGCTAATATGTGCTTTTAATTATTTATGAAAGGCCATCGTGACATTTTAAAATGTCCTCATTCAAATCCATTGGAGTTTGGGAATCCTTGTCTGGAATTGTGCGGTTATCAAGTGAGATGAATGTAACCACAGACCCTTACGAAGCACTGCAAGTGCAGCTAACAAATGTCTTGTTACATTACCAAGCTGGGGATGAAAGAACACTTTTCAAAATTGCTATGTTATGTGTTGCCTTCCCTGGAGATATATGTTAATAGATTAAAACACATGAACAGTAGTATTAAACTGAAGGGCAACATTTTTTACTTGGACATTGGGCATTTCAGTCAAGGTGACCAGATCCACCCTCCCTCGCTCCCTGATTGTATCTGCTGATGAACTACACAGCACTCAGCATTAAATCATCCCTCGCTAAGTGACGGATTTGTCCCTTCAGAATCATTATTTAAAGCATTGCCTTTAAGTGCCACATTTACCTCCGACCACACTGTGAAGTAAGACAGTTAATGCAAAACAGGGAGAAACTGGAATTGAAAAGTCAGAGGATATGTGAATCTAAAAGCAGCGGAAATATTTGAAATATAAGTGGCTGTGGAAATACTTTTTTTCATGCTTCTTGAAACATGGGTGTTGCTGGCTGGCCAGCATTTATTGCCCATCCCTAATTGCCCTTGTTCAGGGAGCAGTTGAGAGTCAACTGGCAAATGGAGTTTAATGTGGAAAAGTGTGAGGTAATGCACTATGGCAGAAATAATAAATGTGTAGAGTATAGGGCAAATGGTAGGATTCTTAGTAGTCTAGATGAACAGAGGGATCTTGGTGTGTATGTGCATAGATCCCTGAAAGTAGGCAGTCAGGTCGAGAAGGTTGTTAGGAAGGCATATGGAGTCTTGGCTTTTATTGGTAGAGGGATTGAATTTCGGAGCCGCAACGTCATGTTGCAACTGTACAAAACTCTAGTGCGGCCGCACTTGGAGTATTGTGTGCAGTTCTGGTCCCCACATTATAAGAAAGATGTGGAGGCATTGGAGAGGGTACAGAGGAGGTTTACCAGGATGTTGCCTGGTATGGAGGGCAGGTCTTATGAAGAGAGGCTGAGGGATTTGAGGTTGTTTTCGTTAGAAAGGAGGCGGCTAAGAGGGGACCTGATCGAAACATATAAGATGATTAGAGGTTTAGATAGGGTGGACAGTGATAGCCTTTTTCCTAGGATGGAGAAAGCTAGCACGAGGGGACACAGCTTTAAATTAAGGGGTGATAGTTATAGGACGGATATCAGAGGTAGGTTCTTTACCCAAAGGGTGGTTCGGGAGTGGAATGCCCTGCCTGCAGCAGTTGTAGATGCGCCAAGTTTGGTGGCGTTTAAGAGGTTAGTTGATAAGTATATGGAAGAGAAGGGAATGGTTTAGTTTGGAGGGGCATTGCTTTTTATATTGGTCGGCGCAACATCGAAGGCCGAAGGGCCTGTTCTGTGCTGTAATGTTCTATGTTCTATGTTCTATGTTCAACCACATTGCTGTGGCTCTGGAGTCACGTGTAAGCCAGACTGGGTAAGGGTGGCAGATTTCCTTCCCTAAAGGATACCAGTGAACCAGGTGGGTCTTCCCGACAGCAGCCTCACAGCCGACAGCAGATTCCCAACTCCAGATATAATTCTTTTTTTATATCGAATTCAAATTCTACCATCTGCTACAGAGGGATTTGAACCCGGTTGTGTACAAAGTGGCAGAACAACAGTGCAGCATAGTCTTTTAACAGCATTTCCTTCAATACACTGTGTGTAATGCTGCAGGGGGGAAATGGGCAGAGTGAATATGCCTGTATATAGCCAGATTTCTCCACAGGAATATTTGAATAGCGATCGAAAATAGGAACCCTAGCTTATACTGATCCTCAACCCCTAACAACAAGACCAATGGTAGCATTCCCAACTGCCTTCTTGTCTATGATTGATGCTGGAATTTATGACTGGACACCTAATGAACAGTTACTTTGCTACTGAGTGCACACAGTTTGCCACAAATGCATATTTTGAAACCACCATTTTTCATAGGGATGCTGCAGGTTTGGATTTGGTATTGTCAACTTCTCCCAATGGATCCCAACCAAAGCTGGAGCTCTGCTTCATACATCATAGAGCTTCTCACTTCCATCCTCGGTGCATGTGAAGTCAACTGGGTATAATTCAGCTTAGTGCAATCTTCTGATTAATAGAAAGAAGGGGGTACATTTCCACAGTGACTTTCACAAACCTAGGATGAGTTGGACAATCAGCCAAGATCATGATGAACAGCAGAGCAAGCTGGAGGGGCCAAATGGCCTCCTCCTGCTCCTACCTTCTAAGTTTCTATGTCCCAAATCGCTTTCTAACCAGTGAAAAATATTTGAAGTGTAGTCACTGTAGGATTGGTAGTGCAACTAGTTTGTACATGTCGAGGGCCCACAAATAGCAATAGCTAGATAAACCTGTTAGCCTTTTTCCTAGGATGGAGAAAGCTAGCACGAGGGGACACAGCTTTAAATTAAGGGGTATGAGTTATAGGACGGATATCAGAGGTAGGTTCTTTACTCAAAGAGTGATTAGGGAGTGGAATGCCCTGCCTGCAGCTGTTGTAGATGCGCCAAGTTTGGTGGCGTTTAAGAGGTTAGTTGATAAGTATATGGAAGAGAAGGGAATGGTTTAGTTTGGAGGGGCATTGCTTTTTATTTCGGTCGGCACAACATCGAAGGCCGAAGGGCCTGTTCTGTGCTGTATTGTTCTATGTTCTATGTTCTAAACTGTTTTAATTTTAGCTTCTTGAGATGGGGGGAGTTCCACAGCTTGTTCTTCAAGAAATACTGTGCAACCATTTACATTCTCCGAGAAGGAAAATTTTGTATGGCGTCTCCATCAAATAATGGCACCCCGGGACAATGCAGTAGCTTCTCAGTCTGGCATTGAGGTGTGAGCCCTGGGTGTTGCTTTCCAATCATCAGTGGTACCCGAACCCATTATCTTCCGACTCAAAGGGAAAAGAGGCTCCCATGCCGACTTGGGTATGACACACAGGCCTAAACAATGGGCGCTCGGATAAGGTATTTGTAGATGCAAGACTCTTCAAGGGAACTGTGTGATCTATGTGGAATGGGTTGTTGATTCGTATACCATTAGAGCTTCTTGGTTCAATCCTTGGTGCATGCTAAATCAATTCAGCTTACTGCAATTTCCTGATTAATAGAAAGAAGGGCGTACATTTCCACAGCGACTTTCACAAACCGAGGATTGAGTTGGACAATTGGCCATGATCGTGATGAATGGCAACTTGTCACTGTTTGCAGTCAGGTATCAGGGCGATTCCTGACTGAAGCCGAGAACGGGATCCGCGGTTGAAACAGTTAACTGGCGAGAGGCAGCACAGCGAGATGTGACAGCGTCTTAATAATTGAAGTGAGTGCATGGGTTGCGAGGGAGGACCCTAGCTGACATCAATCCTCTGTGCTCTGCCAGTCTGCCTGTCCATTTAATTAAATGGGAGAGAGTTACTGCTCACAAAATGAAGAAACATCCATTTATGAAGCAGTCGTTCTTACCAGAGGGTGGCTCATGGGTCAGGGACTACATCCTTGACATTTAGAGGAAAAATTGCCTGCACTGAGTATTTATTGCCCCATCATGTAGTCAGTGCTTCTATTTTTTTTCATTTGGAGACCTGCGGTGAGATTTGAGCAACACCTTGCCCAGCACATTTTCAGAGTGTTTGGTATAAATCTAACTAGATGTATCGGCAAGATGCGCCGCGACACCTGGGGGATGGAGAGACGCTTAAAAGCTACTTGGAGTCGAATTGCTTTGCATGAAGTTTCACGGCGGTCTCAGCCTTCTCTGTCACGTGATTTAGATGATGGGGTGCTACAGCCTGCCCAGTCAAAATGGAAAAAAGACACACCTCATTGCAGTTAATCGCTCACACCCTGCTCAATAGACAGGACGTCTGTACAGTTGCGTAGTACTCAGAACACAGAAACAGGCCATTCAGCCCATAAGGTCTACCCTATCAAACCCATTGGGAATTTGAAAGACCTTTGCCAGGTCTTTTTTGGAGAGGAAGAGCCCCAGTCAGTTCAATAGTTATAATCCTTCAGTCCTGATGTTGTTCCAGCTAATCTTTTTTTTTAACACATCCTCTGATACCTCTTTATCCTTCTTAGAATGTGGAGACCAGGTCTGTTCACTGTTCTCCAGGTGTGGACTAACCAAGGTTCGATACAGGCATAGCATAACTTCTCCAATTTTCACTTCGAGAAATGAACCCCAATTCTTGTTTTTTCTTCATGATTTTATGAAGCTGCATTGTTATTTTTAGTGATTTGTTTATTGTACCCCCAGATCCCCCTCACCCTCTACACTGGGCGGCACAGTGCTTAGTACTGCTGCCTCACAGTGCCAGGGATCCAGGTTCAATTGTGGCCTCAGGCCACTACATGTGTGGACTTTGCACTTTCTGCGTGAGTTTCCTCTGGGTGCTCTGCTTTCCTCCCGAGGTCCGAAAATATTCAGGTTAGTTTGCTTGACCATAGTAAAATTGACCCTCGTGTCAGAGGGATTAACAGGGGTTTTGGGGTCTGGATGAGATTGTGGTTGGTGCAGAATCGATGAGCCAAATGGCATTCCTCTGTACTGCAGGGATTCAATGATTCCAAAGTATATGTTATGCTTTGACTCCCTGCCAAGTTGTACTGTTTTGTGCTTATCTATATTGAAATTAATTAGTTAATTACGCACACAAAATTGTGAAAGTATTGCGATGTCTACCTGGATTTTGTTGCAGTTCTCTTTATTAATTTCACCATGGAATTTGGTGTCAGCTGCAATTTTAAAACTGTCTGCCAGGATTTTATGATCTCCCCCATTGCGGGATAAGAAATTCACTCCCAAAGTCAACCGACCCTTGGCTGGTCCGTCACATCTTCTGTCCCCCTTGGGATGATTCCTGCTGCAGATAGGACTGGAAAATCCCAGCTAGAAAATAGAACGTAGAACAGTACTGCGCAGTACAGACCCTTTGACTCTCGGTGTTGTGCCTAGCTATGTCTGAACCCAAGATTAAGCTATCCGCTCTCTGTCATTCCCGTAAAGCTATGGTGTATATAGACCGGAGTCCTAATTGTTCCTATAAATTGTTTAGCACTGCAGCCTCAAAGTGTCAGCGACCCGGATTCGATTCCGGCCCTTGAGTGACTGTCTGTGTGGAGTTGGCATGTTCTCCTGGTTCTGCAAACAGCACTCCTTACTCCTCCTGGTGTTTCCAACCCGGTTTGGGGTTTACGGTATGGAAGGAAATAATTGAGGATATCAACTGAACATAGGCCCAAGACAAAAGATATTTAGGGTGGCACGGTGCCACTATTCCGCCCTTGGGTTTCTGTCTGTGTCGAGTTTGTATGTTCTCCCAGTGTCTGCATGGGTTTCCTCTGCTTGCTCCGGTTTCTTCCCACATTCCCAAGCTGTGCAGGTGGATTAGCCATGGTAAATGCATGGGTTAAGGTGGAAGGGAAGGCCCTGGGAGGGATGCTCCTTTGGAGAGTCAGTGCAGACTCGATGGGCCGGATGGTCTTTATCTGCAGTGCAGATATATGATTCTATGACAAATCTTGAACAATAGTATTCCCAGCATTGATCCTAATGGAAGACAACCTCCCTATCATTTGCCAATGTGAGTCTGAAATCTTGCTGCCGTTCACCCCAGCGGGATCTGAGACTCCCAGCAACGGCAACCTCACCGTGGGTTCCTGGCAGTGAGTGGTGAGTTCACTGGGAAACCTTGTTATCAATGGTGGGTCCATAAGATCTAACCACTAGTGCACAGCGAGTTGTCTCCCCCTCTCACCCTGCTCCACCACCACTGCAAAACATGCCGTGAAGTGCATTCTCTGTCTTCTTGCCAAGTTGTATCCACTTTGCGTCCTGTTCCTTGCCTCTCACGTGTTCTCAGCTTAGTCATGAATCCACAATGCGGTACTTTATCAGAGCCTTTTTGGAAATTCAAGTAGTTAACATATGCTGCCTTCCCCTTATCTGTCCTTTATGATACTTCTTCACAGAATTCAATAAAGTTGGTCAAGCGTGACCTTCTCTTTCAGAATGCTTACTGACTACTCTTAATTATATTTTCAGTTTCGAGATGTTTTTCTTACATCTTTTAATAAGGATTCCATTATCTTTCCAACCACTGGCGTTAAGTTAATTGGTCTGTAGTTCCCTAGACTTTTTCTATCTCCCTTTTTACATATAGGGATCAAATTAGCTATCCGTCGGCTCTCTAGAACTATTCCCTTTTCTAATGAATTTTTCCATGTAATCGTTCCTTTGCAATCTCTCCCTTAACTAGACTGGGGCTCTGTATCCTGCTGAACTACCTTTGACATTCCACAAAGTCAGGGAGACGTATTTCACAGAAATCTTTTGCATTGATTGTTTGAAATGAAAATCATTGTCCTACACATCCCTACCAAGACTTCACATCAACACATTTCATTTATAAGGGAGCACCTCAAAAATGGTGTGATACGTTATTGAGCGATTTGTCATTGAAGTCTCAGAGTAGACAGTTTGGGCTTATAGTCGCTGGAGTTTAGAAGAGTGGGAGGGGATCTGATTGAGGTGTATGAAATTTTAAAAGGGATTGATAATGCAAATGTTTCCTGTTTTAGGGCAATCTGGAACAAGAGGTCACAGATATAGGCTGAGAGGCGATAGATTTAAAACTGAGATGAGGAGAAACTACTTCTCAGAGAGTGTGAAACTCAACGCCCCATAGTGCAGTGGAGTCTGAATCATTGAATGGTTTCAAGAGGGAGATAGACATAATAAAAAAAGGAAAGAGCAATATGGATAACAGGTATGAAAGTGGATTTGAAACCAGGGAGAAATTGGCCATGTTCTGATTGAGTTGTTGTGGTTCAGGTTAAAAACTCTAATTTGTTCTATAGAGCCCGTCTGGATCATAAGTTTTGCGTCTTGAATTTAGCTAGGATAAGCATGAGATGTTTCATTCCACGTACGATTCAAGTGACCCACCAGGGAGCTTTTATCAAACAAAGTTTATTTAAGAATATACTTACCATGTACAGAAAGAAAATTAGCAATGGTTTTTATCAATTACAAACACAAAACAAACAAACATGATAATATGTAACCCTTAACCAAGATCTCTACAATGTTCCAATCAACCCAATCCCATAGAAAAAGTCGCTTTTCACAGGTTTAACACAGCACAAACTAATGCTCATATGATACTGAAAATTGAGTTCTTTGGTTAGAGAATTGAAAACTCTCAGTCTTGATTCATTCAAAACAGGTTGAAGTCAGAACAGCTTCCCAGAACATCAGGGACTTTAGACAAACTACTACCAGCAAATTCTTTCCTTCAGGAAGATAAAACCTTGCTTTAAGATCACCAGCAGAATTTTCAAATGAAACAGAGAGAGAGAGGTTTCCATTCAGCTTGCCATCCCCGTTAAAACCCAACTCCCAAAACTGAAACTTCTGTCACCTGACCTGCTCACCGTTCTTTTTCCTCCCAACAATGACATCACCGAAGGCCGTAGGCATGATTTTAAAAACAATCTCTTAAAAGTACACTAACATCAAGCAGATCAGGCTCAAAGGGTTGAACCTGCCTACTCCTGCTCCTAATTCCTCTGTTTCTATGTAACAAAGCTCTCTAAGTTGTTTCACAATTCTGTACACAGACAATCGTGTACAGAAATATTCTGCCCAGGATAGGCCCAATCTGCACTGTGTACCAAGGCAACCTCTTACTCTACCAAAAATGGCAAAATGTGATATTCATACTTAATAGAGAATATTCCTCCAAGGACATGTTGCCTCATCACAAAAACTGCGACAATTTCTTTTGAATTTGTTCAATGTTGCTTTGCAGGAGTTTTTTTTATTCAGACCGAGGTCTTGTGCAGGGCATCCTAATTGAGGACAATAGGAAGTAAATCAAATGTCAGTACTCCAGTGATACCAAGTTAAGCTTTCCATAGTCTGTCGATTATAGGATCATTAATTTGATGAGTATGAAAATTAAGAGCAGAATTAACCGGGCCATTGGCTGGCCTTTTGTTCGCACCTTCTGTCATCAGGGAACCAAAAACAGGGCAGCGAAGGGTCTCTGTAGGCAGGACTGGAAAATCCTGCCAGCGGGAATGGTTGGAAAATCCCATCCTAAGTTGCTGTTGCTGGTTGTTTCAATCGGAATGATCGGAATTGCTTCAAAGTCTGTTCTCCATGGACTTTGTCAAATCCACTCTGCATCACCCAGGCAAAAGGTCATCACAGCCCTGCTCCTGTCATCTTCCCTGTCTCCGCAACAAGTCGACTAATACATACTGACCACAGTGCAGCATCAGCAAAGCAATGAGAATGTTTAAAACATCACAGAGCCTACCCCCCATATTTCACTCTGTTTGTGCACTAAAAATTTAAATAATTCAATTGTTTAAATTGAGCACCATAAATACGCCAGTTAATTAGGAATTCAGCAACTTCAAAAGGAAATTGAATTGCTGGATTGTTCAAACAGAGTGGGTGCTCAGTACAGAGCAAGGGGAGGACATACAATGAAGAGAAACATCTGGAAAAACATGGGAAGTTTAGTGTTAACTGCAGACAGCTAGGCTGTGACCCCTGTGCGGTATGTGAGGTAGTGAATTGTATGGAAAGATTAGTAAAGAACACTCAGGAGTCAAGAACAGCTGACACAGTGGCACAGTGGTTAGCATTGCTGACTCATAGCGCCAGGGACCTGGGTTTGATTCCCAGCTTGGGTCACTGTCCGATGTGGAGTCTGCATGTTCTCCCCATGTCTGCATGGGTTTCCTCCGGGTGCTCCTACAGTCTAAAAGATGTTCTGGTTAGGTGCACTGGCCATGCTAAATTCTCCCTCAGTGTACCCGGACAGGCACCAGAGTGTGACGACAAGGGGATTTCCACAGTAACTTCATTGCACTGTAAATGTAAGCCTATAAATAAAGACATTAATAAATGAAGTTTAAAACTAAACTAATACAAATTGAACTATGCTGGTAAGCTAAGGAGCCACGCGTTCCAAAAGCATATTCAAGTTTAGCAACTGATATGAAAAGGAATTGACGCAAAGAAAGGACTTCTGGATAGGTTTGAGCAAGTACAAACCCTGGAATGTCTGGGAGTATTGGTCTCTGTCAAAGGGAGGACTGCGGGGTATTTTTAGATTAATAAGCTAGGTTTAAGATGAATGCCAAACAAACAAAAAAGATTTACATTTATATAGCATTGATCGCAACACAAGAATCTCATATTTTGGATTGCTGTGAGGTGCCGTAATTGCTATGTAGGATGAACCCAATGTCACTCTTCCCCTTTACCCATGCTGTAATTTTGCATTGCAAGACTGCAAAATATTTGTCCAACCTTCAGAGAATGGAGAATATCCAAAAAAGGTTTATTAGAAAGGATGTTTTACAAGGATGCTGCCTGGATTGGGAGGCAGGCCTTATGAAGATAGGTTGAGAGGCGACCTGATAGAGGTTTATAAAATGTTGAGAGGGATAGATAGGGTGGATTCTCAGAGACTATTTCCCCGAGCTGAAATGGTCACTATGAGGGAACACAGATTTAAGGTGCAGGGAAGCAAATACAGAGGGGATGTTAGGGGTAAGTTTTTCACTCAGAGGGTGGTGAGTGAATGGAACCGACTGCCGTCGGAGGTTGTTGAGGCAAACTCACTGGGGTCTTTTAAGAGACTTCTGGATGAGTATATGGAAAAGAATAGGATAGGGGATTATAGATAGATCTGTGGATTGGTAGATGTGATCGGCGCAACTCGTGGGCCGAAAGGCCTGTTTGTGCTGTATTGTTCTATGTTCTATGTTTTAAGTCTATTGGCCTTTGAAGCAGTGCAGCAGAGATTCACCAGAACATTAGAGCATAGAATCATAGAACCCTGCAGTGCAGAAAAAGACCTTCAGCCCATCGAGTCTATATCGACAGCAATCCCATCCAGGCCCTACCCTCATATCCCCACACACTAATCCCCACTAATCGCTCTAACCTAAGTACATCAGGCAATTTAGCACAACCAATCAACCTAACCCACACATCTTTGGACTGTGGGAGGAAACCAGAGCACCCGGAGGAAACCCATGCAGACACGAGGAGAATGTGCAAACTCCATACTGACAGGGAATCGAACCCAGGTCCCTGGTGCTATGATACAGCAGTGCTAACCACAGTGCTAACGTTACCAGGGCTCCCAGTCTAGATTATGGGGAGCAGTCATAGAATCCTTACAGTGCAGATGGAGGCCATTTGGCCCATCAAGTCTGCACAACCACAATCCCACCCAGACCCTATTCCCATAACCTCACATATTTGCTCTGCTAATCCCCTTGAAACTAGCGTGGCCAGTCAACCTACCCTTCTCATCTTTGGACTGTGGAAGGAAACCAGAGCACCCAGAGGAAATCCATGCAGATGTGGGGAGAACATGCAAATTCCACACAGACAGTGACCTGAGGTCGGAATTGAATTCCAGTCCCTGGAGCTTGAGGCAGCAATGCTAATCACTGTGCCACTGGGCTGCCCCTGAGGAGGACATGAGGAAGACCTCATGAATCAGTCTCGCAAATTGCATAGCAGGAGGCCATTCAGCCCCTCATTTCTGCACTGACTCTCCAGAGGAGCAGTTTACCTGGTCCTGCTCCCCAAACTTCTCCCTCCCTCTCTCTCTCTTTCTCTCTCTCTCTCTGCTCCACTCCCCCACCACTCAGCCCTGTGCACACTCCTTTTCCAAGTAATGATCCAAATGCCACTTGTAACTGAAACATTTATGAAATAGAAACAACTTCCAACTCAGAGTTGCGAATGCTACCAAACTGAGGAACAGCTAACACACTGTGGATGATTAACGGGTGTTTGACTCAGTTCTGGGGGTTTTAATAAGAATTCCTGTCATTTTCCAATGTTGGTGTACACCAGGATGGCTTATAGAATCCCGACAGTGAAGAAGGAAGCCATTGAGCCTGCATCGACAACAATCCCAGCCTGGTCTTATCTCTGTAACCCCACATATTTACCCTGCTAGTCCCCTGACTCTAAGGAGCAATTTAGTTTGGCCAATCCACCTAATCCGCACACGTTCGGATGCAGGGACTCATGTAACATGAAAACTGCTTTACAGCCTGATATGGGGGGAGGTTTACTTAATTTCATGGGGGCTAGAGAGAAAGCACGAGAGAGAAAGGCTTGGGAGGAAGAAACAGCAAAGAGAGTGCGAACGCCAGATTTTTTAATGACGCAAACTAGTCAACAGACCCATATAAATGTAATGAAGCATCTACATGTCTGATTCACTGCCGCACTTCATTACTCAGGTTTAATCAGTCAACAAACCCTCCTTATTGACCTTGAGTGAGTTGGGCTGTAGAAAATTTCAACCCTGTAGATGCATTGCACCAAAGCCTGAAGTAATGTTTGCTGATGATATGTCAGCAGTACATAACGAAGAGGGGGGCCACGGGAGAAAGACTGTATTCCCCCGATAGACGTTTGACTTTGTGCCAGAGACCCAGTGCTGCACACAGCCACTCTATCCTCTTGCAGAATGTTTAAAAAAGAATCAGTTAAATTTCAAGGCTCGAAAGGATATAAAACACATAACTATACGCAGTGCTGTTACTTGGATTTCAGAGAGGTGAAGGGTGTGTGTGTGTGTGTGTGTGTGTGTTTATATATATATATATAATATATATTTACATACACACACACACACACACACACACACTCCATCATAATGCATATATCTTCAGGATTTGAGAAACCTTCTGAATACATCTCACCCCACCCATTGACAGGGTCTTCCAGTCCCGTCAAAAGTCAGTGAATCTTTGACTGACCAGCCCTCCCCCCATCCTCACTCCTACAGCAACCCGCCCATGGCAGGGTCAGAAAGTCCTGGTAGCCAGGTAAATGGAAGTGGGAAATAGAATTAAGGAGAGCCAGGTTGAAGTGCAGAGCTGTTGAGTTGTCCCTGATAAGTTTAAGTCCATTTATTCATTTCCGAAATAGGCTTACATTAACATTGCACAAAGTTACTGTGAAAATTGTCACACTGTGGCTCCCATCCGGGTACACTGAGGCAGAATTTAACATGACCAGTGCGCCTAACCAGCACATCTTTCAGACTGTGGGAGGAAACCAGGACACCCAAAGGAAAACCACGCAGACATGGGGAGAAGGCGTAGATTCCACACAGACAGTGACTCAAGCCGGGATTTGAACATATATCCCTGGTGCTGTGAGGCAGCAGTGCTAACCATTGTGCCACCCAATCCATAAATGACCTGCGCAAAAGTTGTTCAGTTTGCTGATGACTCCAGCCTGGCACACTCACTGGACACAGGAGTTGATGGGTGTAGGGATATTGCTAACAATCCAGAGACCCAGGGTTCCTCCTTCCTACTGATGACTCTGGCACCTCTGGATCTTCAGCCTTCTGACATCTATTCTGAGGTGGCCCCCGCACCTCTTCTGTGCCTTGGCACTGCCCACCTCTGCCAGTGAAGCTTTCCAGTTAGTCACTCTCACCATTGAACAATGAACACAGAGGCCCCCTGTTAATCAGTAAGACAACAAGGCCACACCATGGGGTGAACTTCAAACACAACGCGGAGTTGTGAGCTGCAAACCACCTGAAATTTTTTTTAGAGATGGAGAAGATTCTGTCCTCACTGTCTCTTGTTGTGAGGCAGGGAGAGCTATTTCACAATAACAACAAAGAACAAAGACCAGTACAACTCAGGAACAGGCCCTTTGCCCCTCCAAGCCTGCGCCTAACACGTTGAACTATCTCGACCTATCCCTGTTCATGTCTCTATCCAGATAAATCTTAAATATCGCTAACGTATCTGCCTCAACCCCCTTGCTTGGCAGTGTGTTCCAGACCAATACCACCCTCTGTGTAAAAGAACTTCCCTTACACATTCCCACAATGATGTACAGATGCCGGCGTTGGACTGGGGTAAACACAGAAAGAAGTTTGACAACACCAGGTTTAAGTCCAACCGATTTATTTGATAGTAAACTCACAAGCTTTTGAAGCTAATTCACCTGGCAAAGAGAATAGCCTCGAAAGCTTGTGAGTTTGCTGTTGAATAAATCGGTTGGACTTGAACCCTGATGTTGTCAGGCTTCTTACTGCACATTCCCACAATGAACAGGAAGGCGATGCTAAGTAGATTCTTGATTAACAACGGGGTGAAAGGTTATCAGGAGTCAGCCAGGGTTGCAGAGTTGAGATTGCAGTCAGATTAGCCATGATCTTATTGAATGGCGGAGCAGGCTCGAGGAGCAGAAGAGTGGCCTACTTCTGTTCCTGATTCATAGATTCATGTATGTTGCAGACAGGGCTGTGGTATTTCTAACCATCACAGGCAAGTGAATCGACTCTCTCATCTGAAGGACATCTGAATTATCAGACTAAATGATATGTTCAATTCTTGAATGAGGCTCGAGTCTTCTGCCTCCAGCAGGAGTGCGACCGACTGACAGAAGCAATTTTATTGTGTATTGACCTGACAGCTAATACACTGTTGTTAGTCCCACTACGCCAAGTAAAGCCCAGCAGCAGCAGCACAGAATGGAGTGTGTACATTGTCTTCCCTGTGTCAGGTAGGATTGAGCCAATGAGTAGTGTATCTCTGTCAACAGAGCTTCCCTTTGTTCACACCCTCTGCCACTGAGAAATTTGATGCAGAGGGGGGAAGGGATGAAGGGCTTGGGGGGGGGGGGGCTGAGGAGCTGGGGCAGTGGGGGGGAGAGGGGAGAGGGGAGAAGGAGAGGAAGTGGGGGGCGCTCACCATCAGCAGGATCAAAAGATCCAGGAATGGCCAAGAAATCCCACCCATAGCCACAAAAGGAGATATTAGATCAGAGGCCCAAAAAGCTGAGGTTTTAAGCAGAGATTTTAAGCAGAGATGTGGATATTATTTAAAGAAAAACATATCCATAGGTGAACCAATCTGTGCTAAATGAACTGGAGCATGTTGGCAGACATGAGGGGAAGGGTTTAAATTGTACAAACAAAACCTGGCAGAGTAAAGCTTTCTCATAAGAGATAGAACATAGAACACCACAGCACAAACAGGCCCTTCGGCCCACAAGTTGCACCAATCATATACATACCTGCCAGGCCTACCTATAATTCCATTAAATCCTATGTACTCAAACAGAATTCTCTTAAAAGACCCCAGCAAGTTTGTCTCTACCACCACCAATGGCAGCCGATTCCACTCACTCACCACCCTCTGAGTGAAAACTCACCCCTGACATCTCCTCTGTACCAGCTCCCCAGCACCTTAAACCTGTGTCCTCTTGTAGCGACCATTTCAGCCCTGGGAAATAGCCTCCGAGAATCCACCCTATCTATTCCTCTCATCATCTTTTAAATGTTCCTCCCTTTGAAGTTGGGCAGCTCATTGCCCTGGCACAGTGCTGACATGTAAGAGGAATTGCAAGAGTAGAATTGATGATTCCTTTTCATGATCACAGGATGATCTCCCCAGCTGTGGCCCTGAGCAAGTGTAATAGAGGCTTCTTTTTGCTTTTAACTCATTCTGTAAGATGCAGATGCTCCTGTCAGGGCAAGCATTTATTACCCATCCATAATTTCCCCTTTGGGAAGGTGGTTTTCAGCAGCCTTCTCCAATGCTTGAGTGTTTTTGTTTGGATTATTCATTTGTGGGGTGTGGGCGTCACTGGCTGGCCAGTATGTCTTGCCCATCCCTAATTGCGTTTGAACTGAGTTAGGCTGAGTTTCAGAGGGCATTTCAGAGCCAATCGCATTTGCTGGGACGTTTTAGAATCAGTCACATTCTGGGGCCAGATTTTGGAAAGATTCTCTCCCCTAAAGGGGCATTCGTCAACCAGCTGAGCTCTGATGACAATCTGGGAGTTTCGTGGTCATCATTGCTGAGACTAAGATTTTTCTTCCAAGTTTATCCAATAAGTTGAATTTACTTCTCATTCTTCTTTTCAATACTCTCCATAACCTCACCACTCCCACCTCTAATCTTCTCCTTCTGTCATCAACCCCCACCCTCCCACCCCTGCCCCACCACCTCCATCCCCCACCTCACACCCCCATGCCCACCCACCTCCATCCCCCACCCCACAGACCCCCCCACCCACCCCTAACCCAGCCCCAACTCCTGCCCCCTAACCCCCCCCCCCCCCCACCCCCTACCCCCAGCCCCCACTCCTGCCCGCTAAACCCAGCCCCCATTCCCGCCCCACTCACGTAATCTCAGTGAGCATTTCAACATACTGCTGAGTACGGGCTGCAATGTAGGCTGGGACATAGAATCATAGAATAGAATCATAAAATCCCTACAGTGCAAAAGGAGGCCACCCAGACCCTATTCCTGTAACCTTCACATATTTATCCTACTAATCTCCCTGACATTAAGAGACAACTTAGCATGGCCAATCAACATAACCTGCACATCTTTGAAGAACAGGAAGAAACTGGTGCACCCAGAGGAAACTCAAGCAGACATGGGGAGAACATGCAGAAGGATTCAGCCCATTGAATCTGCACCAATCACAATCCCAGCAAGGCCCTATCCCTGTAACCCCACACAATCCCCCTGGCACTTTAGCATGGCTAATCCATCTAACCCGCACATCTTTGGCTTGTGGGAGGAAACTGAAGCACCTGGAGAAATCCCGCACAGTGATGCAAAGTCAGGAAGTATGGAAACAGAACCTCATTGAGACTGGCGCAGATATTAGACCATAAGACGTAGGAGCAGAATTAGGCCCATCAAGTCTGCTCCGCCATTCAATCATGGCTGATATTTTTCCCATCCCCATTCTCCTACCTTTTCCCCCATAACCCCTGACCCCCTTGTCAATCAAGAACCTACCTATCCCTGTATTGAAGACACTCAATGACTTGGCCTCCATAATCCAATGTATTGCTTCCTGCCAGGTTGTACTGGCAGTGACCAATGCTATTGTCCAGCAGCATTAACACCAGAACTCTATGGTGTATTTTCCCTTGTGCGAGCCCAAACCAAGTTCAAAGTGGGGCCAGTACTTTGAGCCAATCGTGCTCACCTGATGTGTACATCTGTCCACTTCCCAGAATGGGAAAATTAGCAGTGCAGGAAGAGACCCTTCAGCCCGTCTAGCTCCCTTATAATTTTGTACGCCTCAATTCAGTCACCCTTTAGCATTGTCTGTATTAAGGACAACCCCATCCAACCATGCTCTCCTGGTTGAGAAATAATGTCCTTCCTGTGACCCGAACTGTAGAAGTGTTGGAGGGCTTTCTTAACTATAGTGTCAGCATAGGGGCGGGGGGGGGCCAAGGCAGATCTGGACACCTAAACACTTGAAGTTCTGGACCTTTTCTACTTTGTCTCAATTGATGTAGTCAGGGGCATACTCTCCTTTATGCTTCCTGAAAATATGTGCAGACAGAGCAAATTTTCAGAGATAAAGTTGAGAGTTTATTTAAAATGTCAGATCAGCAGGAACCAGTAGTTATTGCTGCAAGTTCTGGAGGCTTCAAGTGAGCTCAGAGTTCTTGAACATGATTGTAATGAGCAATGTAACAGCAGATTGAGTTCAATGGCGTGTGGCGGAGGAGCAAACACTGATGGGCTCGGGGGTACTCATGGAGCTGGAGAGCGAGAAGCAGCTCCCAGCAAAATAAAAAGGAAATGAATTAGCATCTGTAAGACAAGGAAACTGAGGCTTTGGAAAGAAGAAAGGTGTTGTTCTGTGAAAGATTCCACAGACACCAGGCGCACTCTAGTTTAAAAACAGAAAATGCTGGTTATACTCAGCGGCCTGGCAGCATCTGTCGAGAGAGGAGCAGAGTTAAGGTTTTGAGTCCATACAACCCTCCGTCAGAAACCTCCAGTACTTCACTTAATATGATGTCCATTCATCACATTAGCACTCAGATAGTGGGTATTAGCAAGCTATCAAACCAAATGGGCATCTCACCAGAGCCTGCTCCGGTCTTTACCCTCCCACATGCCACACACACCGGCCGGAATCTTATCACCATTCACACCAGCACGATTTTTCCATTCATCCGCAGTAATTGGAGGTTTGGCTGGCTGCCAAATTCTCCGACCTCGCTGCAGTGGGAGCATGGCGTGAATGACAGGTAAGATTGCACGCTTTCCTGCTCACCATGTAGTGTTCGGGAAATCTTGGGTGAAGAGTCATTTCAGTTAGACTCCCAGACAATGCCAGTCTGGGAGGCATGATTACAGTAACAGCAAAAATAAAAACAAAATACTGTATTGTAAGTAATGTGTGATTGGGCTGGAGGGAGGGGGTATGGAACAGTAATGTTACCTGCACGTATATGCAAGCCTTCAGTGTTTTTCCAAAAGAGTAGTACAATAAGAACTCTCACAACACCAGGTTTAAGTCCAACCAGTTTATTTGATAGTAATCCCACTAGGTTGGACTTAAACCTGGTGTTGTGAGACTTCTTACTGTGTTTACCCTAGTCCAACCCCAGCATCTCTATATCATTTCCAAAAGGGGCTAGAGCTTCACTGTGAGTGTGCGTGAGTGCGTATGTACATGTAGCAGGCAACAACATCAGCTATTACAAGGTCTTGAGCTGCCCCTGATGGCATGAGAATAGACCGAGTGTGAATCTGAATCTGCTGAGAACCTGTGGATCTAGAAATGCAGATGGATACAGACAACAATGCCAGTCTGGGAGGCATGATTACAGTAACAGCAAAAATAAAAACAAAATACTGTGGGTGCCGAAATCTGAAACAAAAACAGAAAACGCTGGAAAATCTCAGCAAGTCTGACAGCATCTACGGGGAGAAAGAACAGAGCCAGCGTTTCGAGACTGGATGACCCGTCATCAGAGCTGAGAGCGAAGATAATCAGCAGTGGGGAGGGAGGTGGAATGGGACAGAGGGAATGTAAGGAACGATACAGAAGGCTGGGAAGGTGCTGGAAGTGTCTATTAAATACAGATTGTTAAAGGACAGCCTGAGGAATGTGGTAGTCGCCCTGGAAAGGGGATGGGGAGGGTGTGTGTGTGTGTGTGTGTGTGTGTGTGTGTGTGTGTTTGGGGGGGGTGCAGGGGGGATGGAATGGAGATGGAAGAAGGAGAGGTGGAATGGAAAAATGGAAGTGAAAAAGGAGGATGATAGAATAGAGATGGGGTGAAGGTTTGAGGGGAGAGTTCATCCTCTAAAATTGTGGAACTCAGTGTTCAGTCCAGGAGATTGTGAAGTGCCCAATCGGAAGATGAGGGGCTTATCCCGCAGTTTGCATTGGGATTCGCTGAAACATTGCAAAAGGGCAAGGATGGACATGTGGATAGGAGAGCAGGTTCGTGTGTTGAAGCGACAGGAAGGTCTGGGTCCTTCTTGCAGACAGACTGAAAGTGTTCAACAAAGTAGTCACCCAGTCTGTGTTTGGTCTCTCTGATGTCGAGGAGATGGGATAGGGGGTGTGGAACGGGGGTGGTGCCAATGTGGAAGAGAGGGACTGCAGTGTGCAAGCCTTGAATACTGTGGATTATGTCTTACAAGGCAGAGCTGAATGTTCAAAAAACAAACCCATGCATGAATGAGAATATGTAAATTTTACTTGCTTTTCTTTGTCACATTAATGGCTACATCTTTCTGTTTTAAAACGGTCCATGCCAAAGGCCATTGGTTCTGTTCCTTTGACAGTCCTATTTTCACAGGCTCTACAACTTTCATTCATCATACCCTCAGTCTCTGCTCTCCTTCTCTGAAAGAGATAACTTTGGTTTTTTTTGTGTGTGCTGTGAACTCAGTTGTGTTGATACAGTGCTGTCACCAGCAGGCTCTGTGTTAAAATTGGGGCCAATTTAAGCACAGTCAAGTGTTCCTTTCAGAGAGAATGACCCAGCACCCCAGGAGAAAGCTGGCTGGGACCCCCAGCCTGTTAGTAGATAGATAGAATGTGGTACATGGTGGCACAGTGCTTAGCATTGCTGCCTCATAGCACTTCGATTCCTGGCTTGGATGACTGTCTGTGTGGAGTTTGCACATTCTCCCCGTGTCTGTGTGGGTTGCCTCCAGATGCTGCGATTTTCTCCCATAATCCAAAGATGTGCGGGTTAAGTGGATTAGCCATACTAAATTGCCCCTTAGTGTCAGGAGGTTTAGCTAGGATTATGGCCACAGGGCCTGGGTGGGATTGTAGTCGGTGCAGACTCAATGGGCCAAATGGCCTCCTACACTGTAGGGATCCAGTGACTCCACGAAAAACAGAAAATGCTGGAGAAACTCAGCAGGCTTGGCAGCATCTGTGGAGAGAGAATAGAGTCAACTCTTCGAGTCTAGATGATGAAGCTTTGATGAAGGATCATTTAGACTCGAAATGTTGGCTCCATTCTCTCTCCACAGCTGCTGTCAGACCTGCTGAGCATTTCAGCATTTCACTTTTTATCTCTCTTGAATTTGGCCTTTTGCCAGATCACATCAAACATACATCACCTTCTGTATAAAGCAATTACATGTAAACTGTACGTTCACCCTTTCTTCTGAGGGTGGCACGGTAGCACAGTGGTTAGCACTGCTGCTTCACAGTTCCAGGGTCCTGGGTTCGATTCCCGGCTCGGGTCACTGTCTGTGTGGAGTTTGCACATTGTCCTCGTGTCTGCATGGGTTTCCTCTGGGTACTCTGGTTTCCTCCCACATTCCAAAGATGTGTGGGTTAGGTTGATTGGCCATGCTAAGAAATTGCCCCTTATTGTCCAGAGATGCGTAGGTTTGAGGGATTAGTGGATATAATATGTAGGGATGTGGGGGCAGGGCCTGGGTGAGATTGTGTTCGGTGCAGCCGATGGGCTGAAAGGCCTCTTTCTGATCTGTAGGGTTCTATGATTCTCTAAGTTTGAGGCTCCCTCTTCTCTGACCTGACTCCTGGGGACCAAGGATCACTTACATCCACTCCAGTTCGAAGTGTTCTGAGTTCCCTGATTACTCTTTTTTGTTATTTTTTACTTATTAGTGTCACAAATAGGCTTACATTAACATTGCATTGGACTTACTGTGAAAATCCCCTAGTCACCACGCTCTGGCGCCTGTCCAGATAGACTGAGGGAGAATTTCACTGAGTTAACACACCTAATCTTTCGGACTGTGGGAGGAAATGGCAACACCTAGAGTAAACCCAAGCAGACGTGGAGAGAACATGCAGAATCCACACACACACTGACCCAAGCCAGGAATCGAACCCGAGTCCCTGGCGCTGTAAAGCAGCACTGCTAACCAACCCAGGTCCTGTGTATGTTTGAGACTCTTCCAACTGTGGAGCAGATGGTGCTCAAAGAATTGGGCAGAAGGATTATTTGGAAGTTGTGTGCTCCCTCCAATGCCTCAATTGAATCTCTACGTAAGCCAGAGACTCCCATGAGATGGCGGGGATGTTTGATCTCCTCAGAGATGCTTTGACGACATCCCAAAAATATCTCCACTCCTTCTTGGGAGCTTCGAACTGCAACTATTTTCTGAATAGAGCACTTTGAAGCTATGCCATGTTATGACTATTTAAAATTAATTCTTTATCTTACTTTCCGGAGCTGGAATTTTTTATTAAGATCACATACGTGCCTCCTCTTTCCAGTGTGTACAAACCCAGCTTCACCAGTTCTCCTTATAACTCAATTGTCTCATATAAGACCTGGTTAGGAATGGATGCGTTATATCAAGTGTAGCCTCTGATTGACCTTTGGCGAGTAAGCTGAATTTTAGACGTTACTGGAACAGGAATGTTTATTGCTGTATTGCAGTATGATGGAATACTCCCTCTTGCCTGGATGAGTGCAGGTCCATCAACACTCGAGAAGCTTGGCAGCATCCAAGACAAAGCAGCCCGCTGGATCAGCAACCCAGGATCACATTAAAAATTCACTTCTCCCACCATTGGCATAGAGTGACTACAACGTCTACAAAATGTAATGCTCCTTCTATAGTATCACTGAAACCCATGAGCTCTACCACCTAAAGAGGTGAACAGGGCCTGTATATGAATATAGGTAACTCCTAGCACATGTGAGTGAGCCACTCTGTGAGCCCAGAGCCCTGTTCTCTGCAGACAGAATGAGCATGTCCATACATTGCGCCTTTTCCAACTAAACAGAAGCTTGGGGAAACAGCCATCCCCGAACTCATCCCCCATGGCAATGCCTTCAGCTGCTGGCTTTGAACTTAGACAAGAGCTTGGCGGTTAACTGGTCCCCGGTGCATTCCCCATGGCAATGATGGCAATGCTTTCAAATGCTGGCTTTGAATTTAGACAAAAGCTTGGCGGTTAACTGCTCCCTGGTGCATTCCCCATGGCAATGCCTATACCAATCAGAACCTACTTGCCAGCCGATCGGCACTCACAGTTCAGCCCTTTGATGCCTTGTGCTTCTTCTCTGTGTTGTTTTTAGTCCATAAATGTTCATGTTTTGTCTCAGGGCTAGAATGGATGAAATACTTGAGCTGGTGTCTGAGCACCAGCCGCTGTGACTTCACACCTGGTGTGTGTGTAGCTCTTAACATCACCATGTTTGCATGCTGTCTGAGGGAGTGAAACAACTTCAACCACAACTTACATCTGATACTTATATTGCATCTTTCACACAGTAAAACATCCCGAGGTGTTTCACTGAAGTGTTACCAACTAAGGAGAAAGGAGCTAGTGGGAGAGATAACTGCACGCTTGGTCAAAGAGGGTTTTACAGAATGGATGACTGAGGGACAAAGAGGCAGGGAGGTTTTGGGAGGAAATTCCTGAGCTCAAGGCGCAGACACAAACTACTCTTTCCCTTCTCCAATCACACAGCCAAAATGAGAAGGTGAAAGACGTTGGGGTTGATGAGGGGAGAGGGGACATGTAAATGTTGGCGTTGAAGGGGAGGGAATTTTCACACACCCCCCCCCACTTCTCCCCTGGCAGTGGGTTTTCCAGCGGCAGAGTCGATTCACCAGTGACAGCTGACAGGATTTCCCAGTCCTGCTGATGTCTCTGCCATTTTGCCTGGCATGCCATTGGGAACTCACTGAGGGTATCGCCTTAAGCGGGACCAGAAGATCATGCCGGCGGGAAAGGGATTGCAAGTCCCGCTGCTAACGTTAGAGAATCCTGTGCAGGGGAAATGTGTCACTCTGTAATCCATGAAGCTGTTTCACCATCTCTGTATACAAGGTATTGATCTCGTGAGTGCTGAATTGATGAGAACTTGTAACTGATCTGTGTCACTGTCAAAGGGAAAAGCTGTGTTTGCAGAGGCGGGCTGGTTCCCTAGATGCACAGAGTTTACATCTCCTGCATAACCTTCTGACACCTGATATTCTTCCGACTTAGAGTCATAGAGGTTTACAGCATGGAAACAGGCCCTTCGGCCCAACTTGTCCATGCTGCCCTTTTGACTTACCAACATTGTTCCCATAGAAATTATGGGATGAGGAGAATGGAAGGGAAAGATAGCGAATGCGCTTTGTGAGTCCTGTATCATTACACATGCGGGGAAGTCTGCTCTGTATTATTTCTCCTCTCATTCCAACTGAAGATCAGACAGATCTTCTGAGGTGCTCAGTCTGAGCCATATTGAGATGGTCACAGCCGACTTGGACTGGTGATAGAATCATAGAATCCCTACAGCGCAGAAGGAGGCCTTTTGGCCCATCGACTCTGCGCCAACTTCAATCCCACCCAGGCCCTATCCCCATGGCCCCATACAAACCCAATTTTACCCAAACCCATCCCACTGACACTAAGGGGCAATTTAGCATAGCCAATCTATGTAACCCTCACATCTTTGGACTGTGGGAGGAAACCGCAGTGTCTGGAGGAAGCCCATGCAGACACGAGGAGAATGAGTAAACTCCACACACACTGTGACCCAAGCCGGGAATTGAACCTGGGTCCCTGAAGCTGTGTGACAGCAGTACCAACCGCTGTGCCAACATGCCGTCCTAGAGTGCAGAAAGAGGCCACGTGGCCCATCAAATCTGCACTGACTCTCCGAAAAAGCATTCTACCCAGGTCTTCCTCCCCTATCCTAACCTCTTAGCCCAGCACATTTAGCATGGCCAACCCACCTAACCTACACATCTTTGGATATTAACAAGTAACTTAATATAACCAATCTGCCTAACCTACATATCTTTATGGATATTAAAGGATAACTTAACATGTCCAATCCACTTAACCTGCACAATTTTGGACATTCACCAGAATGCTGACACCTGCTTAGCAAAGTGATTCTTCTATGGAGGGTTAGAGTCTGGATCAGTCAGAGGAAGTGTTACGAGGCACTCTGAAGTCTTTGTTTAGGAGTTTTGATATTGACTTTGCTGCCTGGGAAGTTCTTGGCCTGAATCAGTCCGCCTGGCACAACCAAATAAAAATGTGTGGAACCTTTGAAAGCAATTTGAGAGAAAGAGAGGACGTGCTGCAGACACAGACACGAGCCAATCAGTCTCATCGCCAACCATCGCGGCCAAAGAGAGAACATGAAAGACATGATGTAAGAGAACCAATGCAGGCCAGGGGAAAGGGTCTTGCTGTGTCACTGCCACAGACACAGGAGAGAAAATCCCAAACCAACAACAAATCCAAAACCTAATTGTCAGCAGTATCTTGTCCATTTGTAGCCAAACTTGCCAGGTTGACTTTGGCAGTCACTGACACACCCATTGGAACCCTACCAAACACCCCAGATAATGGACACCAGGAAGGATGAGCAGGGAAGGATGAATTGCCATTCACTTCCAATGTCCTTTCTGCCCTTCTTTGATATTTAGAAATTATTTTTGATATTTAATATATTAATATTTACTGCGATGTGTCCATAGTTAGAAAGTCACTATGTTATTGGACACTATTTGCTGAAATCAATGATATAGACATTTTGAGCTTATTCCTTCATCAGCTTATTCACTTTTCCTCTTCCCCTGTTTACCCTATTTATTTTCCCAAATTCTCTGTATTGTGTGTGTGTCTGTATGTCTGTGTGTCTGCATATGTGTGTGTGTGTATCTGTGTATGTGTGTGTATGTCTATGTGTGTGTATGTCTGGGTGTGTCTATGTTTGTGTGTGTATATGTCTGTTTGTCTGTGTCTGCATATGTGTGTGTGTGTGTATCTGTGTATGTGTGTGTATGTCTGTGTGTGTCTATGTGTGTGTATATGTCTGTGTGTGTGTCTATGTTTGTGTGTGTATATGTCTGTGTGTGTGTGTATGTCTGTTTGTGTATGTGTATATGTGTGTCTGTGTGCATGCGTGTCTGTGTTTGTGTGTGTGTGTATGTCTCTGTGTGTATTGTCTGTGTTTGTGTGTGTGCGTGCGTGTCTATGTGTGTCTGTGTCTGTGTATTTGTGTGTGTGTGTGTGTGTCTCTGTGTTTGCATGCTGTCTCTTACACACGCTCTCCAGCTGGCTCTATCTGTATTTTCTGTATGCCTCTTTCTTGCCTGTTTTTGCCTGGCTGTTTTTTCTCTGTCTGCGAGTGGATGTATCTGCTTCTCTCACATTCTTGATCACTGCAGCGTCTACTATTTCTATCCCTATTTGTCAAACATTGCCCATTTCCCTTTCTGTTTATTGCTCTTTCTAATTCTTTCCCTATATCCATGTATCTGTTTTCTCTCTATTTATTTCCCGCTCTCTCTTTCACTCTGTTTATTTCTACTCGCACTCTAACTGTTTCATTCTCAATTTATTTTTCTCTTTATTCCTCTCTCTGTCTCACTATTCCTTTTTTCTGATTTCTCTTCCTACTTCTGTCTCAAATTTTTCTATTTATTTCTGTGTATTTCTTCTCCCTCTGTCTGTTTACTTCACTCTGTTTATTTTACCCTCTATTTCGCTCTCTGTTTATTTATTTCCCTTGATTTAGTTTTATCTCTCTCTGCTTCTACCGCTTTCTTAGGTCTTTTCTAATTAAACAGAAAAATGATAATCTTATTTCCATGTAGATGTTTCACTCTGGGAACTAACCATTAATTAAATATGTGGGTTTGAGGCAGCTTCTGGGAACAGTCAGCTGGGTGAATCAGTTCTACTTCCATCCTGAATGATTTGGAATCAGGTATTTGCATATTCTCATGCAGGCACTAATTTCTGCGATGTGACAGAGGAGCGGATTATGAAGTTAAATAGGTTCTGCAGAGAGGAATGTGTGTTATTACAACCTGCTCTAATTGATGGCACGTCAGGCTGCTCTTTGAGAGATCTACCAACTTCTTTTGGGATGAGCTTTAGTCAAGATCTTTATTTTAGCGCTCAGATGAAACTGCCTTAAAAATGGACGGCAAATAGAATCCAAAGCACAAGCCGGTTCCCAGTCAGAAGTGGTGCATTTGTTAACCTGCTGCTGTTCAGCCTGCCCTGTGGGGAGAGGTGACCAGGCAGAAACTGTCCACTTCTCTCTGGCTCAGGCCGGGCAGGAACGACCGTGTGTCATGTAACTCTTGTACCTCAGGAGAGCTCATGGATTTGCACACAGCTCTGTGACTGGAAAGCAGAAGAAAAGCAGCAATTTCAGGTTGCAGCAGTAAGGAAGGGAAGGATGTCAGTCGGAACCAGGATTTGATCAGAAGAATTTTATCCAGATTCCCAGAAAACAATCCGAGAATCATAGAATCCCTACAGTGTGGAAGGAGGCCATTCGGCTTATCGAGCCTGCACCGACAACAATCTCACCCAGGTGGAGGGGTATAGAAAACTGATTTAAAATAGGGATCATGAGTCTTGGGAGTCCCTGGGAAGTGTGTAAATAGACGATGATATTGATGTACTTGTTTTTATCCTACAGGTACTTTGGTCCGCCTTGTTATCTAACAAGGGGCATGCACGCAATGGGTCATGAGAGGGCTGCTCTTGCATTTTTTTCGAGAGTATCCTAGTGCTTCACATCGTTAGTGTACGCTTGACCTGGACCATTTGATGGGCAACACGACAGCTCAGTGACTATCGCTGTGCTGTGCAGATACGTGGATTTGGGCCTGTGTCTGTGGGAGTTTGCGCATTCTCCCCGTGCTTGCGTGGGTTTTCTCCGGGTGCTCCGGTTTCCTCCCACATCCCAAAGATGTGCTCTTAGGCTAATTGGCAAAACAAATTCTCCCTAAATTGTCTCAAATTTAGTTTTTAATCCACAGATCTATAAACATAGACAGAGATCATGGGTAGAGGTGGGAATATCGAGGTGGCGGTGCAGGCTCATTGGCCGAAGGGCCTGTTTCCTGTGCTGTTTTGTTCTTTGTTCTTTGCCCTATCCCTGTAACCCCATATGTTTACCCCACTGGCACAATTTAGCACAGCCAACCAACCTAACCCACATATCTTTAGACTGTAGGGGGAAATCAGAGCACTCAGAGGAAAGCCATGCAGATACACATTTTATCATCTTGGCTTCTGACTGACATTGGTACATCTTAACCCCATGTTAAACCCAGCTTTCTATTAATTTGCAAATATCTCAAGTTGCTGATACTTAGGATTTATCCAGCAATGCCACGTTTGACATCTTTGTGCTCTACCACATGGAAGGACCAGGGCAGCAGGGGCAAGTTCCTCTTCAAGATGCACACAATCCGGACTTGGAACTACATCATCATTCCTTCACCATTACTTGATCAAAATCCTGGAACTCTCTCCCTAATGGCACAGTGGGTTAGCACTGCTACCTCAGCACTGCTACCAGGTTCGATTCCAGCTTTAGATCACTATCTGTGTGGAGCCCGCACATTCTCCCCGTGTCTGCTTGGGTTTCCTCTGAGTACACCGGTTTCCTCCCACATTCCGAAGGTGTCTGGGTTAGGTTGATTGGCCATGCTGAATTGCCCCTTAGTGTCAGGGAGGTTAGTGGGGTTTACGGGATAGGGCCTGGGTGGGATTGTTGTCAGTGCAGGCTCAGTGGCTGAATGGCTTCCTTCTTCATTGTTGGGATTCTCTGATATACCCATATGGGCTGCAGCTGTTTGAGAATGTGACTTACCTCCACCACCTCACCAAAGGCAAGTTGTGATGGGCAATAAATACTAGACTAGCCAGCAGTTTCCATATATCAGGAATAAATAAAAAAAAAATTCCCCAATAATACTGTCTCTCCATTTCTCGAGGAACACTATTATTGACATTCAGAAGAAGAACGCCTGCTGCTGATTAATGTCAAGCAATGTCCTTCAGGAAATATGATTGTGTGGGTGTCACACAAGGACAGAAGCTCAGCCACGCTGGTCCTATATTTGAATACCAACCCCCCCCCCCCTTCTCACGAGGATCGCACCTGAATAGTAATCACGGTGAGAAAATATGTAAGGTTAAAAACACCAGAGGAACTAGATAGGAAAAGAATGGACAGGGAAGGCAAGCTGAGGAAGGGATAACACTTAAAACATACAAGGGAATGAAAGGAAATTCTTCCTCCGAAATACTGACTGGAATTTCCTGCTCATTCTTGCTAGTGGAATCTTCCAGTCCCGCCTGCTGCAGGGAAAATCTCACCATTAACCTTTTCCAAACCTCAGCTTACTGCACCTTTCTGATCAATTGCAGTGGATCTGTACAGAGTTCGACAGAATTCCTAAAGATCAATTCTTCACAAAGTACGACCATTATAATGTTCTCTCGTCGGTTGTAGAATCTATAACGTGCACACAGAACATCACTATAAATTCCCTCTCCGTCCATTGTCTGGAATTTGAGATTAGCTCTGAGAATGCCAGTGTGATTATTCTGTCAAGGTTTGAGTTTATTTACTTATTAGTGTCACAAGTAGGCTGACATTAGCACTGCAATGAAGTTACCTCATTGGATTTTGCAGTCTGCTGATGCCCAGCTGCTGCCATCCCGAGAGGCACTGGCTGGAATTTTACTGGCATGCCCACCCAAGGCTCGTAAGATCACTCCCGAGGCCAACAGAGAATTCCATATTGCAAGCCTCAGGGAAGGCATGTTGGTAAAATCCGGGCCACTGAATCAGAGCTACTGATGTGGGGCCAATAAATCACAACTCCACACCAGGGACAATCCCTCCATTAGTTCATGCTCCCTGTCTATAGGTTTCAATGCAATTGAAGCAGGATGTGTTCACAACACTGGGTGTTACTCCTCAGGCCCAATGTTTGGAGTTTTTCTCATTGCCTTTCCCTCTCTTCTTTCTGCCCGCAGAGGACCAGCTGCCCTCCGGTTTCCCCAACATCGACATGGGCCCTCAGCTGAAGGTGGTGGAGCGTACCCGCACGGCGACCATGCTGTGCGCAGCCAGTGGCAATCCCGATCCTGAGATCACCTGGTTCAAAGACTTCCTGCCCGTCGACCCAAGCTCCAGTACACGCATCAAACAGTTGCGGTCAGGTAGGGGCTGGAAAAAGAACAAAATGTTACCCACAGATGCAAAAAAAATGATTAATCTGCTTCTTTAGAGGAAAACATGGAACCAAGAGACCTTTGTTTAGCTGTTACTGCCTTTGATGTTTGTGATGTCCTCATAGCTTGTCATTCTGTCTGTCCGTCTTGTGCATAGAGCTTTCTTTGATTCACACTGCACTGCTGTGACTGTATCTCCAGTTCCTTTCATTATATTCTTTGAAATGGCTCTTCTTCTCTGGGCCGACTCTGACCTCCATTTATTTTTACTTGACGTTTATTTTTTTTCTTCTTGTTTTTCTTTTCTCTCTCTTATTTTTACTTTTTGATTTTTTTTTCCATTTTGGGATTCCATTCTGTGACCAATGTGTCAAATTGAAATTAATCTTTTGGACTGGGAAACTCTTACGAAGCTTTTTTCCTTTGCTGTCCTTGCTGGTTGTGGTATGTGTAGGCGAAGAGGCGGCAGCCATTTTAACCCAGTGGAACCATTGGCAAAGGGAACGAGTTGTATCAAGAACTTCAGTGAACGTGGTACAAAACGCAAAAGACAAACTGACCTCTTGACTCCTTTAACTTGTATACTAAGTTTAAAATAAAACATCTTTTAAAAAAGGAACTAACGTTAAAATGTTATTCTAAACCTCACGTCCTGCCTTTACCAGTAATCTTTCACATGACTGACCTCCCCAAATGGTTCAAGAACCTCCATTGCCATGGTTTTGAAAATTGACTTTAGCCACTCTCTCCTTGCTATTTTGTGAATGTATGTTTATATTAATAAATAACGACTAACAATCATTTAAATAAGATAACGTTTTTCTAATGTGTTTGAACCTAATAGTAAAAGTCTAAAGCTTTTTTTTAATGTTACGTAACAATGACTATGTAGCTGAATAATGTCTTCTATAATGTTTTCTTTCTTTCTGTTTCTTAATCTTAAAGAATCCTTTGGTAAGTATTTGGCTTCGAAGCCTAATTCACAAAACCCTCTCCAGACTAATGTCACAACAAGCTTAAAATGCATGCTTGCATTTTACTAACTATTAAAAACAAAACCCCCGCTGGTCCTACCCAACTGACCTACACAAGACTGTTGTTGCTTTTAAATCCCATCAAACAATCCTGCCCATAACCTAGCAGCAGATTTTACCCCAGATCCTTTAAGAATTCTTCATGCTCCACCCTCTTGAACTCCACCAGTTTTCTGTATCCATTCTAAATCTTTTCTGGAGTTCCACATCTAACCCATGCAGAACCTCTCCTTAGTGTGGTCATGTCTTGGCTTAGGATCAATCATGCTCAACCGTAACAACCCTCTATGGATTGCTGTACCTGCTTTGGTGTCGATCTGGATTATTTGAGTTGCTGTTAACACCAGGCTTTAAATTGTTTAAAGTAAGCAAACGGCCACAGAGCCCAGGGGATGGATACACATGAAGCCAACACGGAGCAGCATGGACTCAGATTTGAGCTAGTCTGTTAAATCAGATACCTTCAGTTGGGATCCTACCAATGGGATGGTGAAGTTAATGTTGTTAGAGTTGGTATGATGGAGGTGGGGGTTCCAGAGTTGAGATGTTACAAGTTGCTAGCGATGAGATGGTACAGTTGCAGGTTCTAGGGTTGAGGTGATATAGTTGTAGTCTCAGAGTTGAGGTGGTACAGTTGCAAGTTCTGGAGTTGGGGTGGTGCATTTGTGAGTCCCAGAGTTGAGGTGGTACAATTGTGCGTTCTGCAATTGGGGGTTATAGAGTTGGGGTGTGTCAGTTGCAGGTCCTAGATTTGGGATGGTGCAGTTGTGGGTTCTGGAGTTGGGGTGATGAAGTTGGGGGGTTCTAGAATTGATTTGGTGTAGCTGGCAGCTCTAGAATTGGGTAGTGCAGTTGGAGTTATAGAGTTTGAGATGCTGCAGTTGGGGGTCCTAGAGTTATGATGATGCAGTTGAGGGTTCCAGAGTTGGGCTATGCTATTGGAGGTTCTAGAGTTGGGGTGGGGCAGTTGTGGGTTCTGGAGTTTGGATGGTGCAGATGTGAGTCCCAGAGCTGCAATGATGAAGTTGGGAGTTATAGAGTTGGTTTGGTGTGGTTAGGACTCTAGAGTTTGGGATGATGCAGTTTGTTGTTCTAGAATTGGGATGATGCACTCAGGGGTTTTAGAGTTGGAGGTTCTAGAGTTGGGGACGTGCAGTATGATGGGCTTTAACACCTTGACTGGTTAAAAACAGCTAGTCTCTCACTCTTGATGTTCATCCAGTGAATCTCATTGGAGAGTGGAATACGGGGCAGCCAGGCTCCAAGCAAATTCATTCAAATGATTGAACAATATTCTCCCCTCCTGCCCCATCTTTCCATCGCGTGGTCAGGCTTAGCTCTGATTACCCACAACCTAATGAAATTCAAGCTTGGACTTTGCAACGGCCATGACTTTGAACTGATCACTATCAGTGACAAATGATGTCAATCGCAGACAATGGGCCTGAAGTTCAAGGGTCAGATATAATGGGTGGTCTCTTGGGTTTCAGAGGGAGGCCTGAACCTAAATAATGAATTTTTATCTCTGGCAGAGGAGTGGTCTAAATTAAAGAGAAGGGGACGGAGCTGTGGGTAGAGTTGAAGGAAATGATCCAAAACTGGCAGAAATGCCTTCCCTATTATAAGCTCATCAATAGCGATCAAAGACATCAACGGAAGGTTCTTGTGAGCTCCTTGAGGCAGTGCTGCCCAAGCCTTGCAAGCTGCTCCTTGATATTTGAGTGAATTACTAATATTACTCTACAGTCAGTGAAGCATTTTTAAAATGTAGTCACTGTTATAATATGTTATAATACAGCAAGTCAAGAGATTATACTGGGTATTCATCAGTAAGAACTCCATACTTTACAGTTCCCATTAATCACTAATCAGCCAGAGGGATAAGCATTTATATTAAGTGAAATCTATCCATCAATATTTTTAATAACTATGATACATTAAAATTAGCGCATAGGTCATGCGTTCCCAATGAAAAATTCGATGTCAGCATTCCTCCTAAGGGGATTACTGTGCTCACAAGTCCACAGCAGCGATGATGCTCCCTCTCTACACCAATGGGACACATACTTAATAAAATTCAATATTAATCTGAGCACTGGCATGCTCCATAACAAATGACTGGAAATGTTTTGAGTGTCCGGCATGCAGTAGCAGCCCTCCTATCACTGGTGGCGGTGTTGCGCAGGTCAGCCACCCCATGCTTGGCACTTGCACCATTCCTGCTTGACTTGCTGTGGTCCACTGACCCTGAGTCTTCCCCTGGCTCTGTGCTCTCACTCACTGCCCTGACTTCCCGTTAACCGTATTCTCTAAACCAAACTCGAGGTGGAAGGAAGGGAGGGGGGGGGGGTAGTAACACTCGCCCACACCATCTGAGGCTGCAGAACGCACTCAGGCACATTCCATAAGGCTCAGCTCGATCCGTTCTGCTCATTGGTCCGAGTCCTAGAGGCCATCAGCAACCATTTTCACTTGCTCAGAATTTCACACGAAAAGTCCCTTGCCGCCCGGGAACCAGCGGGTACACGCATACACCAGCCAACATAGGGCATAAATTAAAGCCTCCTACTGAGTCTGTACCTTCCTACTGGTTGAAAACAGGAGATTGAAATTCCACCCATCAATCAGAGCCCGCCACACAACTCTGTCCATGTTACCGGCTGGCCGCAGGGAACCTGGTTTGAAAACCATTTGGCTATTAAGATATTCACCTAAGGAAGAGTTTTGTGAATCAGAAATTCTCCTGGATCATTGTTGACCCAGAGACACAAGACTGTCTCCTGAGCATCTGACAGTCCTGGCAAAACAGGGACACATGGTCACACTAACCTGAAAAACTTGTATTTTGGCCATTGAGAGAGAGCGCGATTTGACTTCACTTTAATATATTCGAAGTTTTACATAACGGGTCTTTGCCCAATATCATGAGAATAGGAAACTCTTTAAGGAATTCCACCCTCTCTTCTATCAAAAGCTAGTTCCCTGTGAAGGCCAGGAATGACGATTGAGGCACTAAAGGACTGCACTCACCAGCGGGGATCCGTGTTATCTTTAATACAGGTCTCCGACTAATGAAATAAAAAATTCCCTTTGAGGGATCACCCAGTGAGGTGGCCACTGTTTGAACTATAAAAATTTAAATAACACGGTGTTCCTCAAATCTGCGGCCAGGAGGGGAATTTAACTTGCCCTTTTCCCTCCCGCTGTCCAGGGTACCAATCTCCTCCCCAGCGCCCCCATGAATGCCCAGCCCTGTCCTGTGTCTCTCCTTCCCATCGTGCGATGCCCACCCCTTTGCCCACTCTCTCTCGTCCCATTGCCCTGGACACACTCCTCGAGCGTTCAACGTCCTCCCTTGCGCTGACTGTGGGATTCCCTGGACCCATTTTGAAATGATGTGGACTCCCACTCATCTGACGAAGGAAAGGCCAGTTCCGAAAGCTAGTGGTGTTTTGCTACAAGTAAACCTGTTGGACTTTGACCTGGTGCTGTGAGACTTCTTACTGTGTTTATCCCGTTTTGAAAGGCAGTTAATGAGGGGAAAAGGTTGGGGGGGAAGTGGCGGGGGCGGGTGGTGGAGGGGGATGTTGTCAACTGAGAGGGGCAGAAACATTCAGCTCCCTTTCACACAGAAACTTGGAAGACTGGTTGATCCTGGAGTCAAGAGGCAGGGTGGCCGGTTATTTCCATTCAGGGCCGACTTGTTGCATTGGATGTGAAACTCCTTCCGTTGGGCAAAGTTTCTGTTAGACCATAAATCATGGAAACACCCCTGAAGGTATATTCTGACTGTCCTTTCCTTCCCCATCCCCTCCCTCCCTTTCAATTAATTATAGCTCCCAGTGCCCACACCATCACACATAGGTGCTCTCCTAATACCTAACAACCTGCTTTATTAACCGTAACTGTTCCCTAATAACCCTCACAGATTAACACCCCCCACTCCCTTTAGAAGCGCAACACAGTTTCAGGCTGCAGTTTAGCACATTCTGAAATTGGTAGCAACTTTAAGTCCGACACTTTTGGAGAGGGATGGTTTCCCCTTATATATATTTCATTTTACTTTATTTTGTTTTGATGTTGAAGTTGGGTGTTATGTTTCCTTTCTTGAAGTAGCAGGAAGTGACATTAGTGTAGAGGTATATAACATCCTGCACCTGACTAGCACCTCTTCGGACAAATCTACTGGCCCGTGGCGTATTGCTGTTAGTCGTGAGGTGGAGATGCCGGCATTGGACCGGGGTAAACACATAAGAAGTCTCACCACACCAGGTTAAAATCCAACAGGTTTATTTGGGAGCAAAAGCCACTCTTCTGCGATTGAAACCTTTTGCTACCAAATAAATCTATTGGACTTTAACCTGGTATTGTGAGGCCTCTTACTGTGTTGCTGTTAGAACATTTTTGTGAACTTTAAAATTGACCCAAATGCCTTGGTGAACCGACAAATGTGCCCCTGCCTGAGGAATAAGTTGCTTGGAGTACTAAAATAGTTAGTTTTAGTATTAGATGTTGTGTCCGGATGTTTGATAAGAATGGGATCTGGATTTGCGGTGACGTCTTTGAAGCCAAATGAATTGCTAGCTGTCACTATCTCGAGTCACTCCGCAGCGAGGCGAATGACTGGAACTATGATCAGCCCCTGTCCTGCAAAGAAAGAGAAAGAGAAAGTTACTTGGGGAAGGAAAGAGACACAACGGAATGGTACAATGGGGAAGTGTGTTTGTATCTGAGGTCAGGGGTGAGAGACAATGGGCAGAAACCCATGATCTCGCCCGTGGCTGGCATTCTCCAGTGCCGCTTGGGCCAGCACCAAAAATTCTCCGTTCTCGCTGGCAGCGGGTCAGGAATGAACGAGATTGGAGAATCCCAGCCTACATGGGGGGGATAGAAGAGAAGAGAGTTTCACTCTGCATCTGTCAGTGCAGCAACTGGCATTGGATCACTTGGTGCTGGTACTGTAAAAGAAATTTATTCTTTATCTCAGTGCTGATACCATGATGAGCATAAAAGCTAACTTCAAAAAAAGAACCACCCTCAGTATTTTTCCTGGCTTTATTTTGGGAGAAATTTGGTTGGGGCTGTCCTTGTGAAGAGAGGACGTGTTGTGTTTTGGAAACAAGACTCCTAACATCTTTTAACTCAGATTAGAATGTTCATGTCATATTGTTTCAGAGAGACACATAGTCTTGTGGTTGGTATAGGGGTGGGAAGTCTTTACGTCAGAAAGATTATCCTTTGGGACATCCACCCCATTCCCACTGTAGTCTGCCAAATGACCACGGATCACGGGTGATCTTGGTCTTGAGCCACACACCCTCCTGTCATCCGGGAAAGCAAAACTGGTGGGCAGAGGCATGGGAGGGAGGGAGGGAGGCTGTCGGTCTGAGAGGCACACCCCAGTGAGTAGGCAGAGATCCCATCCACCTTCCAAAACGGCTGCCGAACAATCAAATTCTGTCACCCATTGGAACTCAGTATCCAAGACTCCAAGCGTTTGGATGTGCCGGATTTTAGGAATGTGGTAAAATGTTGCCTGAAATTGTGCCACTCCGCTGGTAGCCGGATGACCTGCCACCTTTTAAAGGAAGATTGTGCCACCCTCTGGAAGAGGGAGTCAAATTAAATGCCGTGACTCCTGAAAAATGGTTTTAAATATCCAACCGGAGCGATTTCGGAGTTGCCTAACAGGGTTGTTTTGCATGGTATCTGTTCATGACCCGCTGTGCAGAGTGGGGGTTGGGGAGGGGTGTAGGGGAGGTGGCAGGGTTGGGTGGGAGCGTTGATGAGGAAGAGCAGTACTGGTCCCAGCTCACAGTATTCAAATATAAATCAAACTAGAGTAAATGTGGGTGCAGTGCCTTCATTGACTGATTCTTAAATCATAGACAGTTACAGGACAGAGGTGGCTATTCAGTCCATCAAGCCTATGCCAGCCCTTTATAAATGGCTGTTCCCTTGGTTCTGTTGCCCTGCACCTTTCCCTATAACCTCACCGTTCCAAGAATTTAACTCGCCTGCTTTTCGACCCCCCCAGACTTTTGACCCATTACCAGGTATATTTGGGTGAGGAGTATTGTAGTTGGAATGGGGGTACATATGTGGGACTCTGTCCCAGGTTGAGCATTGGGGTGCACACATGATCCAGATTCATGCTGGAGTGAATCTTTAGGTTCACAATCCTTCTTATTGTGTGTACAGCTGAAAGTACTACTTTTGGAGTCTTTACATGCAGAACATTTTAGTTAGTTAAAAGGCAGCGTGGTGACACAGTGGTTAGCACTGCTGCTTCACAGTGCAAGGGACCCAGATTCGATTCCAGCCTCGGGTGACTGTCTGCATGGAGTCTGCCTGTGTCTGCATGGGTTTCCTCCAGATACTCCAAAGATGTGCGGGTGAGGTGGATTGGCCATGCCAAATTGACCCTTAGTGTCAGGAGGACTCACAGAATAAATACATGGGGTTAGAGGGATAGGATCTGGATGGGATGGGTATCATTGCAGGTTGATGGGTCAAAAGGCCTCCTCCTGTACTACAGGGATTCTATGATTCTTACACTGTCAATCACAAGATGCCAAAATTGGGATTGCACAAGTGTGGGCTCCCAGCGCAAGCGCGCGGGAATCGGAAGACCTTGGAAAAACAAGGAAGGGGATCTGAGCTTTGTTTGTCAGCTGAGGTTTGCTGACTCGGGTTGGATGTGTTCCTGGGGCTTTCATCACCTCCTCCCTCCAAGTACCCTGCCCCCATGTCATCGCCATTGGTCACTCAAGTTGACCAACTTCCGGCTTTCCCATACTGATTAGAAACCAAATTGGCTCTTCATCATCCAATCAGATGATCCTTGACTATGTAACAAACAACTCCTTTGCTTTCCATCTCCAATATTCTTTTAACTAATAATCACAATTTTTAAAGAAATATCATGCTCTGGTTTTTCTCCAGGGTCACACATCCTACTGCAGCTCCATTAGATTAAGCAACAGCCACGAAACTGCCATGAAACTTGTGTTGGAAATGGGCTGACATTCAACCAAAAGAATTCAAACCAATCACACATGTGGGCCGAAATTTTCCATCTTTGGATTTTCTGGTCCAGCTGACAGTTAATGGAGTTTTGGCTGGAATGCCAAATTTTCCAGTCTCGTCCTCAACAAGTCTGGACACGAGGGAGATCGGAGATTCCTGCCCTTAGTAGACATTGAGGCCCACAGCAAGTTGAACCATGCAACCAAAGTAGTCAGCGGTGTGGCAGAAAGATAGAGATCTCTCCTTACTTCTTCCACATCTGGGGCAGGAATGTATGGTCCCCACAGCGAAGGGGGGTGGTTCTGAATGTGTGGTGAGTTGTTAAGTGGTCTGTTGACTTCAAGGCACTGCTGCCTCACAACGCCAGAGATCCGGGTTCAATTCCCAGCTTGGGTCACTATTTATTATGCAGAGTCTGAACTTTCTCCCCATGTCTGTGCTCCAGTTTCCTCCCGCAATCCGAAAGATGTGCGGGTTTGGTGGATTGGCCATGCTAAATTCCTCCTTTGATGAAGACGGTAAATATATGGGATTGCGGGAATAGAGCCTGGGTGGGATTGTTGTCAGTGCAGGCTCGATGGGCCTCCATTCTGCACTGTAGAGATTCTGTGAAAATCTATGAAATGATGCTGCCTGGTGCATAGGCTTTAAAATCTTGAACAAAATGAAGACCTCCCACTTCCCTCACATACCCACAGGGTGGGAGGGAGGGGGTGGTTTGCTCTGTATCTCTCGCATCTGCTCTTTGACACTTAGTTTCTGAATGACTTGGTGGTAACTTAGGAGCAGAATCACATGGATCGCCACGCAACCCTCTCTCCCCCTACTATACCCACTGATAATTCAGTCCTGTTCTTGATGAACCCAGACAGGCTCAGCTACATTGACCATCCACTTCTCCTGCCCACTCCCGCTAAACCCCACTTTGCCGCACAGTAAAGGATGCTCCCTTTGTCATTAGTAATTGGTGCACAGACTGAAGCCAGACTGAGGGAGCCTTTTGGACAGAATGGGGCAAAACGGCTCAGGTCAGTTGAAAGGGAGAAATTTAGCACCTGATCCGATTCTAGAACCTTGTGTATCTCTGGTAGAAACCAGACCGAGTGTCTCACACCAGCCAGCTGTGTCGCATACTAGGCCCCTGCGCACTTACATGAGGAGGATGGCATGGTGGCACGGTGGTTAGCATTGCTGCCTCACAGCACCAGGGACCCGGTTCGATTCCAGCTCTGGAATGTGGAGTTTGCACACTCTCTCCATCTCTGCCTGGGTTTCCTTCAGGTGATGCGGTTTCCTGTCGCAGTTCAAAGATGTCCTTACTATCCCAAGATGTGTAGGTTAGGGGGATTGGCCAGGCTAAATTGCTTCTTAGTTTCCCAAGATTAGGTTTAAGTTTTATTAGCGTCACAAGTAGACTTTGCATTAATACTGCAATTAAGTTTCTGTGAAAATCCCCCATACTCCAGTGCCTGTTCGGGTACACCGAGAGAGAATTTAGCATGGCCAGTGCACCTAACCAGCATATCTTTCAATAGGTGTGTAAATAGGCAGGAATTGCATGACTTGAAAAGGATGCTCTTCCAGAGAATCAGCGCAGACTTGATGGGATGGGTGGCCTTCTTCTGCTCTATAGGGGATTCCATGAAATCTAATTCTATGAGTTTAATGCTCTTTAGCGATGGAAATCTGCCATTCTTACCTGGTCTGGCCCACAGACCGACAGCAGTGTGGTTGACTCTCAACTGCACCCAGTTTGGACATAAACCTGGTGCTGTCAGACTTCTTACAGTAAATGCTGGCCAGCCAGCGACGCCCATGTCCTACAAATAAATAATAAGAAACCCCCCCCGGGCAACAGTTACCATGAACATCTCTGTGGGCAACTGCGGACCGAGCTTTGGGGGCCGCATTGCAACGGAAACGGGAAGCTCTGCCTTCCCCTCGAATGTGGCACCTGCCCCGGCAGGGCAGTCTTCCTTTAATCGGGGGTCCACCAGCAGGTTCAAAAGAGTGAAGTGTTTATACGTCTGAAATCTTAATCTTCTAAAATCTGCTTCTGCTGCAAAAAAAGCCCGTGGCCTGTCTTCTTCAACTAACGGTTCTTCTTTTTAATCTTATTTGCATTCATATTATCC
Source organism: Sphyrna mokarran (assembly GCA_024679065.1). Taxonomy (NCBI): domain Eukaryota; kingdom Metazoa; phylum Chordata; class Chondrichthyes; order Carcharhiniformes; family Carcharhinidae; genus Sphyrna; species Sphyrna mokarran. The sequence continues at coordinate 34,929,985 of JAGIQG010000026.1, forward strand.
TCGCAGGTGGTACTCCGATACGAGGTAAGAATGATGGAAGTCGGTGAACTTTCACCTTTCCTTTTAATTTTCTTTCCGTTTTGGTTACTTTTCCTATTCATTTTCTTTCTGATCGTTTCATCTTTTTTGTTTAAAGAAGAAGATTTTTTTAAGTTTATGTCTGGTATTTTGTCGCAGTCCGTCCTTTTGTGTTTTTTTTTTAGAAAAGACTTGTATTAAATTGAGCAAGATTTCTCTCTATTCGATATGCTTTAGGTTGAAAGCATATCGCAGCTTTGTGTGTCATGAAGTCAGTCACAGCTCCATATTTGTCTCTCAGTGTCTGCCCACCCCCCACCACAAGAAAGCTTCTCTTCCTCTCTCTCTCTCTCTCCTTTTAATTTTGAAGCCTCGTCATTTACCGAGTTAATTCATTCCTTTTGGAGGACCTTGCCGCCTTTTTTTGTTTAGCAATTGCCTTGAGGGCCCTCCACCCAGGCCTCCCCACCGAACCAGCTGACGGAACGACTGTTTTTTTTTTGGCAGCGGTTATAACGGCTTAAAATTGTAGACTCCCCCCCCCCTCCCCTCCCCCCACCCCCTCCCGCGGAAGACGAGGTGGCCCGTGCTCGGGAGGGAAGAGCTTCAGAGCTCTGAGTGGCTTCGCGTCGAGACGGGGCACTCGCTCGACGAAATGATTTGTGTACCCAGCAGCCTTGTTGATTAAAAAAAAAGAGAAATAAATTATGTTTTTTGGCGTGCTCTTTAAATGATTTTTTTTTTTGAAACTGAATCCAGCGATGTGAAGGTCTTTGTACATTAACAAGGTGGCAGAATTTATCTTTGTTTATAATGTCAATAACTCACATACCGTAGATTATTTCAGTGTTAGATATGTGTGTTAATATGTTTCAATGTCTGCCAAAGCAGCCTTGCACTCTGATTCCGCTGTTGCGTTATTCAAAAGAAAGCTGACTCTCAAACTGTCTACCCAGTTCAACTCCGTCTACCCACTTCAACCCTGTCTACCCAGTTCAACTCCGTCTACCCACTTCAACCCTGTCTACCCAGTTCAACTCCGTCTACCCAGTTCAACTCCGTCTACCCAGTTCAACTCCGTCTACCCACTTCAACCCTGTCTACCCAGTTCTGTCACTGCCTAATCTTCAAACGTCATGTCCATCGTAAATGTGTATGTGGAGGCTCTCCCCGCCAGCCCTCCCCCAGTCCCCCTCTCACTCCTTTCCCCCTGCGTCCAATTTTCTCCTGAGTTCAGCCAGGGCCGTAACAAGTGTGATGCTATATTTCACTACTGTACTTCCTCCTGGCTTTTGTTCCCCCCACCCCCACCCTGCCAACCCTGGGTTGCTAGCCAGTGACACTGCTGCTACAAGGAAAGTGGGGTAAAGAACAGGCCTAGCAATAATGTTCCTCGTGATCAAAGTGCTCATACACCAGAGAGAGTTAAATGGCATCCTTGGGACGGTCCCCCCCACCCCCGGTCCAAATCTACAGGGAGGTGCCGCAGAGAAAGACTGAGTCGGTGCGTTGGAGGTGAGACCGACCTTGCTGCTTTCTCGGTTTAATTACTGAAATCTGGGCTAGTCCGGAGATGTTATTCCTCGCCGGCTCCTGCAGCTTTCACCCAGAACCTCTGCCACCATTACTGCAGAAACATATTACCCAAGAGGGTCACCTCACGCCAGAACTCACAATTGTACATTGCCTCTCTTTGATGAGAGCGTCAGTCTTTTCCTGTGGGGAGCAACCTTAGCAAAATTCCCCATGTTCTTCTTTGGAAATCCACGTAATTCTTGAGAGACGGCGTAATGTGTTTATGGTATTCTGGATAACCATCCAGTGTGAATAAAACTGGGCAGCTATTCGTTAGCAGTGTGTGCTCTGATTCACTACAGATGCTGATCGAAAAGCGATTGCTGCCAATTTTTTAAGCTTCTTCGTCAAGCCATTGACTGTTGTAAATTTCTCACGGCTTGCATGCTGTGCAGATACAAGGAGTCATTCTCTGCCTGGCCCCTGTGACTTTTGAAGAAGAGGGTCATTAGTCTTTGGCTTGGCTGCAGTTGCACTCTTACTGACAGATTTCCAACGTTGAGGCACAGTGTGGTGGGACAATGGCATGTACCCAAAAAATTATTCGGGCGATCCCTAATTACCTGAGGAAAGAAGGTTGGAGGGAATGCAGGAGGAAGGGATATCTAGATAGGGAAGTGGGGTTTTTTTGGATACAGACTCAAAAACTGGATCATTTCTTTTCCCCCAATGGGCTTTTGCCATTTTCATAAACACAGGATTTTAGGCCCTCGCTTAGACGAGACCGGAAATTTCCACCCGAGGTCAACAAAGATTTCCATCGTGGGACCCTCATCCGCGCTGGTTCCATGGTGGGTGAGGGGGTAGACTTCTAGCCTCTATTGGCTATTTATTGAGAGTGAAGCAAGACATATCGTACAGTTGTACTTGGAGGGCATTATTGCAGAGTTTTGATCATTATTTTATAGGTACAAGAAGATTTTGAACCATTTCAATAAATGCTTCATGACCATTGAGTTAACATTAAGAGAAAATGATTTGTGGTTCATCTCGTCATCGAGAAGGTGGGCTCTCTGTGTCCTTCTCGATTCGATGACCCATTCTTAGTTTCTTCTCCTTATCCGTATTGGGTGCTTTCTTTGCTCACAGGTGCCCGTTTCCGTGGGCAGCATTTTACCATCTTCCACTGGTGCCTTCGCAGGTGGAGAAGTCCAACTATCGGCCATTTTAACTATTGGCCACTTTAACTATTGACCACTTTCCTCACGGTCTCAATTCTGAGGCTGGCGGGTGGAGTTCAGGGATGTGGTGGAGGGAAACTCCTGACAGGTCACTCTATTTGGGCCTCAGGTAGGAATTGGGGAAGGGTTGGTGGTGGGGGGAAGGGGGCTGGGCAGCACCTCCTATAAAGGCCTTCTTTCCATATGGAGCATTGCCCCCCCAATCCCCACCCAGCCTCAGTGTCTGCCGTCCTGCAGGTTCTGTCCTCTTCTAGGTTCTGACCGCGACTGTGTTTATTCAGAGCAAGCCATTGAAAATCCCCAAACTGCAGGAATTGTTTGGCAACGTTTCCTTGTGCTGCTTCATAATTACACCAACCCCATGCTCCAGGGCTTTTGTGTGAATGACTAATCCACCAATATGCCCAGAACAATGCTGAAAAGTCTTCCCTGTGTGTAGTAATGGCTACCACCCCCACACTGGTGGGATCAGGATTGGATGCTCAGCACATTAGCAAAGCGGTCATCCCGGAATTCCTGACCAAGCGTGTCTGAATGACAGAAACCAGGATCGGGGTTGTGCCCCGGCCTCTATTGGCTGACAGATGTGCGGATTAGGTTGATTAGCCATGCTAAATTGCCCCTTCGTGTCGAGGGAATATGTAGGGTCAATACTTGGGGTTAAACGGATAGGGCTTGGGTGGGATTGTTGCCATGTAGGTTTGATGGGTCTCCTTCTGCACTGTAGGGATTCTATGACAGACTGGGACGATACGTCTAATCACAACGTCCCGGTGAAAAAGTTGGGGGGGGGGTTAATGGCGGGGGGGCAGGGGGAAGGATCAACTCGGGTTCCATTCCAGAAAGATGACCAGGAGCTGTTTCCACACGGATGCTCGGTTAGGGCAGGTTGGGTTTGACTGTGAACCCCCCTGCTTGTTTGAACAGTTTAGTCACAAGGCCTCAGCAGCGAAGGATGACCACTTGGGTACACGCTGAGACCTAGCAAGCAGGAATCCAGCAACCAGCGTCACTCCGGAAAGAGAAGGGATGGAAACCGGAGGGGAAATTCTAGATGTTCCTCACGAAGAAGCTTTGGAAAATATCTTGCCCGCTATTTTTCATTTTCGGAACATCATCTGAGCGACAAGTGTCACAGTTTCAGAGCTGGGGTTGGAAAACCAGCAGCATCAAGGCCCAGTCCCTCATTAAGGAATGAAGCCTATGACCTCAGATGTGTTTTCTCCAGCTGTAAGATGCCCTTTACAGTGGCATTTGTACAAATAAATCACAAGAGAGTGACCTAAAGCAATAAAGCAGCTTGACATGAAATATGTCAGAGTGTGCGGGGCCAGGGTTCATAGCTGTTTGCTGCTAAGGCTACAGTGGGCTGTGTAAGGGCAATCGTGTGAAGGTCTGAACATTCAATCAGAAATGACAAGGCCTGGAGCGGAGAATTAATACCTCATCCTGAGTGTATTAGATTTGGTTAGCTCTGTAAGTGCTGAAGTTTATTTGTACCCATTTCAATCCTCCCCTACGTAAGGTGATTTATGTTGAATGTGGATCCCAAACAAATTTCCCAATTAATTAGGGCGTGCATGATTCAGATTTGAACAAGAATATTCAATCAAATCCACATTCAGCGCCTATATTCCTCTTGCTAGTGGAATGTCCATTCAGGATCATATTCCCATCACCCTCCATCTCCCCTTGGATTTAATCATTTAAGGGTACCGTGGTTAGCACTGTTAACTCACAGCTCCAGGGCTCTGGGTTCAGTTGAGTCACTGCCTGTGTAGAGTTTGCACATTCTCCACATGGGGTTTCCTCCGGATGCTCCCATTTCCTCCCACAGTCTGAAAGATGTCCTTACAATCCCAAGATCTGTAGGTTAGGCACATTGGCCATGCGAAATTGCCACTCAGTGTCCCGAGGTACATAGGTTAGAGGGATCTGCTGGTTAAATATGTGGGGTTACAGGGATAAGTCTAGATGGGATTATTGTCGGTACAGACTCAATGGGCCTAATGGCCTCCTTCTGCACCGTGGGGTTTCTATGAATCGCTCAACCGTTGAGAGATTGTGGCTGCGTGATTGGCACAATTTGTGGCAGTCATTACAGTTTGGTTAAAATAGGACTGAAAATATGCGAGACTAGGTTAGTAGACATTCCCTCCTTGCAAAGGGTTACCACTGAGATCAGTTGGGGGTTGAGCTCTGACCTCTATTGGCTGACAGATGTATGGGTTAGGTTGATTAGCCATGTTAAATTGCCCCTTTGTGTCAGGGGAATATGTAGGGGGGGGTTAAGCGGATAGGGCTTGGCTGGGATTGTTGCCAGTGCAGGCTTGATGGGCCAAATGGTCTCCTTCTGCACTGTAGGAATTCTATGACACATTGGGACGATACATCTAATCACAATGGCCTGGTGGAAAGGGGGATGGGGGGCAGGGGGAAGGATCAACTCGGGCTCCATTCCAGAAAGATGACCAGGAGCTGTGCACACATGGATGCTCGGTGAGGCCAGGTTGGGTTTGACTGTGAAACTCCCTGCTTGTTTGAACAGTTTAGTCACAAGGCTTCGGTAATGAAGGATGACCACTTGGGTAGACGCTGAGACTTAACAAGTGGAAACCCAGCAACCAGCAACCGGAGTCAGGGTTTGCTTTGACAGCAGGCCTTAAAGATCCCTGCCCTCTGAGGTTGAAGCTGGGTGCTTGATAAGATGCCCACACTGGTGGGCACATCTCTTAATGCCAGTGCAGTCACAGGGAGAGGGAATTTTTCCACCCCACCGGCCACGGGACACGAGCCACGCAAAGTTCCATTGACGTCGGGTGGGATTTTCCGGCCTTGGGGTGAATGCAGCTGGAAAATCCCATCCAGGGAGTTTCCTGTTCCTTTCTGCAACATGAAGCGAATCTGTGGATGATAAACCTCAGCTGATCCCTGTTAAATGGACTGGCCCCGTTTACACGATATCTGCAACAGTGCCCTGTTGCTGTGGTGGACGGGTCAGGTGCCTGTGGTGATCCTACTTCACGCTATCTATCGGAATTTTATTATCTTCTTTTACAAGCTCAGTCATTGCTAACTGTTGCAATGACGTCGGGAGTTAGAGTGAAGTTGAAAGAATCGTTTCCCATCCCCCTCTAGAGCTGACCACATTGTTTACTCTGCGCGTGGGCACTCTTGAGTTTTGCAGCACTGGTGATTGGCATTAACTGCCTTGGGCAGGTAGGCAGAGTCTTCAGAGTGTCCTGGGGTGAGAGGGAGGAGGAAGCTCCTCTGAAAAAAAAAACGACAGCTGAAAAGAGGTCCCCTGTCACTCCGGCAGAGATCCTGGATTAAGAACCCCACCACTCCTCGTGCAAGTAGAGATCCCTTGCCCTGAGCCTGCCAGCTGTTTATCTAGTGAGCGACACACTGTACTCGGGTGGAGGGGACAAATCAACATTGGCAATCCGAGCGGGGAGGAAGGTCAGTGGCGGGCGGGTGGGGGAATGCAGCCAGTTCTGCGCACCGTGTGTGAGAGTTCCTGGGATTTTAACTCGGCCCCGCTGCCGTTTGTCTCGTGACAGGTGCTCTGCAGATTGAGAACAGCGAAGAAACTGACCAGGGGAAATACGAGTGCGTGGCATCGAACAACGCTGGAGTGCGGTACTCTCCTCCTGCTAACCTTTACGTGAGAGGTAGGGAGCGGCTGAATACTCAACACCCTCTCGCTACAGGGTGCTGGGCCTCTCGCACGACTGCTATGATCTCCTAGTTTCCTGAGTGTTTGCTTTCTATGAAAGAAGTTCAGCGCAGGGGCGTATACTCTGGTTATGTTGGATTCTTATAGGAAACCTCCTAAGAAAATCCATCAGATCTCCTGGGAAGAATATCGTAGCTTTAATGGCAGGTAAAATTTGTCCATTTTTGACAATGGGCCGAATGGCTTCCTCCTGCACTCGAGGGATTCTATGAAAAGCCTTTTCTTTTTGTCTCTGATGCTTTGGCCCCACTTTCTGAAAAGGGTTTTGCTAAAACCACGTCTCCGGCCTATTCCTAACGTGTTTATGTGAAGTGACGGGATGAGGATTGTTGAGGGGGGAGTCTGGCCTAATTCCTTAAAATCCCGAATCTCTTCCATCAAAATTACAAATAGTGTTTAACCTAACAGTAAACATACTCTTCCTGCTGGAAATGCTGGATAACAATCGGTGGTACGAACTTTGAACTCTGTCCCTGACTCAGATGCATGGAGGTCAATCCCATCACCCTGGCTGATTAATTTACTGAGAAGATTGGAGGCTGAAACTGCCTGTCCGAAGAATAAATCATTTTAAGCCCTCTGTAATTCTTGCTAAAATCCATCTATGTGACAGGTAGTTTAAAATAAATATTGAAGGTTGTCAAACAAGCTAATTTAATTAGAGGTGCACTCCTTAGGAAGGGAAAAGTGTAAAATGACCCAGACAAGATAGCACCTTTGTTTTGTACTCTCCAAAATAAGGTTTGCCAACCCTCCAGGATTGGCCTGGAGTCTCCAGGAATTGGAGGGCAATCTCCAAGGCGCTGTTGCGTGTGCGACTCTGGAGAAAGCCCATCGGAACATGAAGAAAGTTTGATTGTTTGGCCATTTTCATTTCTCTTTAAATTAATGAAAATGGGGCGAAGTAAGACTTGGTTTGACTGACAGTCAAGCATCATCCAACTGGGTATTGAGGACTTTTTTTTTTGCTTTCTGATTGGTTTCATAAGTCACAAGGATGGAAGTGTCAGCTGATTTATGGGAAGAGTGCGGGGTGGGGGTGATGAAACCTCCCGGAGTACAGCCCCATCACAGTGGCAGCCTACTCCATTAGGGTAGAACAGAGAAAGTCCCCCATTCTGGAAGATCTAAAAAGTTAATTATTCTGATGTCATCTAACTTCAATCAAAAATAATCCAAACTCCAAGGTAGAGGTCTAAAAGCAAGGGGATCAAAAACAGAAAGAGCCGTTTGATCAAGTTTAGCAGAATAAAGTCAAAATAATGTTTATTTATTAGTGTCACAAGATCTCATTCAGTTACATAGCACTGTGAAAACTAACTTGGGTGATGTCATTCCCATGTGATGTCACTATGATGGTTCTGTTTGATTGAAGAATTGAGTTAATTCATGAGATTGGCTAGAAATGGTCATGTGACATTCCCTCCATCTCCACCATTGACGATGGATGTTCAGTAAGCACACGCAAGTGCTTTATTTTGGCCAAAATCGAGTAGCGACCAGATTGTGCAATATAAAGGCAGGGAGGGATATTAAAAAGTGTCCCCTCATCATGACTGTGTCCAAGTGTGTTAGGATCCACTTGGTGCACCTAACAAAAGGGCCAGCTGGCATGGTGAGAGCACACTCAAAATAACTCTTCAGATTGTCCCTAAATTAGACCTCCCTTAATCTGGCGCACATAAAATTCTCTCAATTTGCACACCTTTGTAGTGGAGCCCAAGAGGCGTAGGCAAAAGTCGTAGGTAGAAGGAGGATTGGAATGAGTCACTCACTGAGTGTTAAAATGGGTGGCGCGGGCTCGTAGGGCTGAAGGGCCTGTTTCCTGTGCTGTGTTGTTCTTTGTTCTCTGTTAGAGGCCAGTGTCCCTTCATCAGATTCCCTTCATTTACAACCTCTCTTCCACTCCTAAGAGTGCTTCAGGTACAAAGTCAGAATCTGGAATCTCAGTAGCCCTGCCATTTCTCGAGACTCCCTGATTGGACAGGCAATCGTTGCCTCAATCATACTCCAAGAGGCCCACCTCATGGGCCTTGTTGAGGGTATTACAACAATGCTACAACCAACCCAATTGCAGCATTGGCCGGTTCATTTTTATTTGGATTACCCGCTGATCACTCAATCTCTTGATCAAGACTTTTCAAGCCCCCCCCCCACTTCAAACCATGAGATATACGCCCCTGTTCTATCTGAAGATAGGCTATAAATTTTAGGTAGTGAGGGAAGGATCTAATTCAGTCTTTTTATGCAACTTGTCATTACAGAATGTGTTTCAGCTCAATTGAAGAGAATCGATGTACAGAAATTAAAAGGTCCCGGATCTCACTGGCTCTCTATCCATTCCAGTCTTGATCACTTCCGTCCAAAGATGGAATTCCATTGTACAAAGTGTGCACTAATTTGGAATAAAGAATTCCCATTTATTTTAGTTGTGTCTGTAATTACCTCAGCCTGATCCCATCATATCTGAAACGCAGCCCATGAAATAGTGATCCTTTCACTCAAGGTCATTAATAGATAAGATCCTTCGTTCTTTTTCCTTGAGTCTACAGAATGTTGTAACTTCAAATTTAACAGTTACCTAACTGTTTAGTATCATATTATATTTTCTAGAAAATTTATCTTTTCAAAAAATTCTCGAGCAATGTGCCAGAGAAAACATATTATGGGACATTGTGTAAAAACACAAAATGGCTAACAACTGTTACCTCAAAAGCTGGAATGGAAGATAAGGCCAGTGGATTTTCCAAACCATTGAAAAATATTGTTGGTTTTCAATGATTTAAATTATTTACAATATCTTTTTATAATTTGGATTTTGAGCCAATGATTATTGATCGCAGAGGAGTGGGAAAGGATTAAATATCATGCCCTGTGTAACTTTTCACAAATTTGTGTAAATCAGGGATAAACCTGCTGTCCATCTCCAAACTATCAATTGTCTATTCAGTTTCTTCTGGAAATAACTATCAGTTGGGAATTGTTGAATCTACCATCGATGCCTAAGAATAGATCTGGAAAAAGGCTGATGGCAAAATGTTGTTTTTTTTTCAGGTGTACACAAACAGCGTGCAGTTTCTAGAAATCCCTTGACCCCTAAAAATCGGACATTGTGTGCAGAGAGATCCTAAGCCTCTCACACCACCGGGTTTTTTTTTAATCTTGGTCCAGTTCAGCTGATCCTAATTGGCACCTCTGCAAAAATGAACTCTTCCCGAAACCATTTCCCAAATCCTTCCTGCTCATTGTAACTGGGGTTCTGTGCGGTAACCGACCCATTGCAATTGATTTAAGAACTCAAGAGACCATTAAGTAAAATGCGCTGCCTGAACGCATATTGTATTTCCCCCTAACTTGTGTTGTCATTTTAAGCAGGACTAAATGCCAAGTATTTTATTTAACGTTTCCTGAAAGCCAGGGAAGCAACATATTGACAGAGAGGTCAGCCAGCAGCAGCGTTGTACTGCGCGACTCAAACTGTAGGCATCACCAGGAGCGGCAGAAAGGAGTTGGGGGCCATTAGTGAGTTCTGTGCTTGGTATCCGATGAGCTTCCACACAGCAGGGAATACTTTGAAGAACATGCACGTGGCTTACTAGTCCCTGATGGGAGACAGACCTAAGAAACAAATGAATGCCTCCCCTTGGAGTCTTTGCAGTCTCAGGAGGCTTATACTTGAAGATCTAAAATAATCGAGACATCCAAAAATAGCTCAGTCTGGCAATAGAGACCAGGTGGTAGATGATTTGACGGGTTCAGTTGTAGAATAATGAATACATGAGAGCAATCAAGAAGGGGTGTGATGTCTACGCCTCTAACTGCAAAAGTTTCAGATTGGAAACAAAAATTGGTGCGTAGCTCTCAAAACCAAAGCTGCAATCGTGATGAAAGCTATAGGAGCAGAATTAGAGCATTCGGCCCATCGAGGTTGCTCCACCACTTGGTCATGGCTGACTTATTGCTCAACGCCATTCTCCCGCCTTTTCCCCGTAACCTTTGATCCTTTTCCCAATCAAGAAGCTATTTATTACTGTCTTAAGTACGCTCAATGACCTGGCTTCCTCCTGTGGCAATGAAGTGTTATTGCACAGACTATCTCACTTTGCGCAGAATGTCTGTATCTCCTCAACAATAATGGACTGACTCTTCTGGCAAAATTTATCTCCTGCCCCATCCTCAGCCCCTCTCCATCGCGACACAACTAAGCAGCTTTGTCACTGCCCTCCCCCCCCGAAATGTTGTTAGGTTCTCACCTGCCATATGCATTCAGTCCCTCCCCAAGTTTTGAAGCTTAAAAGTTTTAAAACTTTGATTATTAGTGTCACAAGTAGGCTTACATTAACACTGCACTGAAGTTACTGTGAAAATCCTCCAGTTGCCACCTGTTTGGGAACACTGAGGGAGAATTTTAGCATGGTCAATGCATCTAACCGGTGCGGCTTTCAGGCTGTGGAGGGAAACCGGAACACCCGGAGGAAACCCATGCAGACACGGAGAGAATATGCAGACAGTGACCCAAGCTGGGAATCAAACCCCGGTCCCTGGCACCGTGACGCACCAGTGCTAACCACTGTGTGCCACCGTGCCACTCTGTGACTCAGTCCTATCAGTGCCTAGAGGCGAATAATCCATACCTCCAACCTCAACATGAGAGGAGTCTTGAGTGGAGGATGAATTGTTTCAATTAAAGCCTTGCAATCTCTGAAACCTCGTTGAATAAACAGCCCAATCAGAGTGAATTGATATTGAATCACGAGCAGTTCTGTGCTGCATATTCGAGTCCGTTGAGAGCAGAGCTGGAGGATTCACTCATTAAATTTTTGATTCTTTAACAGCTGACAGAAAGAAGTCTTTCATCCCATCCGCCTGGGCACAGCTCCAGCTCCAGCCTGGGAGATGAAAGCATGGCAATCAGCCTTCTTTTTCTTCCTGCTTTTTTTTATATAAAAATATGACATTCTCCAGTATCTCAGTGCATATTGGAGCCAAATCTTTGGTAGCAAAAATAAAAAGCTACTTCAAGATGTCTGCTGTTTAAAGTGTACCAAAAGACCAATTCTTTTGCAATGAAGCAGGTGGAGGCTGCATTTGTTTAGACACTATCGCCATATTGTCGTGCACAGCTCTGCCTGAAATGAGGTCTGGTCGCTCCCTACCATTAGTGATCCTTTTCCAACCTACACTCTTAGCTCATTCTGCCAATTTTATATTCCAGACTGCAGGAAACTGGCAGAGATCCATATCAATAAAAAAGGAGCAAGTATTTTCAAAGTGAGAATGCTCTTAATCTTGCTTCAGGGGAGCTAGCCTATCAAAGTGATTTAATACCACAAGAGGCAAGGTTTTCTGAGCACTAATCCACCTTTCTGTTATTAGAAATCTTGTATAGGGCACACACAAACATACGCATGCATGAACATGCACGTATGAACGGGCACACGCACATGAATATGCACATGTGAGCACATGCATGCACACACATATGCATGAACATTAACAAATGCGTGTGTGTGCACACATACACACACACTCACACACACACACACACACACACACACACACACACACACACACACACACACACACACACACACACACACACACACACACACACACACACACACACACACAACCACACACACACACACACACACACACACAACACCACACACACACAACACACACTCACACACACACACATACACACACATACACACACACACACACATACACACACACACACACACACACACAGACATACACACACACACACACGCACATTAAACAGCATTCAGTAGATTTGTATCTTAATGTCCAAGGGCGGGGGGGAGAAAAATGTATGATAGTATCATTGAATTTTACAACATAATGCAGGCTTCACTTTCATACCCACTTAGTTCCATTCTCCTTGCCCTTTTCCACATTCTCTCTTCACTCCCTTTTTTAACTAGGAATCAAAGGTCCATTATGCTTGTCAAGATTAGCAGGAGAGAAACCAAGGTACATTTAAATAGACAAACAACAAAGGTCAGTAAAGATTTAGGCAAGATGGATAGATTGATAGAGACATGGCTATAAGACAGAAGTTTGGACTGGGAGCTGTTCCATTTTGAATCTGTGTGTGAACCATTGGCTGCGCCAATCCAATTTTTCTGCCATGTACACCCCTCGTTTGTGCTCCCAAAGGAGCACGGCTCCACGATGAGAGGAGAAAATCATTACTAATCCCTCCCCCTTCCCAATGAGTCCTCGAGGCAGCAAACCAATCCACTGGCCATAAGGAGATAATTTTCCTTCTATCCCTGCTTCCTAACTAGCAAGGCCGAGACCGTCTGGCCTCTGATGTTTATTTCTATCACACAGGCATCTTATTTCTGATGTATTCTCCCTGCCTCTTGTTCGAGCAGAGTGCAGAGCTGCTCGAGGCCATCCTCTCCTTATGCTGTTACAACTAATAATTTGAGAATGATGAAATGACAACACAAAGGGGAAATATTAATGCAGTATATTAACATAATGGCTGCGCTGTAAGTAGATCAGTATTCCCAGCTGAGAGTTATGAATTCCACTCCACCGACAGTCAATTTACCAGAATACAAATTGTTAAAAATATATATTATCCTCTTTTGCATGCCTTCTATGTAAAGTACCACTCACAGCGTAAGAAAGTGATTTGTTTTGTTAAAAATTGTGTTCTTTCCTATTGCTTGTGAATCACCAGTGGCCCTGAGCTCCCTCTTCAGAGGCTGAAGTGGTGACTAAGGCAACGGGCTGACTCCGGTGTTGGGGGACAGTTGCTCGATGGCCGCTTCAACCTCCTGAAGATCTGACCTCTGAGGCGACCAAAGGTCATGGATGGAAGTGTGCGCTGACCGGACAAGTAATATGTCATTTGAAAAAACTCTATTTGTGGCCCGTTGCCGTTAGACAAGTTATGACGTTAGAAAAGATAGTCAAGTCAATTGGATGGAAAGGTGAAAGGTCATTGGTGATGTATTGAAGATAACACAAATGATTTCTTTCCCCCGCCCCCCCCCAACCCCACCCCAATCGTAATTTTAATTATAAAATAATACTAGGGGGATAGATATTTGATCCCTCTCTGAGCTTTCCTGCCTAACCCGCGACAAACAAGGTTTGACTGTGGTTTTTTCTTTCTTTAAATAAAGGATTTGTGTCTGCTGTGGGGTGGGGGGGTGGGGGGGGGGAGGGGGAGAGGAGTGGAGGGTGGGGTGGGGTGGAGGGGGGGGTAGGGAACAGTGGACTCCTCTCGCCAGCGAGAAGCGTGCAGTCAGCCTGCGGAACAAGGCCCGGCCTAGCGCACTGCAGGCTGATGCTCCCTCGGCACAAGAGGCCGAGAGCTGGAGTCGGCTGTTCCTACCCCAGCTGGATTGGGGGGGGGTTGGTGGGAAAGCGGGGGTTGCAATCCAGCCACATCTCTTTCACTCTTTCAGAAGGCTTGCCGGGGGGCTGGGGGGGGGGCCAAATTGCCCAGCATGCTGGTAAGAACGGCAAGAGGGCAGAGTTATTTATTGTAGGGGGGGGTGGGGGGTTGCGGGGGGTTGGGGGCAAGCTCGCCATCGGAATTCCGAAGCCGACCGCAAGAAGTGAAAAAGATGGAAAGGGAATGAAGGAAATGTTTTTTTTTAAAGCTACGTGTTTTAAGATAATGCAAGAGCCTTGCGTTAGTTTTTGTTTATTTTTTAATTTGATTTGTCAATGGAATTGTTTGAGCTAAATATCGATTCCCTCAGGACTAATTATTGAGGCGACACACTAAAAAGAAAATTGATTCTTGAAGGTTTAGGCGAAAAGGTCAAAGGTCGTTAGTGAGAGTAGATGTTGCAGCTAAAAGCCTTGAAGAGGCCTTTTTACTCTCTCTGTGTTTCCCCTATTTCTCTTCTCCCCATGTCATTGTGTTCTGCATCAAACCCCCTACATCCCTCAGAGCTACGAGAAGGTTGGTGTGTTTTTCTTTTTTACTTTTTTTAACCCACATTACATATGAATAATCTTTTTATTAAAAAAAAACTAAACCCCCACAGCACAGTTCAGATAATTTGCACTAGTCTGTGGGTCCCCGTTTTTGCATCCCGAAAAGATTTTCCCCACTTGTTTTGGTAATGTGTTGTGCCTTGTGGTGATGATACCTTGGCGCTTGTACACTGTTGCCTGGTGCATGTTGGGAGAATGTAATAACATGCTGCATGCTGCTATGTCACGCTAAAACATGCTATGACAAGACAGTGTTCCTGCTGCATTTCAATGAGGTTTCACGGTTTAAAGCTGGGCTTGGAGGCTGCCAGCCACCTGTTTATACCATTTACACTTGGATTACATTGAGAAGTAACTACCTGATGAGACAACTTTGTGTGTGTGCGTGTGCGTGTGTGTGTGTGCGTGTGCGTGTTTGTGTGTGTATGTGTGCGCGTGTGTGTGTGTGTGTATATGTGCATGCGTGTGCGTGCGTGCATGTGTGTGTGTGTGCGTGCGTGCGTGTGTGTGTGTGTGTGTGCGTGTATGTGCATATGCATGCGTGTGTGTGTGTATGTGTGAGGACGGAAGGGGCAGAGAGGAGAAGGCAGGTTTTGCAATGTGAAGGGGTTCCTGGGTACCTTTTGTGGCACACATTGTGGGGTTGAGGTGTCAAAAGGTCAAATGGGAGGTCAAAGATGGCAGCCATTGAAAGGTGCTATGCTGTCTTCCAAGATTTCCCTGAGATGGTGACAATAGAGTGATAACATTGCAGGTGCTGAAGTCGTTTTAGAAATCTACCTGATTTTTCAAACAATCGATGGTGTGATTGTGGGGGAAGGGGTGAAGAAGGTTGAGGCCCAGTAGATGAGGTTGGCTTCAGTAACCTATAGATGCATAAAGAAGTGCAGAGCGAGGAGACTCCACTGCAATCCATCTGAGGAGTCCCATTGTCTACTGTATCCCTTCTATCAAACCTTGCTATGAATAATTATTCATCAGTCGTGCATCAGCAAATAAATTATCCACACTGCCTTCTTTGGCAGACCATCATTCCATTCATTCACCATTTTCTGTGTCAAGTAGTTAACTCTCATTCTCTGAGAGTTTTAATTCTCTGTCTTCCAAGTTTGAGATCCCTATTAAACACATTAGAGTGGATTCTCCCACTGCGCTCACCCCAAAAGCGGAGAATCCTACCCAATCTTTGCGTGGTTCACTTCCCGGCTGCTAAGATTCCCGTGGTGGATGGGACAGGAAAATTCCTCCCCTGTTGATCTTTATTGCGTCCATATCTTTGAAGATTTGATAACTTCAGTACAATTACCTGTGATTGCTCTGCTCTCCTGTGCCAAGATTTCCAACTTTTATAGCATTTCCTCACATCTCAGATGCCTCAATCAAACTATCAGATTAATTGCTCTTTGCTCCAGTTCCTGGATGTTCCCACAATGTAGTGAGTTGAATTGTGCACAGTACAATGGGGTCACTTAGCTCAGTTGGCTGGACAGCTGGTTTGTGATGCAGAGTGATGCCAACAGTGCAGGTTCAATTCCCGTACCGGCTGAGATTATTCATGAAGGCCCTGCCTTCTTGATCTCGGTAGACGATAGTGATGGTAACTCAGTTCCAGCCGATATTAGTGATGGTAACTCAGTTCCAGCCGATGTTAGTGATGGTAACTCAATTCCAGTCAATGTTAGTGATGGTAACTCAGTTCCAGTCGATGTTAGTGATGGTAACTCAGTTCCAGTCGATGTTAGTGATGGTAACTCAGTTCCAGTAGATGTTAGTGATGGTAACTCAGTTCCAGTTGATGTTACTGATGGTAACTCAGTTCCAGCCAATGTTAGTGATGGTAACTCAATTCCAGTTGATGTTAGTGATGGTAACTCAGTTCCAATTGATGTTAGTGATGATAACTCAGTTCCAGTCGATGTTAGTGATGGTAACTCAGTTCCAGTAGATGTTAGTGATGGTAACTCAGTTCCAGCCAATGTTCGTGATGGTAACTCAGTTCCAGTCGATGTTAGTGATGGTAACTCAGTTCCAGTCGATGTTAGTGATGGTAACTCAGTTCCAGTCGACGTTAGTGATGGTCACTCAGTTTCAAAAATCCCCTTTCTCTTTGTGTTGAGTTCCTCATTATGGAAGAGTAAAAAATGTGATAACATTGCCTGTCAGGTAGTAGCAAACAAGAGAGCTTCATTGGCAGAGCAGAGGAGAACTTGTCGTCTCCATTGGGGAATAAGGAAGGGGGAGTAAGAAAAATGCAGCTTTGCTACGGCCCCTCACGTCTCACTCCTCAGGATGCAAAAAGTTCGGTGAGTTAAGCCACAAAATGCCACAAAAGGATTTCGCAGCGCAAAGAGTGTTTGAACCCTTGACTCAGTAAAACAGTGGGCCTCTGAGGACCCCGAGCAGGCTGCCAGTTATCTGCCTGATCTTTTTTTAGATAATCCTGAGCTTGAGACATCAGATGGTGTCCTAAACAAGACTGAAGTACTCTGTTTCTGAGACAGAAAGGGAAAGGATTTGGAAGGATTTAAAAGAAACCTTTGAAGAAATGTCAGACCCACAAAAAAAAGATGGTTACAGAGAAATCTTCACCATCTTCCCAGATGGAGGACACAGAAAATGACAATGGCAGCAAATTGACCAGTAGTCGTCCTGTAGTGTCTGACTTTCATTTGTTAGCCAAGGTGATGTTAGCAGTTTGTGTAGGAATGGAGGGGAACATGTGCCAACCTTAACTCTGCCTTCATTGAAGGCCCACACTTTCCTAAAGACATCTTTGCATATTTACCAGGAAGGAAATGGTCTGATATTTCCCCCCGCCCCTCACTAGCCCAGGCTACACATATGAATTAGACCAACTTTCATGCTGCCCAGGCTGAGGTTGATGAACACGGGTTAGCAACTGAAGCTTATTAGTTGAGTCATTAGAATTTCAATTCCTCTGTTTAGTTTTCCTGCTTCCCATTCCCACAGTAGAACAGGATAACTTGCCGGCTCTTAAAGCATTCCAGCAATTGCTGTTTGGAGCCAAACCCCATTGACTGACCATCTAGCATTCTTCTTCCACTCAGTAGTGCAGCACGCCAGTCTACACAAGGACACACCAGTGCACATTAATGTATACCAGTACACACTGCCACACCAGGGCACACTGGCACAACAACGCACATCTGCATATGCTAATGCAAATCAGTGTATGCCAGTATACACCAATCGCATCGGTGTACACCAATGTGTATCAGTGTACACCAATGCACATCAGTGTACAACAATGTGCATCAGTGTACACCAATGCACATCAGTGTGCACCAATGTGTATCAGCATACAACAATGTGCATCAGTGTACACCAATGTGTATCAGTGTACAACAATGCATATCAGTGTACACCAATGCGCATCAGTGTACACCAGTGCATATCAGTATATACCAATGTGTATCAGTGTACACCAATGCATATCAGTGTATACCAATTTGCATCAGTGTACAACAATGTACATCAGTGTACACCAATGGTCATCAGTGTACACCAATACGCACTGGTGCACCAGTACACATTGGCACGCCAGGTAACACTGGCACACTAGTACACACTGGCACTAAATTTTTACTCAGTGGCAAAGTGACGTCATAAGTGAAATAAAATGAACAACCTGTTTCATAATCATCGCCCCCACCGTAAACACACTCGGATACCAGAACACACATTGTGTGTGCAACATTAGTGGGTTATAATGGTGACATTTAGACTGAATATCAAATGGAAAGCGGAAACAGGATTTGGGACTGGAATCTCAGCAGGGAAACATCCGAAAGATTTAAATAGTTTCAAGCTGAAAGAGATAAAACAGAAGCACCGAGAGGGGGGGGAAAAATCTGACAGTCACTTGAAATATTCTGCGCTGTTATTACTGCTCTTGGCGCAGTTCCTACTCGGTCCCATAATTCATCACACAGACGGAGAAAAGATAGAAAAAGAAAGGGGTCCCTGATGGTTTCTGACAACAGTTTACTCAATAAAGCATGGCTCAGCTGCCTTTGTGCTGTAGTTAGACAGTAATTCAGCCTGGAAATAGGCAAAAGGTTTGAATTTGGCCTTTTCTTGCCTTAGTTTAATGAGGATTTTCCAATTCTAGATCCTCGTATTTGCCGATCCTGCCGTCTCAGACCCTCTGTTTGAAAAAAATAGAAAGTCATTAAGAGGAAAAATATTCCTGCCCTGTAGATACAGGGAAGTAAGCGAGGATGAAAGGAAATCATTCACTACAGAAAGTACAGCTCATATCTGTTAAAGGAAAAGTAGCCTGAGTAACAAGTTATATATTCCAGTTAGTTTGCCGTCTAACAAAACACTTAAAGGGATAGACCGGACAGATGCAGGCAAGATCTTTCCCCCTGGTTGGGAGTGTAGATCCAAGGGGCACAATTTCAAAATAAGGGGGATGGAGACAATATTTTTAGTTGCAGAGTTGCGAACCTTTAGAATTCTCTCTTCCCCAGAGGACCGTGGAACATTGAGTATGTTTACAGCAGGGATTTACATATTTCTAAATGCCACTGATTTATGAAGGGATTTGGGGATAGTGTGGGCTAAAAGACATTAAAGTAAATGATCAGACATGGAGTGGCTCAATGGCACAGTGGTTAGCACTACTGTCTCACAGCATCAGGGACCCGGGTTCAATTCCTGATGTGAGTCACTGTCCATATAGAATTAGCACATTCTCCTCATGTCTGCATGGGTTTCCTCCAGATGCTCCAGTTTCCTCCAAACATGTGTGGGCTAGGTTGATTGGCCATGCTAAATTACCACTTAATGTCAGGGGCACAAGCTAGGGTAAATACATGGGGCTACAGGGATAGGAGCTGGGTGGGATTATGGCTAGTGCAGACTCGATGGGCTGAATGGTCTCCTTCTGCACTTCTCGTCTCTGATTCTATGAAGCACTCCTTAGAGCAAACCGAAAAAGAGGCCACTCTTGCGATTCACAGCCAAGTACCGCAATACCTCGGGGCCTACAACCACAGTTCGGTAAAGTAACAGGTTTTAACACCCCGCTGAACGCTTCCTATCGGGCAAGTCTCCAGATTGGTCAATATGGAGGTCCCACTCCACACTGCCCACAGAGAAATCTATTAATGATTCCCCATGGCCTTTGTGGCCATCATAATACACCACCCCCCCTCCCCAGGAGCTATCCCCTTTCTCCTGCTGCGTTTTGCCCACCCACCTACAGGAAAATGCCAGTCAGCACAAGAGAGAAGGAATTGATTCAAGTGGCTATTCATCACATGGATCGCAAAAACTTAGTCTACAGGTGCAGCAGGTGAGCAAGAAGGCGAATGGAATGTTGGCTTTTATAGCCAGAGGGATAGAACATAAAAGGTCTTGCTGCAACTGTAAAGGTACTGGTGAGGCCTCAACTAGAGTACTGTGTGCAGTTTTGGTCCCCTTATTTGTGAAAGGATATATTGGCCTTGGAGGGAGTACAGAGAAGGTTCACCAGGTTGATACTGGAGATGAGGGGGTTAGCTTATGAAGAGAGATTGAGTAGATTGGGCCTGGACTCATTGGAGTTTAGAACGCTGAGGGGTAGTCTTATAGAGACGTATAAGATAATGAAGGGGCTAGATAGGGTAGAGGCAGAGAGATTCTTCCCGCTTAGAAAGGAAAGAAGAATTAGAGAGCACAGCTTCAAAATAAGGAGGGAGGGGGGCAGGGGGGTTCAGTTCAGAACACAGTTGAGGGGAAACTTCTTCTCTCAGAGGGTAGTGAATTTCTGGAATTCTCTGTCCATTGAAGCAGTGGAGACTACTTTGTTGAATATGTTTAAGTCACGGGTAGATAGATTTCAGACCAATAGGGGAATTAAGGGTTATGGGGAGCAGGTGGGTAAGTGGAACTGAACCACTATTGGATCAGCGATGATCTTATTGAATGGCGGGGCAGGCTCGAGAGGCTAGATGACCTACTCCTGTTCCTATTTCTTATGTTCTTATTGTTCCCAGTGGTATGAAATTTTGGGCCTACCGCTGGAATCGATTAAAAATTGCACCCATGGTGTTGCAATAATGAATGTCTGATGTGACTTCTTTCAATATCCCTTTGGTCAGTTCTGACATTTGAGAATTATTCAGGACTCCAAATCCAATTTACCCCAGTGGTGCATCACTGGGCTCAAAACCCACACATCTTTGGAGTGTAGCGGGTCATGTGTACAGTTGGAAACACAGAAAATAGGTGCAAGAGTAGGCCATTCAGCCCTTTGAGCCTGTGCCACTATTCAATAGGATCATGGCTGATCATGTACTTTTACTATCCCACTTCCACTTTCTCTCCATACCCCTTAATCCCTTTAGCCACAAGGGCCACAGTCCAGCTCCCTCTTGAATGTATCCAATGAACTGGCCCCATCAGCTTTCTGTGGTAGAGAATCCGCAGGTTCACAACTTTCTGAGTGAAGAAATTTTTCCTCATCTCACTCAAAGAACAAAACAGCACGGGAAACAGGCTCTTTGGCCCAACGAGCCTGCGCCGCCACCCCGATGTTCCCACCTCTACCTGTGATCCCTGTCCATGTTTATAGATCTATGGATTAAAAACCAAATTTGAGATAATTTAGGGAGAATTTGTTTTGCCAATTAGCCTAAGAGTACATCTTTGGGATGTGGGAGGAAATCGGAGCACCCGGAGAAAACCCACGCAAGCACGGGGAGAATGCGCAAACTCCCACAGACACAGGCCCAAATCCATGTATCTGCACAGCACAGCGATAGTCACTGAGCTGTCGTGTTGTCCATCAAATGGTCCAGGTCAAGCGTACACTAACGACGTGAAGCACTAGGATACCCTCGAAAAAAATTCCAAGAGCAGCCCTCTCACGACCCATCGCGTGTATGCCCCTTGTTAGATAACAAGGCGGACCAAAGCACCTGTAGGATAAAATCAAGTACATCAATATCATCATCTATTTACACACTTCCCAGGGACTCCCAAGGCTCATGATCTCCTGAGTGGCATACCCCTTATTCTTAGACTGTGACCCCTGGTTTTGGATTTCTTCCTGCATCTGGCCTGTCCAGTCCCATCAGGATTTTCCATAAGATTCCCTTTCATTATTCTAAATTCTAGTGAGTACAATTCAGTTTCTCGTCATATTGTCAGTCCGCCTGGATAAATTATCAGGAAACCTCCACAACCTGCGGGGACCATTATCTCAGCATGAGTCACAGCAGAGCCCAGTGTGGAAAAGAAGAGAGGGGGAAAAAAAAGCAAGACTATCCAATCTTATTTACTACTTGTCCAAGTGACATCCAGTGACAGTACATCAACGCTGCAGCAACCTTTATTATTATATTGACAGGCTGTCCAATTGGTATGTCAGACACCACTTTAGAGCTTGCACAGTCTAATGTAAGTCACGGTGCACTAAGCACCCTGACAGAATGCTGGTACAGAGTGAACAAGAGCGGTCTTCTGAATCAGCAGCTTTCAGCTTTTGGTGCATTTTGACAGAGTGGCCTTTTTAAGATTGCCACACAGTTCATTGTGTGCCCTACGTGCTGTTTCGGAATAAATCGGAACGGAGCTATGGGTTGATGTCTAACTTCATGCTTGAGTGTCAACTTGCTATTGCGCGTCAGCTGCCAGTTTATGGAATTGTGGCAACCGTTGTGAATGAGAGGTTCTTCCACAAGCGACTGATCCACAAGACTGGCCTGATGATCAGGTGCCAAGTTCAATATCTACCTCCGAGAGCTTTCCAAGGGCATACTTTAACCCATCACACCCGTGGCAGCTCTCTGGAAGATTGCTTTTACAGTCACAGTAATACTTTCTCCCCTATATCAAGGCAAATTACTGTGGATGCTGGAATCTGAACCAAAAATAGCAAATGCTGGAAAATCTCAGCAGTATCTGTGGAGAGAGAATAGAGCCTATGTTTTGAGTTATTGATGACCCTTTGTCAGAGCTGTTCCCCTGTGCTCCCCTGTTCCTTTCTCACTTTCTAGACCATTGTTATTTTAAAGCTATCGTGGGTTCTGCTACTACAAGAACATTCCACTTGCTAATCCCTTTCTGCATTAGAAACAGCCTCCTACTCTTTTAGTAATCTTACTAGCCCCCCACTTACCGATTATTGGAAATAGGGTTTCACTACTTATCAAAGTCCCTCATAATTGGGAGCACCTTGATCAGGTCTCCTGTTGCCCATCTCCGATCTAATGAAAAGGTCAGAGAGGAGGAGATGGTGGAAGCAGACTCTCTAACAATGTTCAAGAGGCATCTGGATAAATCCATGATTAGGCAGTGAATAGAGGGACGTGGACCATGTAGAGACATGAAAATATTAGATTAGAGAGGCATCTGTGTCAGCACAGACTTGGTGGTCTGTTCCCTTGCTGTGCTGTTCTTCCCAGTTTCTCTAGCCTTTTGTAACCAAAGCATCACATCCCACGGATTGTTTTAGCTTTTTCTCCATAGTCTTGACATCGTTCCTAAACAGTGCATGTACTTGTCACTACAATGTGTATTCTGTGTATACATTGCCGTAGCCACCTGTAAAAGGAGAGTGGGACACCTCTGCAATCTGCCAAAATCCCCAGTGTACCAACCATCCCAGTTTGTTTGCTGGGTAATTGATTGGACTTTCAAAACATAGCAGAGAACAGAATTGAATAGATTCAACACGGAGTATAATGCGTCGATGGATTGTCACCCGTAGTAGCTGTTCATTAATCCTGGATGGAGAGTGCGTGTGGTTGTCAGATAAGAGCAGGAGCAAGCTCTGGCTACCTGTTGTTACATAATTAGATGCACATATGTCAGACAGAGTCTTGGGAGTGAGGTAGAAAGATAGGGGCTGGCACCCAAAAAACTATTATACCCCAGAAAGGATCAGTGCCTCAGGAAGCTGAGCAGATAGATACACGTCCTGTCACCGCGTCTAAATAACTGCAGGCTGCACACACAGCACCTGGGGCTAAAGAAAGTCTTGTGTGTTGGACCCAGGCAACTTGAGCTGATTCACTTACGGCTATGCCTTCTGCTTATTACTGTCAATAACATAACTAATACTGACCACAGAAGCTTAACTACACTACTCTCTGCAGCAATCTTGCCATTGTATTGCTACTGTATCTTGAGAATAAGATGGATCAAACCGGAGTTCATCCACACTAATCTAACTCCTTTGGTTTGGGAAAACAAACCTCTTTGAGACACATCAATTACTGACAACAAACTGTTATAATACATAGAATGGTGGATTTCCTCCTTATGCTCCAACAGTCCAAAGATGTGCAAGTTAGGTTGATTGGCCATGCTAAATTGACCCTACTATCAGGGGGATAGCAGGGTAAATATGTGGGATTACGGGGATAGGGACTGGGTGGGATTGTGGTCAGTGTAGACTTGATGGCCCAAATGGCCTCCTTCTGTACTGTAGGGATTCTATGGTAATGGTCTTCAAGTTCAGGTTTAGTCTCTAGTTCCAGGTTATCTTTACAGTCAAACCTCCCCAAATCCATATTACATTATGAGTCAGCAGTGGAATGGTCTCCTTATCTCAAAGACTGAGTCAGCCAACCTCGCAGTGTGGCAGAATGTGGTGAAAGTCTGGAGTGAAGGTAGAAGCCAAAATTTAATGTCTCCTTGTTATGTGCAGTGGGAGTCTCGCTCGGATCATCTAAATGAATGCGCTGATATCGAGCCTGGTGCTTAGAAATAGAAAGCCACCTTGATGTTTGGCACCCTCTCCTCTTTCCCTCTCATCTCTCAGTTCCACACAGCCAGTGACCGAGTGGACTTCCCAACTCCAGGACATGGGCATGTGGAAGTGGCTCAGTGTGAGGTTTTCCATTGTCCCCCTTTCCCTAGGAGGAGCCCATCAACCCACAATGATATGGGGAGGGTTGAATTAATTTGAAAAGTATGGGTCTGTGCCAGAGGTTTCTTTTTTCCCTCCCTGTTTGTCTCCTCCAACCTTGCCCCTACCATCCAGTTAGAGTGGGAAATAGCTGAACCTTATCCCGCTCCCACAATCGCGCGTTGCCATCTTCAACGGAGGGCTCAGGGATGCTTCTTGCGTCTGATTGCGATTAGTTCAGCTTGATCGGGCAGGCTTTGATGATGATTTAACGGCGTGGTGTTAAATCCAGCCATGGCTCATAGGAGGGAGAATGACCTGCATCATTAAGGACACCATAAAGCAATACAAAATTAAATTCTAAGATTAAAATGCGATACGCAAAAATGAATTAATGGTGTTGCCAAATTGAGGACAGGCCGGAGGATTGACCTTGGCTGCATCGTGTAGTTTTCCTGCACATCCTCCCTTTTGGCAGCAGCACACACAGATGGCTCTTCAATGCATTAATTAGATGCGTTTGTTTTTAAAAATGGCTGGAGCTGTGTGATCGGACTGACTGGTGGCGGTCTGTCACGGATGAAGAAAGCTGATTTGAGGCAACATATTGTGGCTCTAAAGAGCAGGCCTGCAAATAAGCCTGTTGCCGGGACAACAGTTGGTTACATCCTTACTGTAGAATCCATCACAATTTGGAGTCGCCTTAAACCTCGAAGGGGTCTGGACTCCACACACATGCCCGCGGAGATTCAGAGGCAGGAGGAATGAGAGGAAGTTCACCAACCACTAGCTGGCAAACACGGACTCTCACTGGCACCTGGTATTCTAGGACAAACCTTTTCGTTTTTAGCTTAAACTACCCCCAACAAGACATCAGAGCCCAAACTTGCATAACACCATCCTTTTGGTCTGTGTTAAATGATTGGCGTGGCACAGTGGTTTGCACTGCTGCCTCACAGCGCCCGGGCTGAACTCCCAGCCTCGGGTCACTGTCTGTGTGGAGTTTGCACGTTCTCTTCGTGTCTCGCGTGGCTTTCCTCCGGGTGCTCCCGCTTCCTCCAAAGATCTGCGGGTTGGGTTGATTGGCATGGTAAATTGCCAGGGGGACTAGATAGAGTCAATAAGTGGGTTACGGGGATAGAACATGGGTGGAATTGTGCAGACTTCGATGGGCCAACTGGCCTCCTTCTGCACTGCAGGGATTCTATAGCTGGCTTGATGGTTGACCTTGGTTGCATGGAGGGTACATGGCCAAGGAACAGTAAACTCCAGAGTCTGGACCCTGAGCAAAAAAGACCAACCTGCAGCACGGTGGTGATAATTTCAGGAGTGAGTTATACAGGTGAGCTTCAGGTGGGGGTATCCAGAGACAAATTTATATCTCCACACTCATTTCTGAATAATTGAAGGTTCTTTATGGTGTCACATGACTTTACAACCTCAGGTAGGAATGGTGAGATACGATTGGAATCAAATGTTGGGCATGTGGTATAAATGAAGTTACAGTTTACCAGTCAGGTGTTAAGTGTGTCTGGAAGTCATTCTCTGGAGTAAACAGGAGTTCTGAATGTCAGAAGATTAAAGCCAAAGGACTCTGTATCAGGTGGTTATCTTCATGCATTAGAACACACGATTGTGCAGTGGAAACGCTGAACTGTCTGATATGTTGAACTCTTCCTGTGTTTGCCTGTCTTTGCTCTTGCAATCCTGCACTGCTTCTCTCTGCCTTCCAATTGATTAGATTACACCTCCTAAAATCCACGGTCCATTTCAAACCCATTAGCTAGAAAGGATACGGTGGCTGGCCAGCTTTCTGTTCATCAACCTGTAACGATGAGGTTTTCCAAGGGCACTTAGAGGGTTCGCCTTATCCAACATCTCCCAATCTATCCCCCCCACAGATGGTACAGGGCTACCCAACTCCCGATAAGGATCCAGTTCCATTTGGATATGACTAACTGACCAGAATCAATCTAAGTCAGGATTCAGTGTAGATTTCAAGCAGCTCTGGTCTCCTTGTAGTGCGGTTGTAACATTATGACAGATTCTGCATTTGAGGCCACTTGAAATGGTTATTCTATTAGGAGGTTACCCTGTGTTAAAGGATATTGGTATTCTTCCAAGTGCCTGAAATGTTGGTTCATGATTCTAATTCACATCCTCCCTCTCAGCACCTGTTAACCAGGCCAGTAGAGTTTTATGCATCTATTTAAAAATAAGAGCTCTCCCCTCTCAGTGGGTTGGTGTAATCTAATTGTAGTAATGAACTGGAAGATGCAAATTATTGTGGCTTTTCAACATTTTGGCACAGATTATTAGCTCTCGCCAAAATGGCAGATAATCTGTGCCTTCTTGTTCATTGGTGCTTTGGTGTCTGATGCAGTGTAGCTTGCCTTGTGGAGGTTATTTGGTGATGAAATTCTCCCCCTCTCCCCTCCCCCTCTCCGCCACCACCCACCCCTCTCTGAATGTACTCACCGTCACATTCCTTTGTGAATCAGGGCTCGGAATAATTCAAACAGTGTTGCCACACACGTTCAAAGAAATAGTCCAGAACACTAGCTTCCACACTTCTCCTCCCAGCTTAAAACGCGATGGATTACACTTTATTCTTCTGAAGGATGAACGCTTGCAAAGCACAGCCGAAACCGAAACCACGTTCTTTCTGTCAGTGTGTTAAGTTCTTCAAGGTTCTGAACCAATGATGAAACCCTTCCCCCGAGCCTTGTCACAATTGTCTCTCTGATTTTGTTTTTAAGAGGGATCAGATGTAGAAGTCAAAACAGCAAATCTCAGGAAAAGCATCACATCATTATAGATGATGTTACAGTGTTAATAAGTGCTGACTAATCACATTACAACCGTAATACTGTTCACAATGAGAATCGACCTTGCCTGTCTCTCTATCATAGACTGTCTCCTAGACAAGAAAAATTATTCACGGTGTACGTTGTCACATCCCTCAAAAACATCCCAAACCACTTCACATACGACAAAGTTGAAGTTTTAAAATGCATTTATTAGCATCACAAGCAGGCTTACATTAACACTGCAAAGAAGTTACTGTGAAAATCCTCTACCACGCTCCAGCGCCTGTTTGCGTACACTGAGGGAGAACTTAGTGTGGCCAACACACGTAACCAGCATGTGGGAGGAAGCCGGAGCACCTGGAGGAAACCCACGTAGACATGGGGAGATCATGCAGACTCTGCACAGATAGTGATCCCCAAACCAGGAATCGAACCCATGTCCCTGGCATTGTGAGGCAGCAGTGCTAACCACTGTGTTGTCTCATACTTTTACACGGAGTGATTGTCATTAGAGGTGAATGTGGCAGCCGTTTCTTTACATAGCAAGATCCCAGAGGTAGCAGTTGGATTACTGTAATGGGGTCGCAGGAGGAAAATTAAAGCACGCATGGGAAGAACTCCATCCCTTCTTCAAATTAGTGCAGTGGGATATTTTAACATCCACACAAACAGGCATTTGAGGCCTCAGTTTAACACTGAAGATCAGAAACTCCAACTGTGCAGCACTCCCTCTCTCCTGAACTAAAGTTTTTGATTTGATTTGATTTATTATTGTCACATATCAGGATACAGTGAAAAGTAGTGTTTCTTGCACGCTTTAGAGACAAAGCATGCTGTTCATAGGGATGGAAAGGAGAGAATGATGTGTTACAGTCATAACTAGGGTGTAGAAAAGGGTCAATTTAATGCGAGGTAGGTCCATACAAAAGTCTGATGGCAGCAGGGAAGAAGCTATTCTTGAGCCTGATGCGAACCTAGATTATTTACCCAAGTGCTGTTGGACCCGTAATGGTGGGAAAGGTGTTATTCAATGGGGTGGGTTTTAATTATGTGATCAGAAATATTTGATTGGGAACAGGATTGATGGTTAAAGGATAGATACACACAGAAATAATCAAACGATCATCGATCAGGATGTTCCTCACTGGCCTTGCAGCTCTTGAGTGATTAAATATTGTGGTCATGCAAAACAGGCAGAAAAACGCTTTTCCTCGCTTCTGAGAAATAATTTAATTTGTGCTATCTCAGTCAGTGTCTGAAGCAGAGCCAGATTACACATGGAGTTCTGTGAAGCGTGATCCAGATTGTTTACATTACTCTGCAGATTGAAACGTAGAATGAACCCTGGAAGAGTTTTGAGTTCTGTGGTGAGCTCGTGTAGCACAAATGGCTAGATTACTTGTCATGTCCGGTTGGAATAAGTCCTGAAATGCCAGATCAAACCAAAGCAAAGGCCTACTTCCTCTGTCTCTTCTCTCTCCTCTCTCTTTTCTAACCCTGATCCAATTTAGGGATCCTTTATTGCTCAGGACATATAAAACTTTGTTTATTAGTGTCACAAGTAAGCTTACATTAACACTGCACTGAAGTTGCTGTGAAAATCCCCCACTCGCCATACTCCAGTGCCTGTTTGGGTACACAGAGGGAGAATTTAGCATGGCCAATGCACCTAACCAGCACGTCTGGAAATCGGAGCATTGGAGGAAACTCATGCAGATACGGGGAGAACAGGCAGACTCCACACAGACAGTGACTCAAGCTGGGATTCGAACTAGGTTCCCTGGCACTGTGAGGTAGCAGTGCTAACCACTGTGCCACCGTGCTGCCCTGTACGATATATAATCTAAACCCTGTCATCTCAAGTGAGGTCAGGTTTGTTTCACTATCTCCTTTAATAATTAGGGATTTACATTGAGTGCTGGGCGTGCAAGTGACATCCACATCTCCTGAATGATGGAAACAAAATTCCAGATTTCTTGGAAATCGTATCATTGAGATTGAGTTAGTTGGTTGTTGTTGAGTAGCTCTCGGTGGGTTTCTCTGTCTATAGGCTAAATTTGAAACCCAAAAATTGGGTGGCGTGGGATCAGGTGAGAGGATGAATTTTATAACCGCACAATGCAATAGGCCTCTAAGCTGCCAACTTCCAAATTTCATCGTGGGGATGGCAACTAACTCCCAGAAGGAAGGTCAGCCATTTAAGTATTCCAATGAGGCCGCCAGCTTCGGGTTTAATTTACCTTGTGTGTTTAATCCTGGCCCATCACATCTCTCATGCCCCAGGTAAACCTCGCCACTCACTACACCCGACCTGCAGTGCAGGAAGTCCCTGTCGGGCAAGTTTGAGGTGGCACGGTGGCACAGTGGTTAGCACTGCTGCCTCACAGCGCCAAGGACCTAGATTCGAATCCAGCCTTGGGTGACTGTCTCTGTGGAGTCTGCACGTTCTCCCGATGTCTGCATGGGTTTCCTCCGGGTGCTCCAGTTTCCTCCCACAGTCCAAACATGTATGGGTTAGGTGGATTGGCCATGCTAAATTGTCCCTAAGAGTCTCAAGGTGCATAGGTGGATTAGCCATGGTAAATGGGTGTTGGGTTATGGGGATAGGACAGGGGAGAGGGTCTTGATGGGCCGAACGGCCTCTTCTACACTGTAGGAATTCTAGGATTTTATGATTTACTCGAGGGAGGTGAAGACAGTTTCTGGGAGAAGGTAAATGCCTTTATGGCAATCCCTGTGGGCCAGGAGGAGAACAACGGATGACTTTAAAAAAAGAATAAAGAGGAAATAAAATGGAATATGAGAGAAAACAGAAAGTAAAAGCTTCACATTGTTTTGAAAAGAAATCTATAAAAAGCTGAAGTGTTGTCCCCTTTGAGGCTGAGATAGGAGAAATAAGAAGAAGAAGCAAAGGAATGGCAGAGTCTTTGATGTAGTATTTTGTATCTGTGTTCCCAGTAAAAAACAGCATTCCAGTGGCACAGTGGTTAGCACTGCTGCCTCGCAGCGCC
This sequence comes from Sphyrna mokarran, assembly GCA_024679065.1. NCBI lineage: Eukaryota > Metazoa > Chordata > Chondrichthyes > Carcharhiniformes > Carcharhinidae > Sphyrna > Sphyrna mokarran. The sequence continues at coordinate 34,960,179 of JAGIQG010000026.1, forward strand.
AGGTACCTGGGTTCAATCGCAGCCTTGAGTCACTGTCTGTGTGGAGTTTGCACGGTATGCCCATGTCTGCATGGGTTTCCTCCGTGTATTCCGTGGCTGATAAGTTTCTCAACCCAATCCTCACACCATTTCCTGTAATCTTTGATCCCCTTACCAATCAAGAACTTATCTGTCTCTGCGTTTAATACACTCAGTGACCTGGCCTCCACAGCCTGCTGTAGCAACGAGTTCCATAGATTCGCTACCCTCTGGCTGAAGAAATTCCTCCTCGTCTGGGATGTATGTGAAGATTAGTGGCAAAGGTTGATCCCATTGAATAAGGTTCATAGGCAGCGTCATCTCAATGATTTTCCTTCTCAAGAACCCGAAGCCAGCTGTTACCAACAGCCCCGGGCAATATATTGTGAATTTAGAGAGCGATTGGAGGAGGGCTCTCTCTGCTTTAAGGATTTGGCACATTCGCTGAAAGATATTGAAACAAAACCATTGATTAAAAATCTGACCAAAGCTCCTTGGACTGACTTATCAGCATTTGTGTCCCTGTATCCTTCGTCAGTATCATAAACTGTTCCCTTTATGGGCTGATCTCAGCCTGAGTCTGTCCGCTCCCAGACATGAACAGTCCTTCAATTTCAGATGAAGAACATGATTGAGTGGAATAGGATTCAGTCTGCTCACACCTGCACAGGCATAAAGACAGGAACCTGGACAGATTCGAGGGTATGCATATGTAAAACACGGTGGCACAGTGATTAGCACTGCTGCCTTACAGCACAAGGGACCCGGGTTCAGTTCCAACTTTTGGTCACTGTCTGTGTGGAGTTTGCGCCTTCTCCCCATGTCTGCATGGGTTTCCTCTGAGTACTCTGGTTTCTTGTCACGGTCCAAAAGATGTGTGGGTTAGGTTCTTTGGCCATGATGAAATTGCCCCTTAGAGTCAGGGGGATTAGCTAGGGTAAATGCATGTGTTGGGGGGGGTAGAGTCTGGGATTGTGGTCGGTGCAGACTCGATGGCCCAAATGGCCTCATTCGACCCTGTAGGGATTCTATAATTCTACATGTCACTCATTGATCTGCACACGAATATGCACGGAGATGCCACCAGATACAAATGCTGACCTTTGCATGCATGTACTGAAAACTGAACAGACATGTAGCCACACACACACACACTTCTCAACATGGATGAACCCACATCTTTACACACACAAGCACACACACACACACGCCCACAAGCATAGGTGGACACACAAGTACACACTTTGGCGCAAATTGGGCACAACCATATACCCTCCCGTACAAAATTAACTGAAGTGAAATACCCGCGTAACAATCTGAACAAATATTAAAACAGTTAAACAACAAAGTATGCCCCAGATATTTCACGTTATTTATTGACTGTCAGACAAGGCTGGGAAAAAGGGAACTGGTTTAAAGTATGCTCTGGCACTGCCAACGCCTCATTAAAATGCACCACTCATTTGGAGAAATTTATTTTGAAATTACCCATTGTTTGGCTTCTTTATGTTACACACACACACACACACGCACGCACGCACGCACGCACGCACGCACACACACACACACACACACAGCTCTAGTTTCCCCCATGGACGTGTTCCTTTTTAAGTTAGTCGTGTTTCCGTTGTGTTTTGCAAGTGTCTCTCTTTTCAGATCCTCCACCTGCCTTTCTTCCCTTGACTGTCATTCCTGATGCTATTTTTCAATCTTCAGGCTCGTTCGTTGTTTCCCCTCAGCCTTGATCCACATGTCCCTGTAGTCTCAATCAGAAACAGATTGATGGTGCTTCTCTTTAATTTACCGCCAGTTCAGTAACCCCCACCATCCCCACACCACCCCCCCCCCCCACCGCCCCCACCCCCTCCCTCACCTCAATCACCATGGTAACTCAATGTATGCATCTCACATTCGACCTCTGCGTCTCTTTGCAAACTGTATCTTGTACGTGTGAGTTCCTGGAGCCTCTCCCATCCGGTGCTTGCTGGTGGTAATAGTCCAATACAAACGGTGCGAGGACCTTGTGGCTTTTGCTGTGGCGCGTTCATTGTCGGACCGTCTGCGTGCCACACTGTTCACCGCTGATAAAGCCAACCACTTTCTGACGTCCATGTTGTATCTGCAAGAGGAAGATTGGGGCAGAGTTTGGGGGACAGGGCTGTGGGGAAGGCGGGGTGGGGGGGGGGATAGATTGGGAAATATTCTCCTGCTCAATGCTCCCTTATAGGTCAGCAGTTATGATCCTGGCCGATCGTGAGTCACAAGGATTCTGTCTTTATTATAGTCATGTGGCACTATACAAAGAGAAAAGAGTTTGGCACTGCTATTGAATCAGGGAGTCATGGGAGGAGCAGGAATCATCTCAGAATCTGAATTCGACATCCCTTGATTAGTTGAGATCTTGGGTACCAAGGAGGGGAGGCATAGGATTGTAAATATATGAGGTTATGGAGATAGGACTTGAGTGGGATTGTTGTCGGTGCAGGCTCGATGGGCCAAATGGTCTTCTGCACTATAGGTTCTATGATTCTCACTTTGTGTTTTCCAGTGAGTGAGGCACTGGGGGAAACATGAATCCAAAATACAGTTGTCTCTGGTTGGATGCCAAGGTTTCTCATATCTTGGTATCACCCCTTTTGCTTTGACATCTCGAATAATGGGATATAAACAAATAGTGTTAAAAGTTAGACCACTGGAATGTTGATTTTTGTTTGTTACCCTCTTTTATTATTATTAGGAATCCTCCTTTATTTAAAGTTATTTTTATCTTTATTTTCCCAGTTGATTGTCCTGTACTGTATACATTCCATGGTTAAGAGAGTGGGGCCATTTCCCATGACCCCTGACAGTGTCAGTCCAATCTTTTCCTGCAAATCCCTAGTGAGCCACAGAGACTTTTTTTGCAGAATTGCTGTCTGTAACATAGCCCAAAGACACATGTGAGTCATTCCCCTTTCACCTCTGGAGCTTGGTGGCCTTGGGTCTCTACACAACCAGACCGATTGCAGGATCTTGACCTCGTTGGCCAACAAGTGAAGTCAAGACAGTGTTTATTTATTTGGGGAGGCGGGGAAGAGTTACTCCAGCTTGTTTTCTTCCTGATTCATAGATAATCATCATTCAGATCTCTAAGGTGCACATTATTATCAGGACAGGGGTGCTAAATGTCTTCTTTTAAAGTGCATTGACTTTGGACAGCAGTCAAAATCCAGCCCCCTGGAGTTTCTTGGGATGATGGTTTGCCCATTGCAATAGTTTATTATAAAATTTCATGTGACTCAATTTCGTAGACCAATGGCCATAATTAACAATCGCACTAAGGGCGTACAAGTCAAATAGTCATTCATCTATGGAAGCACTGCCAACCGTGGGATTTCAGAAAAAACAATAGCACATTGACAGGCCAGGCTCCTGATGCAGTTCCAGAACCTGAAATTCTCGGTAGCATTTTCATTAAGGCAACACGATGGCACAGTGGTTAGGACTGCTGCCTCACAGCGCCAAGGGTTCGGGTTCGATTCCTGACTTGGGTCACTGTGTGAAATTTGCACATTCTGCCCATGCCTGCATGGGTTTCCTCCAGGTGCTCCAGTTTGCCCACACAGGTCAAAGATGTGCAGGTTAGGCTGATTGGCCATGCTAAATTGACCCTAGTGTCAGGGGATTAGCAGTGTAGATATGTGGAGTTATGGGATTAGGGACTGGGTGGGATTGTTGTCGGTGTAGAATGCGGGCCGAATGGCCTCCTTCTGCGCTGTAAAGGCATTCTATTATCGCTGATAAATTAAGAATCCTGGCTTCGAAACCTGAAAAGAGGTCCCTTTATTGACCTCTTAGCATTTGACAAATAATCATTGTGCTTGGAGTTAACACAGGGAGAGAAGGAAATTGGTAGAACTTTGGAGACTGTTGTAGATGGAACATGGACAATCAAACTATGCCATGTTAGTGGCACTCTATGGGTGAATATTTAGGAACTGGTGATAAGTGGCATGCCATTATGATTTCAGTGTGCAAAACAAAAACCTGAGAGTAACTTGCGCGAAAGCGTGAGACCTCTCCAGGTTTACAAGTCTGTGCGTTTCTTAAAGTGGGCCTGTACTTGTGGATCGGGGATGTGAGTGTGGCACAGGTCTAATATTGGTGCGTGCACTATCTGTGCCTGAACAGTTCACCCCTGCCCCTCTCTTCCCCTTTCCCTCTCTCTCTTTCTATCTCTCTGTGGCTGTCACTACTGGCAAGTCCTTTTGTACCTATCCCCCCTTGCCTGTGTCTGCATGCGAATCCCTGGGATCCCTCTCCCTCCTGCCACCCTCCCCCTCCTCCCCTCCCCGCCCCCATATGTTGTCCATGCCGCAACTCTGTCTCGTCCCATGTGCATCCACGTTTGACTGTGTAAGGTCTTGAGGCTGCATCCACTTCCGAGCAAGGGAGATGCACTACCTGTTGGTGTAGTCAACATTTCTTTTCTAATTTATTATTTTTTTTTATTTTCTTATTACTTTTTATTTGTTTCTTTTTCTTTTTCTGCCAGGACTGCTGCGATGTGACAATGTGAGCCACCACATTCTGTCACATCGGCTGGAAGTAACGCAGCATTGAAGTGGGTCCCTCCCCAATCCGTCTGGGCATGCTAGCGATCCTCCAGTTATATATTCCTATGTGCATATATATATATTTATATATCTCTCTACCTTCTGCATGGTGTCTGTGAACTGATAGATGCATCTATTTGATGGATCCTTGTAATATCTTGAAAAGGCTTCGTACAGTTGATATACCTGCACCACAAAAATTTCATTAGTGTTTCTCATCTTTATTGTTCTGGCCACCTCCCCGTACATCACAGCCGGCACTCAGCGGATGCAATTTCAGCCACAGTCTCTCTCTCTTCCCCCACGACTGGCCAGCTGGCTACACCCGTTCAATGGATTTGGCAGCCAATGTTTTCATTTTCCGTCGGTGGTGACGCTGATCTGGGTTGGGGAAGGCCGCGCCGTCTTGGTCATGGCCGCTTTGTTGTTGGAATTAAGCGGCCAGCGGCAGCTGAACCTTTTGCGGGCGGGGAGGTAGTGCAGTGGATCAGCGGGAAGCGGGAGAGAAAGTTCTACTGACAGCAAGACTCACAAAGAGTTTTTGTGTAAAAATTGGAACTGCACATGTCCCCCTTTTTTTGGTGAGTCGCGATGGAGTGAAATCAGGCAGCCAAAACCATTGACTTCAATCTCCCCAAAGCTGCCATTCATTCTGGCAGCACAGACATAAAAAGATTATTATCACTGGCTGGTTTTTGATCAGCACATGAAATGTGTTGGGTAAGAACTTTTTCACAAGGGCTCACATGATTGCATGAAAACCCCTTTAAAAATGATTCTAGTCAGCAGAGATGTAGCAAACAACTGGACCGTGGATACCAAACATCTGTACAGGCCAGTGCATCCCCTCTGAGACAAAAGTGGGTCTTTTATTTCTCATGCAAGTTGAACCACAGGAAAATTGCACTCTTCCAGCTACTTACTCCATGGGTGATGCCCACCTACCAGTCCATTTTTGATGACATCGTTCTGAGCAGAGAGGCACCAGTTCCACAGTGGTGGCAGATTGTTGGAGCAACTCTGCTTTCCCCGGATTCCTCATTTAATTAGCACTGATATGGCAAAACTGCTACGCTCTTACCATTACTGCAATGGTATTATACTGGAATAGCACTCCAGCTCTGTTCAACTGCCTGCTCTGGTGATGTTATCCAAACAGGAGGCAGCTGTATCTGGAGCTACTACCTGAAGGAAAGACCATCAAAATTAGACCAAACCTATGCTGAGTTAACATTAGTGAAAAGGCTAGACCATCAACCCTTGAGGAATGATTGCTATGAGCTGTGTGCAAAATGACAAAAAGAACAGTGCTGCTCTTCCCCCACTTTGACATGAAAAAACATAAATGGATTTGAAAAAGTCTTTTTTTTTTACATTTAAGACGAAATTCTTCCTTTAGAGATGTACATATTAAAAATGAAGCACAAACTCATTGCACGACCAATTCTTTTAGTTACTGTGGAGAATTTCCTGAGCAAATGATTGAGGAATCTAGTTCAGATTCCTCCTCCTGTATTTCTCCTGCAATCAGAATGGCCCTTGGGCAAACAAAATGGCCATTGATGTCCCATGATTTGAGGGCTCATGTACTCCTGGAATTCGCAATCTTGCCCCCCACCCTCCCCCCACCCCACCACGCCTCTCCGCACCAACACACATTTAAGATGAGAAACTAACTAATAAATTTTTGTGCCTCTCAATGTGCTGTGATGGGTCTCAGACTGGTCACTGAACACTTGTGCTACGAATGTGCTTTCTGTGGACTCATTTTGTTACTGTGCTGGATCTTTCAAATGCTGCCAACTCTTATTTTCTTGCTTGTTGTTACCTTTCTGTGTCCCGCCCTCAGTTCGGCGCGTTCCACCTAGGTTCTCCATCAGCCCTCCGCTCAGTCAAGAGATTGTGCCCGGCGGGAGCGTGAACATCACCTGCGTGGCCGTGGGCTCCCCCATGCCCTACGTGAAGTGGATGCTGGGAACCGAAGACCTGACGCCGGAAGATGGCATGCCCGTCGGCCGGAATGTTCTGGAGCTGAACAGCATCCGGGAGTCGGCTAATTACACCTGCGTGGCCATGTCCAGCCTCGGGGTGATCGAAACGGTGTCGCAGATTATTGTTAAAGGTAATCAGGATTGATATGAAACTTCTCACAGCGTCAGCACATCCCGAAGCACTTAACAATCATTCAAGCACTTTGGAGATGTGGCTATTGTCGTAACTTTGAGAATATGGTGGGCAATTTGCACACAGCACATTGCCATAAAAAGTAATGTGATAATCTCTTTGGGTGATGTTGTTTGGTGGGGGATAAATATTGACCAGGGATAACTCCCATTCTCTTTGGAGTAGCGCCGTGGTATCTCTTACAGATAGAACCCTACATTGCAGAAAGAGGCCCTTTGGCTCATTGAGTCTGCACCAAACACAATCCTACCCAGGCCCTACCCCCATATCCTTACATATTATACCCACTAATCCACGCATCACTGAGGGGCAATTTCTTAGCATGGCCAATCAACCTAACCCACACATCTTTGGACTGTGGGAGGAAGCCGGAGTACCTGGAGGAAACCCACGCAGACACGAGGAGAATGTGCAAACTCCACACAGACAGTGACCCGAGCTGGGAATCGAACCCAGGACCCTGGAGCTGTGAAGCAGCAGTGCTAACCACTGTGCTACCGTGCTGCTCCGTTTACACGCACCTGAGAGAGCAGACGGAGCCTCAGAGGGTTGTAGTCTTACCTGAACAATGACACCTCCAGCGATCCAGCATTCCCTCACGACTGCATCGGTGTGTCAGTTTAAATTGGGTGCCCAGCTCTCTGAAGGAGGGTTGAACCCGCATCCCTGATTCAGACATGGCGATGCTACCAACTGAGCTAATAACTGTATAGTTTCAGTATCCCAATAATCGGCACTAAAGTCGCTTTTTCTTAATTCTTTTAAGTTTATTTTATTTTTGTCACAAATAGGCTTACAGTTCTTCTTTATTCATTCATGGAATGTGGAGGGTCACTGGCTAGGCCAGCGCTTATTGTCCATCCCTGTGGCTAATTAAGTGTCAACCACATGATCTGGAGTCACATATAGGCCAGGCCAAGTAAGGACAGCAGATTTCCTTCCCTAAAGGGTATCAGTGAACCAGGTGGGTTTTTCCAACATTCAAAAATGGTTTCATTGTCAACAGTAGATTCTTAGTTCTAGATTAGTATTGAATTCAAATTTCACCACCTGCCGTGGTAGGATTCAAACACGGATTCCCAGAATATTACCCTAGGGCACTAGATTACCAGTCCAGTGACAATAAATACCTCTATTCCCCAAACACTGCAGTGAAGTTGCTTTGAAAATCTGGTGCCTGTTCGGGTACACTGAGGGAGAATTTAGCGTGACCAATCCACCTAACTTGCCCATAGAACATAGAACACTACAGCACAAACAAGCCCTTCAGCCCACAAGTTGCCCCAATCATTTCCATACCTACCAGGTCAATCTATAACTCTCAATCCCATTAATTCCCATATACTCATCCAGAAGTCTCTTAAAAGACCCAGTGAGTTTGCCTCTACCAACACCAATGGCAGCCGATTCCACTCACTCACCACCCTCTGAGTGGAAAACTTACCCCTAACATCTCTTCTGTACCTGCTCCCCATCACCTTAAACCTGTGTCCTCTTGTAGCAACCATTTCAGCCCTGGGAAATAGCCTCCGAGAATCCACCCTTTCTATACCTCTCAACATCTTATAAACCTCCATCAGGTTGCCTCTCAATCTTCATCTCTCCAGGGAGAAGAGACCTTGCTCCCTCACCCCATCTTCATAAGGCATGCCTCCCAATCCAGGCAACATCCTTATAAATCTCTTCTGCACTCTCTCAATAGCTTCCACATCCTTCTTGTAGTGAGGCAACCAGAACTGCACACAGTACTCCAAGGGGGGGTCTGACAAGGGTCTTATAAAGTTGCAGCATTACCTCCAGATTCCTAAACTCAATCCCTTGATTAATGAAGGTTAGCACACCATACGCCTTCTTGACCACATCCTCCACCTGCAAGCCGATTTAAGAGTCCTATGGACCCGGACCCCAAGGTCCTTCTGCTCCTCAACACTGCTAAGGGTCCTACCCTTGATATTGTACTCCTCCATCCCATTGGACCTGCACTGGACATCTTTGGACAGTGGGAAGGAAACATGAGCACCTGTAGGAAACCCATGCAGACATGGGGAGAATGTGTAGACTCTGCACAGACACTCGCCCAAGCCAGGAATCGAACCCAGGTCTCTGTCGCTGTGAGACAGCCGTGAACAAAGAATTGTCCAGCACAGGGACAGGCCCTTCAGCCCTCCAAGCCTGCATCGATCCCATTGTCCAATCTAGAGCAAGCACCTGTACCCCTCTATTCCCTGTCTGTTCATATATCTATCCAGACATGTCTATTCACCAATGTACAACAGCGCTGGCCATGGTTTCAAAGATCGCCAGTGTGATATAAATTTTATCTTATGGACAGGTAAGAGTCTGAACATCTCAGTTTGCGACACCATTTCATGTACGTTTTAACCAACTATGTCTAACCATTGATACTTACAGCACTCCCAAAGCCCCCTGGGACTCCGATTGTCGTGGAGACCACCGCCACCAGTGTGACTTTAACGTGGGATTCCGGCAACCCTGACCACATCAACTATTACATCATTGAGTACAGGCCCAAGAACACCGACGTTCTCTACCAGACCATCGACGGCATCCAAACCCTGCGCTACAGCATCGGTGGCTTGAGCCCTTACTCTGATTATGAGTTCCGGATCTCCGCTGTCAACTCCATCGGCCAGGGCCCGCCCAGTGAGACGGTGGAGACGAGAACTGGCGAGCAGGTCCCCTCAAGCTCGCCCAGGAACGTCCAGGCGCGGATGTTGAGCGCCACCACCATGCTAATTCAGTGGGAGGAGCCCGAAGAGCCCAATGGCCAAATTCGCGGTTACCGGGTCTACTACACAATGGAACCACAGCAGCCAGTCAGTAACTGGCAGAAGCACAACCTGGATGACAGTCTTCTAACTACCGTCGCCAACCTGATACCGCAGACCACGTACAGTGTCAAGGTTTTGGCTTTCACCTCTGTTGGGGATGGGCCGCTGTCGCCTGAAATTCAGGTCAAAACCCAGCAAGGAGGTGAGTGCCTTTGGCGATTGGTTGCACAATAGTCCTGAGGTTCATAGAATCCCTACAGTACAGAAGGAGGCCATTTGGCCCATCGAGTCTGTGCCGACCAGAATCCCACAGGACTTATGCCTATACATTTCTCCTGCTAATTCCCCTGACCCCTGGGTCAATTTAACATGGCCTATCCACCCAACTTGCACATCTTTGGAATGTGGGCGGAACGCAGTAAGAAGTCTCACCAACACCAGGTTGAAGTCCAACACAATTTATTTGAAAGTATTCCCACAAGCTTTCGGAAACGAAGGAACAGGGTTTCAGAAAGCTTGTGGGATTCCTGTCAAATAAACTGGTTGGACTTTAACCTGGTGTTGTGAGAATTCAACATCCGTGCCTGGACGTTTACCCCAGTCCAACACTGGCATCTCCACATCATGTGGGAGGAAACCAGAGCCCCTGGAGGAAAATCATGGAGATACAGGGTGAAAGTGCAAACTCCTCACAGACAGTGACCCGTGATTGGAAGTGAACTGAGGTCCTTGATGCTGTGGGGCAGCAGTGCTAACCACTGTGCCACCGTGCCACTGTTTCACATTATAGACTGATAGTTCATGCAGAAAAGAACTCCAGGCCCGAGATACCTCTTTAATAAAGTATTTTTTTTTGCTGCTTTATTTCTAATCAAAAAAGCCAATTAAATCCGATCATGGTCCCCAGATAAGAGACAAACCAGACAAGACAAGACAAGGATATATACCCCATCTTGGGTTTGATCAAACAAGATCCAAGCTGACAGGATGGGGGATTGCACCCCCTCCCAGGCTTGAACTCACACTTCATCTTAGCCAAAACGCCGAGATAGCTTTGAAAAATTGTATCAGGTGAAGTCTTAGCTTCACCTAATTGGCTACCCTGAGTTCTTACGCTTGATCTTAGCCAAAAGGCTGAGAAGATGTCTCTTCAATTAAGTGTTGAGTCCCCGGCACAATTTGTACTAATAATCACATCCACACCAAATTCAAAGTGATTGTTTCCTACTTTCTATTATCAGGCAGTGCCTTTCCCCACCACCCGTACTGGGGAGATTTGTAGATTTTGATGAGATTGGGGTCCAACTGACAAAGGTATGGGTTTGGGAAGGAATTATCTGAGCCAGCAAGATGGCACAGTGGTTAGCATTGCTGCCTCACAGCGCCAGGGACTCGGATTCAATTCCGACTTCTGTTTGCACGTTCTCCCTGTGTCTGCATTGTTTCCTCTGAGTTCTCCCACAGTCCAAAGGTGTGCGGGTTTTGTGGATTGGCCTTGCTAAATTGACTCTAGTGTCAGGATAAATACATGGGGTTATGGGAATAGGGCCTGGGTGGGATTGTGATTGGTGCAGACTCAATGGGCTGAATGGTCTCCTTCTGTACTGTAGGGATTCTATGGATTTTACATGGAGCAGTACTTTCTGGCTGCACTCAACCCGAAACCAGAAAATCCCACCTGAGGTCAATAGACTTTTGCAATGTCCCCTCACTATGATTCCCATGTGCATGGGACAGAAAAACACCCCCCACCCCTGACAGAGTAATAGAGTGCAAATTAATTGAGTCAGTTTTTTGAAATTAGTTTTGCACAGTGATCATTCTTTGATCAGATCACAATCTCTCTCCCTTGCTCCATATAAATACATTTCTATTAGTGAATATGTCAACACATTCTTTACTAATGTCGTTGTGTAGCTTCTATCTGAAATGTCTCATAAAGCTATTTGCTTATTGCTTTTACATGTTACCTTCCTCCACCCCAAAAATGAGAAACACTCTTGCATAGTAGAATGCTCATCTGACCCATTACATCCCTGGATCCCATGTTGCAGTTTTCCAATGCAGAACCTGCAGTCACACTTGTCAAGCAAGTGAGAACGTAATCTGCTTCCTTTAATTCACTCTTGAGATATTGTATTGCTGGCATTGTTTGTTCATCTTTAACTGCCTTGAGAAAACGGTGTGTTCCTTCCAAAAGAAAGTGCTTCTTGCTAGGCGACCTCAGAGAGCAGTCAGCCACATTAGTGTGGGACTGGGGTCACACATAAACCAGACCGGCTCATTGTCTCTTTATTTTGACTCAGTTATTTTCTGAGTCAGCTCAACACTGGAGAGATTGTTGCTCATTGATCGTTCCTTCAAGTTCATAGTTAAGATACCCAATATTGAAAGGCATGGAAAGCAGCCAATGGCAGGCTTGAACCACAAAACTTGAATGGTCCAGATTTTCCTGTGAGTATTTGTGAAAATTTCCAACAGGCTTGTCATTCTAGAAGCTAGATTTATGTTTTTTGCAGAGCTCAGCCAATGACTTATTAAGTTTATCTAGTCAGAAGCTGACAAGATATATCTAGAAGATTCCAGATTCCATCCCTGATCTGTGCTGGGTTAATTGACCGCAGCAGAAGCACTCTGCCAATGTACAAGAGCCCTGGGTTAGGGAATTTAAAATTAGTCTGCAGTCACATCCAAGATTTAATGCCTTGCGGAGTACAGGGAGGGAATCTATCGAAACAAACATGTTAATTTATTGAAGTGCATTTAGATGTAAATTCCTTGCGATGTACAATTGAAGCAGGAGTTGCATCCTATTTGTCATATATTTGGGACTACAAGCAGCGCCATTTTGGAGTGTGAAACTAAAAGAAAAAATGCTGGAAAATCTGAGCAGGACTGGCAGCCTCTGTAAGGAAAGAAAAGAATTGACCATTCGAGTCCAGAAGGCCCTTTGTCAAAACTAAAAGGCAGAGAAAATGGGAGATCTTTAAACTGTAATATGAGGGAATGAAAGATGAGTCATAGCCACAAAAACAAGAGGAAGAAAAGTATTTCCCCTTTCTCCCTTTTTCTCAATTTTATCTCTCTCCCACCCATCTCCCCCTCCTCCTCCCACATCTTCATCTGTCACAGTTTACCCTCTAATTTCAGCCTCTCTGCCATTGGCCCATTCACACCTTTTGTTCTCTCTATCGACTGCCATTAGCAGCCTTTCCCCTTGTTTCTGTGGTTATGACATATCTTTCATTCCCTCACCCCAAGTATAAATGGGGCAGCGCAGTGGTTGGCACTGCTGCCTCAGAGTGCCAGAGACTCAGGTTCAATTCCAACTTCGGGTGACTGCTGTGTGGAATTTGCACATTCTTCCCGTGCCTGTCTGGGTTTCCTCCAGGTGCTCTGGTTGCCTTCCATACTCCAAAGGTATGTAGGTTAGGTTGATTGGTCATGCTAAGTAGCCACTTAGCATAAGGGGGATTAGCAGGGTAAACACTAGGAATACAGAGATAGCTTGTTGCCGGTGCAGTCTTGATGGGCCAAATGATAACTTTCCGCGCTGTAGGCATTCGATGATTCTATTCTACAATGGAGACAAAGATTGTGGCCTAAAATTATTGAACTCAACATTGACTCTGGAAGTCTGTAAGGTGACTCCACAGATGCTGTCTGACCTGCTGAGTGTCATAGGTTAATAGAATAGATATGATAATAAGTGATGTAGACCATGGTGTAACAGAGACATCATATGATAAAGGCTCAGGAGAAGGGATTGAACAGCTTGCACCCAGAAGAAACCTATGTGGGCTGGCACGGTGGCACAGTTGTTAGCAGTGCTGCCTCACAGTGCCAGGGACCCAGGGTCACTGCCTGTGCAGAGTCTGCACATTCAAGACTTGGGTCACTGCCTGTGCAGAGTCTGCACATTCTCCCATGTCTGCATGGGTTTCCTCTGGGTGGTCCAGCTTCCTCCCAAAGTTAGGTGCATTGACCATGCTAAATTCTCCCTCTGTACCCGAACAGGCACTGGAATGTGGCCAGTAGGGGGTTTTCACATAAAGTAAGTTTATTGCAGTGTTAATATGAGAGCTGCTTTTGACACTAACAAATAAACCTACTCTGTGACCTCTTAAATATGGGCCTGAATTCTATGAGTGCAGGATGGTGTGTTTGACTTTATTACACTGTGTGCACGGTGCATCTTGATAAATGCCCTTTCCCCATGAACAATTTAACATTAGATTAGATTTGGGCTATAATGCCTTGTGTGGCATGTCATGTCAACTGGATTTGACCTGTGCTGAAGTGCATTAAGCCTGACAGTCAGCTTAGGGTGCTACCTGTTATCTGACTGCCATTTCTTGAGAAGCAATCAATACAGCAACAGACTACTGTTACAAATCACAGCCTCATCACAAAGGAAGCAATGGCAGCAGTATCTTGTCAAAAAAAAGAAAATCCTTGTTGAAAATTCCACCTGCGTTATTTTCAAAAGAAGGTTTTTGATGGACAGTAAGCTTGGTTGGATTGCTGCCAATATAGATGGCGGTTTTCCAAGTTGGATTTCCATGTTGGCGGCTATGTGAAGAAATGTGCTACTCACAGTGGTATTCAGAACCTTCAGACGGGAGGAGATAGATAGAAGCATTGGGGAAAGGAGCAGGAGGAGGCTATTGGGTCCTTTGAGTCTACTGCGCCATTCATCACAATCATGGCTTATCATCCAACTAATCCTGTCTTTTCCCCATAACCTTTGATCCCATTCATCCCAAGTCCTGTATCCAGCCGCCTCTTGAATTACATCCAATGTTTTGGATGATTGAAGGCATGATAATGCTAGGGTAGGCAAGAATTGATCCAAAATTCACAGGGCTGGGGAAGGAGAGAAATCAGCAGTTACTCCCTCTGCTATCGATTGACCTCTGCTGGAAGATATGTTCCTCAGATGAGGCAGGACACTGTGAAAACATGCACGATAAAACCAGGATGACCAACACTCTGGTAACCATATGAGCACATAAGCACATAAGAAGTAGGAGCAAGAGTAGACCATCTAGCCCTTCGAGCCTGACCCACTGTTCAATAAGATCATGGCTGATCTGAAGTGGATCAATTCCACTTTCCTGCTTTCACCCCATAACCCTTAATTCCCTTGTCTATCAGAAATCTATCTACTCGTGACTTAAATGTATTCAGTGAGGTAGCCTCCACCACTTCAATGGACAGAGAATTCCAGGGATTCACCACCCTTTGAGAGAAGAAGTTCCTCCTCTACTCCATTCTAAACTGCCCCCTCCCCCCTTATTTTGAGGCTGTGCCCTCTAGTTCTGGTTTCCTTACTAAGCGGAAAGAATCTCTCTACCTCTACCGTATCTAGCCCCTTCATTATCTTGTAAGTCTCTATACGATCCCCCCTCAGCCTTCTAAACTCCAATGAGTACAGACCCAGTCTATTTAATCTCTTCTCATAAGCTAACCCCCTCATCTCCAGTAAGCACAAGGTTTACTACTGAGCAAGGGGTTGGGTATGAACAAACTGTTAATCACAGTGTGTGGCAATTATCTTGTTAAAGGTGGCACAGTAGCCCTGCTGCCTCACAGCATCAGAGATCCAGATTCAATTCTGGCCTCAGATGACTGTGTGTATGGAATATGCACGTTCTCCCCGTGTCTGCATGGGTTTCCTCTGGGTGCTCCAGTTTCCTCCCACAGTCCAAAGATATGCAAGTTAGGTTGATTGACCATGCTAAATTGTTCCTGAGTGCCCCAAAATGTTTAGATTAGGGAATTACCGGAGTAAATACATGGGATTATGGCACTAAGGCCTGGATGAGATAAAAATGTGAGTCGGCACTGACTCAATGGGCCAAATGGCCTCCTTCTGCAGTGTGGAGATTCTATGAAATTGATGGTTTAACATGTGGCATTGATTGGCCCGTACGTAGAGACAGCTGGAACACTTTGGTATCGGAGAGCTTCTTGTGTTTTAGTAGCACTGAGGAAATGTTACACAATAAACCGGTTTGAACCTGAGAGACTGGATTGATTCTTCCACTATAACCCTTTATTGGAGTAACATTACCTTACCGCTCAAATCACTAGACTGGCTCGCCCAGGCTCAGTCTCTCACAGGTTGTCCTCCAAATACAGGAGGAACATAGAACGTAGAAAAACCACAGCATAAACAGGCCCTTCGGTCCACTTGTTGTGCCGATGATATCCATACCTACTAGGCTTACCTATAATTCTCAATTCTATTAAGTTCCATGCACTCATCCAGAAGTCTCTTGAAAGACCGTATCGAATTTGCCTCCACCACCACCGCCGGCAGCCGATTCTACTCACCCACCATCTTCTCAGTGAAAAATTTACCCTTGATATCTCCTCTGTACCTACTCCCCAGCACCTTAAACCTGTGTCCTCTAGTAGCAAGCATTCCAGCCCTTGGAAAGAGCCTCTGAGAATCCACCCTATCTATACCTCTCAACATCTTATACACCCCTATCAGGTCACCTCTCATCCTTGATCTCTCCAGGGAGAAAAGACTGAGTTCCCTCAACCTATCCTCATAAGGCATGCCACCCAATTCAGGCAACATCCTTGTAAATCTTCTCTGCACTCTTTCAATAGCTTCCACATCCTTCCTGTAATGAGGTGACCAGAACTGAGCACAGAAAAGCACTCCCGATGTGAGATGGCAAAAACCATCAAAATCAGGGGGCGATCTCTTACAGGACAGGGCACCTGGTCATTGGGGGTGAAAGAGGCTGTATGTTCTCTGGCATGGCGAGACCATGACTCACAGTTTTCAGGAGAGCGCATTCAGGAGCAGGAAGGTGTATTTTAACCTGGCATTGAATCAGCGATCGATCTGGTATGAGGTGAAAAGGAAGACAGAAACATTGGCGGGAGTGAGTTCATCACCTCAATATGAAGGCATCAAACTGGATCACTGCCCCATTTCTTCCCATTAGTTTGGGTGCACATGATTTAATATTTTATGCCTGTAATTAAAAAGGAGCCCAAGAACACTGAACCATGCCGTACGTTCTGACAGCAATGCATTCCCCATAGGATTGTATTGTATTTTTGCAAGTTTCTCTTCACAAACTAGGTGTAGCAGTTGATACTTGTTGTATCAGGTTGGACTCACAGTGAGTATTTTCTACATAAAATGTCTGCTGCTAGTCAGTGTCTGACCAACCTTTGTAGAGAAACAATCAGAGAAAGAGATAAGCACCAGTATCTAAATGCTGTTTTCTGATGTTCTTCTGACAGTCCCGATGTATCCATCTTTCAAGCTTCAAGCGGACTTTTGTGAAGTTGTGGACTCGCGGCAGTTTTGGGATCTGATGGTTTGAAAGTGGTGATCAAACGCCAAAGTACATATTTTGCTTGTACAGAACTGGCGTTGTGCCAGAAGCTCTTGTCTTTTTGTTGGCTGAATTCAGTATTTTTGGTCTCTTCTTTCAGTTCCTGGGCAACCAATTAACTTCAAAGCCACCCCAAAATCTGAGACAAGTATTGAGCTGCAGTGGCACGCGCCCAGAGAGGAGACCATCATCAGCTATGAGCTGTACTATCGCGATGAGGAGCTGGGGAAGGAGGTGAGACACTGATCCAATTCAACGGCAGGGAAAAGCACTTGTCCGGCCTAAAGTCTGAAAACTTATTTATTAGAGTCACAATCTGGCTTACATTAACACTGCAATGAAGTAACCGTGAAACTCCCCTAGTCGCCACACTCCAGAGCCTGTTCGGCTCCACAGGGAGGGAGGAAATTAATTCTCACAGGGAGAATTTTGTGTGGCCAATGCATGTCTTTCGGACCGTGGGAGGAAACCGGAGCACCCGGAGGAAACCTGCGCCGACATGGGGAGACTTTGCACAGACAGTGACCCAAGCCTGGAATCGAGCCTGTGTCCCTGGCACTGTGAGGCAATAGTGATAACTACTGTGCCACCATGCCAGCCGAATACATTTTCAGCCATCTGCAATTAGATTGCATTCAATAAGGTGTCATGTTAGGTCTAATATTATTATGGGAGGATGATTAGTTAAAGGACAAAAAACTGAGTAAGAATAATGGGTCATTCTCTGGCTGTGAGGTAGCTACTATTGAGATACCACAAGCATCAGTGATGCATCTCAGCTATCATAGAATCATAGAATCCTACAATACAGAAAGAGACCATTCAGCCCATCGAGTTTGCACTAATCACAACTCCATGCAAACCCTATACCCAAAACCTCACATTTTCCTGTTGCTAGTCCCCCTGACACTAAGGGGCAATTTTAGCATGGCCAATCAACCTAACCCGCACAACTTTGGACCGTGAAGGGAAACCGGAGCACCCAGAGGAAACCCACGCAGACACAGGGAGAATGTGCAGATTCCACGCAGGCAGTGACCCAAGGCCGAAATTGAACCTGGGTCCTTGGCACGGTGAGGCAACAGTGCTAACCACTATGCCATTGGGCTGCCCCTACCTACAAATAATATCAATACTTAAGTGAAGGTATTGAGTGTAATGTATCAAAGTTTGCTAAACAGTACCAAAAGGGATGATTCTCCACTCCTACCAACTGGAGGCAAGATCTCCACTGGCCAGTTGAACTGAGTGTCAGGGCTAAAATCAGAATTGTGCTGAGTGTCAAACCTGTTGCGATTCTACCATTTCACCCTACCATAGAATCTAATTGATATGCTGAAAATGTGAATAATGTGTTATTACTGGGTTTGAGGACGGATGTTCTGGGCCTCCAGATGTGCTGGCGCCCACCCTCACACTCCCTACAACACCCCCCACCCACAACCCCTTCCCGTACACAGTGTGAAGTGCAGGGTGGGTTTAGTACAGGTCCTGACAGGCGTGGACTCTGGCATGTTGGACTACAAGGAGGGGGCGGGAGCAGGGGAGGGGGCGGATAGCGAAGAGATGCTGAGAATGTTTGACAGGGTAGGCGATGAGGGGTCAAGAATTAGGGGCCATAGTTTCCCAATAAGGCACCGGCCACTTTGTGCTGAAATGTGGAAAATAGTCTGTTTCGGAGTGTTGAGTAGACTCGATGATTAGGATGGTCTCTTTCTGCACTGTAGGGATTCCATGGTTCTGTGGTCTTCACTCAGAGGGTTTTGAATCTTCGAAGTTCCCTGCCTCAGAGATGCTCAATCATAGAATATATTCAATTCCGCAGTAAGACTTTTGGATCCTGGGGGAATGAAGAAATATGAGGATCATACAAAAGAATAGAGTTGAGGTCAACAGTCTTATTAAATGGTGGAGCAGGCCCAGGGGGCCATATGGTCTACCCCAAACTCATATTCTTTATGTTCTTATTCGTTCATTGTGTCTATACTCTTCACACACGTGGCAATATCTCTACCTCGTCTTCACCAAGCCACTTGATGATCTTAAAGATCTTTATCTTGCCAGCACCAAATTGACACAAGAATAAAAGTGTCCTGTACTTGTCCTGATTGTCTTTATTCAATCTTGGGATTGCTGGTTGAGGCAGCATTTTCTGCCCATCCCTGAGACCATTTAAGAGTCAACCACATCGCTGTGGCTCACACGCACTTCAGACTGGGTAAGGATGGCCGATCTCCCTCCCTAACATGAGCGAACCTCAGGATTTTTTTTTAATGACAATTAGCGATGGTTTCGTGATCACCGTCAGAATTTTAATTCCAGATTTTTTAAATGGAATTTAAATTCCGCTGTGGTGGAGTCGCACCTGGATCTCCAGATCATTACTCTGGGTCTCTGGATTACTAGTCCAATTCCCAGTTAGATTAAACCACACCTCCCCTTAATAATGGTTAAGAAAAGACAAAGAAAACCAGGCATTATATTTGCACAGCCTGAGTTGGAACCTGAAAATTGCAAATATTTTCAAATCGACAAACCTCCCTTACACAGTTAAACAGTTAACATCTCTCTTTGGCTCAGTTAAGAGTCTCAAGGGAGCTCAGTTCCACTTTAGCAGCAGACTGTTGCTATAGAGCACGTTTGTCTTTATACAATATATAATATATAATAAGCATTTCCACAGGAAATCTGCTGATTATGTTATGTCAACATGCATTTTGTCCATTACAGACACTCCCTTTAAAATCTGAGAACAGTCAAAACCACTTATTTGTAGTTGTACAGAGAAACTGCGGAAAACCTTCTAGACAACAGAAAATATCTTGCAATGCAAAACTGAGAATGTCTGTGGCTGGTAATTGATCTGTAATATCACAGAGGTTTGCAGCATGGAAACAGGCTCTTCAGCCCAACTCGTCCATGCTGCCCCTTTTTTTAATCTCTAATTGAGTCCCAATTGCCCATGTTTGGCCCATATCCCTCTATACGCATCATACCCATGTAACTGTCAAAACACTTTTTAAAAGACAAAATTATACCCGCCTCTACTGCTACCTCTGGCCGCTTGTTCCAGACACTCACCACTCCTCTGTGAAAAAGTTGCCCCTGTGGACACTTCTGTATCTCTCCCCTCTCACCTTAAAGCTATGCCTTCCAGTTTTAGACTCCCCTACTTTTGGGAAAAGATTTTGACTATCTAGCTGATCTATGCTCCTCATTATTTTATAGACCTCTATAAGGTCACAACTCAGCCTTCTACACTCCAGAGATAAAGGCTCCAGTGTATCCAGCCTCTCCTTATAACTCAAACCATCAAGTCCAGGTATCATCCTGGTAAATCTTTTTTTGCACTCTCTCTAGTTTACGAATATATTTTCTAAAATAGGGTGACCAGAACTGCACACAGTATTCCAAGTGTGGCCTTACCAATATCATACTTGTAAAGTCAATTTGATATGCATTTAATCCAACCTTAAAGGGGTTTATATTTGTGTCACTATGTATAATGTCAGTGCGAGCAATACCACAGGATGTTCCCCGATATTTAGATATGAGATGTGTAAACTGGTTTCAGTATAACATTAAGTGCATATGGATGTTTCTTTCCGCAGGAAGTGATAACCTTTCAGCCGAGCACATCGTACACTGTGACCGGGCTACGTCCGAACACTCTGTACTATTTCCGGTTGGCTGGACGCTCTGAGCATGGCCTTGGTGTCTTCACCTCCCAGATCTCTGCACGGACCCTCCAGGCCAGTAGGTTTCATTCCACGTTCACCTTTCAGATCCTGTCAGAGTAAAGGACGTTGGGATTCTGCGTAAACTACGAGCCAAACTTCCCGATGAAAAATTGAATTGCGGACATGCCCATTTAAAATGTCCATCTGCCTACACCCCCACTTACACTAAGAAAGTCTGGGTGAACCATTGTCTTTGGTCCCATCTGCCTTGGTTAGATTCGTTGTCTCCCCATTGTGATATACACGTGAGAATACGATAATGAAATGAGTTTAGACGTTCGAACAGATGGGAACAGCTCCATTTAATAAGAACATAAGAACCAGGAGCAGGATTAGGCCATTTGGTTCCTCGAGCCTGCGCCGCCATTCAATAAGATCATGGTTGATCTTTTTGTGGACTCAGCTCCACTTACCCGTCCGCTCACCATAATCCTTAATTCCTTTACTGTTCAAAAACCTATCTATCTTTGCCTTAAAGATATTCAGTAGCCCTGACTGCTTCACCGGGCAGGGAATTCCACAACCCATGTTCCGAAAGCTTGTGGCGTTTACTATCAGATAAACCTATTGGACTTTAACCTGGTGTCATCTGACTTCTTACCGTGTTTATCCCAGCCCAACGCCGGCATCTCCACATTATGTCTTGCCAAATAGGCAGACATGGCGGCTGTGGAAACAAGGTGGCTAAAGCCAGAGAGACGAGCAGGGTGACCGTGTGTAATGAAAACACGAAATGCTGTGTGCGTTTTCCTGAACGCCCTTCATAGCAATACACTGTGTGCCATTTAAAATGCTCAGTCAGTGAATGGTGAAATAAGTACTGTTGCTTTCCGAATATTTCATGGTGTTGGCAGTGCCACATCCTTTTCTTTCAGCCACAACCCCAGTCACGTTTCTAAGGCAGAAGATTCAAATTACATTCTAAGAGTAAATTTGATTTCTGAAAACACCCCCTCTTTGCAAAAGAATGTTCTCCTTTAGTAGTGTGTGCAATCCCAGCAGCCTCTGCTCTGTGTCAGTTTGTGGAAACTCAATTTTGGTATGCGTTGCTTGGTGAGCAACTTACAACACAAACTAGGTTCTGGGTCAAGGGAAATGATTGTTGAGAATATCAGTCAGGGACCATATCTTCTCGTAGGTTTCTCTGGGGACTTGACTCGCCTAAGACATTGAAGTTGAATTTAGGCAGCGCAAGGGGATGGGATTTGAATTCGATCTGATTCTAACTGGCGGAGGAGAATATATTCGCGTCACGCCTTGTGTTGAAGGCTGGGTGGGCGAGTATGCAAGAAACAGTGTGGTTTATGTTGTGGTTGCTATTGGTTGGGTTGGCAAGGGATATGGAAGTAGCCCTTTATTTAGCTGGGGTAATGGGTGGGAATGAGTCAGAAACCATTTCAGATTGGGTTTGCAGGAGAGAGGTCTGGCAGCAGTTCAGAGTTGGGCTTTGAAGATCAAGATTTGAAAGGTGTTTATGGAAAAATAAGGGACTCCTTGTTCGGAGGAAGAGGAAGATGTGAAAGTTTCTCCAGGTTAATTGTGGCAAAGAGGGAGATGAATATAAGGTTAAGGAGGAAGAACTAAGCACCCCTATTTGTTGAAGATCATGAGATGTAAAAGAAACATCTTGGGTTGAGTTAGGAGTATTCCCTAGTTGGACTCAGGGGACAGATTTGGCATGCGCTTCAGTTAAATGGGTTAGGTTATATTTGACCAAATGAGATATGTAATGAACATTTGGCAGGGTTTAGAGGAAGGGAACAATGATTGGTATCTTTGGTTGGGTTTCCGTTACAGTGAGCGTGATGGTACCAATAGTTGCCCTATATTAACAGTGTGGCTTACATTATGTCCCTAATCATTTTCTGGTAGGGTTCCTCATTAGCTAGCCTCTGCTAGTTGACGGATCACCAATACGTTCTTTGTAATTGACTGGACTGGACAAAAGTAGAAAAAGGCAATTGATTGAGATTTAATCAATATTCATTTTTAGTTTAATGGATTCCAGTGTATGTGAGATATTTCCTGTTATAATTTGCTAACAAAGTCTATTAAACACATCCTGCTTCTACATATCATCTTCCACTTCATATAATTTCATCCGCCTCCCTTTCCCCCTCACTCCCAATCATTTCAACCCATTACAGTCCCTTGACTAATACAAGGGCAAAAGTCATCATTTAACATTTAAGCCTCCCATAATTTTGTTCCCAAATTCTACTGGTGCAGCTTAACTCGGCGTTCCGATGCTAGCCTTTACCAAGTCAGGTAGGTGCATCAATAGACATTGAAACCGGAGCCTGAGGAGTGGCTTCAAGTGTCCAAAAGTCACTTGGACCATTTCAGAATTTCAAACTCGGATCATTTGATTAAGCTATAATCCAGATTGTTGGTTTCATGTGATTGCCACGCAACTCCCAGAATTTTCCAGCCAAAACATATTTCCTCTTACTAACAGGTTACCATGGTGTCGCTAACTTTTCTCTTTTCAACTCTCCCCCTTAAGTACGCTCAAGAGAATTTTTTAAAAAGCACAGAATCCACTCCGCCGTCTGTCTTTTTCATCAGAAACAGATTTGCAAAAAAAAAACTGCAGGTTGTTTATCAGCATTGCCGCTCATTCAAGCTCACTCTCCATTTTTCCTTAATGTGTCACATTGCAGCAGAAGTACATTGGGCCAGGATGTTAAACCTAATTACTGCCACCAACCACCCCCCCAGCCTTTTTCAAATTGGTTCCAGTGCCTCAGTTTTGTTGGTTGAACAATATTTTCCTGCTGGTGACTCGGAAATGTAATAGGTTCAAAAACATTCACACATTTGCCCCAACATTTTCTGTCTCCTTAAAGGCTGCCATTACATTCTGGTAGTCTATCTGAAATGTTCTTCTTGTGCATGCTATGCTAATATGATGTGCGTTGACTCATGGGTGTGAACAGAACAGGTTGTGATGACCCTCGATTTAGCGAGCGTTTTCTTTGGGTTAGCTTCAATTCTCTAGGGCATGAAAAAGGAAGAATTCATTGGTATTCCTACTCCTCATCAATGTCCAATAACTCCCTTGCCAATTTTTTGAAGTATTTTTTCAGATTTTTTTAAAATGTTAAAGTAAATCTAATTGTATTGCCACATGTCCCTGCTTGAAAGGGGGAGACAGTGGCTTGGTACACAGAGGATACTTGCATTTATTATTAGACTTCTCAATTTGCTCGGATTAAGCCCTCTTCAGGGGAATTTATGTTCTGGCAAAGGGGAAAAGTGGATACTTTGTTTTTCCAGAGACTTGGATGTCGTTTCTCCCTAGATTAAGCGAAGTGCATCCACATCTCGTTATATGGCACAAATTCTTTAAAACTCTACGTACACACATGCATGTACTATCCAGTAAAGAATATATTTATGCATGGTCACATTTGAATAGAGAATTGTTGCACCCGGGAGCCCTCGTGAAACATTGTACGAGTGTAAGGAATCCATTAAACTGAAAAGAATATTTCTAACTGTAACCCTTTCAGTACTGAAATTCCAAGGTGCATTCAGGAGACCACCCTGCCCTTGATCAATTGTACAGAAATTGGAAATTGAACTCCAAAAGGCAAGTGGAAGTCTACGTACTGAAAGGGCTTTTACCGTTTTGACCTGGGAAGAGGTTGAGCTAGTTTTCACCAGAGGTCACAGGAAGGTTTTGGACTTTCACATCTTTAATCAGTAGTTCCAGGTGAGTACAGACTGAGACAGACCAGCCAGAAAGTGGTGGATGCCTGTTCAAATCGCCCTCTGATAACCATCCTCTTCGAAGCAGATTTATGGATGACATCCAACATTGCAGACTCCCAGAACCAGTTTCTAACCAAGTACTCATCTTTCTCTAGGGTTACCTAGAGACACTTGAGGTTTTGTTTTCCAAATCTGAAAGATCTACACACATTTGTATCTTCAAATTATTTGGTGATTTTCCTCCATGTTTCCCTTCCTTAAGCAAGAAGAAGGGGTAGAATTCTCCATGCCCAGTAACACTCCCGGTCTTTTCCTTATCCTTCCTCTTTCCCCGCTCTAAAGTGAAGTCTATAGCTCGCTCCAAAGAGCATGCATTCGAAACAATTCAAGCTTTACATTGCCTGGAGATAACCAAAGCTTTCCCGCTCCAGCCAACAGAATTCCCTAATTTCTATTGTTTAAGATTCCTTCAAGTAAATGAAATCTATTAACCAAATTTCCAATCTGATTGTCGCCTGTAGATCTGTTTCATGAGGTGAAATGATTGGATATCAAGGATCAAAGTGTCCTGCCAGGAGATAAATTATGCAGAAAAGAACTTCGTCTTGGCAAAATAAAGCCTGAATAGGCTCAATAAACTGGACTACAATTGTCGGACTAATAAAAACAGGCATCTTCTACTGGGGGTTAGTCTATTTTCAAGTCACTTTCTCATTCAGAGATGGTTAAAATCAGTAAGAGCTTCAGCAGCAGGCCCTGTTGAGTTTCTCCTGACGCTGATGGATGAATGAGTAAATCACAGGGGTTGGCGCTCTGCTCCCACATGGCCTATTCCACGACAGCAAAGTGAGAATTCTGTCTAAACTGTTGCACTTGTCAAGTGTCTTATACTGATGAATTCTATCCCATCAGATACTCCTTGCTTTGTCTAAGTAGTGATGCCACAACACATCCATCAGATCCAATAGCTTGATACTCTCAGATTGCAGCCGTGAAAATACGCAATTCCTCTGCCTCCTTTTCCTCGTCAAAACATACCCCAATAATTACCAGCAATCTCGAGAACAGCCCTTCAACAGAACACTGCACCTTTCTTAACGTGACCTTCTTTATTTCGAAATTTTGGCTAAATTGTAAAACACAGATATTCATTGATATGGGTGGGGATCATGTCCAAATTGCTACTCCCCTTGATTTGATTTGATTTATTATTGTCACATCTATTAGTATACAGTGAAGAAACACGAAAGCAATATCATTCAATGAATTGAAATTGGATTCATTGTAATTGCCCCCTTCTCCATATTGGTTGTTGTAAATTTGCACAAATCCATGTCTGCAATCTGTAATTCTTTATTCCAGTTACTATTTACTTAAACCTTCCAGGGGTAGGTTGTTATTGGCAGCTCCGAGATGTTAGCTTTTCTTTTGCTTTCCAGCCGATATTTGCAAAGTGGCTGGGAGTGAATGAGAAAATGCCTTCTTACCACTGGGCAAAATTTCAAAACCAATCACTTGGAACAAAGCAAGTTTAAGCCCCAGATGATCTTTAACTTCTCAAAAACTGACCCGGTCGATAGTTCTGAGATGCAACACTTTGCCTGTCCGTTCCAAAAGGGACAGATTCTGGAATATTCTATGTGGGCTTTGTGGAAGTTGCCAATGCCCAAGGTCTAGAAGCCTTAGTCTGCTTACTAATCTTTGGCCAATTATATGCGGGGAGAGAAAGGGTAGGTTAACAAGGCAATCAGAGCATGCAAAGAAAGTCTTTAGTGTAAAAGCTTGAAGGAATGTCAGGTACGTACCATGAAAAATATTGGGTTTTAATTTCTCTGTGTGTTGAGTTATTTTTTTCTATGCATGAATCCAGGAGATCTTGGAATATTTTGTGTACTTTATTTTTCTTGCTTTTGTTTTGGTTTGCTTTTGATCTGGGAGTGACTACATCACCCAGTTCTTTATGTATGCTTTTTGCAAAATGTCTCAGACTCATTCTCAACCCAGACATTCACCACAAAGAATCGAATCTCAAGATGCCTTTGCACTGGGGTTCAATGTACGAAAATGAATTGTGCGGATTCCCAAGCCAGAAGTGAGATATTGCTGGATTGTTCGAGAATTAATTCAATTTTCAACGCATTTGGTCTCTTCTCCACAACCTCAAGGATAAGACAAGGCATGTCTGACTGTGGGCTATTATATCACTGCATTGCCAGCAAATTTTCCAGTTTCACCTCTGATACTATTTTCTCTAGCTTGGCCCAACCAAACATAGGTGGTACAGTGGTCAGCACTGCTGCCTCACAGCACCAGGGACCTGGGTTCAATTCCCAACTTGAGTCACTATCTGTGTGCAGTCTGCACATGTTTCCCGTGTCTTTGTGAGTTTCCTCCGGGTGCTCTGGTTTCCTCCCATAGTATGAAAGACGTGTTGGTTAGGTGCATTGGCCATGTTAAAATTCTTCCTCCCTGTACCCGAACAGGTGCCAGACTAGAGGAGGTTCACAGTTACTTCATTGCAGTGTTAATATAAGCCATCTTGTGGCACTAATAAATAAACTTTAAATTATAGGAGGGAAGGTAGGGAATAAACATGGAGATGGCAAGCTTGTGAGGGGGTTGAAATATCCATATGGGACACAGCTGCGTCTTGGACAATAGAGAGATGAAATTGCAGTGAAGCGAGAGGCTAATAGCTCTTATCCCTCGGGGGGAAGTGCAAAGTTTTATGTGTGGTTAGTCTAATCAACTTCTTTGGAAACTAGTAGATTGCACCGCAATGAAGGCTGGTCTAGATTGAAGTGCTGCAGTCCCTTGGAGCTAGAAGACAGAAAATCATTCTTAGATAAACAGCCCTTTGAAGTTTATTTTATTACCTTATCCAAGGACTTTGCTATTATGACTGCCCTGTACTTAAATATGGCTGTGAATAGAAACTCAAAATCTGAAATTATTCTTGCCAGCCCTGCTCAACCTCATGAAGCAAGCACCTTCGGTCAGCTGCGTGTCTCTGATATATTTTTCAGTAAGTCTGGTAAGCGAACATGGTGTATACCATTCAAAAACCACACCATGGTGAATTGGTGCTCGATATGTTGGTTATTCAGAAAGCCCTGCTCCTTCGGCACTCAGTGGTTAGCAATGATTTGCGTTCCAATTGCCTCCCGCCCCCACATAGTTTGTGCCTTAGGTCTCTGCTCATCACGACTTACCAGGCCACAGTTTGTTGTTAGCATTAGAATCCTCTTCATCCCTGCAAAAGGAGTTTAATTGACAGGTGGGGGGAGTTATTCCAATATACTTTAAACAAATGAAAGGAAAGACTTCCATTTTAATGAGCTGTTGCTGGCACCCTCTTTCTCCCCCCCAATCCCGTTGCTCAACCTTTGCCCGATAACTGCCCCCCATAGGCCCCAGGAACAAAAGCTAGCAAGTGATAGCAACTTACACCATAACAGTGAGGGATGCATTTGCTTCTTTTGGAAGAGCAGGAATACCAAATGTTACATAGGGAGGGGTTACTGTTTAGTGTCCGTGCAAAGCGCACTGGACGGAACAAGTAAGAAAGGATCCAATGGATTAGAATGCATACTGTAAAAAACAAACTCCAGTTACTTTTCCAGAATTGAGTTGGATAGAGGATAATTAGACAAACACCTGAAGATGAGATGTGGGGAGCAGGTGGGGAGGTGGATTTGTGACCGGAGAGAGATCAGCCATGATCTGATTGTACGATTCAAAGGGTTGAATTGCCTACTTCTCCTAATAGCTGTGTTCCTTTGATGAGACGTACGAGTGTGCCTGCTCTGACTTCCAATAATCCACTCTGCACAAAGCACCTGGATACAGACAGGGAAAACCTCCCTGTTGGATTCTCCAAAGCCCGCCCGCCTTTCACATATCAATCTCCTTGTGTCGGAGGAAAGGAAATTTATGCCATCTTTTACAGCAGTTGTATATCAATCGCGATGCCATTGAATGAATCAGATGCCATTGAATATTGAAGTTGTCGGCAATCCAATGACGTGCAGATAATATTAAAGGCCAACTGTCCACCACCCAGTTGCCCATCAGTCCAATCTACCAGCCTCCAGTTCTCTGCGGGATCTCGCTGCAGCCAAGCGTTTGATGGAGAGAGCTGGACGGCTGGGAAGAGAGAGGGAAGTGAACTGGATTAGGTGGTGTACTTGCCCTTCTGTTGGCCCAAGATAAAATGGGATGGAGGAGGCTCTGCAGAGAGAGCAGAGAGTCAGACTGTCCTGTTCTGCTGCAGTGAGGTTGTGTAGAAGCGACCGTGTTTAGAGGGGAGCGGAGGGTTAAAATTACACTTGATCTTTATTCTGGAGAAACAGAGTCTGAAAACAACCCTACTTCAATTCCTTCCACGAATAAGATTCTTTTGATCATTCAAAAAAAAAAGCTGAATCCTTCTGAAGACAGGATTGCTTCTGTTTAAACATCATACCAGGTTTTCTGTTGCTTTTAGAGTCTTTTGTTGTCTTTTATTTTTGTTTTGTCTCAGTTTTTTTTGAGAACCATTTCCTTTCGCTTTTATCATTTTTTCTGTTTTTGTTTTATTGTTTCTTTTCGCCCTCTTCCCTCCCATTGTTTTTTAACTCCTTCCTCTACTGCACCTCCCTGCAATAGAACCATCATCCCCTCCTCAAAATGTAAAGTGCACCAGCCCCAGTTCCACCAGCATTCTGGTAAGTTGGCAGCCACCGCCACCAGAGAGTCAAAATGGCGACCTGGCAAAGTACAGTATCAGGTACCAAACGGTGCAGGGAGAGGACAAGCAGCTCCACGAGGTGAACAACATCCCGCCGATGACCATGCAGCTGCGGCTGGAGAACTTGGCCAAATGGACGGAGTACCGGGTGACAGTGGTCGCGCACACCATGATCGGACCAGGCCCGGAGAGCGCACCCATTTTCATTCGCACGGACGAAGATGGTAAGTCCTGGGCGACCTTCCTGCCCGCATTTCAACATTTCGGGGTTCGAACTAGAGGTCACTCAGTCCTCTTAAGATGCGCCTTGACTGGGATTGCTACTCAAGCCCAGCAAGGTGTCAGTAACCTCAATAGAAGTGGCGGTACTTGGATTTTCCGAGGCGTTATTTCTACTGAGTTTACTCGCTGGAGAAAATCAATCTTGTTGCTCATTTACCCTCTAATTACTTCCAATGATTCCCAGTAACCTCCCGGATTAGGGAACTCTGCTCACTTAGTCCTCCTGAGTTGCCTGTTCCAAAATGCCTGCCCCATTTTCCCACTGGGAATATTTTCTTTTAATTACATAATGAAACTGCCCAAGAAAGCGAATTTTCCCCTCTGTCGCTTTTTTAATTGTGTGCATTCCTCATCATCGATACCAAGAGAAAATTGGCATGAAATGAGTGAACATCTGTCCAGAGGAGTGGGGCAATTCTGGGCTGTGATTAATCTTTAAATCTACCTGTTTGGCCATATTCTTTTCATCACCTGCCCTTGTCCCACCCTTATGTGGCTCAGTGTCAAATTTTGTGGAATATCTTGGAATGTTTTACCACATTAACAGCTCTGGATGACACAACCTCTTGCCGTAATAGAAGGAATCACATTACAATACTTCAGAATCCTTTCCTAGTCCGTAATACATTTGAAACATGTGGTATCCCCTCTCCCCAGAATTGTTTTGCAGAATTGTTTTCTGGGGAGGTAAGGAAAGTTTATCTCTGTTGCAGTAAGGATTCTTTGGGGCAGCACGGTAGCACAGTGGTTAGCACTGCTGCTCCACAGTACCAGGGACCTGGGTTCAATTCTGGCTGTCTGTGTGGAGTTTGCACATTCTCCCCATGTCTGTGTGGGTTTCTTCCGGTTTCCTCCCACAGTCCAAAGATGTACGGGTTAGATTGATTGGCCGTGCTAAAATTGCCCTTTAGTGTCCTGAGTTGCATAGGTTAGAAAAATTAGTGGGTAAAATATATGTAGGGATATGGGGATAGGGCCTGAGTGGATTTGAACATAGAACATTACAGCACAGTACAGGCCCTTCAGCCCTCGATGTTGCGCCAACTAGTGGAACCAATCTAATGACCCCCTAACCTAAATTATTCCAATATTATCCACAAGCCTATCCAATGACCATTTGAATGCCCTTAAAGTTGGCGAGTCCACAACTGCTGCAGGCAGGGCATTCCACGCCCTTACTACCCTCTGACTAAAGAACATCTGTCCTATATTTATCACCCCTCAATTTAAAGCTATGTCCCCTTGTGTTAGCCATCACCATCTGAGGGAAAAGGCTCTCACTGTCCACCCTATTTGTGGTCGGTACAGACTCCATGGGCTGAACGGCCTTTTTCTGTACTGTAGGGTTTCTATGATTCAGTACAGGAGGCTGGGATAAAGGCCAACAAGAAAATAAACAAGCATGAATTCACGAAGATAGTGGGGACAAAGAGGAAGAGAAATCAATGCAGAACGTTTTGTTACAGTGCTGGCAGAAATCACAGTATCAGAAGATGGAAAAGTAGGCCAGCATTTTAATTGGAGAGGGGTCCAGGGCTATGGGGGGGAGCGCAAGGTGTTGGAATTGATTTTGGATTGCTGTACCAGGGAGCTGATGTGTTCGGAAGCCAGCAGAACTGCCTCCTTCTGTTCATAACTGTTAAGTCTCTGATGGAGTGCGTTGATGGCCATCCCTCCCACTAGACTTTGTAACCTTAAAGAACAGGGGCTAGAGTGAGGTAAATTGAAACAGTTTACCTGTGGCCAAACCACGTATTTGTGGCCACGGGAGTGAGCCTCTTGCTCAACTTCCAAAGCTGAACCAGGCAAAAGTGAAACTGGCTTCGCCCAACAGGTAGCGGTAAACGTAACAAAAGCCATTTTGGAATAATGCCAGCTCAATTATCACAGTATATAATTACAAAGCGAGAATAATCAGAGAACAGATTGAAATAAAAACTTGAGGGGGAAATTATAAAGCAGAGTAATAGCGAGAGACTCATTGACATTTGGAACACTGTTATTGAATGATTATGTTCCATTTAAACAAACACAAGCCTCAGTTTGCCGCTTCCTCTGACAAAACCAATCCACCAATTTAAACTGTTGCCTGAGCAATTCCCACTTAGCAATACATAAGCAATTCCGTATCATCCTGGAATGGCCACTTTTTCTGGGACTGGCTTCCTTCCAAAGAACCTCTCCCATATCTGCTGCCCTGACCCTGCCCTTTTGTAAAAGGTGGGTGATGCACTTTGAGAAACATCATTAGCAACCAGCGAAGGATTTATTTACAGAGCATCAGCAGCACATGACGGTGCAGAGGGACCTGGGGGTCCTTGTGCACAAATCGCAAAAACCCAGTCTGCAGGTGCAGCCGGTGATCAAGAAGGCGAATGGAATGTCAGCCTTTATAGCGAGGGGGATAGAATATAAAAGCAGGGAGGTCTTGCTGCAACTGTACAGGGCATTGGTGAGGCCGCAACTGGAGTACTGTGTGCAGTTTTGGTTCCTGCATTTGAGAAAGGATATATTGGCCTTGGAGGGAGTACAGAGAAGGTTCACCAGGCTGATACCGGAGATGAGGCGGTTAGCCTATGAAGAGAGATTAAATAGACTGGGTCTGTACTCATTAGAGTTTAGAAGGCTGAGGGGGGATCTTATCAAGACTTACAAGATAGTGAAAGGTCCAGATACGTTAGAGATAGAGAGATTCTTTCCACTTAGAAAGGAAACCAGAACTAGAGGGTACAACCTCAAAATAAGGGGGGTGGGCAGTTTAGATCAGAGTTGAGGAGGAACTTCTTCACTCAAAGGGTGGTGAATCTCTGGAATTCTCTGCCCGTTGAAGTGGTGGAGGCTACCTCGCTGAATATATTTAAGTCACGGGTAGATAGATTTCTGATAGACAAGGGAATTAAGAATTATGGGGAGAAAGCGGGAAAGTGGAACTGATCAACTTCAGATCAACCATGATCTTATTAAATGGCAGGGCAGGCTCGAAGGGCTAGATGGCCGACTCCTTATGTTCTTATGTCCTGGAATGCCCTTTGTCTAAGAGAACTCCTCTGCCAAGGTGATTCCCCACTGAGAGTCCCGATTGGTCACCCATGCCGGGTAACCCTTAATCTACCTTGTTACCCTTAAGGGGACCTTCACTGCATTGATCCAAAGAACAGGGAAGTCTTCACCTCATGCTGGCATCCCAAAGGTCTCTCTCTCTGCTCCAACTTCATCAACTCACACTAGTCAGTGCCTCGTGACGGAGATAGTATTGATAGAGGTTCCATTATATATGGTGCATGCATAGCGAATAGAATTTCTAGGCAAGTTCATCCTATCAGTTTTATTTGGAATCACGAGCTTTCGGAAAGCTGCTCCTTCAGTAGGTCTCATATGATGAAGGAGCAGCGCTGCGAAAGCTTGTGATCCCAAATAAATCTGTTGGACTTTAACCTAGTGTTGTGAGACTTCTTACTGTGCCCACCCCAGTCCAACACCAGCATCTCCACATCATGCCTATCAACCTTGTCCAAAGTGCCGTTGCTGAAAGAGCTCTGCTTTGGAAGTGGTTTACCTGAAATATTCGCTCTGGGGATCCACAGATTTCCCAGGGCTTGCCGGAGGTTACATTCCATTAAGGTTCAATCACTGCAGCAACAAAGATGGATTTTGCCAGCGTTTCACCATTATTCATGGCGATCAAATGAAAGCATGTGCGGAATAAATAGCCCAGAACTCCAAGCTGTTTTTTGTAATCCCAGTATTTTCTGCCATGTTCCCATTCCTTGCTGTTGGACCTTCTCGGAGAGAAGTGGTTCCTGGGTTCCAGCTTTGCGGCTGACCACATGGGTTCTCGATACCAAAGGGAAACTGATATCTCCGGGATGGACCGAGTCTAGGCAATCCAGGAAAGGTTGGATTCCTGTCTGGGCTCACCGAGCTCTTCTCAACTTCCCAATGGATTGGGGAGGAGAAAGATCAGAAAAGATCTTCATCCTGATTGGCTGAATGTGTCAGGTGACTAGAGTCAACCCTAGCTCTGATGACCCTCACTTAACCCCTCAATTCCTCATTAGCATCAACTGGACCAAATACCAGAGAGCAATAGATACCCAGTTGCCATCTTCACGATGGAAAAATTGGCGATGAAAACATCAAGAATATCTGATATTAAAGAAAAGTAGATCAGAATAATTATATCCAGTCATTAAAGGGCCTCAGATATCTGTTGTGAATTGGCTCAAACTGTTTGCTGAAAGTAATCTATCTCCAATGTAATTCCACATATTTATTTACTTAGTGGGGAGGCAATGGCCTCTTGGTATTGTCGCTAGACTATTAATCCAGAAGCTCAGCTAATGTTTTGAGGGCCCAGGTTCGAATCCTGCCACAGAAGATGGTGAAATTTGAATTCAACAAAATAATCTGGAATTAAGAATCTGCTGATGACTGTGAAACCATTGTTGGAAAAACCCATCTGGTTCACTTTAGGAAAGGAAATTTGCTGTCCTCGCCCAGTTTGGCCTACATGTGACTCCAGAGCCACAGCAACGTGGTTAACTCTCAACTGTCCTCGAGCAATGAGGGATGGGCAATAAATCTTGGCCAGCTGGTGATGCCCATGTTCCATGAATGAATTTAAAAAGAACAAGATCATATAGAAAGTCATGATATTCATTATGCATCTTCTAATTATTTCCATTCCTTGCTGTTCCCCCTTCTCCAGCCTACCTGCTGGCCTCCCCTAAAGGCTGTCCTCAATTACTGTTCAGTGTTTAGCTGACAAAACCTGCAGGTTGAATGTGGTTTTCTCCCATGTATGGATCAGCTGGAAAGACACGTTGAAAGTCTGTTCCATCATCAGGCTGCCTCTGTGGCTTCTCCCCTAATAAAGCTGGGAACTGGAGTACTGTACAGCGTAACAGAAAACGAACATGATGGTCAACTTTGCCAGGGTTTTTCTCTGGAGCTCTCTTATTATTCCTGATTTATTTCAAGAGTCACAACACCAAATTAAAGTTGAACAGGTTTATTCGGAATTACGAACTTTCGGAGTGCTGCTCCTTCCTCAGGTGAGTCACCTGATGAAGGAGCAGCACTCCGAAAGCTCGTGACTCCAAACAAACCTCTTGGACTTTAACCTGGTGTGGTGAGATTTCGTACTGTGCCCACCCCAGTCCAACACCCCATATCCTGATTTATTCCGGAGTCTGAAAGCCCCTTTAGCCTTTTGACAAGGCGGCAGCCGACTCCAAAATTCGCCACGCTCATCGTATCTAAAGAAAGGCAACATTTTTATCTCCATTTCTAATGCCCTACACATTATTCTTGCAGTGCCCAGTGCTCCGCCTCGTAAAGTGGAGGTTGCGGCGTTGAACTCCACCGCTTTGAAGGTCATTTGGCGCTCTCCCGTCCCGAGCAGACAACACGGCCAGATTCGAGGCTACCAGGTTCACTACGTTGAGGTGGTGGACGGAGAGGCCAGGGGACAGCCGCAGATCAAGGACGTCATGCTGGCTGATGCACAGGTTAGGAAGCAAAACTGAAGCATGATGCTTGGGGGTTACTGCCATCCCCGTAACAATTGGAGGCTGGAGGTACCGATTGCTAATAAGAATCACTGGTGACAGAAACCTGTACATCATAATACAGTAAGAACTGCGCAAATAATCAAAAGCTCTTCGCTCTGATGTTACCTGAATTACTACCTGAAGTATAGAATATAATAAACCAGAGTGAGGTGAGGGGATGCTTCTTTACTGAGCGAGTTGATATGTAATGCCCGGAAGCTGTTGGAAGTCAACTCAATAACTTTGAAAAGGAAATTGAATTTACGTTTCAAAAGGAAGAATTGCAGGCCTCAGGAGAAAGAACAGTGGGTATCAGATAGGAACAGAAGTAGTGCAGATTCTGGAATCTGAAACAAAAACAGAAAATGCTGGAAAATGTCAACAGGTCTGACAGCATTTGTGAGGAGAGAGAGAGAATAGAACCAATGTTTCGAGTCTGGATGACCCTTCATCAGAGCGGAGAGCAAAGGGAATCAGCAGAGATTTACACACTGAGGGTGGGGTGTAATGGGACAAAGGAAATATAAATGAGGACATAGAAGACCGAGAGAAGGTGCTAAAAAGTGCCCATGAAGTGACCAGAATGCGTGAATGGCAGAACAGGGGTACAGATTGTTAAAGGACTGCCTGAGGAATGTGGCAGCTGGGGGTGAGAGGGGAGGGGACAAGAAGGAGAGCTGGAACGAAGAACTGGAAAAATGGCAGTGAGAAAGGAGGATGATACAGTGGATGAATAGATGGAATAAATTGAAATAAAATAAATGGAAATAGGGTGAAGGTGGAGGGAAGAGTTCATCCTGTGAAGTTGCTGAACTCAATGTTCAGTCCAGAAGGCTGTAAAGTGCCCAATCAGAAGATGAGGTTCTTCCAGTTTGTGTTGGGGTTTGCTGGAGCATTGCAAAAGGTCAAGGATGGACATGGGGACAGGAGAGGAAGATGGTGTGTTGAAGTGGCAACTGACAGGAAGGTCTGGATCCTGCTTGCAGATGGACCAAAGGTGTTCAACAAAGCAGTCACTCGGTCCGTGTTTGGTCTCTCTGATGTAGAGTAGGGACTATGGCCTGTCCATCCCACCACCAGAGAATCTCCGACGGGAGCCTGCTTTGGCGGGACTGAAAGTTTCTACCGGTAGGAAGGGCTGGAAAATCCTGCACATTTGTGTCCAATTCTGGTTGCCACACTTTCAGGAGGATGTGAAAGCTTTCGGGAGAGTGCAGAAAAGCGTGGTTCCAGGGCTGAGGAGCTTAACTGAACAGATTGGAGAAGCTGGGATTGTTCTCCTTAGGGAAGAGACTGTTGAGAGGAGAATTGATATGCACAAATTCATGACAGGGGAGGGAGTGAGAAACTGACCATTCGGGAAAATCGGGGAATATCAGAGTTAAGGTGCTTGGCAAAAGAACCAATAGCGATACGAGGGAAGTCCTTTTTATGCCATGAGTGGTTAGATCTGGAATCCATTGCCTGACAATGTGCTGGAGGCAGAGTTAGTCATAGCTTTCAATAAACACATGAAGAGAAACATCAGCAGGTTATCAGGAAAGGGAAAGGGACCAAGTTGTATTTTTTGGCATTGAAGGACTTGTATAAATTTTAAGTTCTTTGCTGTTATAGTTGGCACTCTTTTCAAACATCAGACACAGTTTGTTTTAGCAGTTTGGCCAATTCTTATAACTATTTGATTTGACTTAAAATGCAAATGGGTCACAGTCTTTCCAATTCACTCCTTTTATAAAGTATTCCAATGGACCGACTGCTTTCCTATCTACTTCCATTGCACAGAATTTCCACTTCTCACTCATTCCTATCACGTAGCATTGTGGCATGATGGTTAGCACTGCTGCCTCACAGCGCCACGGACCCACGTTCGACTCCCAACTTGGGTCATTCTGTGTGAGGAATCTGCACATTCTCCTTGTGTCTGCATGGATTTCCTCCAGATGCTCCAGTTTCTTCCCATAGTCTGAAGAGAGGAGTGTGATTAAGTGCATCAGCCATGCTAAATTCTCCCTCAGCATACCCGAACAGGCAGCGGTGTGTGGCATCTAGGGGATTTTCATAGTAACTTCATTGCAGTGTTAATATAATCCTATTTGTGACACAGATAAATAATCATCAACTTTTCAAGTGAACCAAATCTTTTTCCTGCCGTTTCCATTGTATGGAATTTCAATGTTCTAAACCTCTTTTGCTCCCCTTAGACAGAATTGCAGTGAAATTAATTCCTTTCCCGTTACTCTGTTGGAGATAACAGGAACCCTTTCCACGGAACCACTCTCCAAAACACGTACACCACCTTAATAACCAGCCCTCCCCAAACACCTAAAATATACACACACCTACTATTCCCCCACCTTCCTCCAGGTGCCCACAAAGCAATCCCTTC
This sequence comes from Sphyrna mokarran, assembly GCA_024679065.1. Classification (NCBI taxonomy): domain Eukaryota; kingdom Metazoa; phylum Chordata; class Chondrichthyes; order Carcharhiniformes; family Carcharhinidae; genus Sphyrna; species Sphyrna mokarran. The sequence continues at coordinate 34,997,541 of JAGIQG010000026.1, forward strand.
CCCCAAAGCCCACCACCCTTCCTATGCGTTGACCAGAAATATCCCCTCTTTTGAATAAACCCCTGCCCTGCCAAGCAAGACTAACATGAATAAATGCGAAGAGTTCCAGGAGACAAGAAGACAGCAAATCCCAATATAAAAGGCAAGGCACCAACGCAGGGCAAGAAGGATTGGCCATGAGCTGAAAGAAAAAGACCAGAGCAATAAGAAATGGGGACACACTCCCTCTCTGTCCATCTCCAAACATTATGTTATCGCAAATTTCTTATCGAAGAGCAGTACCTTAGTACGCCACGCATGCTGCTGAATGGTCCGTGCACTAACTTCTAATCAATCGACTGAAACTCCAACTACAGACACAATCTAATCACTTGTGTGTAATGCTGTTTGCGTGCAGTGTCTATACTTGTTTGGGTTAGATCTAATCACTAAATGAATGATTAAATGGTCTCTGCCGCAGCTAATGCAAATTGCTTATTTCAGTCCTGGCTTTTCAAAGTCCCAGTGTTGTTGGAGGGGGAGCGGTGGATAAGACCCTTTAGTACCTCGATCTGTATTTATCAGACATGCCCCCAACTATCAAATATATTTGTTTGTTTCCTTTCAACCTCTCAAACCTACTCATTGAATAACAACAAATGATATCGATCTACAGCACAGGAATAGTTCATTGGACCTGGCTGTTCTGTGCTGGTATTCGGCAAGAGCCTCCTCCCATGTTCATTACCTATTGCTGTCCTGTATCCCTTTATTACCTTCTCATGCAATCCCTACAGTGTCAAAGCAGACCACTGAGTCTGCACCAACTCTCCTGCAAGGCAGCTCACTCCCCGCCCTAGCCCCGGAACCCCACGCGTTTGACTCGTTCATCCCCCTGACCTGTACATCTTGGGACACTAAAGGGCAATTTAACATGGCCAATCCATCTGATCTATGGAAGGAAACTAGAGCACCCAGAGAAGACCCACGAGAACATAGGGGAGATGTGTAGACTCAACATTAAATTAATTAATGAATTAAACCCAGGTCCCTGATGCTGTGGAACTAACCACTGTGCCATTGTAAATCCGCATGATTTCTACCACACATGTATCAAGCCTCCCATTAAATGTGTTTGTGCATCAACTTCAAGCACTCCATGAGGCATCATGGAAAATTCCACATTCTCGTCATTCACTGTGCAAGGGACTTGCTCCTAAATCCATTATTTGGCCTGTTAGCGGCTAACTTGTATTTATCCTGCCATGTTCTTTTAAACCCTTTCATTGTGTTAAAGACCACTGTCTTAATCTTCCCATTTCTGCAGAAGAAAGTCCCAGTCTGTCCAAACCTTCCTCACTAGTTACATACCCTCAATTCCAGATAGCGTCCTCGTAACTGCAGTTTGCTATGTTAGGAATGGGTTAACAGACCTTTCAAATTAAGTCTAATTTGATATCAATTATTCAATAGAAGTCATATATATATATATATAATAGATATATTATATATATCTATATATAATATATATATAATATATAATAATATATAATATATATAAATACATAATATTTATATACATATATATATATAAAGGGCCGCAGGTGGCATTAGAGAATTGTGTGTGAAGTTGAATTAAAGAAATGAAGGGATTTTATGATGAAGCAGAACTCATATCTTCTTTACTCCACAGCAATCAAGAGGTTTAAACATGCTATATTGCCAATTGTTTGTCAGAGTTCACATTTTGAGCAGAGTCTTGTGGGCCAGGAGAGGAAATCGGTTTGTTTGGGCAGTGAGAGGTGCAGTTTCTTGGTGACTTTCCAGACATTAAAAATTAATGGGGTCTTCATTCCTCACTGAAAAATCTACCAACAAGCTCCTGGTACATACTGTTCCAAGGCCAAATCAAAAATCTCTAGTAATCCATAGACCATTTCATCTAATGAAGGTATAGATTTCCATAGATGGCACTTGACCATACTCACCAGCCTCCTGCAAGCTCTGGGTGAATTACACCTCAAGGTAGACACCATTAGCAATGGAGACATACAGTCCAGGAAGGTGGAATTCGTTTCAGCAGGAACTTAACTGACCTTGGCTGAAACAATGGTAAGAGCAGGGTGCCACGTGAAGCCTCAGCAGCCTTGCCTCAGAAGGATTTCTGAAATAAACTGTCCACACCAATGTTCCCCAAACTCTGGTTTTGACCATTGCACAAAATGTGTGATTGCAAATTGGCCACCCATTTCACTCCAATCCCAATCTTCTGTTGAAAAAGGTGATTCGGTGAAGTGCCAAACTGGCCAATAACTGAGCAGGGTGCAAAACTGGCCAACGAAGGTGCCAACTAACATGGACAAGGTGGTCAAGAAGGTGTATGGCTTGCTGGCCTTCATCAAATGAGGTGTTGAGTATAAGAATTGGAAAATCATGTGGCAACTGTATAAGACTTTGGTTAGATCACTTTTGTAATATTTTGTACAATTCTGATCACCCACTAGCAGAAGAATGATGCATTGGAAAGGATGCAGAAGAGATTTAGCAGGATGTTGCCTGGTTTGGAGGATATAGATTATGAAGAAAGATGGAACAAACTTGGATTGTTTTCATTGGAGCATCAGAACATGAGGGGGGAACTTGATAAAGTCTACAAGATTATGACAGGCTTGGATAGAGTGGATAGTCAGTCTTTTTCCCAGAATTGAAGGGTCAATTATTCAGGGGCATAGGTTGAAACTGAGAGGGAAAAGTTTAAAAAAGATGTAAGGGATAGGTTTTTCACACAGAGAGTGGCGAATACCAGGAACGTGCTACCAGAGGAGATGGTGGAAGCAGATTCTGCAACAATGTTCAAGAGGCATCTGGTTAGATATATAAATAGGCAGGAAATAGAGGGATATGGATCAAATAGAGGCAAGAAAATACTAAATTAGAGAGGTATCTGTGTCAGCACAGACTTGCTGGGCCAAAGAGCCTGTTCCTGTGCTGGATTGTTCTTTGTACTTTGTGTAGGTCATAAAATTGGCCAATGACTGAGCAGGATGTAAAACTGGCCAGTGACTGAGCAGGCAGTAAAACTGGCCAATGATCGAGCAGGGAATGGCCAGTGATCTTGTTGCCCAATTTGTGCTATTGTTAAGAATTGATTTCACCCCCAGAGGCATTGGAGAAGGAAAGCTTGAACATTGCCTGTCTCTGCAGGATGCCGGCTTGAGTCTCAAGATATGCTGCCACACTGTTCTGACACACTGGGCTAAGAGAATGGGTGGGTTTGGGCCAGGCAGAAACTCCAAAAGATTTGATTCATAACCCAAACCTGCATCCAAGTAATCTACTTCTGGTTTTTATCTGACGCCTTAATTCGGGTGACCTCCAAGAAGGTGGATTAGAAATTTAATGAATTTATAATCCGACCAATAAGGCCTCTATTCAGTTATTCAATTCCCCATTCCCAATTTATCCCCGACTCCCCAAATTCCCCACTGCAATCTATCCCCAGTCCTTTAAAATCCAATTGCCCCTAACCCCCACCAAAGACATTCCAAACCGCCTCCATCTATTTCCCCTGCCATCTCCAATCACCACTTACCCACTCCCAGAAACAAATTTCCTTTACCTCTCCTCTGGAGTCAGCAGCACTACAAAACCACCCCCCCATCTCTCCACCCCCCCACCCCTATCTCCCTTGTCTCTTCCCCCATCGTCTGGGGAATCCCCAATTGTGGGTTCTCTGTAACTTTCTGATCAAGCTGCTGTGAGTGCACCCAATATGTAAATATGCCTCCCTTGTCTCATTGCTTCCCCTGCAGTTCGTTAACACCGAGACTTGACTTCTCCATCATGGGGCCCAGTCTGTCCCTGTTAGAGATCTTGAGAGGCTCTGAACCTAGTCAAAACAAAGCCGCCTTGAAACACTTCCTTCAGCTTTGAACCTTTATGTTTATTTTGTCTCTCTTTCTCTTGCCTTCCTCCTGTTGCTCAGTGGGAGACTGACGACACTGCAGAATATGTGAGTAATGTGCCTGTTTCTCTCTTGTGTTCCCGCAGAATGCTATCATTAGATGTTCAGAAATGCTACAGATATTGGTTTTTTGCCTCTAGAAGCATGTTCTGATTGCTACTGTTTGGTTTTCATTTGGCTTTCTGTTGACGGTGTTTAGTCGCAATATTTTCAATATCTAGAATCTCCAGTCAAGAAATTCTCTCCCCTTCCTCCTGTCGGTATCACATTGCAGGCCTTGTGCTCCTGTAGCAGTGAATGTGGACTTTCTAACCTTGTAAGCCTGGCACCAGGTTCCCAACTGGCACTGTGCCCAGTGACCTGCCAGGGTGAGTCTTTGGGGAAAGGAGTTGAGCTCTGAATGCCAGTCGAAGCCGGCACCTGTATTAAGACAGCACCAGGGATCAATAACAGGGTTAATGTTAGCCTGCTTGTGACACTAATCAATAAACTTTATACTTAACCTTTAAATATGTGCCCCTGCTACCCCGAGACCTTCTTCCAAGTGATCTTAACAAAGAGGAAAACTGAGAGGGGGCACGGTGGCACAGCAGTAACACTGTTATCTCTCGGCACCAGGGACCTGGGTTCGATTCCCAGCTTGGGTCACTGTCTGTGTGGAGTCTGCACGTTCTCCCCGTGTCTGCGTGGGTTTCCTCCAGTTGCTCCGGTTTCCTCCCACAGTCCGAAAAATGTGCTGGTTAGGTGCAATGGCCGTGGTAAATTCTCCCTCAGTGTATCCAAACAGGCGCCGGAGTGTGGCTACTGGAGGATTTTCAGTGTTACTTCATTGCAATATTAATATCAGCCTACTTGTGACACTAAAATAAACTTTAGGGTGAAATTCTGTTGTGATTTCCAGGGTCGTGTCTTTATTAAAGGATTCTGCTCTGAATATTATTATTGCATGTTTCTTGGCCCTTAGTTTGAGAGTGTCAGTGTTGTACTCGCAATTGCTTCAATTCTTTTGAATTCCACCAATGTCATTTTCCTTATTGTCTTCTAAAAAAACAAAATTATGTTTCCAATAATAGGAGATGATCATTTCCGGACTGCAGCCGGAAACGATGTATTCCATCACCGTGGCAGCCTACACGACAAAAGGTGATGGGGTACGCAGCAAGTCAAAGCTCGTGGTCACCAAAGGCTCAGGTTAGTCAGTTACCTCTTCGATCCTGTGCGTTTGAAGCAGTGAAGGTGAGCGCTGCCTCCATTGATGTGTTGTCTTCTTCACCAGCCATCTTTCTTCCCTCCGCATCCCTTACTCAAGTGAACAGCCCATAGAATCTCGCGTATGGTGTTGCAGGTTGCTCTCTTCCCCCGCTACGGGGAATACAATCTTGCCTTTAAGTTCTGTGAGGAGGTCATTAGGCAGGATTCGGGAACAGTCGGCTGAGTTCACCTTCCCTATCCCCCAGGATTCGAAGCTCTTCGCAGTGCTCCCATCACCATCCCAGCCGGGGTTGTTTTCCTCAGAACAGAGAAAGCTGAAGGGGGGAGCCTCTGACTGAGGTGTACAAAATTATGAAGAATATAGATAGGATGAAACATTTCCCCTTAGCAGAGGCGTCAATAACCCTGAGGGGGGAGGGGGGTTTAGATTTAAATTAAAGGGCAGAAGATGTGGCAGGGATTTGAGGAAAGATTTTTCACCCAGAGGGTGGTAGGGATCTGGAACACACTGGCTGAAAGGGTGACAGAGGCGGGGACCTTCACAATGGTGGCACTGTGGTTAGCACTGCTGCTCACAGCAGCAAGGACCCGTGTTTGATTCCCAGTCTGGGTCACAGTCTTTACGTTCGTCTCATGTTAATGTGGGTTTTTTCTGGGTGCTGCTGTTTCCAGATGTGCTGGTTAGATGCATTGGCCATGCTAAATTCTCCCTCAGTGTACCCAAACAGGCACCAGAGTGTGGGACTAGAGGATTTTCACAGTAATTTTATTGAAGTGTTAATATATTCGTGACACTAGTTTCGGAAAAACATTTAAGGAGCATTTAGATAAGCACTTGAAATACAAGACAAGGGATCAAGTGCTGGAAAATGGGATTAGAATAGATCAGTATTTGATGGCCAGTATAGACGTGATGGGCCGAAAGGTCTCTTTTTGTGCTGTAAAACCTTTATGACTCTATGACTGTAACAGTAGCTAACTCAACACTGTCTGCATTTGAACCTGGGTTTGGTTTGACCATTCTGTGCCTTAACCAGTGAATATATGATATTCACTAATTTCTACTGTAAATCTCAGCAGTGAACCAATATTGCTACCATTGTCTCACTACCTGTCAAGCAAAATTGTTTAACGATAAGTTGAAATCCAAGAGAAGATGGGTGGATATTATTGAGGTTTCAAGTTAGGGGAGGGAGAGATGGATATCATTGAGACTTTAATTCTACAGAGGGATGGACAAATGGAGGTTTACAGCATGGAAACAGGCCCTTTGGCCCAACTTGTCCATGCTGCTCTTTTTTTTAAACCTTTAAGCTAGTCCCATTTGCCCACATTTGCCCATATCCCTCTATACCCATTTTACCCATGTAACTGTCTCAACTCTTTTTAAAAGACAAAATTGTACCCGCCTCTGCTATTACCTCTGGCAGCTAGTTCCAGATACCCACCACCCTCTGTGTGGAAAAAGTTTCCTCTCTGGGCCCTTTTGTATCTCTCTCCTATCACGTTAAGCCTATGCCCTGTAGTTTTAGACACCCCTATCTTTGAGAGAAGATATTGACTATCTAAGCTGATATATGCCCCTTATTATTTTAGAGACTTCTCTAAGATCTCCCCTCATGCTTCAGAGAAAAAAGTCCCAGTCTATCCACCCTCTCCTTATAACTCAACCATCAAGTTCCAGTAGCATCAGAGTAAATCTTTTGAGTTAGTAATATCCTTCCTATAAAAGGGTGACCAGAACCGTACACAAATGTGACTGAACCCTTAATTCCAAGTGAGGGAGAAATTATGGTTCACTCATATTCACTCAGCCATCTCTTGAGTCCAAAAAATAGCTGAGTGAATATTACTGATCTTCACAATACTTTGGATTTATTCCTGTATTAGTTTAAAGGATGGTTGCTACAAAGAAAGTGCCTTGTTGCAGTTCCATGGCAAGCAGCTATTTCCTTGCAGGGAGAACAATCTACTGTTTTAAAGCAAGAGTACATTCTCCCATTAATATTTCTTGAGGGGATGTATTGCTTTGTGAGGAGATGGAATGTTATTGCCCTGTTTCTCAATTCGAATGAGGAATTATTGACATGTCTCTGTTTCCAGATGGAGAACTATTATTGTCTTATTACCAATGTTGAGAGAGGCAATTAGACATTGATTCACAGTGGTTAAACTGTGGAGTCATTTAAGGCCAATGGGCTGTGAGTGCACACATGTGGTAGTGTGTACATGTGCCCTGGCATGTGTGTGTTTGCTGGTATATGTGTATGTACATACTTTAGTGTGTACTTATGTTTGTGCGTGTGTGTGGGTGCACTGGCATGTTTGTGGTATGCTGATGTTTGCATACACATTAGAGTTTGCACATGTCAGTGTGTGTGTTTGTGCTCACTGCCGTGTTTGTATATGCTGACGTGTGCACTGGCATGTAGTATGCACACGTTAGGATGTGCATGTGTTCGTGTGTGCACGTGTTCATGTGTGCACGTGTTCGTGTGTGCACGTGTTAGTATGTGCATGTGCATGTGTTAATGAGTGTGTGTGGGTGGAATTTAATATAGGCAATGGGTGTATCTCCTATTGGCTGAAGAGCCATGACAGCCCCTCTTTCTGGGAAAGCCTGCTGTATCTAGACCCAATCAGGCACCTACCTGCATACGGGTGGCTCTTGCCCCACCCCCTCCAAACACTGCCAACCAGTCAGAGGCCGACACCTCTTCATTGCTCGGCAACACCACCGGGGAAAGTGGTGACAGCAGGCCCTGGATGGCAGGTTGACACGGGCACAGCTGGAGGTTGGTTGTAAGAGAGTGGGTTCACTTGCAGGGGCAGAGCCGGTAGCCCTTAACAACCCTCCCAAAGTCAGGCACAGAGTGTCTTTGAACAAGGGACTCCCTTTAGAATCCCACAAGCAACCCTTTTCCCTTTTGGTTTTCTTGAATGGCAAGCCCCCAGCCCACTGCTGTGAATACCAGTGATGGTGGAATGAGGCACTCATTGCCCACCCCAAGGGCCTCAATTGGTGTCAGGGCAGGAAGGCAGCTCAAACACTCTTGTGCACCAGGCTGAATCAGAGCAAAGGTGAGTCCCCATCTGCCGCCCCCTCCCACCTGATTAAATGCTTCCCCACCCCTAAACCCATCAAAGAGGAGAGCATTCAATGCCAGTCTGTGTGCATGTGTTGTATGCATGCATGTGATGTGCGTGTACGCTTGTGTGTGTGTGTGTATGTGCATGTATGTGCTTGTGTGTGTGTACGTGTATGCATTAGCGGGTGGGAAACCAGCTTCCATTCTGTTTGTTGCTGGTGGAATCACCAGTACTCCGAGAGTTACAGCTGGGCAGCTGTGGCACGTGTGCAAGAGGTAAATGAGCAATGGATCCTCCCGTTTGAATCAAGCTATAAATGAAGGACCCTGTTCACAGCCTGTGAATGTTCCACAGAGAGTGTCTGTCCTATTTCCTGGGGTAAGAAGTCCCACAACACCACATTAAAATCCAACAGGTTTATTTGGTAGGACAAGCCACAAGCTTTCGGAGCGCTGCCCCTTCATCAGGTAAGTGGGAGTTCTATTCACAAACAGGGCATATAAAGATGCAAACTCAATTTCCAAAATAATGGTTGGAATGTGAGTCATTGCAGGTAATCAAGCCTTAAAGGGACAGACAATGTGAGCGGAAAGAGGGCCAAGTACAGGTTAAAGAAATGTGTATTGTCTCCAGACAGGACAGTTAGTGAGGTGTTGCAAGCCCAGAGAAGTCATGAATCCAAGATCCTGGTTGAGGCCATCCTCATGTGTGCGGAACTTAGTTATCAGTTTCTGCTCAGCAACTCTGCGTTGTCATGTGTCATGAAGGCCGCTTTGGAGAACACTTACCCAGAAATCAGAGGCCAAATGCCTGAGACCATTGAAGTGTTCCCCAACAGAACTCTTTTGTCTGGTGATTGTCGAGCAGTGTTCATTCATCAATTGTCGTAGTATCTGCATGGTCTTCCCAATGTACCATGCCTCAGGACATCCTTTCCTGCAGTATATCAGGCGGACAACATTGGCAGGTATATTGGGGATACCTTGCAAACACTATGACAACAGATGAATGAACACAGCTTGAAAATCACTAGGTAAGTGTGTTCTCTTCCTGTTGGGGAACATTTCACCGGTCACGGGCATTCGGCCTCTGATCTTCGGGTAAGCATTCTCCAAGGTGGCCTTCATGACACACGACAGCGCAGAGTCGCTGAGCAGAGACTGATAGCCAAGTTCCACACACATGAGGATGATCTCAACTCGGATCTTGGGTTCATGTCATACCATCTGTAACGCCCACGATATGCCTGGGCTTGCAAAATCTCACTAACTGTCCTGTCTGGTGATGTATCTTTAACCGGTGCTTAACTCTCTCTCCACTCACATTGTCTGTACCTTTAAGACTCGCATTCCAACCATTATTTTGTAAATTGAGTTTGTGTCTTTATATGTCCTGTTTGTGAATAGAATTCCCACTCACTTGATGAAGGAGCAGTGTTCCAAAAGCTAGTGATTTGTGCTACCAAATAAACCTGTTGGACTTTAACCTGGTGTTGTGGGACTTCTTATTGTGTTTACCCCAGTCCAACGCTGACATCTCCACATCATATTTGGTGGACAGCAGAATGCAGAGGGGGAGAGCAGGAGCAGTGTGCATACAGACTCAATTTTGGAGATTTTTGTTAGGTGTTAATGAAAGGAACATCAGCCCAGGAATTGTCATTGGTGATAACTGGTGATAGGTGCTGACTGCAATCTAATGACATTTATCTAGCTGTTATTTTAATGGAGATGCTACCCCAGTTAGGAAGACAAATTAATGCCTGCATTAAAATAACAGGCAGAAGAATATCACACCAACGTGTTAAGCAGTCATCAGTTAGCACTGTCAACAGAACTTCTTGCTAACGGACTTCTCTCACCTGCTGTGAGAAGTGTGTCGGCTATTAACTGGCATGGAGTCAGATAACTGAATCTCTTGGAACCCGCATCCTTCCAGCAAGTAGAAATCCTTTTCCTCGCAACTTACTGATGTGTTCATCCATAACCTGTAGCACCCCTACCCACATCAGGGTGTGTATGTGTGTGTGTGCGCGTGCCGTCTGCAGTGCTTTCTGGTGAGTTCCCAGGTTGGTGTGGAGGGGCGGAATTCACTGTGTTGTCACTATTTTGGGACATTGCAGCTCGATTAGATGAAAAACACATTTTTGTGCAGCGTTTGTCAAATCCAAATGTGTGGATGTCACACGCGTGAGAGTATCTCTAAATGATACTCACGGGGAGACACAGGGCAGCAAGTGAGATAGAGCAGGTCCGATAACAAATTGCCAGAGAACAAACCTTGGCAGCAACCTTCCCTGCAAATACTGGTAGGGCACCTGTTATTATTCACAGCTCCCTGCCTGTTTTAAAGATGGGCCTTTCATCTTGGACTCCATTTGTGTAGCAGTACATCCACTAGAGGAACTACGTGAGGTGTAAGTGTGATCCTTTCATTTCTTGAGCCCTGCAACACTCCAAGCATCAAATTACTTGGAACTTGCAGCACAGAAACAAGCCATTCAGTCTAGCTACACTCTGCCAGAGTCTATGCTGCACTCTAGCACATCTCCCCCAACTTAAGTTAGCTTTTTTTATTCATTTGTGGGACATGGCCAGCATTCATTGCCCATCCCTAGTTGCCCCTGAGAAGGTGGTGGTGAGCTGCTTTCTTGATTCACTGCAGTCCGTGTACTGTGGGTTGACCTACAGTGCTGTTAGGGAGGGAATTTCAGCATTTTGACCCAGCGACTGCAAAAGAATGGCGATATATTTCCAGGTCTGTACGGTGAGTGACTTGGAGGGAAACTTGCAGGTGATGGTATTGCCGTGTCCTCGTTCTCCTAGATGGAACTGGTCATGGATTTGGAAGGTGCTGTCTAAGGATCTTTGGTGAATTTCTTGTAGACACTACACACTGCCCCAGGAAAAGTGAGAGAAACAGTGAGATTGGGAAGAATGTGAAGGGGTTCTGCGGAATGTTTGATGAAGCAGTTTTGGTCTGGAAAACTTCTGAGTACAGTTCAAGAGGAAGGAAATGCTGGAATTAATGGAATAGGCAGTGGGTTGTGATACAATCCCACCAGAAACTGAGCATCAAACGTCAGAGGAGAAAGGGGACATCAGTAAAAATGAGGAGGTGATAATTGTTGTTTAAAATATATTTCCTAGTGTCACAAGTAGGTGCACGTTAACAGTCCAGTGGAGTTACTGTGAAAATCCCTCAGTTACACTCTGCCGCCTGTTCAGGTACACTGAGGGAGAATTTAGCATAGTCAATGCTCCTAACCAGCCCTTCTTTCGGAGGAAACGAGAGCACCCAGAGGAAACCCACGCAGACATGGGGAGAACGTGCAGATTCCACACAGTGACCCAAGCGGCAATCGAACCCTTGAACTCTGTCATTTCTGTGGATGTGTTCACCTATTTACTTTGAGCCAGCTCTGTATCACCATCATTGGGTGGCACGGTGTCACTGTGGTTAGCACTGCTGTCTCACAGCGCCAGAGACCCAGGTTCAATTCTCGGCTTGGGTCGCTGCCTGGGCGGAGTTTGCACATTCTCCCCATGTCTGTATGGGTTTCCTCTGAGTGCTCTGATTTCCTCCCACACTCCAAAGATGTAGGTGGATTGGCCATGCTAAATTGACCCTTAGTGTCAGGGGGATTGGCTAGGGTAAATACATAGGATTCTGGGGATAGGGCCTGGGTGGGATTGTGGTTGGTGCAGACTCAATGGGCTGAATGGCTTCCTTCTGCTCTATAGGATTCTATGAATAAGGACAGAGTCAGTAATTTATATACACTCGCTAGGCATTCTTAGGGTAACATAACCAACAGTAGTTTTCATCTGCAGGGACAAACCCCTCTAGTATCTGCCCTGACACCAGCAACAATATAAGGGCACTCTGATAAAATCATAGACAGGAATACAAAGCATCTTGAAACAGTGGCATTTCCTTATTGCAGTACATCTCCTCTGCTTGCCCTACATTGACGATAGTAGTCATGATGTAGAGATGCCGCCATTGGACTGGGGTAAACTCAGTAAAGTTTTACAACACCAATTTTAAATCCAACCAATTTATTTGATAGTAAATTTGCGAGTTTTCGACACTATGCCTTCGTCAGGCAAATGCGTTGATATAGGACAGGGTCTGATCACAAATGACAGTCAGCGTTTCCACCACGTAACTGGGCAATCATTCTGGCAAGGGTGCGGGCAGTGCAGTGAGGGGAAATAAAGCAACATGAAAACTGAAAGTAGAAGGCAATTCGTGATGTTAAATACGACGCCGTTACAATGCTGTCGATAAAAAGCTTGATTCCAATAAAATAAAAATTCCTGCATCAGCGTGCACTTCCTGTCAACATTTTGCATTATAAATCCCTGTGACAGCGCGTATAATGGAAACTGTCGAAGTTTAACCTGTCGTGCTGTAATTATACCCTCGGCCCACTCACCGTGGTGATAGGGCATACCGCAACTGGCAGGAGTGTGTAATTACAGCGCGGCAGACTTGCTTTGGCAATTTCAGTTATTAACACCGAGAGGAATTTGTAACAGAGAGACAAAAATAAGAACAGCAGGTACGACTTTAAATTGGGGACCAATTAAATTTTCCCAGTTACCCACACCTCCCCACTCTTTAACCCTGTTGTATCAGAAGATTGATGATTTGGTCTCCACTCCTTGTGCGTGACTTCACAGGACATCAGCTAGTGTGTGTGCTTATAGATATATATGGCAAATGTCTATTTGCACGTACACGATATTAATAAAAGTCCTTGCAATTTTGTTTTAGCAAACCAATGCGTTTTGATCTAAACCACGTCGTGATGCAAGGACTCAGCTAGGGAAACCACGGGGAGAGGAACAATAAAATCCCAAATCCCCATTAACCTCTAGTCATTTGCTATTCTGCAACAAATTATCGACACCAGTAATAATTTATTCCCAATGACCACAGTGTTAATTTGTACAGCAGAGGCTGTCACTTTGCTCAGTCCTCCAGTAAAACATTTGAACTTTGTTGTAACTCTTAATCCGTACCGAGAAACACATTCCCCCTTATTAGCCGCAATCACCATCATGTTTTCGTGTTTCATTTGATATGAGCTCATGTGTCACTGGGGTCCAGAGGCCATCTATTCATCCCGTACTTCCCTGACACTGCTCCCTCTTGTAGGCCAAACAGGAATGTGAGGTCCGCTCAGGAACCTCACCCCATTTTGTTGCTTTCTTTCCTGTGTGGGTGCCGGTGGAGCACTGGGCAATGGTGGGAGTGGTGATTAACCTGCCTCCACGCAACCACACTCCAGCAAGAGTCATTTCAGATCAATTAGGACCAAACTGGAGCTGATTTTTATTTTCCTCCTCTTGCATCACACTTGTCATGAGTAGTCGGCAAGAACAGGAGGGCACTCAATACTATATAGAGCTGTAGATATCTTTGTCCTGTAGTTAGTGGGGCACCTAAGTGTAGTTTATTATTCTTTGGAGGCAGAAATCCCTTCACCAAATTTTTTTTATTTCCAAACTCTAACAGCAGTACACAGAGTTGGAAGCTTACCCCCGAGGGAATAAGAGAAACTGACACTCCCATTTCAGTACAAGGCAAAGGCTCCATGATTGGCCCATCAATTGGATCCCTGATCCAGGGATTCATGCTCCAATAGGCCAATCTCAATGGCCTGATTGAAATCATTGCAATGATTAATGTCACAAGTAGGCTTACATTAACACTGCAGTGAAGTTATGGTGAAAATCCCCCGGCCGCCACATTCCGGCGGCTGTTCGGAAACACTGAGGGAGAATTTCGCATGGCCAATCCACCTAACCAGCACATCTTTTGGACTGTGGGTAGAGACCGGACGAAACCCACACAGACACGGGGAGAACGTGCAGACTCTACACAGACAATGACCCGAGACTTGGAATTGGAGCCAGGTCCCTGGTGTTGTGGGGTAGCAGTGCTAACCACGGTGCCACCACAGTCAACAGATTCAAGAGAAGTGACGGGCACATGAGATGACAAAAATAACAGGAAGAAAATAAACAACATAAAATAGCCATTTTCTTTATCACTTTCTAACCATTCCTCTCCATCTCAATGGAATATCTGGATAAATGACTTATTGGCTTTGCCATTGATTTGTTTGTTGTAGTAAGCTTGGAATTGACTGGCCTCACTATCTCGCCCACATGTTGCCTGCCTGGAAATGTAACCTGCGTCACATCTGGAAAGTGTTGATTTAGATGTGACTCTTAGGCTGTGCTCTGGTGAGTTTGTTGCTGACTCGCACACCACGGCGAGGAAATGGTGAATACGTCCAGATAACAACTGCAATCGGGCGCTGGCTGGCAGTTAGCTTGTTGGTGCTTTGCCAACAAGCGGTCTTGACAGGAGCAGGTTGGATCCTTGGTTAAACCGAGGACCTTAATGTAAGGCAGCCCTTGTGGTCATCGACTGCAGCACATTCCCTCAATGTCACAGCCTGACTTTATCATGTGCGATCAAATATCCTCCGGTGGAATGGGCTTCAGCAGCTCGCAAGTTGAAGAATAATCCAAAAACACTCTGTTGACAATTCTAGTGTTAAGTACATAAAAACAAGCACTGCAGAGAGGTTGCTAAGTACGCCAGCTGGTTGGAAGCTAACCTCAGTTATGATTGTAACACTGCATTAAGTTTCAATGCTCCGAATTCGTCAAGTGTCTGGAGTGAGAGGAACAAGAGAAAAAAGTAAAATCGAAAACTAAGGCCATTTTCACTTGCAGGATAAGTGTGTACAGTCCTTAACCAACAACATTCAGAGAACAGAATTCAGTAATTAGCTCATTAAAGAGAGTCAAGCCAGCACCAACTTCTAATTTCACTCACAGAGACAACAAGTGTTAGTGTTCAGGGAACCTCAGGATCAAAGAAACCTCCAGCTCAGCAACAAAACAAGACCAGAACCACTTTTTCTATTCGTTTATGGGACATCGGTATCGTTGGCTGGCCAGCATTTATTGTCCACCCCTAGTTGCCCTTATCTAAAGGGCTGTTGAAAGTCAACCACATTGCTGTGGTTCCAGAGTCACATGTAGACCAAACCAGGTAAGGGTAGAGGTGGCACAATATCTGGCACTACTGCCTCACAGCGCCAGGGACTCAGGTTCAATTCCCGGCTTAGATCACTGTGTGGAGTTTGTACATTCTCCAAACTTCCTTCGACTGCTCCAGTTTCCTCCCACAGTCTAAAGATATGCAGGTTAAATGAATTGGCCATGCTAAATTGTCCCTCAGTGTATCCCAACAGGTGCTGGAGTGTGAATTTTCACAGTAACTTCATTGCAGAGTTGATGTAAGCCTACTTGTGACACTAATAAATAAACTTTAACTTTAAAGGACATTAGTGAACCAGATGTGTTTTACTGACAATCAACAATGGTTTCTTAATTCAAGATTTTTTTAAAATTCAAATTCCACCATCTGCCACGATTCAAACCCAGTTCCCCAGAACATTAGCTGAGTTTCTGAATTAATTGCCTAGCAATAATACCACTGAGCCATCATTTTCCTGCTAGCAGAGGGAAGGGTAGCACATCAGTGATTGAGTTACAGAGGAGACTGGTGTTGTAGACACTGCAGCATTTGAGATGTGAGGCCAGCCATAGATGCTGAGAATCTTGAGGGATCAATGTTAATTTAAGCTGGCTTTTCTGTGTGTTTAAATAAAATGACAACTTACCAATGTTCCTTTGTGCAGTTAATTGATTTCAGATAAAGTGGAAATTATATGACAGAACAGTCCAAAGACAGAAGGCTATAGCTGACAGACACCATGCTTACACCAAGGCAATGTTGCTGGATTCAGTCCTAATAATTGATTGATCCTGGCAACATTCAACTCACACAGGACCATCCTGTTTTAGTAAGACATGTTCTGCCTGACTGCATAGTGCGTGTGCCTAGGCATCAATAAACAACCAATGATTTGATTTGATTTATTTCTGTGATATGTATACAGTGAAAAGTATTGTTTCTTGTGCACTATACAGACAGAGCATACCGTAGAGAAGGAGAGAGTGCAGAATGTGGCATTACAGTCACAGCCAGGGTGTAGAGAAAGATCGACATAGTGCGAGGTGGGTCCATTCAAAAGTCACAGGGAAGAAGCTGTTCTTGAGTCAGTTGGTACGTGACCTCGGACTTTTGCATTGTTTTCCCGACAGAAGAAGGTGGAAGAGAAAATGAAAAGAACTTCTTTTCAGTGCTGTGAACAAGTTGAAGCACAGATACGTTGCAAACATGTCCAAAACCAGCACTTTGTGTTTTGAGCAGAATCTAAATATTTTACTTTACTTAATGGACGTTCCGTGTGAGATGAAATAAACCTGGAATTATGGATAACTGAAAGGCAATACAGGCCCAAATCTGAATTGTGGGGATCGGTGGGGTTTTAGACAAAGTTGGTGGATATGCAAGAGCCAGAATCTAATCAGAGAGTTTGAATGACTTCCTTACAGAATGGAAAACCCAGGACAAATGAACAAATTGTACTTCCTCTGAGGAATGTGCGAGTTCATGTACAACACGATGGATATTGGGGCTGAGTGGCAGGCTATAATCCAGCTGAGGAGTTCTGATGGTTTTATGCTCCAGAGACAGTGAGGATCCACGTGAGGGACTCAGATAGAGAAGAATGAACACCTGAGAATGGATTGCATACAGATATGAATCTTATTTAGGAGTTCAGAAGGTTTATATGTAGAATAATGGATAAAAGCTGAGTGAGTTACAAGACGGCATCAATTTAGGATCTTCCACTTGTTTACCACACTACAAGGTGGTAAATCTCAATAATGCTTACAATAACCACAGTAATCGTAAATCTTGCACATCACAGGCCCTGTTCAGGAATATGTTCTGTTTTCAGGTGAAGTTTTATTTAAAGTTCTTCCTTCACGTTATACTTTTGTGTCTGAGAGATCAGCTACACAAGGCTTAATTAAGTGTAGATTCCCAAAGGACTAAATCATGTAGATGTGTTTGAGACAGCGCACAGGCCAGGGGATCTCCTGTGCTACAGACCTCCATCAGGGGCCTTGAGTGGACAGTTTTTAATTCATTCTTCTCACAGCCAGCAAGTCTGCAACATCTCTTACCCTTCCTCAACCTCTTCTTTCCCCTTTCGTTTGCTGGCTTTTTAAACTTAATCTCGGGATTCACCTGATAACATGCTTTATCTCGTCTTCACTCTTATTCTTTCTAATTGTACTATTAAAGTTTATTTACTTGTGTGAATAGTCAGCTTACATTAACACTGCAGTGAAATCACTTGAAAATTCCTTAGTCGCCACACTCTGGAGCCTGTTTGGGTCAATGCATCTAACCAGGAGACATGGGGGGAATGTGCAGACTCCGCAGCGGCGGTGACCCAAGCCAGGAATTGAACCCGGGTCCTTGGCACTGTGAGGCAGCAGTGCTAACCACTGTGCCACCATGCTGGCCTGGTCGTGTTGCTACTTTTGAGCCTTAGCCATTCACTGGGATATGCTTTGACTAGGGACGGAAGAAAAGCAGATGACACCATCAATTACTTCCTGGTGGACCTTTCACCTATCACTGACCCAGCTGGACGCCATGTTGGGGTACCACAGCGATGGAGCAGTAGACTTGAAGCTATGTCGAGTCTCACTGCTCCCTATGAGTTAAATTATTTGGGGAAGATTTTACAATCGCAGAGTTGGAGCAAGCCATTCGCCTCTCTGCCTAATGACTCTCGCCCACTGGCAACTTAATTTTGCTTTTGCCACTGTGATGAATCTGTGTTTGGCCAGTCCGTTGTGATTAAGGGAGGTGATGCGCAGGGAGTCGCGAGGACTGCGTTGGGTAAATTGTGCCTAGTGCTGCATTAAATTGAATGAGAAACCTTGCTGTTCATTTACATACAGAACTGCATCGTTAATCAGGACAGCCGTCTGCCAACACTGTCACTACCTCAGAACTCAATTTGCTTAACTGAGAAAAGCTATTACAAAGAGAGCTGTGAGACCTCAGTGACAGATCTCCGCCCAGTGCTGACTCACTGCAGTAGATATTAACTTTTCTGCAGAGGTGGAAAACTGGTGGCAGCAGAAAGACTAGGCTTCCCATTGAAGATTAGATAGGAAACCAGCTCTAGGTGTAAAAATAGCCAATTATAGAACCCTACAATGCAGAAAGAGGCCTTTTGGCCCATTGAATCTGCACTGAACACTATCCCACCCAGGCCCTACCCCCATATCCCTACATATCATACCCACTAATCCCTCAAACCTACATATCCCTGGACACTAAAGGGCAATTTCTTAGCACGGCCAATCAATCTAATCAGCACATCTTTCTACAATCTGTAGCAACGTTACTGTGAAGTTTCTGCTACTTCCCAGTGGGAATCTGCAAAGCATGAAAACAAGTGAAGTATTTTTCACCCCAACAGAATACGTAGAGTATCTCACATCAATCAATCCACAACTGCCCATTCTCTGCCATTCGGAACAAGCAAAACCTTTCCTTAACAGAAGATATCGGTTCCCTGTCTCTCTGGGGAAGGGGTAGGATTTATTGATAGCTTCATTCTTCACGTGGCTATTTTTCGTGTCTGAACCTAGCTGGCGAGGGTCGACAGCTATTTGATAGCGACGGCCGTCGACACCAAACCAAAACTATCTACAATTAACCCAACACACAGCTCTGACAAAGGTTCATCCAGACTCGAAACGTTGGCTTTATTCTCTCTCCACAGATGCTGTCAGACCCGCTGAGATTTTCCAGTATTATCTGTTTTTGTTAACCCCCTCGTGCTACCTAGTGCAGGAGAGACGGCAGCTTAGTGGTAATGTCATCGGGCCAGTAATTCAGAGGTCCAGCCTTATGCCCTGGGGACATAATCCCACAATGGCAGCTGGTGGAGTTTAAATTCAATTCATTTATTAAAAAAAAACTTTTTCTGGAAATCATCAGAAAACTAATCATCAGTGACGGTGGCTGAGAGTCTATCATCGATTGTCATAAATACCCATCTCATTCACTAATGTCCTTTAGGGAAGGAAATCTGCATGTAATATGGCAACCTCGAGACGTGACTCCAGCCCCACAGCAATGTGGTGGTATCTTAACTGTCCTCTGCAATGAACTAAAGGCCACTCAGTTGAAAGGAAATTAGAGATGGCAACAAATGCTGGCAATGCCCATATCCCATGGAAGGAAAGAAAAGATACGGAGATCCGGTGTTGGACTGGGATAAACACAGTAAGAAGTTTCACAATACCAGGTTAAAGTCCAACAGGTCTATTTCATAGTAAACTCACTAGCTTTCGCGGTTTGCCCCTTCGTTAGGTGAATGGAGAGTTCTGGTCTCAAACAGAGCATATAAAGGCACACACAGTTTACAGAATACTGATTAGAATGCAATTCTTTACAACGAATCAATTCTTAACGGTGCAAACAATGTGAGTGGAGATAGCATTAAGCATAGGTTAAAGAGATGTGTATTGTCCCCAGACAGGACAGTAAGTGTGACATGAACCCATCCTCATGTGAGGATGGCTTCAACCAGGATTTTGGGTTCATGTCACACTATCTGTAACCCCCATGACTTGCCTGGGCTTCCAATACCTCACTTACTGTCCTGCCTGGAGACAATACACCTATATCCCTAGGTCTCTTTGTTCTGTAACTCTCTCCAATGCCCTTCCAAGAGTTATAATTAACTGTTTCTTGAAAACATTCAATATTTTAGCCTCAGCTACTTTCTGTGGTAGTGAATTCCACAGGCTGACCGCTATCTGGATGAAGAGATTTCTCCTCATCTCTGATCTAAACTCTCAGACTTTTTATCCTCAGACTGTCCCCTAATTCTGGCCACCCCGCCATTGGGAACATCCTTTCTCCATCTACCCTGTTCAGTTCTGTTAGAGTTTTATAAGTTTCTGAGGTTCCCCTTCATTCTTCTGAACTCCAGCGAACGCAATCCTAACCAACTCAGTCTTTCCGTATACGTCAGTCCTGTCATCCCAGGAACCAGCCTGGTAAGTCGCCTTTCGAACAAAAGTTTGAAGGAAATGGAAAAAAATTGAATACTGTTTCCATCGCTTGAACCTCTCTAACTGAGCCATCTGTGGCACAAAAGCAATTCACTTTGCAAGCCATTCTCAGCCGTTTGCAAGTGACCTGAATTTTGTAGCTTCTGCACATTAATGCGAAGCTAGCTGAAAGGGTTAGCCATGAATCTCGGAAAAAATGGAGCTAAATACAGTATAAAAATAGTGTAAAACCCCACTTGGAACATGCATTGAATCATAGAGTATAGAACGATATTACCCAGACCATTGTACCCGTGTAAGCTGTTTGAATGAGCTTTCTACTCCCGTAACCTTGGAAACCTTTCCTTTTCTGAACGCAGTATATCTGATTCCTTTTTTGGAAGTTATTAAATCAAGTCCCGTAACCTGTTCAGCTCAAAGGTTCCGGAAAATAGAATTTAGTTTTTAGGGAAAAGTTGACCATCTCCTCTGCTCTCAATCATTCCAATTTAAAAGAGTAGGTTTGATGACTATCACTGCATGGCTTTAGTTGACCACATCCATGTTGGCACAAGGCTTGTGTTTGCAGTACTTTTAATAGAAAATTGCACCCTTTCAGACAGTATATCTTTGGTATTCTTGTTTTCATTCCTTTATTTGTGCGTTTATCTACCCCATGTCCTGTTATGTGAATCCCTCTATGCCTCCTCAGTCTCCCTTTAACTGCCTTCTCTGTTTATGTAGATACCTGCCTCTCACTTTCCCTCTGTTCTTTCTGTTTCTCTCCCTGTTATGTCTTCCCTTTTCCCTCATGCTGTGCGTAAGGGATTTGCCGATGCTCTTCAAGGTTGTTTTGTTGTCCTCTTCTGGGTTATGCTAATCTTCTTAGAAAGGCCCTTGGGATTGAGGATGACTTTATTGCACTCCTGTTTGAAGAGCTTTGAGATGGATGATAAGTCCAGTGCATGATCTGTGGACACTGTCACATTGAGGGCAGCTGATTCTTGAAGGATCGGGCAGCTGAGATATTTGGAGGTTTGTGCCATCTCTCAGGCACCTCAACTTCATCTCTGCATCCTCTCAGTGAAGTCTCGAGTACTGTTTGGTGTCTTCCTCAATAAACCTCTTCCATTTTGGTCCATCATGAGTCAGGGTCTTGTGTGAGTCAGTGAGAATGTTTGAGCTTATCAGGGATGCTTTGAGGACAATGACTCAGGAGAACAGCGCTGCACTTTTTCCGAACAAAACTGATGTAAAATAGATCTCCTGATGAAGAAGTGAGCCTCAGGTCTACGGAGCTTCCATGTGCTTAGTAACCCTGATAACCCTTAGTAACCCTGGTACGGTTTTGATAATGCACATCACTTTGTCAGTGTGACAGTATAGCTCCCATCTCAACTGAGAGGATGGTGGAAACCTGGAATTCTCTGCCCGGTAGAGGCAGCAACCCTCACGCAGTTGAGAAGCACTTAGACCAGTAACACAGCAAATGAAAGTATGGAGCAAATGGGATTAGGATAGGTGCAGACACGATGGGCTGAAGGGCCTCTTTTTTTGTGCTGCCAAGCTCTGTGAAGTCTAACAAAATAGCATTCAAGGAAAATACAGTGCAGCAGTTATTTGATAGCAATTAAATGTTTATTGCTTTGTTAGTCTTTTGGATTAATGGCTCATAAATGGTGTTTTAAATTTCAGTTCCCGACAGACCCACTCTGTCAGCCCGTCTGACTCAGGAGAACACAGCCGTCATACAGTGGCAGCCTCCATCCGCCACGTTTGGTCAGCTCCTCGGCTATCAGCTTCAGTTTGGGCGCACAGACGTCCAGCCCCTGTCAACGCTGGAGTTCTCTGACCGCGAGCGCCAGTACGTGGCGCACAGCATGCACAAGGGCGCCACCTACCTGTTCAGACTGGCAGCGCGCAACAGCGCCGGCCTTGGTGACCAGGCCGCCACCCAGCTGACCCTACCCGAAGGCGTTCCCAGAGGCTACCCGCAGATCCTGGAACCGGCGAATATCACTGCCACCTCTGTCCAGTTTGGCTGGCAGCCCCCTGCCTTGGCGGAGAGGAATGGCCTCATCACGATGTACACTGTGTCCTACATGCAGGCAGGTGCTCAGAGCAACCCTGTCGAAGTGTCCACCAGCTCCTCCCAGACTAGCCTCACCCTCGACAACCTTAGACCGGACACCAGATATGACATTAAGATCAGGGCCCAGACCAGTAAAGGCCCTGGTCCTTACAGTCCCGCTGTTGAGTATCGGACCATGCCATTGGATCAAGGTAGGGGTTATCTATTGCCTTGTCATCCCAGGTGGCGGTGGGGCAGTTTTGGGCTTGGTACACTCTCTTCCACTTACAGTCAACTGCGTCAAGCCCCAAGGTAAAATATGTCAGGTCTGCTGAGAGCAAAGCTGTTGGTAGCTTCAGAATGCTTCATTGCTCGTGCAGGTAAGGTCATCGCTTGGGGAACACCAGGTCACACACAGTAGAGGTGGTCCTCACTGGGATCTACGCTCCATGCTACAAACACAGACACACAGGTAGGAATGACTGCTGTTCTGTACTGTTCTGACTTTAGTAGCGAGAAGCAGTTAGTCCAGATGCTCTAGAAGACGGGTAGGCCGCAGGCTGAGGAGGCCAACGTGGACATCTGATGTTGCTTCTGTGCCCAGTTTACGCTGATCCTGCAGACCTGGTAGTACACTGTTGGTTGGGGCAGCAAAATATTGGTGATCACAAGTTTGCAGTTTATTGGTGGGTCAATGGTGGTACTTCTGTAGCCCAGCTTAAAGCGTCATGCAATGAGGTACAGCTAAAGAAACTGAATATTAAATTGAATATGTCTATAAAAAAAAACCCAACTTCCTGAGAGATTGAGGAAATCCTTCAAGTGCCGTATTTCAGTGCTGATGTGTTCAGTCTATCTTGTTTGGGGCTGCCCTAACAGAAAGCTGGTGTCTGTTCACGCGGTCGTGGGATCTTTTTCTTTTAATTTGCCTTCTTTTTCAGCAGTTTTCCCTAAAAATTTCCGAGTAAAGCTTGCAATGAAGACCTCAGTGCTGCTCAGCTGGGAGATTCCAGAGCATTACAACTCTCCAATTCCGTACAAGGTAGGTTTGTGTTTGTGGCAGAGTGTCTTTATCCCGTTGGCATCCACCTCTGGTGCAGCATCAGCATGGCAGAGAACACCCTATTCAAGGATCGTTCCCAAGCCCACTGCTTGGCAGAGTAACGGGAGGTGTGGGGTTGCTGCCAAAGGAAAACAGTGATAGAGGTTTATAAGATGTTGAGAGGAATAGATAGGGTGGATTTTCAGAGGCTATTTCCCGGGGTTGAAATGGTTGCTACAAGAGGACACAGGTTTAAGGTGCTGGGGAGTAGGTACAGAGGAGATGTCAGGGGTAAGTTTTTCACTCACAGGGTGGTGAGTGAGTGGAATTAGCTGCCGTTGGTGGTAGAGGCAAACCCGCTGGGGTCTTTTAAGAGACTTCTGGATGAGTACATGGGATTTAATGAGATAGGCCTGGTAGGTAGGGATATGATCGACACAACTTGTGGGCCAAAGGGCCTGTTTGTGCTGTGGTGTTCTATGTTCTAATGCCAGACCAAAAGCTCTGCTGTAGTGAGGCCTTTTCATTCACTGTCTAGATACTGGGCTGATTCTGTCTCCAAATGACATTGACTTGTTTTGCCATCAAGGCAGAACAAACCCAATCCCATCCCAGTTGCTGTCCCTCAGCGAGGTAAAGATGAATGGAGTTTAACAAAATCCTTCCAAGGCTGACAGTAAGTGATGTGAAACTGGTCTCTGAGCGACATTATAAGCAGCACAGAAAGATGCACCTTACTTATTCCTAGAAGAATGAAGGGAAGGCTAAGAGCAACGGCTTCATTTTAAAAGTTATTAGGACTGGTAAATTGTGTTGTTGACAACAGTGTATAAACAGAATCTCACTGGAATTTGGGCATTTGAGCTCAACCCTGAGCCTTAGTACAGTTCCATTGACTCCGAATCTAAATGCGCACAGTTCTATTGATCTTGACTCTCAATGGACACATCTCTAGTGGCTGTGAATGGATATGGTTCCATTGACTTTGATTCTTAACGGATACAGTTCCATTCACTCTCCCTGTTGTTAGCTCTACAGGCCTGGATTCTTGCAGGCCCTAGTTTAATCAGTAAAATGTTCATTGAACGAACCTGTGAACGAACAGCACAGTGGTTAGCACTCCTGCCTCACAGTACCAGGGACCTGGCTCCGATTCCAGACTCGGGTGGCTGTCTGTATCTGCGTTTCCTCCGGTTTCCTCCCGTGCCCCAAAGATACACAGGCTAGGTAGACTGGCCACGCTAAATTGTCACTTAGTGCCAGAGGGATTAGCAGAGTAAATATGGGATAGGGTCCGACTGGGATTGTGCTCAGTACAGGTTTATTGGGCTGAGTGGCCTCCTTCTGCACTGTAGGAATTCTACGATATGTTTAATTGTTATGTGAAACTTTCAGCAGCAATACGGCGATGAACCAATAGACTGATTAAAATTTCCAAATTCAGTAATGATTTTATTTTCAAGTTATTGGATGGGATATGGCAAGAATGTCCCTCATTGCCCCTCAGCTAAGTGGCTTGCTGAGCCATTTCAAAGGGCAGTTAAGAGCCAACTGCATTGCTGTTGTTTTGGAGTCACATGTAGGCTGGATCAGGTCAGCAGATTTCCTTCCCTAAAGGACATTAGTGAGCCAGATGGGTTTTTCTAATCAGTGATAATTTCATGACTACCCTCACTGAGGCTAGCTTGCAAATCCAGATTTGGTTAGTTGAATTTAAATTCTAGGAGCTGCCACTGTGGGATTTGAACCCATGTCCCCAGAACATGACTCTGGGTTACTTTAATGGAATTCTAGGCTCTTATCCAAGAATGCCTAATGAGGCTTGGCTGCGATCCCATAAGTTCTTTATGATGTTGAAACAGCTGATCCACAGGGAAAACATTGCTTGGTTGACAGTGAGTCTCTCTGTTCTTTTCCATCACTTGCTCAATGTCCATTTACGCAAGTTGAAGAGGTTTCAAATCCTTGCAGTTTCTGCTAATGATACTTTAAAGGGACTATTTGTTGTGTGCAGTAAAAAAGAAAGTGGAAAGTTATCAATGAATGGCATTTTTGAAACAAACTTTTTTAATACATCCTACTGCCACTATTGGATCTATATTGGTATAGTGGATGAACAGATAAGGAAGTAGCTTTTCATGGCTGGGTATGAAGTACCATAGAGGCTGAGTGGGGGCTTTAATTCACCTGGGAGCACTGACTGGGCTTGGGGAGTGTGTAGAGTTTAAGGGTGAGAGCTAGAAGACCTTTTTTCATTATTAACTGGGACAAAGTCCCACAGCACTGTTGCAACAATGCGACAGCTCATCTCAGTCCTTTGTAGCCCATCTGAGAGCATTTCCCCAGGGATGCAGGCCCAGCTGCCACCTGCACTTACCCCCTTTCAGAATGAAAACCCCCACCTCTCCGAGCACTTTCTCCCCAGCCGGGTGAGAAGGCCATGCCTGGAATTTTCTCAACTCCCACCGTCCGTAGCGAAGATGTAACTCCAGCCCTGATTGAGGGCTGCTGTTATCAGTGTTGGTATTTCACGGGTGTGTGAGGCAGGCAGCAGACTGGGATGGGTGGAGTGCTGCAAAGCAAGCTCATATCTCTGGTCCCTCAGCTGTCCAAAGATTAGCCTGCAGGTACTACAAGCGGTTAGGAAGGTAAATGGAACCTTGCAAGGGGAATGAAATGGGAAGGTTTTGCTTCAGTTGTAGAGGGAATTGATGAGACCACAGTGACCTCCTTCTGCACTGTAGGGTTTCAATGATTCTATTTCTATGGTTCGCATCTGGAGTACTGTGTCCAGTTCAAGAAAGGACACAGTTGCACGCGAAGCAGTTCGGAGAAGTTCAGTTGACCGATTCTTGGGATGATTAAAGATTGGACAGTGAGGTCTTGATCTCAACCCACCCTTCAGTGACAAACCCCACAGTCAACACTCACTGTGAAACCTCCCACGTGAGCAGCAGTTACATGGATGAGGCATCAATGAGCCTCTGATGCCTGTAATCGGAACCGTACCCCCCGCAGGGAGTTTGTTACCCCCCCCCCCCCCCCGGGGAGGAGGGAGGAGTCAGTGTCTGCAAAATGCCCCAGACGGCCCACAGCTGACTTGAAAGAGGAACAGAGACTTCAAATTAGTTTGAGTAATTATCCATGAAATAAGATAACCACCAGAAAGCAATAGAAAGTGAGTATGGATGTCAGAAAATAGATGTGCTGATAGACGACAGTCTGTCGAGACAGTGGGAGGGATACCAGCAAACTCGGTCAAACATCAAGGGCAACGTAAGTAATATTCCATTAACACTGCGGATGAGAAACATCGCAGTTTGGGATTATTATAAACCTGTGAAGTTGCCTTCTGCTTTGGGAACACTGGTAAAATCAGCACTTATTTTGTCCTGATTCGCAGGAACACAAACATCTCATATTTGAAAATTGTGCTGTGCCTGGGGATCGACTCCCCCTCGCCTTGAGCAGCCTGTTTCCAAACAGTTATTATCATCCGCAAGCTCAGGAGGAGCACGAGTGCTGTCAAACCCCATCAAAGCAAAACGACAACAAAGCATCTGGCCATAACACCAACCTCACCGAAGGCTCCGACTCCCTCCGAGGGCACACGTACCCCCCCAGATCTATCCCAATACCACCCTCCAGGTGTGAGACTTGCAATTGGGAATCCACAAGTTATTCGGCCACAGAGGACCAAGCCCCATCCTGCCCTCATCCAACATACCACATTCCACAGGATTGCTGGTCACAGCTATGGAACTATAGTCGATTGTCTTTATCCCTCTGTAGTTTATACCCGGTGAAGTCCAGAAGGCATTGACAAGGTGTCTCATCAAAGTGTTACAACACAGAATAAGAGCTCGTGGTGTAGTGGGTAATATATCAGTGTGGATAGAAGATTGGTTAGCTGACAGGAAGTAGCTAAGTCTTTTTCATATATTGGTCACAGTAGAGCCACAGGGATCAATGCTGGGGACTCAAGTGTTGACAGTTTACATCAGTGACTTGGATGAAGGGATCAAATGTATGGTGGTTAAATTTGACACAAAGGAAAGAAAGTTCTTAAGAGGACATAAGGAATCTGCAAAGGCATCATTGAAGAATCGGAGAATCTCTATAGTACAGAAGGAGGCCATTCAGCCCACCAACAATTTCATACAGGCCCTATCCCCATAGCACCACATATTTACCCCACTAATCCCTCTAACCTACATATCCTGAAACACTAAGGGACAGTTTTGCATGGGCAATGCACATTTTTGGGCTGTCGGGAAACCAGGGTGCCTGGAAAAAGCCCACGCAGATACAGCGAGAATGTGCAAACTCCACACAGACAGTAAGCTAAGCTGGGAATCGAATCTGGGTCCCAGGAGCTGTGAGGCAGCGGTGCAGCCCGTCATGGTGCTACTTAACCTATGGCCAGGTTAAGTGACTAAACTTAACCTCGGCAGATGGAGTGGGAAAATGTGAACTCGTCCACTTTGGCAGGAAGAATAGGAAAGCAGAATATTATTTAAACGGAGGGAGCTTGCTGAACTTTGATGTACAGAGGGACCAGAGTGCACTGGTACATGAGTCACAAAACATTAGTATGCAGGTACAGCAAGGGAGGCAAATGGAATCTTGTTGTTTATTGCAATAGGAATGAAATGGGAAGGTTTTCCTTAAGTTTTAGAGGGAATTGGTGAGACCATATCTGGAGTACTGTGTACAGTTTTGGTCTCCTAATCTAAGAAAGGATCTAATTGCATTTGAAGCAGTTCAGAAAATGTTTGGTTGACTGATTCTTGGGATGAAGATTTTTTTTTATGAGGAAACATTAGATAGTTTCAGCCTGGATCCATTGTGGTTTAAAAGGAGGAGAGATTATCTTACTGAAACATAAAAGAACCTGAGGGGACTTGCCAGGGTGGAAGCTGAAGGATGTTTCCCTTTCGAAAGAAGTTAAAACTAGAAAACATAGTTCAGAAATAAGGAGTGGGATTTACACGCATTGCCGCCACTGTCAACAGGATTTCCTGCTGTTTGCATATTCTGCTATCAAGCAAGCACTCGCTGTTGGCAGGACCAGACATTCCTGCTGGCTGGGAATGGCTGGAAAATCCCACTTATGGGATTTCCCATTTAAGACGGAGATGAGGAGAAAGTGGGCATAATTTTATCAAAATTTGTCAGTGCCAGGTTCAGTGAAAACTGGTGTGTATCTCTCCAAAAAGGTATCCCGATCTCCAATAGAAAACACAGAACCTCCTTATCCCCACATACATGTGAGTTTACCCCCCCCTCACACACATACACACACACACACATGCACACAAGAAACCACCCCCCACAACCTCTGCCCAGCTGGAAAGCTCTCCATAGGAACCTCCTTGGCACTGCCCCCTGATACTGCATGAAGTATATAAAATCAGCTGTTTTAGGGTGAATTTAAATACTTAGCAGTATTTTCTCCTGATTAATTTCTTGTAATTTGATCCCTTTCCTAAGATCCTGGGTGTGGGTCTAATTTAATGGGTCTAATTTGGGGTTTCAAAGCACGATCTTTTCAGCCCTTGTTTTTTTGCTCCTTGCTCCGCTCTTCTGTTTGTGCCCAGATCCAGTATAAAAATGGCCAGTCCGTTGTCGAGGTAGATGGGCGGGCCACCAAGAAGCTGATCACCAACCTGGAGCCGGACAAGGAGTACTCCTTCGTGCTGACAAACCGCGGCAACACAGTGGGTGGCCTGCAGCAGACGGTATCGGCTCGCACTGCCCCGGCCATTCTGGGAGGTAAACCCTACCTCATCAAGAAGGTGGAACCCGACGGCACCCTGATGGTCCGGATGCCGGAGGTGGAAACGGTGACCCCGGTCATGTAAGAAATCGCCAAATGTAAAATGTTCAAAACTGCGTCACGTTTGTGTGCCTCGTCAGAGAGGGCTTGGGGATTACAGGACTCTCCTGCAAAGCTTAACTAAACAGTTTACATTTGTATGTGGCCTTAAAGTATTTCTCTCTCTCTGTCTCTGATCTCTGCTTGGGTGTTTCACATCCCACCCTAACCCTGTCCTTGTCCAAGTGTACCCGGTGGCAATAAAAAAAATCCACAGGATAACAAAGAGGAGTTTGCTGCCTTCTGTCCCCAGCCCATCCAAATATCACCTCAACAGAGGATCTGAAGGCAATTGCACTGGTCCAATTGCTACCAGGAGAGGCGATGGTATTGTCACTGGGCTAGTAATCCAGAGATCCACAGTAGTGCACAGGGGACATGGGTTCAAATCCCACCTATGATACGTGGTGAGATTTGACTTTTGGATGGCATGATGGCACAGAGCTGGCTCACAATGCCAGAGACCTGGGTTCGATTCCTGGCTTGGGTCACTGTCTGTGCAGAGTTCGTACATTCTCCCCATGTCTGTGTGGGTTTCCTCCGGCTGCTCCAGTTTCCTCCCGCAGTCTGAAAGATGTGCATTGGCCATGCTAAATTCTCCCACAATGTACCCAAACAGG
Organism: Sphyrna mokarran; assembly: GCA_024679065.1. NCBI lineage: Eukaryota > Metazoa > Chordata > Chondrichthyes > Carcharhiniformes > Carcharhinidae > Sphyrna > Sphyrna mokarran. Next base: position 35,027,429 of record JAGIQG010000026.1, read on the forward strand.
TGCCGGAGTGTGGCTACTAGGGGATTTGCACAGTAACTTCATTGCAGTGTTAATGTATACTTACTTGTGACACTAATAAATAAAATTAAGCTTAAAGCATTCTACTGAACCAGTACAAGGCACAAGTGCCACCTCAGTAAGCCTGTTTGTGACACAAATAAATAAACTAAACTAATATCCCATTTAAGATCAGACATCTGAACGTAGACCTCAGGCTCAAACCTGGGCCTTCTGGCCTTCAGTGCGGTACAACTTTGCTGATACAAAAACAGACTAGTGTGAATCCTGGAGACCTGGAATAACAGCAAAAATGCTGGAAATACTCAGCAGGTCTAACAGCATCTGCGGAGAGAAATGGAATTAATGTTTCATTTATCGTTGGGCCATTCAGCACTTCCTTCCATTATCTACCTCCCATATTCTAATAAAACCTTCAAACCTCTCTTTCCCTGGGGTGATTTGTATAGTAAGAAGTCTCACAACACCAGGTTTAAGTCCAACCAGTTTATTTAACCTGGTGTTGTGAGACTTCTTACTGTGTTTTTAACCCAGTCCAACGCTGGCATCTCTACATCGTGATTCGTAGAGACAGACAGGTAGCAACCCAGGATATGGATAGATAACATATGGGATGAATGAGATCCTCACATTCTTGAGGCACATTGATCCTCCTGTTGTGTTTCGGTGCCTTTTGCAATCTGATCGCAAGCTGTATCATCCTGGTTTTTGGTTTTGAGTTGTGAGTCGCACGGTTTCACTTTGTGTTCCAGAGCCTATTACATCATTGTGGTTCCACTGAAAAAATCTCACGGCAAGTTCATCAACACCTGGCACAGCCCTGACGAAATGGATCTCGAAGAGGTATGTAGAGGCAAACATTTCCTTCCTTGTCCTATCATCTTTAGCCAGGCTGCAAGAGTTCTGAGTCTTCATTCTGCTCCTCAAAAGTTTAATCTAGCCTTCCACCCGTACACCCAACATCCAGAAGTCCTGTGATAACATAACGTTATCAGTGTGGGTATTATTTGTGTGTGTGTGTGTGTGTGCGCGTGTGTGTGTGTGCGCGTGTGTGTGTGCGCGCGTGTGTGTGTGCGCGCGTGTGTGTGCGCGTGTGTGTGTGTGGCGCGTGTGGTGTGTGTGTTGTGCGCGTGTGTGTGTGCGCGTGTGTGTGCGCATGCACGCGTGTGTGCGCGCGCGCGTGTGCGTGTGTGAGCGTTTGTGTGTGTGCGCGTGTGTGTGTGTGTGTGTGCACATGTGTGTGTGAGAAAGAGTCCATCAACTCTTGGAGATTATCATAGCTGTGCCAACACACCTTGTAGCACATTGTTAAGGGAGGCTGATTTTCATCCTCCCAGGCTCAGCAGACTTGAAGTCAATTGTAGCTTTGTGGGCGGCACGGTGGCCCAGTGGTTAGCTCTGCTGCCTCACAGCACCAGGCACGCAGGTTCAATTCCTGGCTTAGGTCACTCTCTGTGCAGGGTTTCCCCATGTCTGCATGGATTTCCTCCAGATGCTCCGATTTCCTCCCATAGACGTGCTGGTTAGGTGCATTGGCTTTGCTAAATTCTCTCTCAATGTACCCGAACAGGCGCCAGAGTGTGTGGCGATTCGAGGATTTTCACAGTACTTTCATTGCAGTGTTAACATAATCCTATGATACTGATATATAAATTTAAATCTTTAATGATTGAAGGCATGCTGTTGACTGCTGTATTGCAGACTAATAAATAAACTCAGACTTAAAACATTCTACCAAGCCTTAACTAAGTGTCTCCTTTGGTCTGTACGATTTGATATGGTGATGGAATGGTGCACATACTAACTAAACCATAAAGAAAGATAAACTGGGAGAACCACAAGCAAACTAAGAATTTCCATTAATGTGAAGGTAACTTTATCTGTGACAGGCAAACTTGTTTATTCCAACTTACAATAGGTGTGTGAGAGGCTGTGTAACAGTCTAAAGGTCTTTCTCTGCATCCTGTTGCTCAATGCCGCTGTTCTGGAACTTTTCCAATGTGTTGTAAGTTACTGGGAAAATCCTGGCCCATTAACAGGGAATCTTTACTTTTAGGATCTGGGAGAGGGCCAGACCCATTTCACATAGCCAGTGATGTAGCTGTTCGTAAACCCTGTGTTCCACACTTACTGTTCAAACATTTCAACAAAATATTTCCCAAGATCACAAACCAAATACATTTGTTGCTGTGTTTACTCAAAGAGAAAAATGTACAATCTCCTGAATGGCAAAGAAACTAAAAACTTCTACTCAAAGCACCATCTGAAAACTGGACAAGACTGCACACCACACGGACTGACGTAATTGGTAAATGGATAAAACATTGGTTGCCTCTGCCTCAATCTCTGTATCCAATCATCAGCCAGTTCAAGTCACTCTGCCTCAAACCACCGATAACAACTGTCCAGCCTGCTCTGTCCCTTAGTCCCTGACTGTCCAGCCTGCTCTGTCCCTCAGTCCCTGACTGTCCAGTCTGCTCTGTCCCTTAATCCCTGACTGTCCAGCTAGTCCCTGACTGTCCAGTCTGCTCTGTCCCTTAGTCCCTGACTGTCCAGCCTGCTCTGTCCCTTAGTCCCTGACTATCCAACCTGCTCTGTCCCTTAGTCCCTGACTGTCCAACCTGCTCTGTCCCTTAGTCCCTGACTGTCCAACCTGCTCTGTCCCTTAGTCCCTGACTGTCCAGCCTGCTCTGTCCCTTAGTCCCTGACTGTCCAGCCTGCTCTGTCCCTTAGTCCCTGACTGTCCAGTCTGCTCTGTCCCTAGTCCGACTGTCCAACCTGCTCTGTCCCTTAGTCCTGACTGTCCAGCCTGCTCTGTCCCTTAATCCTACTGTCCTGCTCTGTTAGTCCTGACTGTCCAGCTCTCTGTCCCTTAGTCCCTGACTGTCCAGCCTGCTCTGTCCCTTAGTCCCTGACTGTCCAGTCTGCTCTGTCCCTTAGTCCCTGACTGTCCAGCCTGCTCTGTCCCTTAGTCCCTGACTGTCCAGCCTGCTCTGTCCCTTAGTCCCTGACTGTCCAGCCTGCTCTGTCCCTTAGTCCCTGACTGTCCAGCCTGCTCTGTCCCTTAGTCCCTGACTGTCCAGCCTGCTCTGTCCCTTAGTCCCTGACTGTCCAGCCTGCTCTGTCCCTTAGTCCCTGACTGTCCAGCCTGCTCTGTCCCTTAGTCCCTGACTGTCCAGCCTGCTCTGTCCCTTAGTCCCTGACTGTCCAGCCTGCTCTGTCCCTTAGTCCCTGACTGTCCAGCCTGCTCTGTCCCTTAATCCCTGACTGTCCAGTCTGCTCTGTCCCTTAGTCCCTGACTGTCCAGCCTGCTCTGTCCCTTAGTCCCTGACTGTCCAGCCTGCTCTGTCCCTTAGTCCCTGACTATCCAGCCTGCTCTGTCCCTTAGTCCCTGACTGTCCAGCCTGCTCTGTCCCTTAGTCCCTGACTGTCCAGCTGCTCTGTCCCTTAGTCCCTGACTGTCCAGCCTGCTCTGTCCTAGTCCTGACTGTCCAACCTGCTCTGTCCTTAGTCCCTGACTGTCCAGCCTGCTCTGTCCTTAGTCCCTGACTATCCAACCTGCTCTGTCCCTTAGTCCCTGACTGTCCAGTCTGCTCTGTCCCTTAGTCCCTGACTGTCCAGCCTGCTCTTCCCTATCCCTGACTGTCCCCTGCTCGTCCTTAGTCCCTGACTGTCCACTCTGCTCTGTCCCTAGTCCCTGACTGTCCAGCCTGCTCTGTCCCTTGTCCCTGACTGTCCAGCCTGCTCTGTCCCTTAATCCCTGACTGTCCAGCCTGCTCTGTCCCTTAGTCCCTGACTGTCCAGCCTGCTCTGTCCCTTAGTCCCTGACTGTCCAACCTGCTCTGTCCCTTAGTCCCTGACTGTCCAACCTGCTCTGTCCCTTAGTCCCTGACTGTCCAACCTGCTCTGTCCCTTAGTCCCTGACTGTCCAGCCTGCTCTGTCCCTTAGTCCCTGACTGTCCAGCCTGCTCTTCCCCTTAGTCCCTGACTGTCCAGCCTGCTCTGTCCCTTAGTCCCTGACTGTCCAGGCCTGCATCTGTCCCTTAAATCCCTGACTGTCCAGTCCTGCTCTGTCCTCAGAATCCCTGACTGTCCAGTCTGCTCTGATCCCTTAATCCTGACTGTCGCAGTCTGCTCTGATCCCTTATCCCTGACTGTCCAGCCTGCTCAGTCCCTTAATCCCTGACTGTCCCAGCCTGCTCTGGTCCCTTAGTCCCCTGACGTCCCAGTCCGCTCTGGCCCTTAGTCCCTGACTGTCCAGGCCTGCTCGTGTCCTTACTCCCTGACTGTCCAGTTCTGTCTCTGTCCCCTTAGTCCCCTGACTATCCAAACCTGCTCTGGTACTTAGTCCCTGACTGTCCAGGCCTCCTCTGTCCCTTAGTCCCTGACTGTCCACCTGCTCTGTCCCTTATTCCACTGGACTGTCCATCTGCGTCTGTCCCTTAGTCCCCTGACTATCCAACCTGCCTCTGTCCCTTAGTCCCTGACTGTCCAGCCTGCTCTGTCCCTAGTCCCTGAACTGTCCAGCCTGCTCTCCTTCCCTAGTCCCTGACTGTCCATCCTGCTCTGTCCCTTAATCCCTGACTGGTCCAGACCTTCTCTGTCCTTATGTCCCTGACTGTCCAACCTGCTCTGTCCTTACTCCCTGACTGTCCAGCCTGCTCTGGTCCTAATAATCCCGCCTGTCCAGGCCTGCTCTGTCCCCTCAGGTCCCTTACCTGTCCATCTGCCTGTCCCTTAATCCCTGACTGTCCATCCTGCTCTGTCCTTAGTCCCCTGACTGTCCAGCCTGCTACTGTCCCTTAATTCCCTGACTGTCCAGTCTGCTCTGTCCTTAAATATCCCTGACTGTCTCAGCCTGCTCTGTCCCTTAGCCTGACTGTCCAGCCTGCTCTGTCCCTTAGTCCCTGACTGTCCAGTCTGCTCTGTCCCTTAGTCCCTGACTGTCCAGTCTGCTCTGTCCCTTAGTCCCTGACTGTCCAGCCTGCTCTGTCCCTTAGTCCCTGACTGTCCAGCCTGCTCTGTCCCTTAATCCCTGACTGTCCAGCCTGCTCTGTCCCTTAGTCCCTGACTGTCCAGTCTGCTCTGTCCCTTAGTCCCTGACTGTCCAGTCTGCTCTGTCCCTTAGTCCCTGACTGTCCAGCCTGCTCTGTCCCTTAGTCCCTGACTGTCCAGCCTGCTCTGTCCCTCAGTCCCTGACTGTCCAGTCTGCTCTGTCCCTTAGTCCCTGACTGTCCAGCCTGCTCTGTCCCTTAGTCCCTGACTGTCCAGCCTGCTCTGTCCCTTAGTCCCTGACTGTCCAGCCTGCTCTGTCCCTTAGTCCTGACTGTCCAGTCTGCTCTGTCCCTTAGTCCCTGACTGTCCAGCCTGCTCTGTCCCTTAGTCCCTGACTGTCCAGTCTGCTCTGTCCCTTAGTCCCTGACTGTCCAGCCTGCTCTGTCCCTTAGTCCCTGACTGTCCAGTCTGCTCTGTCCCTTAGTCCCTGACTGTCCAGTCTGCTCTGTCCCTTAGTCCTGACTGTCCAACCTGCTCTGTCCCTTAGTCCCTGACTGTCCAGTCTGCTCTGTCCCTTAGTCCCTGACTGTCCAACCTGCTCTGTCCCTTAGTCCCTGACTGTCCAGTCTGCTCTGTCCCTTAGTCCCTGACTGTCCAGCCTGCTCTGTCCCTTAGTCCCTGACTGTCCAGCCTGCTCTGTCCCTTAGTCCCTGACTGTCCAGCCTGCTCTGTCCCTTAGTCCCTGACTGTCCAGTCTGCTCTGTCCCTTAGTCCCTGACTGTCCAGCCTGCTCTGTCCCTTAGTCCCTGACTGTCCAGCCTGCTCTGTCCCTTAGTCCCTGACTGTCCAGCCTGCTCTGTCCCTTAGTCCCTGACTGTCCAGCCTGCTCTGTCCCTTAGTCCCTGACTGTCCAGCCTGCTCTGTCCCTTAGTCCCTGACTGTCCAGTCTGCTCTGTCCCTTAGTCCCTGACTGTCCAGCCTGCTCTGTCCCTTAGTCCCTGACTGTCCAGCCTGCTCTGTCCTTAGTCCCTGACTGTCCAGCTGCTCTGTCCCTTAGTCCCTGACTGTCCAGCCTGTGCCCTTAGTCCCTGACTGTCAGCCTGCTCTGTCCCTTAGTCCCTGACTGTCCAGTCTGTCTGTCTTAGTCCTGAGTCCACGCTGTCCTTAGTCCCGGTCGCTGCTCTGTCCTTGTCCTGACTGTCCAGCCGCTCTGTCCCTTAGTCCTGACTGTCCAACCTGCTCTGTCCCTTAGTCCCTGACTGTCCAGCCTGCTCTGTCCCTTAGTCCCTGACTGTCCAACTGCTCTGTCCCTTAGTCCTGACTGTCCAGCCTGCTCTGTCCCTTAGTCCGACTGTCCAGTCTGCTCTGTCCCTTAGTCCCTGACTGTCCATCTGCTCTGTCCTTAGTCCCTGACTGTCCAGCCTGCTCTGTCCCTTGTCCCTGACTGTCCAGCCTGCTCTGTCCCTTAGTCCCTGACTGTCCAGCCTGCTCTGTCCCTTATCCTGATGTCCACTGCTCTGTCCTTTCCTGACTGTCCAGCCTGCTCTGTCCTTAGTCCCTGACTGTCCAACCTGCTCTGTCCTTAGTCCCTGACTGTCCAGTCTGCTCTGTCCCTAATCCCTGACTGTCCAACCTGCTCGTCCCTTAGTCCCTGACTGTCCAGTCTGCTCTGTCCCTTAATCCCTGACTGTCCAGCCTGCTCTGTCCCTTAGTCCCTGACTGTCCAGTCTCTCTGTCCTTATCCCTGATGTCCAGCCTGCTCTGTCCTTTGTGGTGCTCTGTCCCTTAGTCCCTGACTGACCAGTCTGCTCTGTCCCTTAATCCCTGACTGTCCAGTCTGCTCTGTCCCTTAGTCCCTGACTGTCCAGTCTGCTCTGTCCCTTAATCCCTGACTGTCCAGTCTGCTCTGTCCCTGAGTCCCTGACTGTCCAGTCTGCTCTGTCCCTTAATCCCTGACTGTCCAGTCTGCTCTGTCCCTCAGTCCCTGACTGTCCAGTCTGCTCTGTCCCTTAATCCCTGACTGTCCAGTCTGCTCTGTCCCTTCAAAAAAGAGAAACTGCTGGAAAATATTAGCAGGTCTGGCAGCATCTGGAAGGGGAGAAAAGAGCTGATGTTTTGAGTCGAGGTGAATCTTTATCAGAGCTTTAGCAAAGTATCATCTGGACTCGAAACATCAGCTCTTTACTTTCCTTGCCAATGCTTGCTGGACCTGCTGAGATTTTTCAGCATTTTCTCTTTTGGTTTCAGATTCCAGTATCCGCAGTAATTAGCTTTTGTGCCCTGTCCCTTCACCATCCACCATCCTGTAACTCAATCTGTTGCAGTCTCCTGCTGCTTTTGTCCAGTTGCTTCTACCCTGAATTTTCCCGCTTGTCCAGAACCGTCCTGTCTTCCGCCAACTCCTGAATTTCTTCGCTGAGGGAGCTGAGTTTGATTTGCTGAAATGAGTGTGAGGGGACCAGGCTGGACACTGATTTTGTATATTGCTGACCTCTCACCTGACTGGGTTTCTAATTTCCAGACAAGGCATTTATTACACAGTGTTGCTTTTTCTGGTGTCTGTGCCGTTCACAAGTTCTTGTCCTGTTCTCCCAAGTTAATTATTTCTTGTTGGTTCCAGCTGCTTCAGGATCTGACCCTGCGTCGGCGGAGAAGCCTGCGATCCCGGCGTCAGCTAGGCCATTCCAAACCCTATATAGCAGCTCGCTTCGACGTTCTCCCACGAGAGTTCATTCTGGGTGACCAGCGCTTCTACGGTGGGTTTGAAAACCGGCCCCTGGAGCAGGGTAACAAATATGTCTTCTTCATCCTGGGAGTCCTGGACATACCGGAGGCAGTGAGTAAACTTCTTTGAATAAAACTTGCAGCAAATATCTCACTTTCTCCCCTACTTCCAGTGATATCATCCACCTGCTGTCACCTTATCCCCGCAATCCTTTTGTCATCCCAGATCCCCCACCGCATTATTCCCGTATACCCCACTGCATCATTCCAGTATCCCGCACTGCATCATTCCCGTATTCCCCATCGCGTCATTCCCATATCCCCCACTGCATCATTCCCGTATCCCCCACTGCATCATTCCCGTATCCCGCACTGCATCATTCCCGTATTCCCCATCGCGTCATTCCCATATCCCCCACCGCATCATTCCCGTATTCCCCACCACATCATTCCCGTATTCCCCACCACATCATTCCCATATTTCCCACCACATCATTCCCGTATTCCTCACCACATCATTCCCGTATCCCCCACCACATCATTCCCATATTTCCCACCACATCATTCCCGTATTCCTCACCACATCATTCCCGTATCCCCCACCACATCATTCCCATATTTCCCACCACATCATTCCCATATCCCCCACCACATCATTCCCGTATCCCCCACCACATCATTCCCGTATCCCCCACCACATCATCCCCATATCCTCCATCTTTCCCAAACTGAATTTTATGCTCTACATGAACCACTATCCATCTAACCTACCAACATTCCCTACTATTTACGTAGAATTCCAGCACTGCGACATAATGGTTAGCACTGCTGCCTCAGAGCACCAGGGATCGGGTTCAATTCCAGTCTCGGGTCACTGAATGTATGGAGTTTGCACATTCTCCCTGTGTCTGCAAGGGTTTCCTCCAGATGTTCCTGTTTCATCCCTCAATCCAAAGATGTGTGGGTTAGGTTGATTGGCCATGCTATATTGCTTCTTAGTGTCGGGGGGCTAGCAGGGTATGAGTGGGACTATTTTCAATGCAGATTCAATGGGCTGAATGGGCCCCTCCTACACTATTGGGATTCTATGCTCCTCTGATTAACCTTCATGCTTTAGCCCTCAACTGCTTTTGGTCTCAACTCTTTCTAAATGCCAGTGAGTTCCACATTCTCATCACTCTAAGTGAAGACGTTTCTTCTGAGTTCCCTATTGGATTTATTAGTGACTGTCTGGTATTTATGGTCTCTCGCTTTGCCTGATCCCAGGAGCACCCCCATATATTTTAGCCAAACTCAGGCTAATTGGATCCTACATTTCTTCTTGCAACTTGAGTGCCCATCAATCCACAAATTAGCTGTTTTTTTATGATAGAAACAGGCTGGCACTGCCCTTTATTTTTCATCTTTGCAATCCCAATTCTCTGCTTTTTCTCCATATTGCTTAATTTGTTTGCTTCTCAGTGCAATATTCACCCTGATTCTGCATTTTTTTCTTTCTGGAGCAGCCCCTCAACTCTCTTGTGGGAATTATCCTTTCTAGGGTCCCCCTCCAAGCTGCTCACCTTGAATTATAAAAGTATTTTCTTTGTGCAGGGTTGTTTTGGAGAAGCAAAGTGGTTTATTCCTACCTGTCCCATCTGTTAGATTCCATATGGTAGAAGTTGCTGTTAGCGTCTGATAACAGAACACATGCATTAAATCTCCCTCTCCACCATTGCATTTTAGAAGTGTTAATAGTTCGATCCCAGTAGCAGGGGAGTTTAATTTGACCCTGTTAAATAATAATGCATGGACATCTTCCATCTTAATACTTATGTGTTCCTGATGCCTTGTGTGAACAGTGGTTAGCACTGCTGCCTCACAGCGCCAGGGACCCAGGTTCAATTCCTGGCTTGGTTCACTGTCTGTGTGGAGTCTGCACATTCTCGCTGTGCCTGCGTGGGTTTCCTCCAGGTATTCTGGTTTCCTCCCACAGTCCAAAGGCATGCTGCTTAGGTGAATTGACCATACTAGATTCTCCCTCAGTGTACCCGAACAGGCGCCAGCGTCTGGCAACTAGGAGATTTTCACAGTAACTTCATTGCAGTGTTAATGTAAGTCTGATTGTGACTAATAACCAAACTTTAACTTTAAACTTTAACTTTTGACTTTAAAATAGTAATTGCTGTCGATATTTTGAACGATTCCTGGGCTATCCTGTTCTATTTCTCACTGTTCTGGATTTATTATGACTTCTTTGTACATCCTTTGACTTCTTTTTGAGATGGTTGTTATTCGGTGAGGGGAGTTTGTGTCTGAATTCTCTGATTGCCGTGCTTTATCATTGTTGTTGCAGAAGATGTTTGCGGCAAGCCCGTATTCCGACCCCATCCTTTCGGCTGATCCCGACCCGCAACCCATTATCGACGGAGAGGAGGGTCTGATCTGGGTGGTGGGCCCAGTCTTAGCGGTGGTTTTCATCATCTGCATTGTAATTGCCATCTTGCTGTACAAAAAGTAAGCAAATCTCTGTCTGGGATTGGGCGGGGGGTGGTGGGGTGGTTAGGTAGGTTGGTGCAATGGTTAACAAGAACTGCATTGGGAATGATGGGGTATCGGGAAATCGACCGTAGTTCATAGTCATAGTTACTACACATCGATCCTTCTGTGGAAGAGGAGTTTGGAGGGTGAGAGTGAGAGTCTGGGGAAGGGGGGGTTCAGAGGGTGGGAGTGAATCTGGGGGAGAGGGGCACAGAGAGTGAGTGAGTCTGTAGAAGAGGGGTTCAAAGGGTGTGAGTGACTCTGCGAAGGGAATTCGACGATGAGAATCTGGAGAAGAGGGATTCGGAGGTTGTGAGTCCAGGGAAAGGGGGTTCAGAGAGTGTGAGTGTGGGGAAGTGGGGTTCAGGTGGTGTGAGTGAGAGTCTGGGCAAGTTGAGGCTATGATGCCCCTGATAGTCGAACAGCTTTCTGACAGTTGGAAGGCTAGCCTCATACTGAGCCAGTTTAGTGAGGTACTGAATTGTGTTTCTTTCTCTCCCTCCCCATCTTTCCTGAAGCCACTGACTCTCTGTTACTGCCCTCCTTCCACCCCCACAAATAGGACCTCTGCCTCCACAAATAGGATTACTTTAGTCAGGTTGTTAAAACTAAACCATTTGTTCCATCATTTTAAACCTTCCGCCATTCTACAAACTCCCAATTTCTGCGTAGGATTTGATTTGGTGACTATCCGCTCTGTATGACATGAGGTAGTGCCTCTACCCACAGAGCTATTGGGATGCCCTATGTCAACAATTTGCATTTATATATCGCCTTTCCTGTCATAAAATGCCCCAAGGTCCTTCACTAGAGCATAACCAGCCAAAACAAAAGCTGACTGAGGCAGAGGAGAAGACATGAAAGCAAAAGGTAAAAAGAGGTGGATTTGAACGAGGCTCTGAGAGGTAAAGAGATTGGCAGTGAGATTTAAAGTAGTAAATTCCAGAGGTTAGAGCACAAGAGAGCCCAACTGCTAAAGGTAGGTCAGAGCAGAGGGGAATACACAAGAAGCCTGAGTTAGAGGAACACGCCTCTAGAGTAGCTTTAGAGGATTGAAGGAAGTTACAAGAGGTTATTATTTCAATATTACAAAAAAGTTTCAAGTTTTAAAGTTTATTTATCAGTGTTATAAGTTGGCTTACAATAACGCTGCATTGAGGTTGCTGTGAAATTCCCCTAGTCACCACACTCTGGTGCCTGTTTGGGTACACTGAGGGAGAATTTAGCATGAGCAATACACCTAACCAGCACATCTTTGGACTGAGAGAGAAAACCAGAGCACCTGGAAGAAACCCATGCAGGCATGGGGAGAATGTGCAGACTCCACACAGACCCAACTGGGAATCGAACCTGGTGCTCTGAGGCAGTAGTGTTAACTGCTGTGCCACTCTCGGACTCACATGGTTCATTGAACCTCACAAGTTGTATGGCCTGCTTTCGGGAAGATTGTCTCCATATCTTTTAGGTTGTTAACTTGTAAACTTTATGTGCCATCCCTGACCTGTGGCCCAGGACAGTGAGTGATGGCAGGCTATTTGACCACAGAGCATCACTCATCAGTCACACTTCCACAGTTCAGGCAGGCAGTGCTGGATAGCAATAAGACATGAACATCCTGGCTGAGATCAGCTAACTAGAACGGAATGACGGCACAGTGGTTAGCACTGCTGCTTCACAGCACCAGGGACCCAGGTTCGATTCCCGGCTTGGGTTACTGTCTGTGTGGAGTTTGCACATTCTCCCTGTGTCTGTGTGAGTTTCCTGCGGGTGCTCCAGTTTCCTCTCACAGTCTAAAGATGTGCAGGTTACATTGCCCCTTAGTGTTAGGAGAACTAGCAGGGTTAATATACAGGGTTGTAGTGAAAGGGTGCGGTGGGACTGTTGTCAGTACAAGCTCAATGGGCTGATGGCCTCTTTCTGCACTGTAGGGATTCTAAAATATTCAGTACGAAATGGGATTTGAGTGAGTCACTGTCTCAGTCTTAACACAGAATTATTCATGGGTGTTTGGGGGGCACAGAGGGTGGCGGTATATCTTAAACAAATGATTTGAACCATTTGTGTGTGAGCAGAGAGTTGAAAGCTTATAAAGCTGAGAGCATGTAGATGTTCACTGCACTGTGAGAGAGCCGGAGCAGTGACTGTGCAGTTGTGCAAGACATTGCTGAAGCAGGAAGCATGGGAAAAGAAACCCAGTTTTAGACGATGCTTGTTAATTAGACATGGCTGAGTGACTGGATCCTGTTAATAGTTCACCCCAGTTTAATGAAAGGCATTTCAGACAGTTATTGGTTCTAGTAGTTAAGTTTAATCTGTGTAGGAGTCGTGTTCAGATTTTAAGTTCAAAACACAGTTTTAAAGAATGACATAGCAGGTAGAAATCATTGAATCCCACAATGCAGAAAGAGGTCATTCAGCCCATCAAGTCTGCACCAACAACAATCCCACCTATGCCCTATTCCCGTAACCCCACACATTAACCCTACTAATCCCTCTAACCTACACATCCCTGTACAAGAAGGGGAAATTTAGTGTGGCCACTGCACTTAACCAGCACATCTATGGACTGGGGGAAACCGAGCATCAGAGAAAACCCACGCAGATGCAGGGAGAACGTGCAAACTCCACACAGACAGTGACCCAAGCCGGAAATCGAACCCAGGCCCCTGACAGCGTCAGGCAGTAGTGCTATCCACTGTGCCACCGAATTGCCCGCAATGTATCGACTGTGTATTGTTCGCTGTAGGATTGTTGTTTTCCGATTGAAAACTGGATAGTTACAGATTGTCAGTCACGAACCGACCTTACGTGACACTAAACCTAGTGCTGTATGTGTGGTATGCTACGATATTGCAGATGGGATTTTGTTTTCCACAGGTTTGCAGATATTTATAATGACCCTGTGACACAAACCAGTCTGATACTTTACTCTACACCTTTGGTTACTGTCTGTAAGGTCGGTTCGTGACTGACAATCTGTAACTATCCAGCTTTCAATCGGAAAACAACAATCCTACAGCAAACAGTACACAGTCGATACATTGAGGGCAATTCGGTGGCACAATGGATAGCACTACTGCCTGACGCTGTCAGGGGCCTGGGTTCGATTCCCGGCTTGGGTCACTGTCTGTGTGGAGTTTGCACGTTCTCCCTGTGTCTGTGTGAATTTCCTGCGGATGCTCTAGTTTCCTCCCACAGTCTAAAGATGTGTAGGTTACATTGCTCTTAGCGTTGGGAGAACTAGCAGGGTTAATATGCGGGGTTATGGTGAAAGGTGGATTCAGCTTTAACGTTCTCCATTTCATTCTGACCAAATTGTCCATTTTCGTGAGCAGACCGTGCGTGAAAATTTTCAGAATGTAAACTGGACAACAGTCTGAAAACAGTCCTCTGTCCCTTTGCTTCCTGTTCCCCCCCCACTATACCATTCCTCCCTTCTGGTCCTATCACCTTCTCCACCTATTCCTGACTCTTCCCTCTTACCATCTTCCCTCTGTCCCTCTTTCATGTTATGACAGTAAGAAGTCTGACAACACCAGGTATAAGTCCAACTGATTTGTTTGATAGTAAACTCTGAAGCTTTCGAGGTTACCCTCTTCGTCAGGTAAATCTGTATTTGTCAAGTAAATCTGGTGTTGTCAGACTTCTTACTATGTTTGCCCCAGTCCAACGCCGGCATCTTACTTAATGACCTCTATCCTGTTCTCAGCCCTGCCGCCTGGTGCTCTGCCGAATGCTCAGTGACTGCCCTGTGCCCAAGCTATCCGCCTGCCTCTGGATTTGGTAAAAACCAACTCCCCCCAAACCAGGCCAGTTTGGTTAGTTTAGGCCACAACTTGGCAATACACTTGCATTTGTGAGGGCCCAGTTTCTTGTTCCATGTTGTCAGGCTTTTTCTGGGGGGATAATCCAGAAACTATCCATCACAATTCTCTCGGCAGATGGGAGAATTTCAATATTAGGCATTTGAAACTCCAACCATAAATATTGACCATCCAATATTAATTTGTCGTCCCTCAGTACTGTGCATCTGAGAATGCCTGCGCTCCCTCAGTACCGACCCTCTGACAGTGCAAGGCTCCATCAATACTGACCCTCCAAGTTATTACATTACAGTAGCTTATTAGCTTATCCGATTGCTCAGTGGAACAAAGGTCTCCATTTGATGCCCTCACCTTCCAATGTGCCTTTTGTTGATGACTATTAGTGCTCTCAATGAATCTGGTTGCAAGCAAGTAAGCTTAGCCAGCCAGTTCTGCTGCATGATCATTAATGGACGGCACGGTGGCACAGTGGTTAGCGCTGCTGCCTCACAGCGTCAGAGATCCGGGTTCAATTCCTGGCCTGTCTGCACATTCTCCCCTTGTCTGGATGAGTTTCCCCCGGGTGCTCCGGTTTCCTCCCGTGGTCCGAAAGTCATGCTTGGTTAGGTGCATTAGCCGTGCTAAATTCTCCCTTTGTGTAACCAAACAGACACTAGAGTGCGGTGACTGAGGGATTTTCACAGTAACTTCATTGCAGTGTTAATGTTAGCCTATTTGTGACATTAATAAATAAACTTTAAACTTTTATTGATTGAAGGCATGCTGTTGATTGTAGATGTGTATTACTGAAGTTTGTATTGAAGCATTCACATGGTTCTTATCTTTCCTTTAATGCACCCTTCATGGACAGCAAGCCGGACAGGTAAGCAACCATTCTTAATCTAAAATTCTGGATAATTAAAACTATGAAGATAATTTAGACCAGGTAGTCTTAGACTGGAGTTCTCTGATATCCCTGCGATTTCTTGGTGGTTAGAGGTGGCACGCCAGTGGCCGATTGTGGGATCTTCTGTTCCTGCCATTTTAAAGGAATCTTCATTGATTCCACCCACATTGCTGAGAAACCCCTGACGGGGATGTGCCCTTGGTGGGGCCAGAAGATAACACCGGTATGAAGAGTCAATAAATTGGGGCCATTATATTGCACATAGAAAAGCGTTGTGTGACTAAAACAAGTCAACATGGTTTTACTAAAGGAAAATCCTGTGACAACTTTATTCAAGTTTTTTGGAGATGTGACCAGTAGGATAGATAAAGGGGAGCTAGTAGATGTAACGTATCCAGATTTCCAAAAGTTGCCACAAAAGAGGTTAATAAACAAGCTGAGGGCTTATGGAGTTTGAGGGTTTGTCAACAGGCAGGAACAGATAGTGGACATAAGCAAAGCATTTTGAAGTTGATAGGCTGTGAAGAGTGGAGCATAAACGGTACAACTGACCATATCCACTCTAGGATATGGTCTCTTAGACACAGGACCAAACATGCCTCCCTTTGCACAACTTGTTACCCTCAGGATCAGTGCTAGGGAATCAGCTATTTACAATCAATGGATGGGATTTTCCAGCCCCAACACTGGCAAGCACCATCACAGACGGAACAGGAAGATTTGGAGAGCTGTTAAAAGTCAACAAATCTTCAGATTCTCCTGTCCTTCCTGTGATGATGCCTGCCGATGCTGTGGCCAGAAAATCCTGGTGTATATTAATGACTTAGATGAAGTGACAGTGACTTAGGTATCAATCCACATTTGTCGATTATACAAAGCGAGGTGGAAAGGTAAGCTGTAGGGAGGACACAGAGAAGTTGCAAAGAGATTGAGACAAGTTGAATGAGTGAGCAACAAGGTGGCAGATGGAGCATTAAATAAGGAAGTCTGGAGTTATTCACATTTGTCACAAGAATAGAAAAGCAGAATATTTTTTTCAAAACTAAGAAGCATAGAAGTGTTAATGTTCAGAAAAACTTGGGTGTGCTCATATAAGGAATGCAGAAAGGTAGCCTGCAAATGCAACAAGCAGTTAGGAAGGCACATGGTGCATTAGCCTTTATTGCAAGATGATTGGAATACAAGAGTGAAGAAGTCTTGCTGCAGTTGTACAGAGTGATGGTGGGACCGCATCTGGAGTACTCTGCGGTTTTGACCTCTGCATTTAAGAAAAGATAGACTTGCATCAGAGACACAAAGGTTTGCTGAATTGGTCCCAGGGCTGAGGGGGATGTCCTATAATGAGAGACTGACTGTATTGGGTCCATATTCCCTGGAACTCTTTGAAACTACGAGGTTCTGAAGGGGCTCAATAGGCTGGTCACTGAGACATGTTTTCACTGGTGGGGAAATCTGAAACACGGGAGCACAATCTCAGGGTGAAGATCATTTAGGACTGAGATGAGGAGGAATTAGTTCACTCGACAGGTTGTAAATCTCTGCCCTGTGGTAAAATACATTTAAGGCTGTTACAGGCAGCTTTTTGGTTTCTCGGGGAACCGGGCGGGAGAGCGGAGTTGAAATCCAAGATCAGCCATGTTGAATGGCAGCGTGGTCTCAATGATCTGCTCCTACTCATCTTTCTTGTGATCTTGTATTTTCCACCAATTATTGATATCAGTCGTAACTTTGCTTTAACTGATCCAATCCGTTTTAATCGTTACAAAGTGGCTATGGTTTCTTTTAACCGAGAGTTGTTACAGGTTCATGGTTGTGTGTGCTTGAGAACACGAGGTAATCACTTCCCGCTGGCTGCTTCGAGAACCTCATTAGAGAATCAATTTTGGGATAAAATGAGTCACAAAACCTTACCCCTTTGCTCGAAGTTACTCTGTGGGGAATGAAGCACTGCGGGCACTCTGCTCGACAGGATGTACTGGATGGTGTGTGCATTGGACACTGGTCTTTCACCTCTAGTTCAGAAACAGGAGTAGATCATTCAGCCTGTTTAATGCAATTTAGTTAAATATATTACAGTCAAGTTCTCACCCACTGAATTTGGTTACATCGCCAGTGAAGGGTGGCAAAAATCGGAGAATGGGATCCCACTGGCAAGATTCACAATTTCCAGGATCCTGAGCCTCTCCCCGCAACCCAGCAATCTTGCGGACAGAGATCTCGCTCCCACAATTTTACTGGCTGACAGCAGTGATCTATATGTAAACGGATGCCCTTGGCAAATTGACAACCTCACTTTTTTGTATATGTGATTCCAATGATAGAAAACGTAAAGAAAGTGATCCGAGAACAAAGTGCCTTCTCAACAACGCAGAGGTGCCATCGCATCATCCCACAGACCCAGTAGAAATGAGGCGCATCAACTTCCAGACGCCAGGTAAAGATGAGGCTTTCTAACCGTGTTCACCATGTGGCGATGCAACGGAAAATAATCAAAAATGTGTTTATATTCTATCAGTGAACATCCCGTTCACAGTTTCAGTGTTTCCTCAGACTCCGACCTATCCGCGAACCGCTGCGGATCCACTGAGTGAAGGAAGGTTGCTGGAGGCCCCAAAAACCAGAGGGTGATGTAGGTTCCCTTCCCTCGGTGACGGTGACAGAGATACCTCAGCGAGCGTGTTCACTGCAGCAGCGCGGAGCAATGCTCTGAACAGCTGCCAGGTAGTTGTTGGGAAGTGTTGGTGCACTTGTGAGCCAGGGAACCAAAGTTCAAGGAAGGACTGTGGAGGGAAAATTAACTTCCAGCGGGCACTATGCAAGTGCAGAAGATGTCGCAGTGCCTCAGAATTTAAAAAAAAGCTGGAGTGTTATTGAATGTAAAATTACCGATGGCCCTCTGAACCCCCCCCCACCTCACTTCTACATTAACCCAAGCACAGTTTACCCTCCACAGAAGACCCTATTAATAATGTATAAGTCTGCAATCCAAGTTAATACATCCTCCATCAGGTTCTGTTAAATTGGGTCTTCATCTGCATTTTGACAAAATTGTTCTATGTCACAGAAGAAGAATATTTTTTTTAAGTTTCCTAGTCAGAATCCAGCATCTGAGTTGGTTAATGACTAAAATAAAGGGGGTTGGGACAGATAAATCTGAGTCCATGTTCCTCATGAGGTCATGAGGATTGGAGTGCTCAGCAAATCAGAGTGATAGAGCAGTCTTTAAACAATGAGTCTGAGAACTGGAACCTCAACTGTAATTACAGACAAAACCTCATGGGCCATATCCAGGGTATCTCCACTTCCTGCGGGTGCCTTATTCATCAGCATTTGGTCTTTCCAATGCCGCACTCACCAGCTCAATGCAGATGCACGTTTTCTGAAGTTCAAAGGCTGGAATATTTTCTTAATGAGGTTTCCATGGAAGTCAATGATGTCATTGGGGTGCTGTGATACAGAGAGCTACACATACAGCAATCATGGTGAATCAATGGAGATTCCCCGTTCTCTTTCCAGCAGCACCGGTATTTTTTACAGACTGACCCTACTGTCAAGAACACAGATATTGCCTGTCACCTTCTGGATTGTGGATGATTTGAACAACATGCTCAGAGCTGGTCAAGCTCCAACTCTGTTTGATTCCAGGAAAATCCCTGATGGTGGAATCTCATTAAGCTCAAATTGTGATGTCTGTGGGATTGGCTCCACTCATTGTAGACCCAGTTCCCTGGACTTCCCCGACCCCTTTCCACAGACTGTCTCAAGTTTGTGCTTTCCCCTTGGCTTCCATGAGGATCTGCAAACAGCTCTGCTTTCTCCTTCTGGTGTTTCCAGCCTGATTCCAGGTTTACAGTATGGAAGGGAAAATTGAGGATATCAACTAAACGTTGGCCCAAGCCAAAGGACATTAAGGTGGTATGCTGGCACAGTGGTTATCACTGCTGCCTCACAGTGCCAGGGACTCGGGTTCGATTCCAGCCTTGGGTCATCGTCTGTGTGGACTTTGCATGTTCTTTCCGTGTCTGCGTGGGTTTAGAAGACGTGCAGGTTAGGTGAATTGACCATGTTAAATTGCCTCTCAGTGTCTCAAGATGTATAGTTTAGAGGGATTATCGGGGTAAAAGTGTGAGGTCTGGTGATAAGGCTGGATGGAATTGGTGTTGGACAGTCAATGCAAGCCTAATGGACCAAATGTCCTCCTCCTGCACTGTAGGAATGCTACAGTTATTTACTAAAAGCAGGAGTTTTTAGCCTGGAAAGACCTTTCTAGGGACAGAGGAAAGCCTACTTGCACCATCAAGAGCTGGAGAGGCAAAAAACTAGGATCTCAACATGAGCCTGAGCTCAATCATGGAACTTTGCATAGTGTGGCAACATTTAAAATGAAGAGCAGAAAGTTGAATCGGAGTGAAGGAGAGAGTGGTTAGTTGGTCTCTACAATACCCTGGAGGAGATGAAATCATTTCAAATCTTTTAAATCTTGCCTTCTGTCAAATATTGAAAAGTGTGGATCTTAGTGTGGCACCTCAGGATGAACCTCACAGATGCCTGAGGAACGTGATTTCTAACCAAATGTTAAATCGTCAGTAGAAATCTTCCACCAAAGCAATTGACGAAACTACTGTCCAGAAGTGAGTGGTTTGGTTCAGGATAATGTTTGTCATCCTCAGCTGTCCCATTGTGTAGAAGACCACTAAGATGATGCAAAGGCATCCTCATGGAAGAAAGGTTTGAACTCAGGAATCCCGACTGTGGAAGCGCAAAGAGAACAGAGAGAGAGAGACGGACAAAATTAGGAAGCATTGAAGTCAATTCCCGCACACACTTTATGGCTAGCTAGAAACCAGCCTCAGTAGAGGAGATAGGAATGGGTTATGGGTCACCAGCAAACCTGGTTGTTGCAGCCACAGAGAAATGTGGTACATAACACAAGATTCATTTTTCAAAAAATATGCAATTGCTGTGGGAGATTCCATCGCAAAGAAGAATATTTTTCCTCCAAGTTACAAAGTTGGGATGCAGCACCATTTTGAGTAATATGTTGGATCGGAGGATGCATTGTTTTCAGATTTCCATGTTTGACCATCCACAAGTCATTAGTTCTGCCATTCCGTTAGGAAATTCAGTGAACCGATTATTTGGCCTGTTTGAGCAGTCCCTTGAAGTGAATCAATTAATTCAGAAGGGTGTTCCATCGTCTGGTTTGTCGACACGAGATGGGTGTTGATGGTAAGGCACAAACAAAGCAACAACACAGGAATAGGCCCTTCGGCCAACCAAGCCTTCACAGACACGTGACACCTTTCTAAACTGAAGACCTTTTGCCTCGACACAGTCTGTATCCCTCTATTCCCTGAGATAATAGGGAATTATTATTCCCTATTATAGGGAATAATAATATTCCCTATATTATTATAGGGAATAATATAGAGGAATATATTACATATTCACATATCTGTCAAGATGCCTCTTAAACATTGCGGTTGTATCTATTTCTCCCACCTCTTCCGGCAGTGTATTCCAGGCACTTAGCACCATTTGTGTAAAAAAAAACTTACCTCTCACATCTCCTTTAAACTTTCTCCTTTTTACCTTAAATCCATGTCCCCTAGTAATTGACATTTCTAACCTGGGAGAAAAGACTTTGATTATCTATTCTATCCACCCTTCCAGAATTCTGTAAACTTCTGGCAGGTCGCCCCTCAGCCTCTGATATTCAAAGTTTGCAAACCAGGAAACTTTTTCTCTACCCTTCCAAAGCCTCCACGTCCTTCTGGTAGTGTGGTGACCAGGACTATATGCAATGTGGTCTAACTAATGTTCTATACAGTTGCAACATGACTTGCCAATTTTTATACTCTGACCGATGAAGGCAAACATGCCATACATCAACTTGACCATATGATCCACTCACTTTCAGGGAACTGTGGACCTGTACTCTTAGATCCTTCTGTATGTTAATACTTCTAAGAGTTTTACCATTTACCATTTGCATTTCCTTCCTGCAAAACTTTGCATTTTTCCAGATTAAATTCCACCTGCCCATTTCTCCCACCCAAGTCTCCAGCATATCTGTAATCTTGCCGTGTCCTCTGGTAATCTTCCTCACTATTCTCAGCTCCTCTAATCTTTGTGTCACTGCAAACTTACTAATCAGTCCACCTGCCTTCTATTCCAAATCATTTATAAATATATCACAAACAGTATTCATCCCTGCGGAGCATCATTGGTCACAGATATCCAGTCAGAAAAACACAATTCCACCACTACTCTCTGTCTTCTATGATCAAGGCAGTTCTATATCCATCTTACCAGCTCACTATGGATCCCGTGTGACTTCAACTTCTGTATCAGCCTGCCACGAGGGACCTTGTCAAAAGCCTTGCACGGGTAAATTATAAAATAGACAACCAAATACTCAACAGGCTTTGATTGTTCTTCATTAGTCAATTGCTCTCCTGCCGTTACATGCACACTGAGTGGCAAGGAATTCAGCAGTTGGTCACTGTTCCCAGACTTTGTAACAAAACTTCAGCTGGATTTACCTGGTGTAACTAAACATTTCTCCAGATCTGGCGATTAGATCCAAGTTAGCCAAGAAACCTTGAAACTAGAAGGGGGGACAGACCCTTTGAGCCTGCTCCATCATTCATTATGGTCATCAGATTCAATATCCTGATTTTGCCCCCTTTCTTGATTCCTAAGAGTGAAATCAGTGATAAGTCTTTCTGTAAGCAGGGCAGTCACTCCATCTACAAAACATGGTTTCTTTTGGAACACACAACAGAGGATCCGACTTTAGAGAGAAGTCAACATAGACTTGTGTCTGGGTCACCTGAAGATGCAGTTAATGTGAGGTGAGGCTAGAGGTGACCCAGGTACGGTAATTTGATGCAACCTGATTCTACGGCTCACCTGTATCTTGTACGCTTGTATATTCTGTTTAAGTGTGCAAGTGATCAGTTGGTCCCCCTGGTTTTATCTCTGCTCTATCAAACTAAATTGTGGGTGCTGCACAAACCCCAGGCAGCAGCAAAGTCTGGCCCAGTCCCAGGAGTTCAGTCCCT
Organism: Sphyrna mokarran; assembly: GCA_024679065.1. NCBI lineage: Eukaryota > Metazoa > Chordata > Chondrichthyes > Carcharhiniformes > Carcharhinidae > Sphyrna > Sphyrna mokarran. Next base: position 35,049,463 of record JAGIQG010000026.1, read on the forward strand.
GATTCCTGCTAAACTGGACGTTCTCAGACAAGCTACACGGAAAGTGCTACAACTGGCTGCATTCTCCCTCGGTTAGCGAACAGGAAATCAGGGAGAATCCTGTTCCTCATCAGAGACCTGATGAGGAAATACGGAGATGAGGCCATTTAAAAAGGCCGAGATTATGACGCCCTCTGGGCCAACTTCCCTTCAACGGTCAATTAAGGTTCGTACGGCGAGGGAGTAGAAAGCTGTTGATGTCCGATGCCTTGCGTCCCACAAAGAGTCAACACTTTCAACAAAGGAAGAGAGAAAATGGATGAGATTGACAACCAACCCATCCAGGGTGATCCTGGTGACTCCAGGAGGAGTTAAAGATTAACTTCCAGGACACTGTAAGCAGCTGTGTGTGTTTTCATTTCATTTCATTAATTACAAAAATATCCCATCAAGGATTTTTTAAAAATGGTTTCTGAACTGCTGAGGCCAGTTGAGTGGGGGAGGGTGTGTGATGCATGGTTACGTACAACCAGAATTGTCAACCCTTGTAGGGTTCAGGTTAAGAGAAGGAAACATTCAGAGTCTCAAAGCAAATTACTGCGGGTGCTGGAATCTGCGACAAAAACGGACAAAAAGTGCTGGAAAATCTCAGCAGGTCTGACAACTTCTGTGGAGGGAGAATAGAGCTTTTGTAAGAGAGTGGGGTGAGAAATCTCACAACACCAGGTTAAAATCCAACTGTTTTATTGGGAATCATGAGCTATGGGAACGCTGCTCCTTCCTCAGGTGAAGCAGCAGCGCTCCAAGAACTCCCGATTCCAAATAAACCCATTGGAATCTAACCTGGTGTTGTGAAACCTCTTGCTGTGCCATCTGCCCCCGCCCCCCCCACCCAGTCCAACGCTGGCATCTCCGTCTCATAACAGAGCTCGAGTATTGAGTATCTGTCCTGCCACTTGACCACTCACGACCCCAATACCTTGCCGAAATCTTGCCCCATCCCGGATCAGCTGATGTCATCCTGGGTACCTGGCCTTGCATAACTGGAGGAGGAGGACTTACCCCCCCCCCCTCAGCCCCCACTCCAGCGGGTCCCTCATGGGTGCCGTGACAACGGCTGTGTTCTAAACCAAAGTGGGTTCCCGGAGAGGAGAGCAAGAGGTAAGGACGCTGTAACAAATGGTTGAGTTCTTTCAGAGGGCCTGATTGGAGCCTGACTGTTTACTCATGCATTTGTTTGTTTGTTTGAGTTCCTGTTTTTATTTTTCTGTTCTCTTTCCCCCCTTGAGTTGCATTCTGCCAACCTGTAGGTTTGAGTGTGTTCACGTGCTGATGTTTCTTTTTCACAGAATCTGTTGTCAGCAGCCCCCTCAGTGAACCCGAATTTGCAAGTTAGTTCCCACTTGCATTTTATGCCTATTGTTTTGTTGACTTATGTTTTGTTTTCAATATATTATATATATATAAAATGATTTCTATATATATATATATATATATATGTATAATCTGTTCCTTATCCACCTCTTTGTGTATTTTTTAATCTGTGTTTTTTCTCTCTCGAGGCTCCTGGCTGCTCATTGGCAAAGCTACTTAGCTCCTCACACTTTTGCATGCTTTTGAACTGTTTGTTTCCAAACGTTAACCCTTTCCAGCCCAGGGTTGTCTGCCGGTTTGTGGCTTCATCAGTTTCACCTGGTGGTCATTCGGTCTTTAGGGTGTTACGGGAGGTGGGCAGTAAGGCGGGCAAGACGGAGGTGTTCCTCACCCGGAGGCTCAGATTCCAGATGCCAGCCTTCAGCACACTGCCAATGGATTTATCACTCACAGCTTAGCATCTGCCATTCACTCAGGAATGTGCAGGGAGGGCGGGGGGGGGGGGGGGGGGGGGGGGGGGGGGCAGGAAAACACCTTTTGCCCCCAACTCCTCCTCCCCCCTCCATCTCACACTCACATACACACACACACACACAGAATTTACTTTTCGGAGGACAGTTCCTGTTTGATTTGTTTTTGCCTCCAACTCTAGTTGATTTGTGTTCAGAAAGTGAAGCTGACCCCTGACCTGTAAGAATTTCTCACTTCATTACTTGCAAATCACCTCTGACCCATAGCACATTTCTTCTCCAGATGTCACTGCTCTCCCTCTCCCCTCTCCCTCTCTCTCCATCTCCCTTTCCCTCCCTCTCTCTCTCTCTTTCCACTGCTTCCCCGTCTCCCTCCTTCTCTCTCTCTCTCTTTCTCTCCCAGCTTCTCTTTCCTTTCCTCTCTCCTTCCCTCTCTCCCTCTTTATTTCCCACCCCCTCTCTCCCACTTTTTCCCTCTCTCCTTCTCTCTCCCGTCCCCTCTCTCTCTCTTCTCTCTCTCCCATCCTCTTTTCTCTGCCCTCACTCCCCCAGCTTCTCTTTCCCTGCCTCACTTTCCCCTGCCCTCTCTCTCCCTCCCACTCTTTCTTTCCCCCTCCTTCACGCTCTTTCTTTCCCATCCCGTCTCTCTCTCTCTCTCTCTCTCTCCTGTCCTCTCTCTCTGTCTTTCTCCTTTCTCCTCTCTCTCTTGCTCCACTCCCCCCCCCCACCCCCCGTTCCCTCCCTCCTCTCTCTCTCCCTCCTTCTTTCTTTCTCTCCCCCTCCCTCTCGCCCGCTCTCTCGCTCCCTCCCTCCCTCTCACTTGCTCCCTCCTTCCCTCTCGCTCCCTCCCTCTCTCTCTCTATCTCTCCTATCCTCTCTTTCTCCCTCCCCCTCTCTCTCTATCTCTCCTATCCTCTCTTTCTCCCTCCCTCTCTCTCTCCTGCTGGATTGCTGCAGCACATTCTGTCTGCTATGTTGTTCTAAATCAGTATAAATGAACACATTTGAGGTGCTTCCTCAACGATTTCAAAGGGCTGCCAATGCTGGAAAAGGATTATTGCAGTTTTCCACCATGCCTCAATCAATCTTAAACCCACTCTTTCATTAAATGAAACGTTTTTTCTCTCCCCCCCCACCCTGTTCACTGCTGATGTAGCCATTCGGATTCCAATTTCACCAGCGGGGAACACTAGGTTAAGCAGGAGGCACTTTCTTCTGCTGTAGAAAATCTTGCTTTACAACAGACTCACGGTTCCGCTACACCGCATTGTGTTCACTTCACGGCAGTTCATCTGAAATCAACCGAGCTAATGCAAAAAGCAATGGAACTTCTGACCACGTCTTGCACAAGTCAAGGTTCCGCGTTCTTTTGCAAAATGTTGCACTAGTTTTAAGAAGAATCTTACCAGGTGGGCCTTGCCCACGTACCCAGCCACATTCCCAAAATTAATGGGCAGCATGGGGGCACAGTGGTTAGCACTGCTGCCTCAGAGTGCCGGGAACCCAGGTTCAATTCCTGGCTTGGGTCGCCGTCTGTGTACAGTTTGCACATTCTCCCCGTGTCTGCGTGGGTTTCCTTCGGATGTTATGGTTTCCTCCCGCAGTCCGAAGATGGGGTTAGGCTGATTGGCCATGCTATATTGCCCCTTAGTGTCAGGGGGACTAGCTAGGATGAATACATGGCGTTACAAGAATCGGACCTAGGTGATCGAGTTATTGGTGTAGGCTTGATGGGCCAAATGAACTCCTGCTGCACAGGGATTCTATGATTCGAAATTAATCCTTTGAGTTTTTGTTAATTTGTTTGAGAAGATTCTTAAATTTATTTATAGACAAGTGAACTGCAAAAGGCATGTTTTAAAAGCTTCTGAATTTTAAAAATTAGATGAAGGAACTGATGTTACTATTGATGGCAAACTGTCTGCGTGCAGTTTTTCAACAGCATTTTCAGTTACAATTTCTCAGATCAGGTATTCACTCGGACTGGCTCAAACACTGATTAAAACTGCTTATGTTTTTTGGGATAAATCTATTTTCAAACTCTACTAGGTTGCCACTCTTAAGTAAATCAAGAAAAGTGTTTTTAACAAATGATTAAAGGTTATGTTCGGAAATGGTGTTCATGGGTGATTATAGATTCTGCGGACAGTGATTAGGGTGAGCTGATTCTCCATAGAATCCCTACAGTGAGAATGAGGCTATTCGGTCCATCGAGTCTGCACCGACTTTCCAAAAGGCGCATCTTGCCCAGTCCCGCCCCCCCACCGCCTCCCCACATCCCTCTGTCCTCCGTTCTATCCCCATAACCCTGCACACTTACCATAGCTAATCCACCTAATCTACATATCTTTGGACACAAAGGGCCAATTTCCCATGACCAATCCACCTAACCTGTACATCCCTACACTGTAGGAGGAAAGCGGAGCACCAGGAGGAAACCCACGCAGGCATGGGGGGAATGTACAAACTCCACACAGTCAGCTGATGCTGGAATCGAACCCGGGTCCCTGGCGCTATAGAGCAGCACAACTAACCATTGTGCCATCCTCATTGAAGTTTAGAAGAATGAGAGGTGATCTTATAAGATTCTGAGGCGGCTCGGCAGGGTAGATGCTGAGACATTATTTCCTCTTGCAGAGGAATCTACAACTCGGGGGTACAATTTTAGAATGAAGGTCCCTCATTTAGGATGGAGTTGAGCAATTTCTTCTCTCAAAGAGTCATTAATCTTTAGAATTCTCTTCCATAGAGGACAAGGTCAGGACTGAGTTAATAGACTTTGACCTACAAGGAAACAATGAGTACAGGCAGGAGGGAGGAGGCTACAGTCTGATCAGCTGCCATCTTATTTGAATGCTCAAAGGACTACATGGGCTAGTACTTTATTATGTGATACTCCAAGCAGGAACCCTCATCAAAACACTTGTCAAAACTCACACAGATTGGAGTACAATTTCTGTTCACTCCAGTGTTTGTGTCCACACTAAAAACCTCAGGACCGTTTCTTTTCCTGTTCCTCTCTCTTTCGTTTCCCCTTCCATATCCTTTGACTAGGTAGACACAAAGCACAGTTGCCACTAACAAATAGGGCTTTTTCACAGAACCGTAGAATCCTTACAACGCAGCAAGAGGCCATTCGGCTCACTGAGTCTGCACTGACCACAACCCCACCCATGCCCTATCCCTACATATTTACCCTCCTCATCCCCCTGACACCAGGGTCAATTTGTCATAGCTAATCAACCTATCCCGCATATTTTCGCACCCCACAACACTAGGTTCTTTAAAAGTAGTTAAGGACTTAGTGGTTAAGTAGTAGTAGTAAAGTAGTTCAGGACTTAATAAGTAACAACCCAGCTTAATAATATTGCAATGTGATTTTTACATGAAATCAGCAAATATTACAAAAATCACTTCAGGTTAAATTCCATTCAAGAAAATAAAAGGGATATGCGGAGGGAGTTGGTGAAAATCATTATCGGGGCAAAATAAGCTTTCATTGAAAAGGCATGGGGTAATGGAGGGGTAGATTTATTAAAGATAATCACATTTAATTAATTTGACAGAATTGCTTTAATGAGCTTGTGATTCTTCAGCCCGTGAGCTTTTACGCAGATTACACTGGGCTGGAGCATCATGGAAGGAACCACAGTGCGATTAGCTCTGGGCTCCAGTGTAATCTGATATAGCTCCGGTGGGGGAGAGGTGGGGCAGATTAGCATATCTAAATACTTATTGGCTTGGAGCTGGATTCTCTGAGCTCCTGCAGTTCACCGACCCTCAGGCACAGCGGAAATCCAAAGGGGAATCACTTATGGCAGACACAAACAGAGACTAGTCAGGAGCAGCCATGTCGGGGGTGGGGCTTGGAGGTCACTGAGGTCCCTATATCGTTGTGAAGATGCCTGGGCAGTGCCCGCTTTTGCCAGTTTCACACTGTCAGGTTGCTGGGATGGCACTGGCAAGGGGCAGGGTCTTTAAGAGGGACAGGGCCTTCTGCAGCCCCATAGTGAGGTATTGTTCATTGGAAGGGATAACAGGCGAGTCACCTTAATGCTGCTTGTTGTGGGTACAGGAGAGGGGCGTGCAGCGACCCGAACATTTATTGACTGAGGGGAGGTTCCAGAGTCAAAGGTTGAGGGTGTGCACCACGTTGGGGGGAGGATGTTGGTTACAATGTTTGTGGGAGGCCTGGCACAGGCGGAACAAGTGTGGCTTCGGTTAACTTGGAGATGTAAAGGGAGCCGTGACCTCAGAGGAGCCAGTCTTGCTGTCATCCTTAATTTGCCACTTAAAAAAATGTCCAAGTGTAATTGTATTGAGATCTGAATTACACCTGAGCCTCCCAGTGAGAATCTCACTGGGTTTCCCACTAAGGATAACATCTGGAAATGTTTTGGGAGAATTGTCCAATCCTGGAGGTTTATCAGGGTCATGCTGTAGACATTATGTATATGGACTTCCAGAAGGTATTCAGCTAAGTTCCACACTGTAGCTATGAAGAGGACTAAATTAAAGGCAAAAACTCGGTATGGACACAAAATTAACCTAGTGACAGGAAACAACGATGGAATGAGATTTGCAGAGGTGTTCATAGTGATTGTTTTGGCTCCTTTACCATTTTCTTTGATCAACTGTAGATTCAAGTGTAGGGAACAGCATTGTGAAGTTTACAGACGGTACAAAGCGAGGCTGGGTAGAAGATAGTGATGTGGGTAATTCTGGGCTTGAAAGTGACACGGAAAGTGTGTACAATGGGCGGAACAATGGCAGAGCAATCAAGCGATGCACTTTGAGGAAACTCTTTTGGAAAGTCTGTGTATTATAAATGGCACAATTTTGAAAAATGTAGATCAGCTTAGTGTGAAAATATACAAATCCCTATCGTTGGCAGGGTAAGTAGAGTCAGCATATGAATCATTTGGGTTTATAAATAGAGGAATAGAATACACATCAAAAAACAAAAAACCACACAGCACAGGAAACAGGCCCTTCGGCCCCACAAGCCTGCGCCGCCATTTTAACATTGTGAGTGCCCTCTTCTACCTATGACCTTTGTCTACACCTATTAGACTCCACAATAAAGGAACTGTAACCAGATTGAGGGACGCCTAATTTAGGGATAATTTGTTAACACCAAATGCTAGAATTTTATAAATGACAGTTTTGGGGAGGAGATGGTTTAGTGGTATTAGGTGGGTGACGCATGGAACATTGGCTACCACTGCTGCTTCACAGCTCCAGGGTTCAATCCTAGCCTTGGGTGAATGTCTGTGTGGAATCTGCACATTCTCACTGTGTCTGCATGGGTTTCCTCCTGCTGTCCAAAGATGTGTACTGAGGTAGATCAACAGGGTAAATAACTGGGGTTATGGGAATAGGACCTGGGTGAGATGCTGTGTTGGAGAGTCGATGCAGAATCGATGGGCCAAAGGGCCTCCTTCTGCAGTGATGGCCTCCTTCTCCTTCTATGATTCTATGGATAATTTGGGCACCACACCTTTAGGAAGGCTGTCCAGCCCTTGGAAGCTGTATAGAGGAGGGTTAGCAGGGATGAGGGGCTTCAGTTATAAACAGGAGCAGAAAAAGTTTTGACTGTTCTTCTTGGAACAGAGAATGTGAAAAGATGACCGAATAAAGATTTTCAAGATAATGAAAGGTTTGATACAGAGGATTTGGGGAAAATGGATTCCCTCAGCTGAATGGATCAATAACTAAAGGTCATGAATTCTAAATCATTGGAAAAAAGATCTAGAGGGAGAAATTTTTCATTGAGAGTTGCCAGGATCTGAAATACTCAATCTGAAAAGATGAGCTCAGCTATTCCATCAATAATTTTGAAAGGAAGTTGAGCAGTTACTTGAGAGTGAGGAGTTAAACAAGCAGTAGACAAGGATATGGGACTCAGCACAACAGCACTTTCAAGGAGCTAGCACCAAGTACTACAGGCTAAATGGCCTCCTGTGGTGTGAGATCTCACATTTCTCAGAAATTCAGATAACATGCCGATCCAGACAAGCCTAAATCTATTAGAATTGGGTTTTGAGTGGGAGACAAGGTGACTCAAAAGAGCACATTGCTAGCACTGGTAGGCTGTTAGTCTGTAATCAAAAGCGGGTAGAATTTATCTTTTATATATTCGATCATAGAATCCCAACAGTGCAGAAAGAGGCCATTTGGCCCATAGAGTTGGCACTGATTCAAATCATTCACTTAACCCAGATCTTTACTCTGCTAGTCTCCCTGTCACTAAGGGGCAATTTAGAACGGTCAATGCAACCTAATTGAAACTGTGGGAGGAAACTGGAGCATCCAGAGGAAACCCATGCAGGCATAGGGAGAATATACAAACTCCACATAGACAGTGATCCAAGGCCGGAATTGAACCCGGGTCCCTGGCACCGTGAGGCAGCAATGCTAGCCACCGTGCTGCTTTCTTTTAACTCCAGTCTTGCCCTGTAAAGGCATTGTGTTTGCCAGCACCTTATCATGTGGCTGAGTGCTGCACAGTGACAGTGTGCTGTTGCTGTTGGCTTGCACCATAAGTGCGGGATTGGCAAGTGAGCACCACTCAATAAGGTAGTGATCAGTGCAACTCTAGCACAGGGGCAGACTTTGGAGATGGCAATGTCAGACGGGGTTGGGAATGCATGAGAAAAGAAACATCCCTCCCTTTTCCATTCTGGCTATCAACCTGGAGCCGTGCTCCCTTTGTCATCCCTTTGGAAGGATCCTTATCTTGGGGATGATAGAGTTTGGTTTGTTTAAATGCTGACGTGTCGACACACCTGTTCTGACAACGTGTTGTTGTGTTTGGAGCTCTCTGGGTAACATTATAGTCATCCCCAGCACTTGCTCAGATCCTGATCTTCCCTTGTGCCAAGAGACAAATCCAACACCTTTACAAATAAAGAGGAAAGTTAGTCTGCAGCGAGGTATAATTAGCATAGGTAACACTGCAGACTTTAGCGGCAATTGTAGAATGAAGGAGAATGTAATATAAATGGAAATGAATCTGGCTTCTGCGAGATTCAACCTTTCGATATCCATCCACCTCTATGATGCATTGGATTCAGCTGCGCGCCTAAGTGCCACCGAGCTTTTTTTTAAATCGCAGATACATTAACTCATTATTGTGTGATTGTTTGGGAATTCTCGCCCACCTGCTGAAGAATACCCCTGCTGCGGGATGAAATGTATTTTTTTTTTGTGAGCTCAATTTTTCCGAAATGGATTGTCAGCATCAGTCAAACACTCCTAGCTCAGGTGCAGCGCAGGACAAGTACACAGCAGGTTGTCAGCTTAGTCTCAAACATACACCTCTTCCTCCACCACATTGACATTTCCAATCCCTCCATCAGCTCATCTGTGAGATTTGAGGCCTTTTTTTCCTGTGCGAACGTCGATTGTCCCTTTTTGAAACGCGCAACAGATACTGGAAAAGTTGGGGGGGGAAGGCCAGAGGATGAAGCACCATCAGTCTGTGCATATATCACACTGTCACTGATGTAAACTGGGCTCTACGCTGTGCCTTTCTCTACACCAATGGGTGAAGCCATGGACTATTTGGGGTCAACATGCTGTTTCACTGCAGTCCCCCATAATTTATGGTGGAGCCAATGTGTGTAGCCTGACAACACCAGGTTTAAGTCCAACCAATTTATTTGATAGTAAACTCACAAGCTTTTGGGGTTTGCCCCTTCGTCGGGTGAATGGAGAGTTCTGGCCTCCGACAGAGCATATAACAGCTCCACTCACCTGACGAAGGGGCAAACCCCAGAAGTTTGTGAGTTTACTATCAAATAAATTAGTTGGGACTCAAACCTGGTGCTGTCAGACTTCTTACCCCAGTCCAACAATGGCATCTCCACATCAGGCAATGTGTGACCAGGATACTCAACCGCAAGCCAGCGTCACTGCTGAGCTTCCTTCTCACTCAACATCAAACACAGGCAAGCACACTCTCTGCCAGCAGGAACAGTGGCTAGTGTTCCCCTTCTCCTTTAACCAAGACAACTTGTCCCCACTCATGCCCATCCAATGTCAGGGCAGAGATTGCAATGGTGTTAGCATCAGTGTGTGACTATATAGATGGTGTGATAGAACTAGACCCCCATCCGATCCCCACGCATTTACCCCCCTAATCAACTAACCTGCCCGCAATGAATAAATTGTGGAGGCTCGGGTTGTTTGTAAAACGTTGATCGTTGTAGGGCGGATCTCCTCAAGCTCCCCCCGCTTGACCCCTGGTACGTCGGTGTGAAGCTAGAGCTGCCCGGGGCGGGGGAGAAAGAATCCAACTCTGAAAACAGAATCCTCCTGGAAGCTCGTTGACCGTAAGACAAGGAAAGGATGGGGCTGGGCTGGCGGTGGATGACTTACTGGTTGAGTGGCCTTTTGCCTCACCTAGACAGGAAGCGTGCCATAGTGAAGTAGCAGGGAGTGGAGAGGGGACCATTCTCATCAATGGAGTTAGAGCCCAGTCGAAGAAATGGATGGGGTGAAGCCATTTTGTTCGGAATCTTCCCACCATTCACACCAACACAGTGAACGGAGATTTGGCCGGTCACCAAATTCTCCGTCTTCGCTGTCAAAGGAGCTGGTTAGGTTGCACCCGTTAGGTCAAAATGGAGCAATCGTTAAAAGAGTTAGCGTTTTCAGGACCCGGTAGTTTTAATAGCAGCACAGTAGCACCCAAACCAGACCAAATAGAGCTTCACTGAGGCTTTTAATGAGGTCTGGGCTGGGGAATTCAACGTTCCAAAGGTCTGTGAAGTGAGGGAAGGAAAACTGCCTTGTAGGAACACAACCAGCTCCATTCACCACCACATATACTATCCCCTCCTCTCCCCTCCCCTCCCCTACACTCTCGCCCCTCCCCCACTCCCCTCCCTACACTCTTGCCCTGCCTCCCCCACTCCCCCCCTACACTCTCGCCCCCGCCTCTCCACTCACCTCCCTACACTCTCGCCACTCCCTCCCCTACACTCTCGCCCCCACCTCCCCCCTCCCCTCCCCTACACTCTCACCCACTCCCCTCCCCACACTCCCACCTCTCCCTCTCAGGCAATTACTGACAACAAGGAACCCAGTGAAGGGAAGGAGCAGAACGTGATGGAGCTCCTTTAATGTTGTGCGCATGTCATAAACTGGGGGAGTGTGTGGAAATTATTGGACCCAAACACAGACGCAAGGCTTCCCTCTCTCCCAGTCTACATTGGTGTTTGGCGACACATTTCCATTCTTCTCCCTTTGCAGCGTAGCTAAGTGTCATGATGGCCCACCACAAAAACTGATGATGATTTCATGCTTGCTTCTCATCTCTGTGCTGCCTGGATTTTAACGTCCATACTATCTGCTTCAAATGATTCTGTAACAGGGCTTGAAATTCTCCATAGCAACCAGAAAAACGCTATTCCACCCCATCCCCGCAAGTGGGTCTGTAATTCCTCTCGGAACCCTGGCTTCTGCAAGGAGCCCGGTACAAGATTGGGGAAGGAGAGGGAGGGGTGGAGGAAGCCGGAGAAGCCCAAGCAGCAACTGGAATGTTGGGAGATGATGGCAACGCAGTATCGTCAGTCGTATCTCAGAATGAAAGGCCTTGTCTACCCCAATGAATAGCAAGACTGTCAGCATCAGGGAAGGATAAGGGGCCGGTGTCTGTACTCCCTCTGCAGGTTATCCATTTCTGGTTATTAGTGGTGGCACTCAACTGTGACTAATTTAGCGGCACAATGTTACATGGTAAATAGGAACTCAATCACCTTGACATTCCTGACTTCAATATCTTCAATATCAATACCAACAAGTCAGAATTTTCTGATTGGAGAATAACTTTGACATACCTCTGGGTCCAGTTCACTCAAATGGCCACCAGAGTCTTTTTTCAGCATGTCGGATGCAAAGAATGCCCCCACCTCTCTCCAGGTCTTTTAATCTCCAAGGAGAGCTACAAACAGACTGGCACACTACATCTGACAGGGTTGCTCAGATATGTGTCAGTATCGCAGATACTAGTTGAAAGCAAATGGATGTTCTCAATGTCTCTTGAGATTTTTGACACATAGCACTCAAGCATATCCTTGGTGTACACTATATTGATTGTTTTCTTCCGAGTGTCTCCCTCCCTAAATTGTTATTGGTTCCTTCCTTTCCTACTGCCTCTGCCAATCTTCAATGATACCAATGTTACATTGAACCCTTGGCTGAGTATGACTGAAGCTCAGTGACAACCCGCTGAAGTTCTTCTCCCCTCCAGTGTGGCCTTGCTCTGAGCTTGAAGACTACCCATTGGCTTCACAATAAAAATTTGGCAGACTAAGAGTTTCAAAACTGCACCCCAATATCCCACAGCAAAGCGCTCCCCCAATTTGCCCCTGGATTAAACTGTTTATTGAATTGCCCCCCACCCTGATCCCTACTGAGTTGGAATGTTCGCTGCTCTGCTGTTGCTGCTGATCTCACATTGGTGGATGAAGAGGGAGCTGGGTTGACTCAATGGTCAATCAGACACAAGAATTAGAAGCAGGAAGAGGCTATTCAGCTCTTCAACCTCAGGCCTGCTTCACCGTTCAATATGATCATGGCTGAACTGATTGTGGCCTTAACTCTTCTTGCCGCCCATTATGTTGGTTCCCTGCCTAATCAAAAATCTGTAAGAAATCTGACAACACCAGGTTAAGTCCGACAAGTGAGTTTACTATCAAATAAATCGGTTGGACTTAACTTGGTGTTGTCAGATTTCTTACTGTGTTTACCCCAGTCCAACGCTGGCATCTCCGCATCATGATCAAAAATCTACCAACAGGAAGGCACGAATCAGCCAGTTGTGTAAAAACGTAACTTCCACTTGCCATCTTCTCGAAATCCCTTCCTGAAATTGGAAAGCCATTGTGTGGGGAGCAGCAGACATTGAAGAATGTTCTGCTTCCCTCACTTGGTGCATCATTAACACTAATCATCACAACCTGGGTTCCCGCAGTAAAGAGAAACAGCTCATTGAGTAGAGCCAGTCACCCAAACAGGACCCCTCGACATTGTATCTTAAACACCACTAGTATTGCAGTTGGCTTGTGCATTACAGAAGGAAGGCACGTTGGGTCTGAAAAGTCAATCACAGTCCTTCTCCCCACCCCGCCGGGGTGTGTTTTCTGCTGGAGACTCACCATCACTTGCCAGCTGGATTTTCTGCTCATGCAGTGGGTTTTTTATGACTGATCCCCGCTGGAGCCACCTTCAACAAGAATGCGAAGAACGGGTTGGAAAATCCCAACCCAAGTGTGAATAGAGACCCAATGAAGGACACAATCAGGCACCTTTATTCAAAAATGCTTATTCGAAAAATTTCCAACATTCTTGAATCTTGATTATAATAACCTGCAAACCCCAGGGTTCGAAGACCAGTTACTTTTACTCCTACGTGCTTGATAGTAGTTGGACGCCTTGAAAGAAGAAGGTTGGTGCCCCTTGCTTTTCCTGAAGCAAGGATGGGGGCAGGGGGAAGGAATCAGAAAAACAAGATGCGGCGATAGTTATAGAAACGGGTGAAGGGATGATCCAATATGCCAATACGGAAAGGAGAATGATTAAAGGCAGATCCCAGAACTGTAGGTGAGAAGCTGTACTGAGTGGATTCCGGCATGTTTCCCTTAATGAAAGATGGGTTCACTGCCATTTATCGTGTAACAAATTTCAAGCCCTGATGGTGTAATGTTCCTAAACACACATGATCCTCCTCTACTCTCATTCCAGCCTTTTCATCCAGGACTGCTGATTGAATTAATGTGATTTGCTGTGCTGTTGTTTTGTACTTTTTTTTAAAAAAATGATATCACTCTGTTCTGTCCTCTCATAGGTATGATAAGTCACCCACCCATCCCCATTGCAGAGCTGGCTGACCATACAGAACACCTGAAAGCAAACGACAATCTGAAGTTTTCGCAGGAGTACGAGGTAAAGAATAATTTGTCTTCCAAATTGAGCAACAATCGCGCGAGTGTTGCTGCTGGAGCTTCTCATCTTGCATGGGACTGGGACAATGGGAAGGCCATGGCATAGTGGTATTGCCACTGGATGAGTAATCCAGAAATCCAGGGTAATGTTCAGGAGACCCAGGTTCAAATCCCACCATGGGAGATGGTGAAATTTGAATTCAATAAAAATCTGGAATTAAAAGTCCAATGACAGCCATAAAACCTAGAATTAAAAGTCTAATAAGAATTATGAAATCATTGCCAATTGTTGTAAAAACCCACCTGGTTCATTACTGTCCTTTAGGAAAGGGAACCTAAACTTACCTGGAGTCTACAGGTGACTCCAGACTCACAGCAATGTGGTCAATTCTTAAACTTCTTCAGCGATGGGCAACATACGGCTCAGCCAACAACTTCCATGTCCCATGAACGAATCAAAAAATTCGGAGCAATACCCAAATTGTAAAGGAAATAACAATTTATTCTTCTTGAGCTTGATCGGTTGGGGAATGGACTCTGGTAGAGGCGTTGCCATGGAAAAGGCACTAGCTTTCTAATAATTGACAGTTAACTGCCAAGCTTTGTTCAAGTTTAAACCAGGCAAGGTGACTCTGACTAGTCAAGACATTTCCCTTGGGGAATGAACGAGGGTTTGTCTATTGCCCGGCAAGGCTGCCGAAAAGCTTCGAGAGCATGTATGTACTTCAGCAACACTCGAGTAACTTGGTCACAAGTGATCTTACCGTGGCAACCCCCAAAGGCTTTGCAGTGATGTAAGGATCACTCGTACAGGACAGAAGTGCCCAGCTTCCATTCCCTAAGTTGAATATTGTAATAGGCGAGTATTTGGCGAAGGTTCCTGCCTCTGAGACCTGAGTTGCACCCTTTGGTGAAAGGCGTGTGTGTGTTTTAGGATGCAAATAGAATGAAAAGCGAATTGGAAAGAAATATTTATTTGATAACTCTGCACCACAGGATGCATGGCTCCTTCTGTGCTGTGAGATTGTATGATTCTAAAACTTCCAGCTTTGTATGAATCGCTTCTAAGAGGCTAATAGTGCCAAGCATTTAACATTAGGTAATTAACTTCTTCCACATACCTAGCTGTAGATTGTAATTATTTAACTAACAGATTAGGAGAGAGACGAAGAACAGAAATAGCTCTTTCAGGGAGTTGTCACAGGGACAGTGAACCAAGCGATTTCCTTCTATTCCCCGAAGCCCCATGACTGCAGAAAATTAAGGTAAAATATTTTCCATAGACTCTTCTCACTTCTGTTCTAACACGTGGGGAGGGACTGTTGAGGTGACGCTCAACTTTGGCACCTGTTGTCGGAGGGGGCCCAACCTGACAGTTCTGAGAGCTCTGGATCAGTGCGGAAGGGAGTGGAGACTGCAGTATCTCCCTACGGAGAACCGGGGAGTCAGGCCAGAGGGCCAGCTAGCGTCTCCTGTGAGAGCATTGCCTGTTCTCTGGGAAGGAGCCATGCAACTTCAACAGCTTACATTTATCTAATGCCTTTAATGTATTAACATCTCCAAAAGTTTTTTTGCATAGGACCCTTACGAAGCAAAAGTGAGTAGACGTAAGTCCAGATTAACACATATGCCATAAGTTGAGTTAAATAAGGAGTTTGCAAGGAGGATCTTAAGGAAGAATGCAGGAACAGAGAATGTTAGGGAAGGATGAGAGTATTAGGGAAGGCCTAAATAACTATGGGCATGGCTGCCAATGGTAAAGCGAATAGAATTAAGGAGGTCCACAGCAGATCCAACCAATATAAAACTGTGATTGCAGCAGAAAAAAAATATTAAAAGCTTGAGGTCTGTCCGTACGGTGTTTCAGCTTGTGTCAGTTTTTAGTAGGGTTCATTCAGCACCAGAAAACTCTGCCCAATTTGTCAATGTTATGTAGAGATGAGACAAACTGGCTAATTTGGGACTTGGACTATATGTCATAGCAGTTTGGAAAAGAGTGATCTTCCCAGACTTGGAGCTGAGATACATTGCTGGATCTGATAGATAGTTTCATTCCGCACCTAACCGTACTCTAACCGGGAGTGCCTTAAAATCGGGGAGTGCTCCCATTTTCAGCCCTCACCTGCGTTATCTTCAAAAATACAACATTCACAAATTAGAAAGTTGAAACAAAAGGCTTGCAATTGTTTAGTTAAAGTTTTGCTGTCCTTCCTGCAGTTCATGATGAGTTTTGATGGAGCAAGTAGAGAGAAAATAATCAGCAAGAACTCTGGAGGGGAAAGTTCTTTTACACCAAGTGTTATTATGATCTGGAATGCCCTGCCTGAAAGAATAGAGAATCAAATCTCATAGGAACATTCAAATTGGCTGTGTATTTTGTGTTTCTTCAATGAGATGTGGGTGTCACTGGCAAGGCCAGCATTTATTCCCAGCTCTAATGGCCTCCTGCTGTATTGTAGGGATTCTATGATTCTAATTCCAGGCGGCACGGTAGCACAGTGGTTAGCAGTGCTGCTTCACGGCTCCAGGGTCCTAGGTTCGAGTCCCAGCTCAGGTCACTGTCTGTATGGAATTTGGACATTCTCCTCATGTCTGCATGGGTTTCCTCCAGGTACTCCGATTTCCTCCCACAGTCCAAAGACATGCGGGTTAGGTTGATTAGCCATGCTAAGACATTGTCCCGTAGTGTCCAGGGATGCATAGGTTTGCGGGATTAGTGGGTATAGTATGTAGGGATGCGAGGGCCTGGGTGGGATTGTGTTCAGTGCAGACTCGAAGGGCCTCTTTCTGCACTGCAGGGATCTATGATTCTATGAACGGAGTGGCTTGCTGGGCCATTTCAGAAGGCAGTTAAGAGTGAATCGCGTTGCTGAGGGTTTGGAGTCACATATAGGTCAGACCGAGTAAGGAAGGCAGATTTCCTCCCCTAAAGGGATGTTAATGATTGAAATGGGCTCTTTTTTTTTAACATACAATTGATGATAGTTTCATGTTCACCGTTGAACACTTCCAGATTTATTACCTGAATCCAGCTGCCGTGGTGGGGTTTGAAACCAGGGCCAGAATTTTCCAGCTGTTCCAGCCGATGGGATCTTCCAATCCCACCAGCAGCGAACACCCATCACACGTTTCCCAGCCGTGATGGGGGTGGGGGGTCCATACATTGGGAAACCATGTTGACAATGACAGGGCAACAAGATCCAACAGCTGTCCAATAGCAGGTCACCTCCGCTGCTGCGGGGAAGGATGGAAAATCCCACCCCGTGTCCCAAGAGCATTAACCTGGGCCTCTGCATCATTCGACCCCCGACATCACCACTCCGCCACGAGGGACAGGCTTGGGCCTACTCATAAACTGGACAATTATTTCAAAGCGCTGATACAGGCACCATAGGCTGTATGGTTCCTTCCTGCGCTGCTGTAAGATTGTAAGATTTTTCATCTGTATAAATTTCTTTTAAAAGGCTAACAGTGCCAAGCATTTAACATTAAATAACTGACATCTTCTACCTTTAGCTGCAGATTGTAATCATTTAACTTACTATTTGAAAAACGGTGTAATTCCCAATTATAGTCCAAACATACGCCTGTGGGCCAATTTAATGAGAAGGATTAGGAGCAGTACGTCGAGTATTTTTGTGCTAAGTCTTCCCTTTGCCAATGACTTCCTACACATTAGTGTGATATGATACCAGGCTCCAGCTGACACAATCTGTTTATGTTTATATCTGTGTATATTTAACACAGACGCTTCCCGCAGTTACATGGACTGATTCACCTCAGCAGTTCAAGGACCTCTCCACAGCGCTGCTGTGGCTGAGTGTCAGTGTGTCCATATCAGGTAGCACGGCACGGGGGTGGAAGCTCCGCTCCCGCAAAGCAGCTCTTTGTGTCCGCTCTCAGGTCACAGGCTAGGCTTTGACTTGGAACGACATCGCAAAATGAGTCGGCAGCCTGGAGATGAAAAGCTGGGAGAGATAGAAAATGGGCCGCTGATAACCGAGAAACAAAGAACAAAAAAAATTACAGCACAAGAACAGACTCTCCGACCCTCCAAGCCTGCACCGACCATGCTGCCCAGCTGAACTAAAACCCCCTACCCTTCCGGGAATCATATTGTTCTATTCCCAACCCATTCATGTATTTGTCAAGATACCCCTTAAAAATCACTATTGTATCTGCTTCCACTATCTCCCCCGGCAGCGAGTTCCAGGCACCTCTGCGTAAACTTGCCTCGTACATTTCCTTTAAACCTTGCCTCTCGCACCTTTATCCAATGCCCCCTCGTAATTGACCTTTCCATCCCGGGGAAAAAGAATAGAAAAGCAATAAAGAATTTAAATCAGGCTGGTCCAGAAATGAATGCTGCGCTGAAGAATGTGAAACCAAATGTTTTGTTCCGATAATGTGATGAAGTACAATTTGAACGGATTTGATGAAAAGAACCACAAATAACGTCTTTCTCTCTCTCTCTCCCCCGCCTTTCTCTTACCTTCCCTCCCCCTCACTTTGCTTTCAACCTGGCAGTCAATCGACCCTGGCCAGCAGTTCACATGGGAGCACTCCAACATGGAGGTTAACAAACCCAAGAATCGTTACGCCAACGTGATAGCGTATGACCATTCCAGAGTTATATTGGCACCAATTGAGGGTAAGTCTCTACCGCAGACATTGCAGTAGGTCCTTAACTATGGAGTTACATTCTCAGCTTTGCCGACAAGTGAGTGGGAAGGGGTGTAAATGTCCCAGAGGTTAGTGGCAGCCCTGACCATTCAATCTGTCTCCCTGTGCCGTATTGTTTAGAGAATTGAGGCAGTGAGTTAGTGAAGTAGAAGTTTAGTATTTTCCTGAGGGAGGGAAGGATGATAAGTGGAAATGTGAGCATATCTCTATGCTAGCTCTGATGGTTTCAGTCAGGCCATTGAGCTTGGCCTATTAGAGTATGAGCTCCCCAATTAAGCATTAATGATCCTCCTGATCATTAGGGCAACACGGTAGCATGGTGGTTAGCATTGCTGCTTCGCAGCTCCAGGATCCTGGGTTCGATTCTCGGCTCGGGTCACTGTCTGTGTGGAGTTTGCACATTCTTCTCGTGTCTGCGTGGGTTTCCTCCGGGTGCTCCAGTTTCTTCCCACAGTCCAAAGATGTGCGGGTTAGGTTGATTGGCCATGCTAAGAAATTGTCCCTTAGTGTCCAATGTAGCGGAGGTTAGAGGGATTAGTGGGTATGGTATGTAGGGATGTGGAAATAAGGCCTGGGTGGGATTGTGTTCGGTGCAGACTCGATGGGCTGAAGGGCTTCTTTCTGCACTGTAGGGCTCTGTGTTCTATGACTCTATGATTGATTCAATTGATGGGCCAGCCAGGGAGTCTTTCTCTTGTACTTAACTAGGAGTGTCAGTTCCTCTGACCACCCCCCACCCCCTGGAGATAGACTGCTGACTGCGAGCTCTCTGTGTACTGCTGTTAGAGTTTGTAAACAAAGGGATTTTGATGAAGGGACTTCAATCTCTTCCACTAGCAAGAGTAGTTCAATCAGCCATTTTCGACTGGGATTGGCATGTAGCCAAAATTGCTTCAAAAATGCAGAAGAAAATATTCCATTATTGTTAATTTTATTTCATTGTGCATAATCCAAACCAATTTAACTTTGAATGAGGCATCAGTCTATAAGTGGCCATTAGACTGTCTTGTCAGAAATGGATGAGGGCCTATGCCTTTTACAACTACCTTCATAACTCAAAATCAAGCTAATTGGTGTAAAGTTACAACTAAAATGATACTATAATCAAGGTTGAAGGGAATGTAACTAGAATTCCACAATGGTCCACGATTATAACCGTTCTGCAATACACAGCTTTCATCTGCCGCTTCAGGTTTTCTAAATGAATGAGGAACAACTGTGATTGTATAGAATAAAAAGGAAGGACAGAAATAGAATTACAAAAGAAGCCCCACTCAAAATACTGACAAAGATACTAAACCACAGCTCCCCCCACTACATCAAGCAGTTGGTCTGAAAGTCAGGAACCAGGACTGGGGGCTAGACTTTCATTAAAATTCAGGCCAAATCCTAAAACATTCAAGTTCAATTGAATGTGGCTGGCAAGGTTCAGTCATGGTACAATCAAGACACACAAATCTCCTTGAATCATAATTTTTAGAAAAAAAAAGGACCCAAGTTGTAATAAAGTGCAAATCTACTCGATGTCCAAGATGTATGTGGAGGGAGCTTTATTTTTTCATTAATTTGTCGGACAAGGGCAATTCTGGCTTATCAGCATTTTATTGTCCATCCCTAGTTGCCTGAGGGGCAATTGAGTCAACAACATTGCTGTGGCTGTGGACTTACATGTAGGCCAGCTAAGGATGGCAGATCTCCTTCCCTAATGGACATTAGTGAATCAGACATTGTCTTTCTGACAATCAACAATGATTTAGTGGTCATCAATAGGTTCTTAATTTCACATAATCTTTATTGGATTCAAATTTCTCTGCCGTGGCGGAATTTGAACCTGGGTCCCAAGAGCGTTAGCTGAGTTTTTGGATTAATAGTGTAGTAGTAATACCACTAGGCCATCGCCTCCCCACACCACGAATTTATTTCTATTGATCTTTGCAAATTCACATGGAACTTCAGGTTTGCCTCTTTAATCAGGGTGTACTTGAAATTCCCCTTTGCTTAATTGGCATAGTTTGTGTGATATTATTCTCTATCCCAGCCTCCTTCATCCTTTCCAGTAGACGCAATGCTATTTTAGGCTAGAATTGTTAAACAAATTTTAATCTTTGATCTATTGCCATGGGTAACATTAGGGATTTGTGATCTTTTGAAAATGCAGGAGTAGAGTGGTCCAGAAAATCCAGTTTGTGTTGCATCTGATGGGCAGAATTTAGTTCCAACTCAAGAGCAGGCTGGATAACGGGTTGGAGACACATCATCAGGTGCGAGTGCATGAGATGGAGAACGCATCATCGCCTTCTCAAGCCCCCCTGAGGAGGTCAGGGCAGAGAAGGCCAAGCACAGCCTTCCCACCCAGAGGTCAATTGAGGCCCTTAAGTGCTTAATTAAGGACCTCATCCCATTGCCACTGTAGCAGGGACATGGGGCATTCACCACATGGGCTAGATACACTATGGTGGCTTCCCTGTGGGTGAGGTCAGAGGACCCTCCTGATAAGGCACCCTGTGTCCCTCAACAGTATGGGCCAATCTCTCTGAAGATTAAACTGCACAAAGACATTGTGTCTTCACTGACCTTCTAGATGTAGTAAGAAGTCTCACAACACCAGGTTAAAGTCCAACAGGTTTATTTGATAGTAAACGTCACAAGCTTTCGGAACGCTGTTCCTTCGTCAGGTGAGCGGAGAATTCTGCTCGCAAACAGGGGCACATAAAGGCACACACAGTTTACAGAATACTGATTAGAATGCAAGTCTTTACAGCTAAACTGCTATTCAAGTTTTAAAGGTGCAGACAATGTGAGTGGAGATAGCATTAAGCTAAGGTTAAAGCGATGTGTATTGTCTCCATACAGAACAGTAAGTGAGGTATTGCAAGTTCAGACAAGTCATGGGGGTTACAGATAGTGTGACATGAACCCAAGATCCTGGTTGAGGCATGAGGTCCTCATGTGCGTGGAACTTGGCTATCAGTTTCTGCTCAGTGATTCTGCACTGTCGTATGTTATGAAGGCCGCCTTGGAGAACATTTATCCGAAGATCAGAGGCCGAATGACCGTGACAGCTGAAGTGTTCGCCAACAGGAAGGGAAAGTCTTACCTGGTGATTGTCAAGCAGTGTTCATTCATCCGCTGTCGTAGCAACTGCATGGTGTCCCCAATGTACCATGCTTTGGGACATCCTTTCCTGCAGCATATTAGGTAGACAATGTTGGCTGAGTTGCAAGAATATGTACTGTGTACCTGGTGCATGGTGTTCTCATGTGAGATGATGGCATCCATGTTGATGATCCGGCATGTCTTGCAGAGATTGCTGTGGCAGGGTTGTGTGGTGTTGTGGTCACTGTTCTCCTGAAGGCTGGGTAATTTGCTGCAGACAATGATCTGTTTGAGGTTGCGCGGTTGTTTGAAGGCAAGAAGTGAGGATGTGGAGATGGCCTTGCGAGATGTTCATCTTCATCAATGACATGTTGAAGACTCTGGAGAAATGTCGTAGCTTCTTTACTCTGGGGAAGCACTGAACAACGAAAGATACTCTGTCCACCGTGTCCCGTGTTTGTCTTATGACGATGTTGATGCGATTTTTCACTGTGGCGCTTCGGAACTGTCAATCAATGAGTCAAGTGCCATGTTCTGTTCTTATGATGTACGCAGCAGAATCCAGTATAACACCACGTTCTCATACAGGTGATGGTGTGGGTGAGGTTAGTTGCTTGTCCATTTCGTTGAAGGATTTGCATTGGTTTACTTTCTCTCTCCTTTCCTTCTCTCCTGCTGCCAGCTCTTAGAATCCGTACAGGAGGAGGCATTTGGCCCATTGCACTGACAGCAATCCCTTGCAGCCATATCCCTGTAACCCCATATATTTACCCTGCTAATCCCCTGTACTAAGGGACAATTTAGAATGGCCAATCATCCTAACCCGCACATCTTTGGAATGTAGGAGGAAAGTGGAACACCTGGGGAAAACCCACGCAGACACGGGGAGAATGTGCAAACTCCACACAGGCATTGACCCAAGGTCAGAATTGAATTCAGGTCCCTGACATTGAGACAGCAGTGCTAACCACCGTGCCACTGTGTCACCCCATTCGGAAAGAAATGGCTGAAATTCTTCCCCTCCCACAGCAGGTTCTGCTCATGTAACGAAGTCCTAAGAGCACAAGTGTTAGAAAAAGAAATCTCTATGGGATCTTGGATGTAAAACAGGATCTCAGATTAACATCTCATCCCAAACAGGGACTTCCTTAGTATTGGAAGGCCAGGCTTGACTTTTGTGCACAAATTTTGGGAGTGGGACTTGAGTCTGCAACATTGTGACCCAGAAGTGAGATTTGATTTGATTATTGTCACATATATTAACATACAGTGAAAAGTTTTGTTCCTTGTGCGCTATACAGACAAAAACATATGGTTCATAGAGAAGGAAGTGAGTGAGTGCAAAATGTAGTATTGCAATCATAGCTAGGGTGCAGAGAAAGATCAACTTAATGCAAGGTAGGTCCATTCAAAAGTCTAATAGCAGCAGCAGCAAAGAAGCTGCTTTTCAGTCGGTTGGTATGTGACCTCAGACTTTTGTACCTTTTCCCTGAAGGAGGAAGGTGGAAGAGAGAATGTCCGGGGTGCATGGGGTCCTTAATTATGTTGGCTGCTTTGCCGAGGCGTCGGGAAGTGTGGGCAGAATCAATGGATGGGAGGCTGGTTTAATAACTTATAACTTAACCAAGTAACCATTCGTCAAGTGTGAACATGTAGTGTCAGCACACCATATAACCAGGGCTGAGCTCCATGATGTAGTCACTTGATGTTCACGTCCACCACAACTCGCTGAATAACTATCAGCAATGGGAAGCTAAGATCATTCTTTCTCTGCTCTGGAATTAATGTGAAAGGTAGTGCTATGATAGCCACCTGAGTTAGATCAGCTCACAGAACTGGACTTGTGTATGGTTCAGTTCCATTTTGGGTAGTGATCTTGATCCATTGAGATAATGGCTTTGTGATATTATTGCTAGACTATGAATCCAGAAACTCAGCTAACGTTCAGGGGACCCAGGTTCGAATCCCGCCTCAGCAGTTGGTGGAATTGAATTCAATTAAAAATATTTAGAATTCAGAATTTACTGATGACCTTGAAACCTTTGTTGTTAACAAAGAGAATAGAACACTACAGCACAAATAGGCCCTTTGGCCCACAAGTTGCACTGATCATATCCATACCTACCAGACCTATCTATAACTCTCAATCCCATTAAATCCCATGTACTCATCCAGAAACCTCTTAAAAGACCCCAGCAAGTCCACCTCTATCACCACCGATGGCAGCCAATTCCACTCACTCACCACCCTCTGAGTGAAAAACTTACCCCTGACATTTCCTCTGTACCTGCTCCACAGCACCTTACACCTATGTCCTCTTGTAGTGACCATTTCAGCCCTGGGAAATTGCCTTTGAGAATCCACCCTTTCTATACCTTTCAACATTTTATAAATCTCTGTCAGGTCACCTCTCAACCTTCGTCTCTCCAGGGAGAAAAGACCAAGCTCCCTCAACCCATCCTCGTAAGGCATGCCTCCCAATTGCTTCGAGAATCCATCTGGTTCACTAATGTTCTTTAAGGAAGGAAATCTGCTGTCCTTGCCTTGCCTGGTTTACATGTAACTCCAGATCCACAGCAATGAGATTGACTCTGAATTGCTCTCCAAGAGCATCCGAGGATGTGCAATAAAGACTGACCAGCATGTCCCACAAATGAATAAAATTGAGCTATTAGTGGGAATGCTACATGGTAAGTGTGCTAACTGAATTTCAGTGGGAGATGTTGTGTGCTTATAAAATTAATCATTGATCTTATTTGCTGTATAAACATCAAGACACCAACCATGCATAAGGGATTAGTCAGCACATTATTTGCAGGCCTGGTTATGAAGAGTCAGTTAGATGATAGCAGCCTTATGGTATTGAGGAGCTCAGAAACACATCTGAGCTGTTTGCTCACTGGTTAGCTGAAAATGTCACTTACACTGGGGCAACCAAAAGAAAAAATGTTAGAAAATCTCAGCAGGTCTGGCAGCATCTGTAAGGAGAGAAAAGAGCTGACATTGCAAGTCCAGATGCCCTTTGTCAAAGCTTTGACAAAGCTGCCAGACCTGCTGAGATTTTTCAGCATTTTCTCTTTTGGTTTCAGATTCCAGCATACGCAGTAATTTGCTTTTATCTTATACTGGGGGCAAGTTCTCCGGCTTCCCAGTGTGTGTTACTCGGTGCTGGGAGGTGACACAGTGTTCATGGGTGTGGGATTCTCTGGTTCCACAACTGTCAATGAAATTTCCCATTGGTGTTAACCCCATGTCATCACAAAACCCACAGGAAGGGGTGCACTGCCAGCAGGACCAGGGAATCCTGCCAGTGTGAACAGCCGGAGAATTCCCCCCACTGTGTTCTACACTAGCATTTGACATATCATGCAACTGACCAGATGATAGGGTATTTGGAAAAGTAGTCAATTACAACTAAGAAATCTGTACCATGGAGTGCCATGTGGTAGAAGTGGTTCCTTGTGTTGTATTGAGGGCATATTATAGAACGAACATAGAATATAGAACACTACAGCACAAACAGGCCCTTCCGCCTACAAGTTGCGCTGATCATATCCATACTACCAGGCCTATCTATAACTCTCAATCCCATTAAATCCCATGTGCTCATCCAGAAGTCTCTTAAAAGACCCCAACAAGTTCGCCTCTACCACCATCAACAGCAGCCAATTCCACTCACTCACCACCCTCTGAGTGAAAAACTTACCCCTAATACCTCCTCTGTACCTGCTCCCCAGTACCTCAAACCTGTATTCTCTCGTAGCAAGCATTTCAGCCCTGGGAAATAGCCTCCGAGAATCCACCTTTTCGATACCTCTCAACATCTTGTAAACCTCTGCCAGGTCACTCTCGACCTTCGTCTCTCCAGGGAGAAAAGATCAAGCTCCCTCAACCTATCTTGACACTCCTTGCACTCTTTAATGATGACTTCAATGTAATTGTTCATACCCGGCCAATAAACTGTCTCTCTTTCAAGTCTTCTCATCGTGTCGGTGATGAAGTTATTGTAGTATGTCATCTCTCAAAGCTTCTGATATGATGACCTATCCGACTTTAAAAATAATTGCCCAAGAGATGCCCAGCTCTTCCTGATAAAGCCCGAAGTGTTTTACTTGTTTGTGAATAAGCCATATGGAGGCTGTCCATCCTTCACTGCTGGTTTTCCAGAATTCCTATAGTCTGGAATCCAATGCTGTTTCCTCTTGACACTAGCTTTGTGTAAAATGTAAATTGTAGAATATCTTCACGTTCAATATCGACCAGGTAGCTGTAACGTTGTATTTGCTGTTCTTGCTGATTTAGGCAGTCTGCTAATGGTATCTGATGTGATCATCAAGTTAGTATTTAATCTTGCAGTTATAACCTCAGAACTTTATCAATAGACATTGCAGCCTCAGTGGTGCACTGGGGTTAGTGCTTTTCTTGACCAGTTTCCATCACAAATCTCTAGCCAAATAAGCAGGTATGAAAATGCTAATGTTTCCCATTGGATATTAGAGTAATTGAACTGTGTCCCAGATAGGGGTTTCGAAGCAAGTCCAGTGGGTTTCTCTTTTTGCAGTACTTTTGTCCCTAACCCCTTTTTGTGTGTCCCCTGGTGTGATTATCCCCCTCCAATCATAAAATTGCAGGACCAGTGCTTCTGAAAATGACTTTGAAGAGATCTTGAAGGGAAGGAACCTCCTTTTTTCAGCAATTCCCTTAAAGATGAGATTTGTGCGAAATTTGGAATGGAAGGAGACAAATTAAAGAGACCGAGGCATTTTTTGACAATCTTCTTTTATCTTGGGGTGTTTGCATGGCATGAATATCCTCTAGATTACTTGGTTTAAGACATAAACCAGCATTTGAATAAGCAGAAGGAATAGATTTGCAACACATTGATCATAGATTCCGTACAGTGCAGAAGGAGGCCATTCAGCCCATCAAGTCTGCACCAACCACAATCCCACCCAGGCCTTATCCCCGTAACCCCATATATTTACCTCGCTAATCTTCCTGACACTCGCGTCAATTTAGCACGGCCAATCAACCTAACCCACACATCTTTAGACTGTGGGAGAAAACTGGAGCACCCAGAGGAAACCCATAGAGAAAATGTGCAAACTCCACGCAGACAGTGACCCAAGGCTGGAATTGAACCCAGGTTCCAAGCGCAGTGCTAACCACTGTGCCACCATGCCACCCCATGCCACATTGAAGATTATTCAGTACCAATCTTTCCCTACGTACTACTTGCAGTAGCTGTAAGCTATGCTTATGTTTTTCCCATGGCTATATCATCTATGATACATGTGCATCTTGATACGGGATGTACAGTACAATCCATATACACCTGAAAGAGATCCAGGCTAACAGATGGCCCAGAGGCAAATCATTGGAAGTTACATCATCTGAATAGGATATGAAGCATATTCCCTGCTGGATATACTGATCAATAACTGTGATCGGCATCCGGTTTCGAAAGTGCTTTGCCCCTGTGACTTAGCTCTTCCAGAGTAGGTATTTTGTGTAAACAACATTTCAAAACTGTGTGCAAATGTCTCCAATCAAGGGATGGATTATTATTAGTGCCACAAGTAGGCATATGTCAACACTGCAATGAAATTACTGTGAAAATCCACGAGTTGCCACACTCCGTTGCCTGTTCGGGTACACTGAAGGAAAATTTAGTCTGGCCGATGCACCTAGCTAGTGCGTCTTTCAGACTGTGGGGGAAATCAGTGCAGTCCAAGGAAACCCATGCAAAGCTGGGGAGAACATGCAGATCTTGCACAGACAGAGACCCAAGCCAGGAATTGAACCTTGGCATTGAAAGGCAGCAGTGCTGACCCCCATCCGATTAAATTGACATTATTAGATCAAGACATACTCACAATGAGTCAACCTTCTTTATGAAATATACGATTAAGCTACACCAATCCATGTGCCACTGTACCTTTTTTGGTGATTTCATTCATTCCCTTTTGACCAGTTTGACCTTTGACCTGGCTTGTATGTGAATGCCGTACTTGCCTCGTGGGTAAATTGATGGGTTTGTATTCTCTTTCAAATGTACTGCAGCTCCCTGAAAACTGCCAATCCTGTCAAAATGTTCTGGGTGTTGCGAGGTCCAGTCTTCAGGCAAAGTGACAGGGGTAACTCCTGATGTTGATCTGCCTTGCGGTAGTTGGTTACCAATGTGAGATTGTGACGTGCCTTCGATATTCCACATGGTAGACATCATTGACCATTTGGGATGATTGGTGGTTCTGGCATTTGAACACAATGGATCCTTCACATTGAATTACTGAGCCGTTATCTAGTGCGGGTTTCCCATGGCCCTCCACTTCTGGGGTTATATGGCTTGTAGAATTCTCAGAGGCAGTATGTTGGTACTTGTCCTGTACCTGTTTTGCAAAAGTGAATAATTACTTATTTTCTAAGGAAAGATAATCTGAATCTTGCTGTAATGTGTTGGCACGTCTGCACAATTGATGGTGTGAAATGTACTTTTACTGCGTTTCACATGGCCTTGCAAACCATTGTCTGATTCATCAACCACCTTGTGCTTGTGTTTTTTACGGTCGTTGTAATGGCTCCAAGATTACCACCCGTCTACAGTCTGTCTGAGTCTTTGCACAACTCTTTGTCACTTCTTTGGCCTTTGCTCCATTGCACTGTTGCTGCCATTGGCCCTTTCTGCCTTGCCTTCAGAGCTTTGGGTCTACTAGTGACCACCAACAATTGGGACTGTTCATGAGACTGTAAGCTTTGTCAACCTGCCATAATCGATTCTTGTTTTTGACCATCCTTGATTAGCTCAGCAATATTGTAGTTTTTGGACTTCGCCAGATCTTTCTGAAGTGTTTCCGGCAGAGTGGGTGCAGTCACTGTTTCTGAGAAATCTCAGTAAGCATTCACTGACTGACAAAGTAATCAATGGATTCCTTCGGCTGGAGACAGTGTGACAGGAATTCCAGGCAGCAAATATGGAAATTCACTCGGACTGAATAAGGTCCCTTTGGGATGATCTTCCTTCTTTCGCGTTAGCCTCTGTAGGCTTTCACTTTCAGGGTAACAAAGATCATCCAGACTCAAAGCATTGGCTCTATTCTCTCTCCACAGATGCCGTCAGACCTGCTGAGATTTTCCAGCATTTTCTCTTCATGGCTTACTTGTTTGGTTCAGACATGCCGTGAGTCAAGAAACCACGGCTGTGATCTAATGTAACAACCGCTAAATCTCACGAGCAGCCGGAAATGGGATTTGCTCCAGAGAGATCCCCCACCCCGCCCCACCTCCACCAATGACATAATCAAGATCACACCCAGAAAGGTCGTGAACCTGATTTACATATATCTTATTTAAATTTAAATGTAATTACTGGTGTGACATCATTCACCCGCAATGTATCCGTCCCCTGGGCAGTGCGACGTCACACCGGCGTGAATCAATATCACCTTCCTAAAACAAAAGCCAATCATGATGATCACGCAGGTATCTGTAGGCCCCAAGAGTTGAGGGGCGAGACTTGGCACTGCCAAAAGGAGCAATGCCAAGGAAACATATGATGAGGTCTGTAGGGAGGAGGTTACCCTCTTCCATTGGGCAGGGTGTGGGGGGGGGAGGGGGGAGGGGGTGTTCCCCTTATTTGTGTTGGCGGTCAGAGGGGAGAGCCTGGATATTGGTATTGTGTGGGTGAGTTGGAGAGTAGGAGTTCTGATCTTCATGGGGGTGAAGGCTGGACTTAAAGTTAACTTTGAGATTGGGGTGCCCTTTAAAAAGAAACCCAGCTTTGCTGGTGTATTTAGGCCTTCCACTCCTCGGCTGGCTGTATAATCCTCACTGGCACTTTGAACTTATACCAAATGCTGTTGAATCAAATGGGAGAAGGCGTCTGTGAAGCTGGCGACAAACTTTTCCCACCAGATGCAGCACTCTGGATAATTTGGGGAAAATTGTGCCCCATCGCCGTGTGCGCTGTTTAAGCATTCCGAATCAGATAGTTAAAGCTTGGGAATGTTGTGGACGGTTTTTCAATACTCCTTGGACTTTCCTCCAGCTGTACAGTTTCATAAATGTTGTGGCTGTTGCATTTGTATCAGTGAATGCTTTAAGTAAATTGCTACCTGTTACCTTGTAGTCCTTCCATGGCACATTCCGCCACCGCTGTCGAACCTAGGAGGAGTGTTGTTGTGGCATTTTTGCAAGCTTTTCTGGAACTCCACCCAAGAAGATGAATTGTGGTGGGAGAGACGTAGCTTTTTTTTTCCCCCAGCAACTCCTGTTTTAGCCTGCAGTTCTCACATTACTTGGCCCCATTCCCGCAACAGTTCTTGGTTCTCCTTTGCCTGCTCAAGGGCGGCTCCCCACCTTTTCAACAGAGCGAGACCCAGTGCTGCTCCTCTCGAAGGCACGTCTCACTTGGGGAACCCGGAGATTGCGTATTGCAATCCTCCACCAGAGATGCCACATCCGGCATAGACTCAGCCCTGCTGCAATCCTCTCTACTTACCAGCTTGTGCTCTCAGTGCTGGTTAGATGCTTCATTTTCACCGCAGTCACCGTGCTGTATTTAAAAGGTGGCACAGAGATTGGGACTGTTGCGCCAGGGTGCTGGGTTCGATTCCGGCCGCGGATCTGTTGGAGTCTGCACGTTCTCCCCGTGCCTGCATGGGTTTCCTTGGGATGCTCCAGTTTCTTCCCATAGTCCAAAAGACATGTAGGTTCAGCTGATTGGCCATGCTAAATTGCCCCTTAGTGTCAGGGGGATTAGGAGAGTAAATATGTGGATTGGACCTGGGTAGGATTGTTGTCAGTACAGGCTCAATGGGCCAAATGGCCTCCTTCTGCACTGTAGGGATTCCATTATTCTAAGCCTTTGACACTACAACTTCATTGTGGTCTGAAAAGATGTAAATTCAGTGTGAGTTTAAGGGTATTAAAAATTCTCAACACGGCTACTATGTCGAGCCCTTTAAAAAACCCAGTGTTATCACCATACTCTATTTCTATAAAATAATGCCTGGAACTTGCTTGGAATATATACTTCAAAGCTCCTATCGCCCATAGGGATTGATCAACACGTTATCCATAGGTTCATTTTCTGAGGGTTAGATAGATGATGGGACTGTTGCAGGGTTGCAGAGCTTGGAAACACGACTAAACTGTTATTTGCTCGCTACATTCGCAGGCTGGGACTGAAAAACGTGAAACAAAGCTTCTTTTCCCTTCTGATGAGGTAAATCGATACATATCCATATCAAAGAACAAAGAAGAACAAAGAACAAAACAACACGGGAAACAGGCCCTTTGGCCCAACGAGCCCGCGCCGCCACCCCAATGTTCCCACCTCTACCCACGATCTCTGTCCATGTTTATAGATCTACAGATTAAAAAAGCAAATTTGAGACAATTTAGGGAGAATTTGTTTTGCCAATTAGCCTAAGAGCACATCTTTGGGATGTGGGAGGAAACCGGAGCACCCGGAGAAAACCCACGCAAGCATGGGGAGAATGCGCAAACTCCCACAGACACAGGCCCAAATCCATGTATCTGCACAGCACAGCGATAGTCACTGAGCTGTTGTGTTGCCCATCACTGAGCTGTCGTGTTGTCCTTAAATCCCAGCACAAAAGGCAGCACAATAAGCTACATGATAACCACCACTTCAACAGCTCAAAAATTAACGGACAGAAGGGCAGCACAGTGGTTAGCACTGCTGCCTCATAGCGCCAGGGATCCTGGTTCAGTTCCAGCCTTGGGTGTCCGTCTGTGTGGAGTTCGCATGTTCTTTCCCAAGTCTGTGTGGGTTTCCTTCAGGTGCTCCGGTTTATGCTGGAAAATCTCAGCAGGTCTGGCAGCATCCGTAACGGGAGGAAAGAGCTGACGTTTCAAATCCTTTGTCAAAACTGAAAGGGGTCATCGGGGCTCCAGCTTTGACTTGAACACTCACCCGTGCCCATTGAAGATCTGGCTCTCAAAAGCAAGAGTCACATTTCCACGTTGGCCAGGCGGTAGATTTATTTATTTCTAAGCAAGTTTAATTTATTGTCAAGTATTTTCGGAATCCTCTCTGAGACTCTGCCTTCTTTTTCAGCGCTAACCTGGAATATTTAATAGAAGCAACTCATTACTGCCGGAGTTTTAATTTCATCAGCCGTGCTTTTGGGCGGCTGTTCTAATGATCACTGACATTTGAGAAAATGCAAGGTGGCACACTGGGTGAGGGAGAGAGAGGGAAATATTCTGATGATTTTAATTAAAACTGAAATCAGTGTTAAAGAAACTGATTAAAACAGTTCCAATCAGACTCTGACACAACCGCCACTGTGCTCAGAACCCAGAAGAGTAATCCAGCAATTGCACGGGTGTAATCTAGTGTTTAATTGTTGGGGTTTCAAGCAATCCAATTTAAATTGATAAAATGTAAACAGTTGGCTTTATTGTTGTTGTTTGCTCACCGCCAGGTTGCAAGTTCCGCTTTACAGATCGAATTGTCCATTGTGAGTGTAGCTGGTTGCTTAATTACAGCATTTATTTGTGTAGAGAGGAATTATCCTGAGATTTTCATCCGTTGACTGACATATCATTTATTTATTAATCACAAGTAAGCTTATATTAACACTGCAATGAAGTCACTGTGAAATTTTCCTAGTCGCCACACTCCAGTACCTGTTCGGGTCAATGCACCTAACCAGCACGTCTTTCAGACAGTAGGAGGAAACCGGAGCACCCGGAGGAAACCCATGCAGACACGGGGAGGATGTGCAACCTCCACACAGACAGTGACCCGAGTCAGGAATCGAACCCGCGTCCCTGGCGCTGTGAGGCAGCAGTGCTAACCACTGTGACACCGTGCTGTCCACTGTAAGGTTGTGCTAAAGAAACACACTGAAACACCCAGAGCTGAGAACTCGAGGAGGACAGTTTTTGAAGTTTATTTATTAGTGTCACCAGGAGGCTGACATTAACACTGCAATGAAGTCACTGTGAAAATCCCCTAGTCGCCTCAGTCCAGCGCCAGATTGGGTACACTGAGGGAGAAGTTATTAGTCACAAGTATGCTTACATTAACATTACAATCAAGTTACTGTGAAAATCCGTTAGTCGCCACACTCTGCTGCCTGTTTGGGTACACTGAGGGAGAATTTATTATGGCCGGTGCACCTAACCAGCACGCCTTTGGACTGTGGGAGGAAATTGGAAAACCCAGAGGAAACCCACGCAGACACGGGGAGAATGTGCAAACTCCACACAGACAGTGACCCAAGCCGGGAATTGAACCCGAGTCCCTGGTGCTGTGAGGCGGCAGTGCTAACCGCTGTGCCACCATGCCGCCCCTCACCACTCACGACCCAGGGGGTCAGTTGTGGCCATCTTACTGCTTAGCTACTGCTTCAGCAGGTTTACTGTTCCTGCGACTTCATTCATAACCTGCACGAGCGCCATTCATCCCTAATTTTTCCACTTGTTGAAATGTTAGACACAGTATTTCAGGCCAAAGGAAACCTGCCAAGCCACAACATTGTCAAACAAGAAGCTACAATACACACCAGAGAGAAAGAATGTATCGCGGCACAGTACCAAATCCAGAAGGCAGGGAGAGGAGCCACAACAGGCTCCAAGCTGTGATTAACTGACACCGAGTTTAGAAATTTGTAGCTGGTGGATGTAAGGAAGTTCCAGTTTCCAAGTCTTGCGGAAGAGTGAGTACAATGACCAATATGAAGACTCCTGGACTTAGTAAAATGCTAAAGAAACACACAGGGCTGAGCACTCGAGAAGGGGGTGATCAGCCCGTCAGAAAGGAGGGCAGTTTTTAAAGTTTATTTATTCGAGCCACAAGCAGGCTTACATTAACACTGCAATGAAGTTAATGTGAAAGTCCCCCTAGTCACCACATTCCGGCACCTGTTCGGGTACACTGAGGGAGAATTTAGCACAACCAATGCACCTAACCAGCACATTTTTCGGACTGTGGGAGGAAACCCACGCAGACACGGTGAGAATGTGGGATAGTGACCCAAACCAGGAATTGAACCCGGGTCCCTGGCACTGTGAGGCAACAATACTAACCACTGTGCCATCTTTGACTGGAGCAATTCCTCCAGAACTTTGGTGTTGGTAACGGAGTTTTCTGACAAACTGGTTGTAAAAATGGGTTTGCCTCTCTTCCACTGCTGGGGCCTTCCAGCACACCAACATGACTACTTTTACTAGGACCCCTGCTGCCCTCCTGTAGGCAACACTGTGCAATCACACGGAGGATCTAGAGAAAGAGATTCCCCCAATCGCGCACAGATAGCATAGGTTAGAACAGGGTTGGCATTGCAACAAACTCGATGCCCATTTTGTGAATAACCAACTGACTACAGTGGCACAGTAGTTAGCACTGTTGCCCGGCTTGGGTCACTGTCTGTGTGGAACAGTGCACATTCTCCCCATGTCAGCGTGGGCTTCTTCCAGGCGCTCCAGTTTCCTCCCAAAGACGTGCTGGTTAGGTGTATTGGCTGTGCTAAATTCTTCCTCAGTGTACCCCAACCGGTGCTGGACTGTGATGACGAGGGGATTTTCACAGTAACTTCATTCCAGTGTTAATGTAAGCCTACTGTGGCTAATAAATAAACTTTAACTTAATCCAATTGGCCTTGATTGAAATATGGCGGCCACCTTTTCAAAAAAAAAGTAAACAGAGAGAAGAAATACAAATGAATGCCAGGTTTTCCAGAGACCAGGAGCACACTAGCAACACGGAAAACACAGTGTCTTTTTAAAGTTTCACTGATCTATTGCAGAGCTAATTTTTTGGTGATTTATGCTGTATATTTCTGGCAAAATGTAATGAGGGGTCTTTTGTCAGTGAGGAAATTGATTGTCTTGGAGGCCCAAGTAATTATAGCCGATGGCCATTCTGGGCCCAGCTTGGAAATTATTTAGCCATGACAGAGGAAGCTTGTCGGGATCAGGCTGTGCATCATAATACTGATGATGAATTGGAACACTCAGCCTGTGAAAAAACATGCTATGGGGCAGTATAGTAATGCACTGGGCCCCAATCAATTCAGCTGTGACATAGACTAAAATTGGCTTTCATTTATGGTGGGGAGGCAGCATATTGGATTCAGATGACCTTCGATGACTGTCCATTAACTCCTTGAAAGCTGTCGAGCCTGAGGACATTAGTTTTGTCCATTATTCATGTTTGACGTAAATTTGCTCAGAGAAGAATGGTCGATTCTTGCTGGAGCATGCTACTTTTTCTGATCTGGAGCAGTTTGGGTGGCCTGAAGATATGCAGCCAGATATAGATTGATATTCTCTCTATCTCTCTCTCTCCATTCCCCACCTTCCCCAGTTACAAAGTAGTGGGGTTAGTTTTATTTCTTTAATTTCGGCTTTCCCGGTGTTTTTTTTTCTCCTGAGGTGCTGCTCCCGAGACCCTGAGGGGCTGCCCCGCAGGCAGCAACCTCCCTCTGCTACCTTACTCAATCATGCGTGACCTCAGAAAGTTGCTGTCTTTCAAAAAGAAAATGTTTATGTGCTGTGGGTGTCACTGGCTGCACAACCATCTCCTTGAGAAGGTGCTGGTGAGCTGCTCTCTTGGGCCGCTGCAGTTCCCCAAGGTCACCCACGGGAGGGAATTCCAGCCGTTTGACTCAGTGATGTCGAAGGAACAGTGTAATAACAGCGTTATTCACAGACTTCACAGAACCCTTACAGCGTAGGAGGAGGCCGTTTGCCCATCGAGCCTGCATCGACAACATCCCGCTCAGGCCTTATCCCCATAACCCAACATATTTACCCTACTAGTCCACCTGACACTAATTCAGCATGGCCAATTGACCTAACCCGCACATCCTTAAGACAGTGGGAGGAAATCCATGTGCAAACTCCACACAGACAGTCCCCCAAAACCAGAATTGAACCAAGTCCTCAATGCTGTGAGGCACCAGTGCTAACCAGTGTGTCACCGTGCCGCCCCAAGTTTGCACTTGGACAAGAACCTCCAGGTGATTGTGTTGTATCTAGGTATCTTGTCCTTCTAGATTGTAACGTTCATGGGTTTGGAAGGTGCTGCCTGGAGGTAAGCTCCAGCAATGCATCTTGTAGATGGTACACACTGCTGCCATTGGTTGTCAGCGGTGGTGGGGGGATTGAATTTTTGTGGAAGGGGTAGCAATCAAACGGGCAACTTTGTCTTCAGTGCTGTCAAACATCTTGACTGTTGTTGGTTTATTTAACTGGGTAGAACTTCACAGTTGAGTTTGATCCTGTGACAAGAATCCAGGAATGATGCGAGATTCACTGGAAGAACTTGCATTGATACCATGCTTTTCATATCCTCAGGAAGCCTGGAAGTTGTTCACAATTCCTTGTTGCTCAGTTGGAAAATACAGCCACAAATCTTCCCATAAACAACTAATCAAATGTCTCAGCACTCCATCCACCTGATCATTTCATTATTGTTTCTGCTCCTATGTTTAAAAAAAAGGTTTCTTTTGGGCTCAGAAGCATTATGACTGCCCAGATATGTGCTGGTATCTGGGTGTGCTTTCACGGATGAGTCTTATTAACTTAACGTTTATTACACATGCCAGCTGAAAGTGAATCTTCTCTCTTTACAAGCGCCTGTGCACTTCAGAGCAACCCAGCAGCTCAGTGGCACAAGGATTAGCATTGCTGCCTCATAGCGCCAGGGACTTACGTTCAATTTTGCCTCAATTGGCTGTGAGAAATATGCACATTCCTCCAGAGTCTGCGTGGGTTTCCTCCCACAATCCAAAGATGTGCAGGTTAGCTGGATTGGTTATGCTAAATTATCTTTAAAGATGTACAGATTAGGGGATTAGCAGGGTAAAGATGTAGGATTATGGGGGTAGGATCTAGGTAGGACTGTTGTTGGTGCAGACTTGATGGACAAATGGCTTCCTTCTGTACTGTAGGGATTCTGTGATTCAATGGATTCCAGCCTAGTATCATCCCAACGTGTGCTGGCTATATCACAGTTGGTAGTACACTAAGTTCACGCAATTCTAGGTTTGAGCATTTTTGTGAGTTTGATGACAAAAATGGACACCCCAAGTGCAGTACCAAGGGAATGCTGCACCGTTGGCGTTGCTCATTGTTTCAGATGAGGCCTCAAACTGCCCGGGCTGATGTAAAAAATCCCAATGCCCTATTTCCATGATGTGGAGATGCTGGTGTTGGATTGTGTGTGTGTGTGTGTGTGTGTGTGTGTGTGTGGTGTGTGTTGGGGGGGGGGGGGGCGCGCGTGCAGGAGGTTGGGGGGGGGGTTGGACGCAGTAAGAGGACTGGCACCACCAGGTTAAAGTCCAACAGATTTGTTTGGAATCATAAGCTTCTGGAGCGCTGTTCTTTGATTCACCGGATGTCTGTGTTTTGAGGAGCAGGAGCAGCAGTCTGAAAGCTAGTGGCATTTGCCATCAAACAAACCTGTTGGACTTTAACCTGGTGTTGTGAGACTTCTTACTGTGTTTACCCCAGTCCAACGCCGGCATCTCCACATCATCACCTAATGAAGGAGCAGTGCTCTGAAAGTGGGTGATTCCAAATAAACCTGTTGGACT
This sequence comes from Sphyrna mokarran, assembly GCA_024679065.1. Lineage (NCBI taxonomy): Eukaryota > Metazoa > Chordata > Chondrichthyes > Carcharhiniformes > Carcharhinidae > Sphyrna > Sphyrna mokarran. Next base: position 35,086,588 of record JAGIQG010000026.1, read on the forward strand.
TCAACTTGGTAAGACTTCTTATTATTTCCATAAAGAGCAGGTAAATGATCCCTGGCCAGCATTTATCCCATAATCAACATCATGAGAAAAAGGGGAAGTCTTGTGGCTCAGTAGGTAGTGTCCCTGCCTCTGGTCTACAATCTCTGGGTTCAAATCCCACTCCACTCCTTGCTGACTAAAGAAAAATTGTTCATGACACAGTTCAACCCAGCTACTATTGAAGGTGCTAACCTTTACAATGCTGTTCACTACAAGGGGAAAAAAAACGTGTGAAAGTACAAAGCAAACAAACAAATTATCTGGTCATTATTTGTGGCAGTTTGTTGTGTGCACATTGGCATCTGAGTTTCCAATGTTGAACTGGATACCTAATACACTTCAAAAGCTTTTAAGGGTGCCTTGGTAGCACAGTGTTTAGCACTGCTGCCTCAGAGTGTCAGGGACCTGGTTCGATTCCTGGCTTGGGTGACTGTGTGGAGTCTGCGCGTTCTACGTATGTCTGCATGAGTTTCCTCTGGGTGCTCCATTTTCCTCCCACAATCCAAAGATGTGTGGGTTAAGTTGATTTGTCATGTTTAAATTGCCCCTTAGTGTCAGGCGGACTAAATAAGTAGGGCTATGGGGATAGGCCCTAGGTGGGATTGTGGACAGTGCAGATTTGATGGACGGAATGGCCTTCTTCTGCACTGTGTGATTCTATGATTCTAAATTGCCTCTTACTGTCAGAGGGATTAGCTCGATAAATGGGGTCATGGGCGTACGGCCTTGGTGGGATTGTTGTTGTTGCAGAGTCAATGGGCCGAATGGCCTCCTACAACACTGTAGGGATTCTAGGATTCTTTGGGATCCTATGAACCAGGCCTTCTTCAACCCAAATATATCATCGACTCTTGAAGGGAATATTCAGAAGATGGAGCTGCAGCTCATCATGTTAAAAGATCCCACATGCACACAGGTTTTTGCCACAGGATGTACTTCCTTTGCTTAGGAATCTCATCTCCTCACTTTGAAGGACAGCCAGAGAGAGAGAGAGAGAAAGTGAGGAGATGGGATTCCTTAGCCTAAGAGGAATTTCCCAAGGGAGAGATGTTGACTAGGAGGACTTGGTTAGGAAAAAAAGAGAGGTGTATGTTAGGTCAAAGCAACTGGGAACGGAGATAGCGTTGGAGGAATATAGAGAGAGCAGGAGGGAGCAAGTGGAGGCAGGTGCTCTGGAGTTGTTTGGGAGGTGCTTGGATGGGCCCATGGGCGGGGTGGCTGTGGAGGGGTATAGAGAGCTGATTTGGGGTGGGGGTCGTGGGCCTTGAGAGTCCCTGGGAGGTGTGTGAATGGATGATGGTGTTGATGTGCTTGTTTTTGTCCTGCGGGTGCTTTGGTCCGCCTTGTTGTCTGGTGGGGGGTGTGCACACGGTGGGTCGTGGGAGGGCTGCTCTTGGATCTTTTTCGGGAGTGTCCTGGTGCTTCATGTCGTTGGTATGCGCTTGACCTGGACCATTTGATGGGCAACACAACAGCTCAGTGACTATCGCTGTGCTGTGCAGATGCATGGATTTGGACCTGTGTCTGTGGGAGTTTGCACATTCTCCCTGTGCTTGCGTGGGTTTTCTCCGGGCGCTCCGGTTTGCTCCCACATCCCAAAGATGTGCTCTTAGGCTAATTGGCAGAATAAATTCTCCCTAAATTATCTCAAATTTGGTTTTTAATCCAAAGATCTATAAACATGGACAGGGATTGCGGGTAGAGGTGGGAACATCGGGGTGGCGGCGCGGGCTTGTTGGGCCGAAGGGCCTGTTTCCCATGCTGTTTTGTTCTTTTTGTTCTTTGTCTTTGACACTGGAAGTTGCCATTGAGAAATGCCACAAGTTCTTTGTTGCCCACCTTCAACATGCCTTGATTAATACCCCACTTGTTCATTAGTCACTTCAACAGTGTGGCACCCCCTCACGTTAACAAAATGAGGCCATTACTGAATGTGGAGTCTGACCCAGAGTGGAAACTGAAGGATTTCATAGCCCCTCATGCCAAAGCACATTAACACCTGGTAACAGAACTTAAGGGTGCCAATTCTCCAGGAGAGCTCTGGAGAGTCTGGGAATTGAAGATTAATATCCAGCAAACTGCTTTGGGAAACCCAAGAGAAATATAAAAGGACCTTTCATTAAAAAAAAGCTTTTTCTTCCATTTCCCTTGAATGATTTTCATCATTAGTTATAAAAATATTAGATCGAGGCGAAAGGTTGTTTGTTGGCACTCAAGAATAATCCAGTTCTCTGTCAGATGGTGTACCAGGCCAAGGCACTTTATCATAAAGGTGGAAGAATGTGTTGGCTGACCGGTGTTGGGTCTCTAGGCTGAGTGTTGGACATGATGTGAAGATGCCGGCGTTGGACTGGGGTAAACACAGTAAGAAGTCTCACAACACCAGGTTAAAGTCCAACAGGTTTATTTGATAGTAAATGCCACTAGTTTTCGGAGCACAACTTTGTGATCAGTTGTGATCAGAGTTTGTGATCAGAATTCCCCACTCACCTAACAAAAAAAGTCAGTTCTGAAAGTTAGTGGCGTTTATTACCAAATAAACCTGTTGGACTTTAACCTGGTGCTGTGAGACTTCTTACTGCATGTTGGAGGCAGGAAAACCCCTCCAGGGCCAAGGGCCAGCAGAGTTGGTAACCTGAATAAGAGTGGATCAGCAGTTAATAAAAGAAAAGAGGGTACAAGTGGAATGAGCAGCAAGTGCACAATGAGATTTTCCTGTAATCCTTGAAGGAACCAGCTTGGTTGGTAGATTTTTATTGTTTCACTGTACTTCTAAAAGATTAATGATCAATAAAACAGTACTTCATTATTGATTCTGTGCACCACCACACTGCTGATAGAAGATAGATTGAAGCCAGGGCCTGGTATGTGTGCTACAACCTGAGAGAAAAGCACAACTAAAGGAAGCAGTCTGTAATTATTATTTAGCAATTCTTTTCAAGATTAGCGCATTATTTCAGTCATAAACCCTACAGTACTGAAGGAGGCCATTCAGCCCATTGAATCTGCACCAATAACAATCCCACTCAGGCCGTACCCCACAGCCTCACACATTTATCCTAGCTCGTTCCCCTGACACTAAGGGACAATTTAGCATGGCCAATCCACCTAATCCACACATCTTTGGAGTGTTGGAAGAAACCGGAGCACCCGGTGGAAACTCACACCGACACGAGGAGAATGCGCAGACTCTGCTCAAATGGTGATCCAAGCGAGGAATTGAGCCCAAGTCCCTGGTGCTGAAAAGCAGTAGTGCTGACCACTGTGCTGTTGTGCCACCTTTGGTACCTATTTCACCAATTCTGAGCAGTGATCACCTGTGACACAAATTGTTTAGCAATCTTTAGAGTCATAGAGTTTTACAACACAGAAAGAGGCCCTTCAACCCATCGGGTCTATACTAGCCATCAAACATCTATCTATTCTAATCCCACTTTTCCAGCACTTGGTCCGTAGCTTTGTATGTTCCATTGTTTCAAGTGCTCATCTAAACATACTATCAAATAAACCCTTCCCCCTACCACCACTCTTTCAGGCAGTGAATTCGCATCATTCTCTGTTTAAAAAAGTTTTCCTCCGATCCCCTCTAAATTTTTTGTCCATCATCCTAAATCTATGCCCCCTGGTTATTGACCCCTTGACTAAGGGGAAAATATTTATTCCTAGGACGCTGGGGCGGCACGGTGACACAGTCGTTAGCACTGCTGTCTCACTTCACCAGGACCTCAGGTTCAATTCTGGCCTCGGGTCATTCTCTGTGTGGAGTTCGCACATCCTCCCCATATCTGCTTGGGTTTCCTCCGGGCACTCCGGCTTCCTCCCCACAGTCCAGTGTTGTGCAGGTTAGGCTGATTGGCTGGGCTAAATTGCCACTTAGTGTCAGGGGGATTAGCTAGGGTAAATATATGGGGTTATGGGGATGGGGCCTGGGTGGGATTATGATTGCTGTAGACTTGATGGGCTGAATGGCCTCCATCTGCACTGTAGGGATTCTCTGAATCCCTATCTATTTTGTACACATCAATCAGGTACCACCCCAGCCTGCTCTGTTCTAAGGGAAAAACTAACCCATGTTTGACCTTGTGACTAGTGTCCAGTCTAAAACATGGATTATCCAAAGTAAACTTCGCAAACTGATGTGACATGCAGTGGAAAGTCTTATCCACATTCATGCGGGAGCAGGAGTGAGCACTTTAGCCCCTCGAGCCTGCTCCATCATTCAATAAGATCATGGCTGCTTTGACCCGCCTGTCTCCCTCACCCACTTCCCACTACCCCACCCTGCCTCTCCGTGTACAACACTTGTCTCCCTTTGTAACTCAAAAGTCTACGTGACGCAGCCTTGAATATATTCAATGATTGAGCCTGCGTTGCTGTCTGGGGTAGAATGTCCCAACTGCTAGAGAGAAGAAATTCCTCCTTCAGCTTAAGTGGGAAATACTTAATTTTCAAAAGACACCCCCTAGTTCCAGATTCCCTCCACCCCCCGCTGCCAAAACAAGGAAGGAATTTGCAGTCACGTATCTCCAGATTTTGGAGCTCATGGGTGTCTAACATTCTCAGCACAGGAAGGGAGACAGATTCAACATAACTAACAGGCTTGTGTAGGAGTTGAGGCACAGACAACAGAGGTTGTGCAGTGCGGCAGAGTGTGGTTACAAGGCTTTGTCCCGGGAACATTCTAACAGCTATTGGTACTGCATTTTAAACAGTGACCGAGAGGCTCGCGATGAGCCTTAGCTTAGCTGCTCTCCATGCTTACACTTGCTGAATTCCCTCAGTAGCAAAACATCCTGGTTAATAACCTGTAGAGATGTTTTGGAGCTGCAAACAAGCATGGAGTTGCCTGACTGTACCTTGTGACAAATTGGCTCCGTTCCAAGTCATGGCAAGAGATGGGGGGTGGGAGTGAGAGGAGAGCGTGAACTTAGTATAATGAGGCAATTCTTCAGGCTAATACTCCGATCGGAGACCCTTCCCCACTGGCCGTGACCGTCAGAGAGTTTGTGACACATGGCCATTGTTGTTCCGATTGGCAAGACTCTCTCTCACTCTTTAATTTGCTGATGGTAAAAATAGTTGGAATCCTTTCAGTTGGTAGTGGGGGGGCCCCTGAAACTGGAGCTGTGATATCTCAGTGTAGGAGTGTTTGATTGGGATAGTGTTGCAGGGCGATGTTCCAGCACAGCGCCTCGCTAGACGCAAGCATGTGTGGGAGGAAAGGTAATTACACTACAACTTCAATTATCTTCTCGTCGCTCAGCCCTGCTGGGGTGAGCCACACCAATTTAGGAGCTTCGCCAGAGTTCTGCCTTTGAAATTTCTCTCCCTGCTATTTTATTGAAAGTGTCGCTTCACAAAGAATGTACAGTGGGGAAACAGACCTTTCAGCCCAAACTCATTTATGCGCCGCTGGAATCTCCCATACCCCTCTTCATTTCACCTTATCTGCATGTCCTTCTATCCCTTTCTCCCTTATGTACCTATCCAGTTACTCCTTAAATGTATCTGTGCTACTCACCTTTGCCTCGTGATAGTGAGTATTGAGCATAGAATAGCATTCAGGTTCCTTTGAGCCTGCATGATAACAATCCCACCCAGGTCCTATCCCTTTACAGAAATAAGGTCTGGTTGGGATTGTTGTCTGTGTCTCTGTGTGTCTGCGTCTCTGCGTCTCTGTGTGTCTCTGTGTGTCTCTGTGTCTTTTTGTGTCTCTGTGTCTCTGTGTGTCTGTGTCCCTGTCTCTGTGTGTCTGTGTCTCTGTGTGTCTGTGTCTCAACTCCTACCCTTTGTAAACAATAACACACAATCTGTACTCAATAGTTATGTTGAATCTGTCTCCTTTCCTGTGCTGAGAGTGCCAGACATCCGTGAGCCCTAAAATCTGGGGATACTGACTCTGGGTGGCACAGTGGGTTAGCGCTGCTGCTTCACAGCTCCAGGGTCCTGAGTTCGATTCCCAGCTCGGGTCACTGTCTATGTGGAGTTTGCACATTCTCCTCGTGTCTGCATGGGTTTTCTCCGGGTGCTCCAGATTGCTCCCACAGTCCAAAAATGTGCAGGTTAGATTGATTGACCATGCTAAAAAAAAATTGACCCTTTGTGTCCTAAGATGCTTAGGTTATAGGGATTAGTGGGTAATAATATGTAGGGATATGGGGGTAGGGACTATGTGGGATTGTGGTCGGTGCAGACTTGATGGGCCGAAGGGCCCATCTGCACTGTAGGGTTCTATGCATCTTTAATCCCCCTGACACTAAGGGGCAATTTAGCATGGCTAACCAATGTACCCTGCGCGTTTTTAGACTGTGGGAGGAAACCAAAGCACCCTGAGGAAACCCACACAGACATGGGGAGAATTGCAGGCTCCACACAGACAGTGACCCAAACCGGGAGTTGAACCTCAGTCCCTGCCGCTGTGAAGCAGCAGTGCTAACCACTGTGCATCCCGTGTTATCTCTGCACCAATTAAGCCTCCTTCTCTGAAAATCATTTGCGAAGCATTTGTTTGACAACTTTTAGAAATTTCCAGATGTCTGGCCTGAACTCGGGCTGCAAGTCCAGGTACCGTTGGGTCAGGAGGACGTGAAGCTGTATGTTACAGATTTTGTAAGCATGGTATGATCCATTATTCCTTTAACACCTTCTCTCTGCTCCTGCTGACAGGCATCGCAGGCAGTGACTACATTAACGCAAACTACATCGATGGCTACCGAAAGCAGAACGCGTACATCGCCACTCAGGGGCCTCTCCCGGAGACTTTTGGGGACTTCTGGAGGATGGTCTGGGAGCAGAGGAGTGCAACCATCGTCATGATGACAAAATTAGAGGAAAAATCTCGGGTAGGGTGGATTTTCCTGATTCTTCCAGCACGATTTTAAATTTTTAAAAAATGTACAAGGGACATTAGAAGTGGTTGCAGAAGGATTTGTATTTCAATAGGGCCTTCCATGGTCTCTGAAGATCAGAAAATACTTTACAGTCAATGAAGCAATTTTGAAAGTATTGTCACCGTCGTAATGTAGGAAGTGAAGCAAAAGGGAAATCCTATCCGATACTGTAATTAGGTTCTTTGATAAAGAAACAGATGCTTGATGAATTGACTTTAGTGGGTGTCGTGTTTCTGTTGCTGTCCTCTATTTCCGTCTCCCTGTTTCTGTCACTCTGAGTCTCTCTGTGTCCCCCTGTTTCCATCCCACTGTTTCCATTCCCTGTTTCTGTCCCCGAGTCTCTCTGCGTCCTCCTATTTGTGTCCCTCTGAGTCTCTCTGTGTCCCACTATTTGCATCCCTCTGAGTCTGTCTGCATCTCCATATTTGCATCCCCCTGAGTCTCTCTGCATCCTCCTATTTGCGTCCCCCTGAGTCTCTCTGTGTCATTCTATTTCCGTCCTCCAAATTGCGTCCCCCTATTTGCATCCCCCGAGTCTCTCTGTGCCCTCCATTTTCTGTTTCCCTGTTTCTAACAATAAGAAACAGGAGTTGTTGGATAGACCCTTCAGCCCCTCAAGCTGTCCAATACAATTATGACTCATCATTTGCCTCAGAGTCACTTTCCTTCCCACTCTCATTGATTCTCTGAGATCAGAAACTGTTTATTCCAGCCTTTAATCGACAGTGAAACACCCACATTTCTCTGGGCTGGACAATACCAAACCCACAACCATTTGTGTGAAAGGGCAGCATGGTGACACAGTGGTTATCACTGCTGCCTCTCAACACCAGGAACCCGGGTTTGATTCCGGCCTTGGATCACTGTCTGTGTAGAGTTTGCACATTCTCCCTGTGCCTGCGGGCATTTCCTTCGGGTGCTCCAGTTTCCTCCCACAGTCTAAAACTGTGCAAGTTAGGTTTATTGGCCACAGTAAGTTGCCCGTTAGTGTCCAAAGGTGTGTAGGTTAGGGGAATTAGCAAAGTACAGGCAAGGGATTGCAGGGATAGGACTGGGGTTAGGGCTGGATCTGGGTAGCATTCTTTGTCAGGGAGTCGGTGCAGACCTAATGGGCTGAATGGCCTCTTCTGCATAAAGGGGTTCTGTGGAAATAATTTCTCCTCCTCTTTGTCTGAAATGACTGATCCCTTCTCCCCGGCATGCATGATTTCAAGTATTTTGGACTTACTACACGTGATTCAAGCTTGCCAAGCGCAACATAATTGAAATCTTAATAGAGTTTGAAATTCCGTGCCCAAAGATTTAAAAATTTGGTATTTATGGAGAATGGTAAAGTGAACTGCAATATGATAGGCCAGTGCTCACCACGTCACGGAATTGGCTGGGAAGAGCCAGACTTGGCCAAGGCATTGCCCCTGCCACCGGCCCTCGACAACCATCTCCGTGTTTGTGATGGTGTCAACGGGGTCTGAAGAGATGCCCCTGTATTCCAGACTCCCTGCGCCAACTCTCACACCCGCTGCCGGGTCACAACGCCTCGTCACAGAATGATCGCCCACAGTTGTATTGCAAAAGCGATGTGTTCCTGCCGGATGTTTCAGAGCAACACTCTCCACTTCTGTACAAATGCAAGTTCTGAAAAGACTCTGCAAGTGGAATCACACCATTTCATCTGCTCCGTGTTGCCTTGATTACAATGGATTACAGTGCCTGGCCTTGACATAAATAAGGCTCCGATTGACAGACCGGCTGCTGGTACATTATCCAGGCTGGAGCTGTTGAAACAGGGAGACCCTGCCTGTAGCAATAGCACCCTCTCCCCACTGCAAGCTGCACATGCAGCCCAGCTGCTGAATGAGCCCATTTTTTACCTTGAGCCATTGTCCCTCCAGTGAGGGCACCTCGTCCAGTATAAGAGTGATGGGAGCTGCTCGGTGCCCCCGTTTCTTCCTGAATCAGCCCCACAGCGTGATGCAGCAGCCACGTAATATCAGCATTAAAGGCCAAATGCTGGAACTGCACAGCGGAGCTGTCTGTCTAAAAGAGCAAAAGCAACTCAGCGTTTCGCATCGGACTGAGGATCCCCACTCGAAAGGTTGATCTGTCTTTTCTCTCCACGGATCTTGACGCACCTGCTCTGTGTCTGCAGTGTGTCGATCTTCATATTTATAGCACGTGAGGGGACTTTTTTTATCAATACTTCCATTGAATTGTTGCTTAGATAAGGATGAGAAAGACTCGTCCGTGACTGTGTACCATCCAAAATGGACCTCAGAAACAGGCTCTTTAAAGTTTATTTATTAGTGTGGCATGTAGGCTTACATTAACACTGCAATGAAGTGACTGTGAAAATCCCCCAGCTGCCACACTCCGGCGCCTATTCGGGTACACCGAGGGAGAATTAAGTGTGTACCATGCACTGAACCAGCACATTTTCGAGACTGTGAGGGAAACCGGACAACCCAGAGGAAACACCTGTGTCTGCGCCCGCTCGTCAAGCGAGCATCATGACTTTGTGGCATTTCCCTGCTTTTTTTTCTCTGTATCCCACAGTATCACAGAACCTGAACTCTATGGGGGCAGCGCAATGGTTAGCGCTGCTGTCTCACAGCGCCAGGGACCCGGGTTCCATTCCCAGCTTGGGTCACTGTCCGTATGGAGTTTGCATGTTCTCCCTGTGTCTGCGAGGGTTTCCTCCGGGTCCTCCAGTTTCCTCCCACAGTCCAAAAGACGTACTAGTTAGGTGCATTGGCCATGCTAAATTCTCCCTCGGTGTACCTGAACAGGCACTGGAGTGTGGCGACTGGGGGATTTTCACTGTCACTTCATTGCAGTGTTAATGTAAGCTTACTTGTGACATGAATGAGTAAACTTTACACTATCCTGCTGACAAGAAAAGTTTTTCACTTCTTCAACTATTTGCATCAGTCTGGCCTACGTATCATAGTGAAAATCATCTTCCTGCTGAAATTTGCGTTTTAGCTGTTTGAACTTGTACATTTTTTCTTTTATTATCACAATTTGCTTGGAACTGGCTATCCATCGTTCTCCACTAACTTCATATCATACAAAACTCTGTCGCACGCATCCCACCTCAGACTGAAACCATGCATTTTTGCTCACTGACCTACATCTTCCTGATCCACTACCTCTTAAGTTTAAAATCCTCATCTTCATGTTCACATGTACTTTCCAGGTCTCGCCCTCACTATCTCTGTCATCTTCTCTAGCCTAACAACTCTCAAAATTCTGCAGTCTTCCAATCTGGTTGTTGCCTGTTCGCACATTCCCCAAGTCCAGATTTCTTTACTGCAAACTGCTCGCACCTTTCTGTACAGGTATCTGTGACTAATGCCTGCTTCTAGTGTCTATAGCCAGTTGCCTCACCTTGTTGCCACCTGCAACTTGTCCATTTAGTGTTGTCTTGTATCTTTGTGCAGGTGAAGTGTGACCAATACTGGCCTGGTCGAGGAACAGAGACCTACGGAATGATACAGGTGACCCTGCTGGACACCATCGAGTTGGCCACCTTCTGCGTTCGAAATTTCTGTCTTCACAAGGTAACTCCCTTCTCAAATTCAGTTAACTTATTCCTGACCAGCTGTGAGACATTGTGAATTGAGGCTGAAAGTACAAGACTCTGAGGAAAATGAGAAAGATGAAAGATTGGAAGAGATACGCAAACAATTAAATACTGCAGTTAGATAAGGTAAGCCGATATTAGTTTAAAGTTTATTTATTAGTGTCACAAGTAGTCTTACATTAACACTGCAATGAAGTTACTGTGAAGATCACCGGGGCCGTTTGCTACAAATAAACCTGTTGGACTTTAGCCCGGTGTTGTGAGACTCCTTACTGTACTCTCCCTGGCAACAGTCTGAGATTAAGCCCGTCTCTTTGTAACCTTGGTGTCACTTGTGATCCTGGGGTGAGTTTCTGAACTCAGGTTCAAGCCAGTTCTGGGACCCCGCTCTGCTTCGATCTCCATAATGTCACCCAGCTCTCAGCTCATCAGCTGCTGGGATCTTCATTCATGCCTTTGTTACCTCTAGACCTGACTCCTAATTGGTCTCCCACATTTTGCCATCCGTCACTTGAGGTTATCTGAAGCTTTGTTGTCTGTGTTTGAATCTGCAGCAAGTCCCATTTCCCCATTCACTCTCGCTAACCTGTGTTGGTTCCCAGTCAAGCAACATCTAGCTTTTAAAATTCTCTGTTTTTCTTAAATCTTCCCAGGGCCTCACCACTCCCTATTGCTGTAATCTCCGACAGCGCCACAAAACTCTGGGATATCAGTGCTCCTTTAATTCTGGTCCCTTGGACATTCCCATTGATAACTGCTGCACTATTGGTGGCTGTATTTGCAGCTGCCTGAGCTTCAACTCTGGAATTCCCTTCCAACATCTCTCTGCCTCTCTACTTGATTTCCTCCTTTAAGATGTTCCTTAAAAACACGTTTTTCAACCAAGCTTTTGGTCATCTGAGTTAATATCACCAGTGTTTTGTAATGCTCCTGTGAAGCACTATGGAATCTTTCATTATGTGAAAGATGCTATATAAATATACGTTTTTGTTGGTATCTGAGAGTGGGACAAGCTCTATATTGATGATGAGGAAAAGAGTGATGTGAGTGATAGGGAAACGGGTATCTGAGTGGCAGAGACTGTGAGTGATAGGGAAACGGGTATCTGAGTGGCAGAGACTCTGAATGATGGGGAGACGGGTATCTGAGTGGCAGAGACTCTGAGTGATGGGGAGACGGGTATCTGAGTGGCAGAGACTGTGAGTGATGGGGAAATGGATATCTGAGTGGCAGAGACTCTGAGTGATGGGGAAACGGGTATCTGAGTGGCAGAGACTCTGAGTGATGGGGAAACGGGTATCTGAGTGGCAGAGACTCTGAATGATGGGGAAACGGGTATCTGAGTGGCAGAGACTCTGAGTGATGGGGAGATGGGTATCTGAGTGGCAGAGACTGTGAGTGATGGGGAAACGGGTATCTGAGTGGCAGAGACTCTGAATGATGGGGAAACGGGTATCTGAGTGGCAGAGACTCTGAGTGATGGGGAGATGGGTATCTGAGTGGCAGAGACTGTGAGTGATGGGGAAACGGGTATCTGAGTGGCAGAGACTCTGAATGATGGGGAAACGGGTATCTGAGTGGCAGAGACTCTGAGTGATGGGGAGATGGGTATCTGAGTGGCAGAGACTGTGAGTGATGGGGAAACGGGTATCTGAGTGGCAGAGACTGTGAGTGATGGGGAAACGGGTATCTGAGTGGCAGAGACTCTGAGTGATGGGGAGATGGGTATCTGAGTGGCAGAGACTGTGAGTGATGGGGAAACGGGTATCTGAGTGGCAGAGACTGTGAGTGATGGGGAAACGGGTATCTGAGCGACTGTATGGCCGATGGAAGCTATCGTCTGCAAATATGATGAACACTGAACACCATGAAAGTCTTTCCGACTGACCAAACTTCACAGCCTTGAACTCCAGACAGTTTAATCATACCTGATAAACAGCATTAATCTCCAATTTGGTTACCACAGAGATCCACTTAATTACCTACAACCGTGGGGATTCTGGCATGTAACAGCCTACAGATGGAAAATGTGAATCATTTCAGGAAGACTTTAGGAGGCTAAGGACAAAAATGTTTCAAATATCATGTTCAAGTGCACATTTATAATGTATTAATAAGAGTTGAACACAGGAGGGCATTCAAATAGTTCTTTACTTAAGTAATTTTATCTCCTGCTAGTGCAGCACTTTTGCACTGTTTTTATCCTGCATGTGTGCTCTTCAAGGTGTTGCTGCTGGGAATATCTTTCCACTGTTTGCCTGCGTCACGTTGCTGCAGATTGGCTACAGGGTAAACTCCCGCCGAGTAATCTCATTTTTAACCCATTACTGCGGCACAGTGCCATAGTGGTTAGCGCTGCTGCCTCACAGTGCCAGGGATCCAGATTCAATTCCCAGCTTGGGTCACTGCCTGTACGGAATCTGCACACTCTCCCAGTGTTTGTGTGGGTTCCTCTGGATGTTCCGATTTCCTCCTACAGCCTGAAAAACGTGCTGGTTAGGTGTGTTGGCCGTGCTAAATTTTTCCTCAGTGTACCCGAACAGGCTCTGGTGTGTGAGACCCGGGGATTTTCATAATAACTTCATTGCAATGCTAATGTAATACTACTTTGGCAAATAAATGAACTATAAATTTTAACTCTGAACATCAGAAATAGAAGCAGGAATAGGCTTCACAGTCCCTTGTACCTTCTCCACTATTCGAGAAGGTCATGACAACTTATTTATTCTGCACTCCCAATATCCCTTAATTCTTTAGTGCTCTTCATTTCCTTGCTAGTTTGCTCTATATTTATTTTCCCATCTCTATCAATTTCTTGGTCTCTGATGATCCAATCCTCAGGTTTAACCCTCTTGCCAAATCAATAAACTTTTTGATTGTGTCTTTAATTTCTCTAGTTAGCTATTGTTGGACCACTTTTTGAATGGAGTATGTACCTTCACTTGTTCACCCTTGCTTATTGACCATCCTATCTTTTAATCTAATTTTCCAATTACTTCAGCCAACTTACCTTTTCAATCTCGGTAATTGGCTTGTTTCAGTTTAAGTTCAGTACCTTCGTTTTGGACCCAACCATCTCGCTCTCTCATATTTTATGATCACTCTTCCCTTGATCACACTGTATCATAAGGTTACAGTTTAACCTTGTCTCTCAGGATTACCAATGACCCTGACCATTGGATTTTCATTCACTAGACTAATTATTTCTTGTATCACAAGATTATGGAATCCCTAAAGTACTGAAGGAGGCCATTTGGCCCATTGAGTCTGCACCAACTCTCCAACAGAGCATCCCACCCAGGCCCTATTTACATAGTCCCATGTATTTACCCGGCTAATCACCCTAGCCTGCACATTTTAATACATTAAGGGCCAATTGAGCATGGCCTGTCCATCTAAAGTGCACATCTTGGGAGTATGGGCGGAAACTGGAGCACCCGATGGAAACCCACGCAGACACAGGGAGAATGTGCAAACTCCACGCAATCACCCAAGGCTGGAATTGAACCCGGATCCCTGGTGCTGTGAGGCAGCAATGCTAACCACTATGCCATCCAATCTTCCAACAGTGAGGGAGAGCAGATATTTGTCCCATCAACTTGGGCTGAACTTAAGTTTGATTGTGCCAGCTTACTTGTGTACCATACAGTGTCGCTTGAGTCCATTGCTGGAGCAGTGGCAGGAGTGTTTGAGGCAGCACACAGTGTGAGGAATGGCACAGTGGAGTCAGCCTTATGTAGTCTGTTGCCTGTAAGATATACTCATGCCCAACTCATTTTTCTTCAATCCTGAAACCTCGGGACAGGACTCTTATAGTTTGGGGCACCATCAAGGTAGGGAAGATGGAACAAATCAAATGCTAAAAATTTGGTGATGCTGAGTTTTATTGTGTAGATGTCAGGAATAAGGAGAGGCTGTGCTGAACATCAAGCGTCACATTTATACAGCTATCAGGAAGATCGAGTCTATGACTGTGTGATGACTCCTGATTTCAACAGAAGTACAGGGGGATTAGCGTGGGGGAATGAAAGCGATGATGTATTTGAAGAAATCAAAGAGGACGATTTACAGCAGCATTTTCAACAGAAATATTGATAGCACACAGAAAGACGAGTAAGATTGTGGCTGAGGTGGTTGACACTTGGCAATTAGATGGCGATTGGCTTTCTGATATCAAGTTCAGTAAAGGCACTCGAACATCACTAATAGATAACAGAGCAAGTAAGTGCTCTTGTGAAAGATTGAACTAGGGACGGGTCTCCTGAAATCTTGATCAGGATTGGAATTGGTGCGAGGCAGTGAAATAGGAACATGTTTGTCATTGAATAAAGGCAAATTGCTGCAGATGCTGGAATCTGAAACCAAACAGGGAAAACGCTGGAAAATCTCAGCAGATTTGGTAGCATTGGCTCGGAGAGAAAAGAGCAGACGCTTCGAGTCCAGACAACCTTTTGTCAAAGCTAAAAGGCATAGAAAGTGAGAGATAATTATACAATTTAAAACCCTCCGTGTTGTTAAATATTCCCCCAATAAGATTGACTCCTATTGTATCCTTCATCAACTGATTATCTGGAAGAGAACATCCCTGAGTGTGGGAGGTGGGGGGTGGGGGGGGGTGGTGGTGGTGGTGAAGGTGGGGAGTCCTCGGTAACCAGCATCGGTCAAGCTGATTGTTAGGGAGCTCGATGATCACTCGTAGCATCAAGTTCTGAATCTTAAAGCACAGTTTTCCAAATCCTGCCAAGACAAATCCCCCAGTGATATCATTAGCACACTCTACCTCAGCGAAAATATTTTAAATATCAGCTGAAGCATAATTATATCAGTGAGAACGGTTTGTCCTGGAACATTGTGTGTCCTGTTAAGTCTCTCATACAATTTGTATTTCGATGCCAAGGAAATTTTATTGGGTGAAATAAAAATGATGGAATTGGACAAGACCAAGCCAGAAGATATCAGTTATAACTTTGTGTGTGACTGTTTGGTTCTCAGAGTCTTGACGATGAGGTTAAAAGTCCCTTGCTTCGGACTAGGGCAACCAAAAGCTTTTCCAAATGCATGATAGTGAGGAAGAATGTGAGGTGGTTCTTTACTGAGAAGATTTGAGGATCTTCATGAGACAAAGGAAGGAGAATATTCTCCTAACGAAAGCAGAGAATGGAGATGAGAATCTTTCTCCTGCCATGCTGGGCTTTAACCGTTCCCAGCAATCTGTGGCTGGGCAGCTGCAATGGGACAGAGACCGATGTTAGTTCTACCCTATGAGGAGGTCAAGACTTGCAGAGTCGAGTTTTAAAAACCTCGCAGCTCAAACTTCCTTGGGAAAGAATGTTTCTTTCATCAGTAATGTACGAAGCATATAAAATAGGCCCGCCACTTCCTCAGCAACATTTGGTTTTTTCATTTGATGATTTTGCTCAGCAGTGTATCTTGTTTCTGTTTCGCAGCCTGCCCCCTCTGCGTATCTGCTCAAGATGCCAGGGGACTGGCACCACCTCACTGACCACCCCTCTGGCATCTCTCCCAAAGAGACTTTTCTGCTTTTTTGTGGTGGAGTGCCCAAAAGAACTTGAACACCAACCCCAACTGAACAACCGTGTGGAGTTTGCACGTTCTCCCTTGTGTGGCTTTCCTCCGGCTGCTCCAGTTTCTTCCCACACTCCAAAGATGTATTTTCTCTAAGAAGCAGATGTGCAGGTTAGGTTGATTGGCTGTGCTAAATTGCCCCTCAATGTCAGTGTGATAGGTGGGGTGGTGGGGATAAGACCTGGCTGGGATTGTGGTTGGTACAGACTCAGTGGGCCAAATGGCCTCCATCTGCACTGTGGGGATTCTGTGAATACAGTAAGAAGTCTGACAACACCAGTTTTAAATCCAACCAATTTATTGGCGTTGTCAGACCTCTTACTGTGTTTACCCCAGTCCAACGCCGGCATCTCTACATTCTGTGAACACAGTTTTATTTTGACTTAGCTTCACAGTTCGATTTTTCATTAATTGACAGTGGCAGGGGAAGGGGGGGGGTGGCGGCGGTGGTGCTAAGGTGATGACAGGATGATTTCATTTCTCACCCTCCCCGCCCTCTCCTTTTGCCTTCATCAGGAGCTGAGGTTTATTGCAGCACGACCCAAGATCCAGGACAAGCTGCCCTTTAAATGTTATTGTCAAAATGTGCTCCATCTGTCTTATTGGTGTTGTACCCACTGATGCAATGGACTGAGCAGAATAAAATGTGATTAAGATTCAATCTAGGAATCTGCAAAATAGTCTGTTAAGGGCAAGAAGAACAACATCTGCTTCTTATAGAAAATACAATTTCAGAATTATATTCCAGACTTTAACCTTCTGAGGTCTTTTGTTTTGAAGAGGCCCACAGCTATCAGAAAGTTAGTTACTCACTGGAATTTAATATCAATTTCTATCTTCCGCTAATGAACCTTTTCCTGTATTTAAAAACCCTTAGATTTTGGCACACGCGCTGCTCGTCACACATCCTGATACTTTAGCCATTATATATCAGGCGTCACGTGGTAGCAAATAATCTCTGATTCACCTTCAGCGAAATCACAGGTCAGTTATTCTAAAGAGACGTTACTGAGAGTAGTTTGGACTGCGGAACGCATTCATGATGTTTAGCTTCTGATACGGAGCCATCCTTTGGAGGGGTGGCACAGTGGTTAGCACTGCTGCCTCACAGCGCCAGGGACCCGGGTTCAATTCCCGGCTCAGGTCACTGTCTGTAGGGAGTCTGCACATCCTCCCCGCATCTGTGTGGGTTTCCTCCGGGTGCTCCGGTTTCCTCCCACAGTCTGAAAGATGTGCTGGTTAGGTGCATTGTCCGTGCTAAATTCTCCCTCAGTGTCAGAGTCTGGGGGATTTTCACAGTAACCTCATTGCACTGTTACTTGTGACTAATGAATAAACTTTTTTCACTTTAAACACATTTCCCCTCCCCCCATAAGGGCAAGATAATCTAAACAGGCACATCCTGAAATCACTTTACGGCTTAACTGTTCCAAGAAACATTTGGTAAATTGGTAGCTGCTTTATAATCTGTAGATCCTGCTATAGAGGAAAGCTGACATTGCCAGCATCAAAAGAAAAACGGCAGGATTTTTTTTCTTCTACTCATAATTTTAACACAGTGAAGGACCATAGACATTCGAGAAGCACAAATGTTTGACAACATGTTTTTTTTGCACTTTTAATGTCATAAAACATTCCAAGATACTTCACAGAAATCTGATACCAAGTCATAAGGAGACAGGTGGCCGGATACTTGGTTACAGAGGTTGGCTCTAAGGAAGAAAGTGAGGTAGAGAGTTAAAGAGGTTTAGGAAGGGAATTCCAGAGCAAAGGACCCAGGCAGCTGAAGTCATGTCAATGGTGGAATGTTTGGAATCAGGGGTGTTCAGGAAGCCAGAGTTAGTACAGATATCTGTGGCACTGGAGGAGATTACAGTGATGGGGAGATGGCAAAACAAAAACATTTACAATATATACCAGAAGCAGAGTTGGGCCATTCAGGACGTCGAGCTCCATCATTCAAACATGGCTGATAAGTTTCTCAACTCCATTCTCCCATCTTTTCCCAGTAACCTTTGATCCCCTTACCAATCAAGAATTTATCTATCTCTGTCTTAAATACACTCAATGATCCGGCCTCCACAGCCTTCTGTGGCAATTAGTTCCAGATTTACCACCCACTGGCTGAAGAAACTCCACCTCATCTCTGTTTTAAATCATCCACAACGATTTGGATGATGTTGATCAGATCTTTCCCTTTTTGTTCATTTGTGCAGTGTGAGTATCACCAGCAAGGCCAGAACATTTATAGAACATAGAGCAACACAGCACGGGAAACAGGCCCTTCGGCCCAACAAGCCCGCGCCGCCATCCTAACGTCTTAATGGCATATAGAGACCAATAATAGGGACAATTTCTTACCCAATCAGCCTAAGGGCACATTTTTGGGATGTGGCAGGAAACCGGAGCACCCGGAGAACATAGAACACTACAGCACAGAACAGGCCCTTCGGCCTTCGATGTTGCGCCGACCAATATAAAAAGCAATGCCCCTCCAAACTAAACCATTCCCTTCTCTTCCATATACTTATCAACTAACCTCTTAAACGCCACCAAACTTGGCGCATCTACAACTGCTGCAGGCAGGGCATTCCACTCCCGAACCACCCTTTGGGTAAAGAACCTACCTCTGATATCCGTCCTATAACTATCACCCCTTAATTTAAAGCTGTGTCCCCTCGTGCTAGCTTTCTCCATCCTAGGAAAAAGGCTATCACTGTCCACCCTATCTAAACCTCTAATCATCTTATATGTTTCAATAAGGTCTCCTCTTAGCCGCCTTCTTTCTAACGAAAACAACTTCAAATCCCTCAGCCTCTCTTCATAAGACCTGCCTTCCATACCAGGCAACATCCTGGTAAACCTCCTCTGTACCCTCTCCAATGCCTCCACATCTTTCTTATAATGCGGGGACCAGAACTGCACACAATACTCCAAGTGCGGCCGCACTAGAGTTTTGTACAGTTGCAACATGACGTTGCGGCTCCGAAATTCAATCCCCCTACCAATAAAAGCTAAGACTCCATATGCCTTCTTAACAACCTTATCGACTTGACTGCCTACTTTCAGGGATCTATGCACATATACACCAAGATCCCTCTGTTCATCAACACTATTAAGAATCCTACCATTAGCTCTATACTCTACACATTTATTATTCCTGCCAAAGTGCATTACCTCACACTTTTCCACATTAAACTCCATTTGCCACCTCTCGGCCCAGCTCTGCAACTTGTCCAAGTCTCTCTGCAAACTATAACACCCCTCTTCACTATCTACCACTCCACCGACTTTAGTGTCATCTGCAAATTTACTAATCCATCCCTCAATACCCTCATCCAGATCATTTATAAAAATTACAAACAGCAGGGGCCCCAAAACAGACCCCTGAGGTACACCACTTGTCACCGAACTCCACGATGAATATCTCCCATCAACCACCACTCTCTGTCTTCTATCTGCTAGCCAATTCCTAATCCAATTAGCTAAATCACCCTCTATCCCATACATCTGCATTTTCTGCAGAAGTCTTCCATGGGCCACCTTATCAAACGCCTTACTAAAGTCCATATATACCACATCAACCGCCTTACCCCCATCCACCTCTTTGGTCACTTTTTCAAAAAACTCAATGAGGTTAGTAAGGCACGACCTACCCTTCACAAAACCATGCTGACTATCCCCAATCAATTCATTTCTCTCTAAATAACTATAAATCCTATCCCTAATAATTCTCTCCAATACTTTGCCCACAACAGAAGTAAGACTCACTGGCCTATAATTCCCTGGAAGGTCTCTCTTCCCCTTCTTGAACAACGGGACCACATTCGCTATCCTCCAGTCCTCCGGAACCACACCCGTAACCAACGAGGACCTGAAGATCAGAGCCAGAGGCTCTGCAATCTCCTCTCTTGCCTCCCAGAGAATCCTAGGGTAAATCCCGTCCGGCCCAGGGGACTTATCCAACTTCAAACCCTCGATAATATCTAGCACATCCTCCCTATCTACTTCAATACTTTCCAGTTTGCAACCCTGTACCTCAGTGTTCTCCATAACTACATTTACATCACCCTGCGTGAATACCGAAGAGAAATATTTATTCAGTGCCTCTCCAATCTCTTCAGGCTCCACGCACAACTTCCCACTGCTGTCTATGACTGGCCCTAATCTTGTCCTAACCAATCTTCTATTCTTAACATATCTAAAGAAAGCTTTAGGATTCTCCTTAATCCTATCAGCCAAAGTCTTCTCGTGTCCCCTCTTAGCTCTCCTCAATTCACTCTTTAGCTCCCTCCTGGCTAATCTAAAGCTATCCATTGCACTAACTGAGCCTTCAAGCCTCATCCTGACATAAGCCTCCTTTTTCCTTTTATTTCCAAATCATCCCCATCCACAACAGTCCCCTTTACCCTGTGGCTGTGCCCTCAGATCCCAGTCTTGCCTCCCAATGGGAACATCTTCTCCGTGTCCACTCTACCCAGGCCTTTCAATATTCTGCAAGTTTCAACAAGATCCCCTCCCCTTATCATTCGAAACTCCATCAAGTATATTGAGATTATGATATGCAATTAAATAAAATCTGAGTATTGTGTAGAAAAAAATTACGCTAGGTGTTTGGCATACTTCAGTGTCAGAAGTAAAAATAAAATGACTGATTGTGATATGAAACAACGTGGCACAAGTCTCTTGTGTTAACCTCTGTAAGGAACAGAGCTGCTGCATTTCATAACTCACACATGTATATGTAAAAATGCAAATTCTTACAATTGATTGGCTCAGATGTCATATTCAAAAATTTGTAATATTTAAAATATTCAAAATCAGACAGGAACTCTACACATTAAAAAAGACATTTCAGAGAATAATAAAGATATTAAAGGGTAGTTCAAAGAAGCATGATTAAACTTTGTGCAAAATTGTCACCTTGGAGGATTGTAATTATTATTTTTACAGTGTAAGCTGAGTTTCTCTGTAAGGCAGGGACTGCAGCTGAAATTCATACCTGGGGGAGACAACCAGATCTGAAATTTACAGAATGCTTTAGTTAGAGCCCGTCCTCACAATACCCTCCCGCCCACACTCCCCACTACCCCTCCCCGCCTCCATTTCGCACACACTGCCCGCACTCCCCACCCCTTCGTCCGCACTCCCCACCCCTCTGGCCGCGCTCCCCACCTCTCTGGCCGCACTCCCACCCCCCGCCTGCACTCCCAAACCCCCCCGCCGCCGCACTCACCCACCCCCCCCCACACTCCCAACCCCCCCCCCCCACCCCCCCCACCCGCACTCCCAACCCCCCCCTGTTCGCACCAGCCCCCCCCCGCTTCCTACCCCCCCGGCTTGCACTCCTACCCCTATGCACGTGCTCCCACCATCCCCGCCCATGCTCTCATCATCCCTGCCACACTTCCACACACCTGCCCGCACTCCTACCCCGACCCGCCTGCACTCCCATCCCCCTGCTCGCTCTCAAGCCCCCCCACACAGCCTGCAGTCCCTCCCCCAGTCCGCATTCCCTCCTCTCACCCACATTTCCCATCGTCCTGCCAACCCCTCCCCCCGCCTGTACTTTCAGACACCCACCCGCACTCTCCCCTCACCCCAGCCACACTCTCCCCTCACCCCACCCGCACTCTCCCCTACCCCCCCCCAACTACCTGCAATCCCCCCCTCACCCACCCACAGTGCCTCCCATCCACCCACACATCCCCAGCACCCTCCAACATTCTGCATTCCCCCTGCCCGCCCACTCACGACCCGCCCACCCGTGTTCTCCTTTCACCCACCCAGACTCTCCCCTAGCCCCCACACACCTCTCTCACTAACCTGCACCCCCCTCACCTACCTTCTTAAAAACTTTGTATCTTCCGAGTTGTAGGTTGACCAGCTTGTGTATAAATAAGATCCTTGTGTTGACCATCACCTCATCTCTGGATTCGGTACTGTGCTGGGGATTTTACCTCCCTGCCCTCCACGGGATGCAGGGTGGGTGAGGGGTGGATCTTGGATGGGTCCGTTGCAGGATTTTATGGTTTCGAGAGAGCGAGGCCATGAAATTTCACCCACTGAGTTTCTTTTAATGCTTTTACATGAAGTCCTGAGCACTCGTTGACCATCCCTAATTACAGATGCAGAACAAGCTCTGCACAAAGAAAATGAAAAAAATCCAGTGATTAACATGGAAACGAGCATTCAAAACCAATTTACTAACCTCTAATCCTTAGCTGGATTCCTTCAAGATGTGTTTAAGTCAGGAAGAGACAGGTAGCAAAACATTGTACCTGTGCTCCAGATCGCTCACAAACAGTGAACGATACTGAGGAATATTTATTAGTATTGAAAAGAAAGGAAAAAACCGATTGGAAGAGTGGAACTTCTCACGCTGTTTCAAAAATATATAACTTGCTAATTACCTAAAGCATTGAGGATTAATACTGTTTATGGAGCTTGCTGTTGTTCTCCACAACCCATCTATCCAGAACCATACAAAGACCAGGACTCTCCCAAATACACATGGATTTGAGTGCCTTATGTTTTTGATATTCCCATAACACAGTTTTACAGGTAATCCTCTCTTTTTTTGTACAGAATGGTTCCAGTGAGAAGCGCGAGGTTCGCCAGTTCCAGTTCACAGCGTGGCCGGACCACGGAGTTCCAGAGTATCCGACCCCTTTCCTCGCTTTCCTAAGGAGAGTGAAGACCTGCAATCCCCCCGATGCTGGACCAGTGGTGGTGCACTGCAGGTAGGACCACTGGCTTCTATTGGAAACCATTCTCCAGCCATTACACCTCAGAACTGATCTCCATTTTATGTTTCCAGCCCTTACACCTCAGAACAGATCACAATTAAATCATTGCTTCGAATAACATGAGTGTGGTCCAGTAGTTGAGTGTTGAGCTTTTAAACCAAAACTCTCCCTGCACCAAATCCCTTTTTGTTCTTTTGACCAAAGATCCAACTTGAAAATATTTTTATATTCATTTGTGGGACATGGGTGTTGCTGGCTGGCCAGCATATATTGCCCAAGTGCATTTGAAAGTCACACTGCTGTGGTTCTGGAGTCATCTGTAGGCCAAACCAGGTAAGGATGGCAGATTTCCTTCCTTAATGGACATTAGTGAACCAGATGGGTTTTTCCACCAATCGACAGTGGTTTCGTGGCCATTGAGTAGACTTTTAATCCCAGATATTATTCATATTCCACCCTCTGCCACGGCAGAATTCGAACCAGGATCCTCAGAACATTAGCTGGATTAACAGTCTAGCGATAATATCACTAGGCCCTCAGTGTCTCTATGGCCTGGAGCAGATGTAAATGTGTACCAGTATAGCTGGGAAGTCAGTATGAGCCCTGTGTTAGAATTCCTGGTTAGGAGCTGCTGAAGGAGAACAAGCAACCTCATAGCCATCCCATAATGATGGGTAGCCCCAGCCAATGAGGTTAGACATAGCACCCTTAACCAACTCCTGATTAAATATTGACCACACTCAACAGCGAGCTACATCTGTACTTTTTTTTTCAAATGAAAGATGTGTTGGAAAATTTAACATTTGTTCTTGAGCGTGATCACCATACAGTACTTAGTGGTCAGAAGAAGATAGAAACACGTCTTACTCTGCCCCGTCTCATTCCAGCATCCCAAATCTGTCATTATCTTGGCCACTTGAACCGGTGTTGACTATCTTTTCTATCTGAATAAATACGTATATAAACTTGTGTTTCATTCTTGGCCATATGGATAACTGAGTTTAGGCATGCTTATTCTGATCTTTTGTGCTAATGACAAAATTCAGTCCAAACTAAATCCAACCTGCGCTGCTGCATTTTCCAAGCGCAGAACAGAATTTTTTTTTAAAGACCAAATAGATTTGCTCCATTTCCCGGCCCAATGGTTACTTGGTGAGAATTGAGTCTTTGTTACAGGCCTGTCAATTCTCATTTATTAGGAATAAATAAATTTGTAGAGCAGAAGGATCTTGGAGTCCGGGTCCATAGGACTCTTAAATCGACCTCGCAGGTGGAGGAAGTGGTCAAGAAGGCGTATGGTGTACTGGCCTTCATTAATCGAGGAACTGAGTTTAGGAGTCAGGAGGTAATGATGCAGCTTTATAAGACCCTTGTCAGACCCCACTTGGAGTATTGTGCGCAGTTCTGGTCGCCTCATTATAGGAAGGATGTTGAAGCTATTGAAAGAGTGCAGAGAAGATTTACAAGGATGCTGCCTGGATTGGGAGGCATGCCTTATGAAGATAGGTTGAGGGAGCTGGGACTCTTCTCCCTGGAGAGACGTAGGTTGAGAGGCGACCTGATAGAGGTTTATGAAATGTTGAAAGGAATAGATAAGGTGGATTCTCAGAGACTATTTCCCCGAGCTGAAATGGTCATTACGAGAGGACACAGATTTAAGGTGCAAGGAAACAAATACAGAGGGGATGTTAGGGGTAAGTTTTTCACTCAGAGGGTGGTGAGTGAATGGAATCAGCGGCCGTCGGAGGTGGTAGAGGCAAACTCGCTGGGGTCTCTTAAAAGACTTCTGGATGAGTATATGGGAACTAATGGGATAGGGGGTTATAGATAGGTCTGTGGATTGGTCGGTATAGATGTGATCGGCGCAACTCGTGGGCCGAAGTGCCTGTTTGTGCAGTAGTGTTCTATGTTCTATGTTAATGGTCATTTTAGATTAAATATCATAAAGGATCCCTAAAGTACGGAAGATAACCATTCAGCCTATTGCACCGAACACCAACAGCATCCCACCCCGACCCTAACTCCGTAACCCCACATATTTACCCCACCAATTCCCCCCCAACCTACACATCCTGGGACTCTTTGGGTCAATTTATCATGGCCAGTCCGCCCAATCTACGTATCTTTGGAGTGTGGGAGGAAACTGGAGCACTCAGAGGATCCCATGCAGACACAGGGAGAATGTGCAAACTGCACACGGACAGTCACCCAAGCTGGGAATTGAACCAGGGTCCCTGGCACTGTGAGGCAGCAGTGTTAATCATTGTGCCAGCGTGCCACCCTTCACTTGGAAAACAAGCACAGTTCCATTTGTTTAAAGGTTTTTGTAGGCCTTGATCATCCTCCTTATGCCTGGCATTTAATCGATCAGCCAAAATTTGCTCATAAACCCACTGTTCATCAGCAAGGCCAGGCAATCGGTAGGTAAACTCATAGGCAGCACACTTGCACAGTGGTTAGCACTGATGCTTCACAGCTCCAGGGTCCTGGGTGTGATTCCTGGCTTGAGTCACTGTCTGTGTGGAGTTTGCACATTCTCCCCATGTCTGCATAGGTTTCCTCCAGGTGCTCCGGTTTCCTCCCATAGTCCAAAGATATGCATGGTAACTTGCCCCTTAGAGTCATAAGATGTATAGGTTAGAGGGATTAGTGGGTAAATATGTAGGGATATGGAGGTAGGGTCTGGTTGTGCAAACTCAATGGGCTGAATGGCCTCTTTCTGCACTGCAGGGTTTCTATGATCTATAATAAACTCTTTCCTGATGGAGCTGTTGGACCTTGTTCAACATCAAGAATCTGATGGATTTGTCATGAGGCTAGCCCATTGACACCAGCCCCAATTGTGATCTAAAGAATAAATAGTGCAAAACAGGGTCCTATAGAGAACAAAGTGTGCATCACCACTGAACCATTTCTATGAATCTTTCAGTGCTGGAGTTGGTCGAACTGGCTGCTTCATCGTCATTGATGCCATGCTTGAGAGAATAAAACACGAGAAGACTGTTGACATCTATGGCCATGTGACGCTGATGAGATCACAACGGAACTACATGGTACAGACAGAGGATCAGTACATTTTTATCCATGATGCATTGCTGGAAGCAGTGGCTTGTGGGACCACAGAGGTGATGGCCAGGAACTTGTTCTCTTACATTCAGAAACTCACACAGATTGAGACGGGAGAGCACGTCACGGGAATGGAGCTAGAGTTCAAGGTAAGAGGACTAACTGCATCATTTTGGTAGGCTAAGGCATGCGTGTATCTACTGCTGGTAGGCAGATACACTGCAGGATTTGGAGAGAAAACATTTCTAATTGTTAGTAATATCAATCCTACCATTCTATATCTCACCCACTACCATTCCCTAAGATTGAGGTGATTTATCATAGAATCCCTACATTGCAGAAGGAGGCCATTTCGTCCATCAAGTCTGCACTGACCACAATCCCACCCAAGCCCTATTCCCACAATCCCTGCTAATCCCCTGACACTCAGGTCAGTTTAGCATGACCAATCAACCTAACCCGCACGTCTTTGGACTGTGGGAGGAAACCAGAGCATCCGGGGGGAAACCCACACAGACACAGAGAGAATGTGCAAACTCCACACAGTTACCTGAGGCTGGAATTGAACCCAGGTCCCTGGCATTGTGAGACAGCAGCGCTAACCACTGTGCCACCGCGCCGCCCATTGAAGGTAGACAATGGGGATTTCGTCCACTGACTGGAGTGATGGCAAGAATGCTGCATCACCTTTTTAAGGATCTCAATTTGGTAGCAAGCTGGGAAGGCCTCCATGAAGTCTTAGAACATAGAACAGTATAGAAGAGGAACTGGCCCTTCAGCCCACGATGTTGTGCCAAACACAACACTAAATTAAACGAATCTGCCCACTCTTGGTCACTATCACTGTATTCCTTGCACATTCATGTGCTGATCTATAAGCCCCCTAAATGCCCCTATTGTTGTTGCTGCACCACCACTCCTGGCAACGCGTGCTACACACCTACCAGTCTCTACATAAAAAAATTTGCTTCTCACATCTCCTTTAAACGCCCCACTCTCACCTTAAGTGCACACCCCTGAGTATTAGATATTTCAATTCTGGAAAGAAGATTCTGATGTTAACCCTATCTATGCCTCTCATAATTTTTTAGACTTCTATCAGGTCTCTCCTCAGATCCGCCATTCCAGAGAAAACAAATCTGGTTTTTCCAGCCTCTCCTTAAAGCTCTCATCCTCTAATCCAAGCAGAATCCTGATAAAACTCTTCTGCACCCTCTCCAAAGCCTCCACATCCTTCCTGTAATGTGGCGACTAGAATTGAACGCAATGCTGACCTAACCAGAGTTTTATAAAGCTGCAACATGACACCCTGACTCCTGTACTCAATACCCTGACCCATAAAGGCACACACTCCATTGCCTTTTTTACCACCCTATCGACTTGTGTGGCCAATTTCAATTTCTGCCAGAGTTCATCAGGGCAGAGACTTCCTGCCCAATTAAATGCCACTACCAAACTCACCGTAGTGGGGAGGGGGGGGCATTAAATTCTGCCCTTGGACTCCACTGTGTTTAAGATTCTAACGATGATTAATTGCCTCCCATTACTTTACCCTTTGATCTGAGTCCAGAAAGTGAAAGAGGACATTCCAGTCCAGCCCAATGCAATCTTCATCTGATATATACCCTTTTGCCAGAAGACGCAGGGGAACACTTCTTGGAATCCTACAGTGTAGAAAGAGGCCATTCGGCCCATTGAGCCTGCACCAACCACAATCCTTTCCAAGCCCTACTCCCATGCACTTACCCTAACTAGTCTCTCTGACACTCAGGGGAAATTTAGCATGGCCAATCCACCTAACCTGCACGTCTTTGGACTATGGGAGGAAACCGGAGGAAGCCCACGCAGACATCAGGAAAATGTGCAAACTCTCAAGACCCAAGCTGGAATTGAACCCAGGTCCCTGGCGCTGTGAGGCAGCAGTACGAACCAATATGCCAACCCGAGTCATTGTCATTGGGAAAGCTATAGCTGAGTTTTCTGCTCCATGGTACAGGGATACCAGGACTCAATATTATGGCTTCACTAACACCATGGCTAAATTCAGCTGACTCAGAACAATCTGACAGGCAAACTTAATATTTAGCCTTCTTCAAAATGTACACCTTCATAAGCTGTGGATATCACTGGCTAGGGCAGCATTTATCGTCCATCCTTAATTGCCTCTTGGGAAGGTAGTGGTGAACTGCCCTTTGAATTATATCCGCGAAGGAACGGTGATATATTTCCAGGTCAGGAATGGTGAGTGGATTGGAGAGGAACCTGCAGGCAATGGTATTCCCATGCATCTGCTGCCCTTGCCCTTCTAGGAGTTGGAGGTCATGGGTTTGGAAGGTGCTTTCATAGGTGTCCTGTTGAGTTGCTGCAAACAATACTGTTCTTGCCCTTCATAGCGAGAGGATTTGAGTATAAGATAGGGATGTTTTACTGCAATTGTATGGGGTGTTGGTGAGGCCACACATGGAGTGTCGTGTGCAGTTTTGGTGTCTGAGGGAGGATGTCCTTGCTACAGAGGGAGTGCAGCAAAGGCTGATCCCTGGGATAGCAGGTCTGTCATATGAGGAAAGATTAAGTTGGTTAGGATTACATTCATTAGAGATTAGAAGTGCGAGACAGGATCTCATAGAAACTTATAAATCTAACAGGATTAGACAGGAACTGAAGAGATTAAGGAATATGGGAGGGAAGGAGGATTGGGATATTGAATCAGCCACGATCGAAATGAATGGTGGAGCAGGCTTGAAGGGCTGAATGGCCCACTCCTGCTTCGTGTTTCTATGTTTACTTCAGTCAAGGCCCCCTCACGCTCTTAAATTCCAGTTTAATGATTAAACTTGTCACCGAGACTTTTTATAAATGTATTGATTCATGGGATGTGGTGTCGCTGGCATTTATTGCCCATCTTGAATTGCCCTTGAGAAGCGGTGATGAGCTTCCTTCTTGGACTCGCTGCAGCGTAGGTACAGCCCAGTGCTGCTAGGGATGGGAGATTTCAGCTCAGCAAAAAACAGTAGGTACAGGGACGTTAACGCTACTTAGCACACTGTTTATTTAATATAGATTGCAGTTATCGATTTTTAAAAGCCTGTAGCAACCTTCTTGAAATGGAGAGTGATGATTAAATCAGATATACATGTGTCCTTGTTGACTAATCCTGACAGTGGTATTGGAAAGAAACAATAAATAAACTTAGGGGGGGACACAGTGGCGCAGTATTTTACGCTGCTGTCTCACAGCACCAGGGACCCAAGTTCAATTCCTGCCTTGGGTCACTGTCACTGCGGAGTTTGTACATTCTCCCTGTGCCGGCATGGAGGAGGGGCGGAGAGATAAGGGGGTCAGTAATGTTGTGGGGGTGGGGCAATATCTGTGGGGGTGAGGGGAAGGCATTATCCAGCCCGGGAGGGATGTGGCAGGGGAGCCGCATTCTATCATTTTTTTCCTACACATGTGCAGTTGGAGGCGCCAATCAGAGGGTTTTGGGCATGTTAAGCCCCACCCACAGGCTTCTGCAGCGTAATTCAGAATCGCTGATACTTTTGCAGGCAGAGTGCATAGGGGGGTGCCTGAGAACGGGCCTAAAATTCAGATATGAAACACTCCCGCTTTCGAGTCCACTCAGCACTTAGAATCAAAATAGGGCCCTTAGTGTCGGGGGGAATTAGCAAGGTAAATGAAGGTTGTGGGAATAGGGCCTGGGTCAGTATAGACTCAATGGGCCAAATGGCCTCCTTCTGTACTGTAGGAATTCTATAGCACCATGTCCTGAAACATCTCAAAATGCTCCATGGGCAATGAAGAGCATTTCAAGTGCAGCATTCTTGTAATGTAGGGAACACAGCAGTTAATTTGTGCACAGCAAGTGTCCTTGTTGCGACAATGACATAAATAGGGATATCATCATGTGTCAGTTGGGGACACATGTTGGCCAGAACACCAGGAGACCTCACCTGTTGCTCCATAATCGTGCCGTGAGATTACTTATATTCACTCGAGAAGCCACACGAGGCCTTGATTCAGTTTCTAACCCAAAAGGTGACACTTCCACCAATTCTACAGTCCCTCGGTACTGCGCTGGAGTTTCAGCTTGATCAAATGTCCTCTAAGCAACATCTATTTCTGATAGATGTTGGTGAGGGAGAAATATTGGTTGCAAATTGTGTGCGCCAAGAACTCTTCCTCCTCCATCTGAACAGGTTAAACAAACCTTAGTTTAATATCTGGCCTAAAAGAGGTCATAAAATCTCTACAGTGCAGAAGAGGCCATTTGGCCCATCACACTTACACCAAATCTCCTACTGAGCATCTTTCCCATGCCCTACCTCCAGCCCTATCTATGTAACCACAACCAACCACCCCTCCTTCCAAATTTCCCATGGCCAATTCATCTAGCCTACATTTCTTGAGACACTACGGGGCAATTTAGCATGGCCAATCCACCTAACCTGCACATAAATGGACTGTGGGAGGAAACTGGAGCATCTGGAGGAAACCCATGCAGACACAGGAAGCATGTGCATATTTCCACACAGACAGTTGCCTAAAGGCTGGGATTGAACCGGGGTCACAGTGCTAACCACTGTGTCACCGTGCCACTCAATCTCCAACAATGCAGCACTCCCTCAATACTGCACTGAAATGTCCACTCAGGCTCAGGTATTCAAAAGGGCGTTTGTACCCATCACCACCTGGCTCACACATGTGCTACTAACTAGTTAAGAGTGAATATGAATGGGTTAACTGGTAAAATATTAGATTGTATAAACGATATTGCCACTTGAATCTTTCAGGCCTCAAGCTCAGAAAAACATTGCTTTTGGTTTGTGGCATTATCCTTTGGTCAGAACAGCAACCCTGTGGCCACCACGAGTGAGCTTAGCAATTTTGTGTCATGCTCAGGAGAACTTTCTGTTATTTTGAACCAAAAATCACTTGGAATTGAGTCGCGACAACTCCAACTGGACTCACCCAGGACCCTTGAAGTTTAGGGCATGCCACAGAGATGGCCCATATTCCAATCTGTGAATGCTCCTTATCATCATCCTCCCAACAATATCCTTCCTTAAATGTAATTTTTATTTGATAAAAGAAGTTGTTGGCTTATTTTCAGAAGGTAAGAAATCTGCGCACCTCAGATGCAGAACGTGGGATGTCAAATTGAATGAAATATAGGTGTGCATATGTTGGAGCGGTTAATGTGAGATACAGTTGTCTGGTCACTGTATGATTAATTTGCTCATTTATAGTCGTTATTCGCTCTCTGATTTTGCTGGGGTTGGTTTAGCTCAGTTGGCTGAACAGCTGGTTCATGATGCAGAGCGATGCCAACAGCTTGGGTTCAATTCTTGTACCAACTGAGATTATTCATAAAGGCCCTGCCTCCTTCTCAGCCTTGTCCCTCGCCCCAAGGTGTGGTGCTCCTCAGATTAAATCACCACCAGTCAGCTCCCCTTTCCTCCCCTCTTCCCAACCAACCCACCCAAAGAGGGGAACAGCCTATGGTCATCTGAAATTATGGTGACTTTACCTTTAGTACTTATTTAACAAGAGCTGCACTCAGATAGGGACACACTTTTATTTTGTACCTTCTGGTATTTTATTTCCCATCAAAAATCCAACTTGACCCAAACTGACTCCCAATGAGAGACATGACCGATTTAAGCTGACAATTCGAGGTTGAACTGTCCTCTTGAAACTTTGAGCATGACCCAGAGATGTCCATATTCTTGTCTTGGGCTCAATCAAACCAGATCCATGCTGATAGGATGAGACATTTCAGCCCCTCTCGAGCTTGATCTGAGCTTCATCTTAGCCAAAAAGGGTAAGGTGGCCTTTTAAAAAGTTGCTTCCAGTGAAGCCTCCATGTCACCTCATTGGCTTTGACCAAGTAGGGGATCAAAAACTACACTTGATCTTAGCCAAAAGGCATACTCAGACAGAGGCACATTACCACAACCAAGTCCTGTGCACTAGCTAAAATGTCCCTATTGCTATGCTTTCAAAGCGAGGTGTTTAGACAGAAAGATACCACCTTTAAACACATTCGACACACAACCTGGCTCATGGCACTTTCGCTGGGAGAGATAAACAGCAAACAGGAAGTGAAGAAATGTGGAATGAGTACTCGTTCTAACGTGATTGAAGGAAGATTTATTGGTGGTTTGTGTAGGTAGTGAGACTTAGCAAAGCCAGATGATTTTGGAAGGTAATTCCAGGCAGCAAGTATTGAATAAGTGAAAGCGTATTTGGCTGAGAATGGGGCATTAGGGTAAATGAGACAGAGATTCCCTGCAAGCTTCTGAAACCTACCGTCAGGCTCAACTGGGGGCCATCTTGTCCTTTTGGCTAAGATGAAGCTCAGATCAAGCCCAGGAGGAGCTGGAATGTTTCATCCTATCAGCATTGACCTGGTTTGATTGAGCCCAAGACAGGAGTACGGACTGTCTTGTCAGCTTGAATCCATCGAATCTCTCATGTAGGGACACTGTTTGGGCCAAATTGGATTTTTGATTGGAAATAAAGATGGGATTGTGTGGGAAACACTCTTGTGATTTTCCCTAAGGGCCCACTTGAGACCCTAACATGTGTCAATAATCTTTAAAAATTCTTTGATTGGATGTGGGTGTCGCTGGCTTAGCCATCATTTGTTGCCCATCCCTAATTGCCCCTGAATTGAATGGCTTGCTAGACCATTTCAGACTGTGGACCTGGAGTCACATGTAGACTAGACTGGCTAAGGATGCCAGATGGGTATTTACAGCAATTGATGACAGTTTCACGGCCCACCCATTATTGAGATTACCTTTACAATCCAGATTTATGAATTCATAGAATCATAGAACCCTACAGTGCAGAAAGAGGTCCTTCGGCCCATCGAGTCTGCACCGACCACAATCCCACCCAGGTCCTACCCCCATATCCCTACATATTTACCTGCTAATCCCTCTAACATAAGCATCTCAGGACACCAAGGGGCAATTATAGCATGGCCAATCAACCCAACCTGCACATCTTTGGACTGTGGGAGGAAATCGGAGCACCCAGAGGAAACCCACACAGACACGAGGAGAATGTGCAAACTCCATACAGCCCCAAGCCGGGAATCGAACCCAGGTCCCTGGAGCTGTGAAGCAGCAGTGCTAACCACTGTGCTATCGTGCCGCCCTACTAGGAATTGAGTTCAATTCAAATTGCATCAGTTGTGGTAGTGGGATTTGAACCCATAGTCCCGGAGCATTAGCAAATGCCTCACCTCTGAGTTACTAGTCTCATGGCACTGCCACTGCACCACCAGCTCTTGAAGACTCATGAGCTTTACCAGCCCCAGACCACTTCGGCAAAGAATAATGAGTCCATTTGGTGAATCATAGATCAGGCCTCAAGACCAGCATAGCATATCTGGATTCAAATCATTTTTACTTTAATTATTAGGACTATTTTCTGTGATTGAGTTTGGTTGACACGACATTAGTAGGAGAGGAGCTCAGGGATTTTAATATCAGCTGCCCTTTGGTACCTCCCATGAGATCAATCCCCATCATGTACGCAAAGACTCACCCACAAGAAGAGCTTGTTTGATTCCAACATTGTAAAATATCCTTAAGGTACTTCACTAGGTCATTCTTAAATAAATTCTAGCACCGAGTCACATGAAGAATCATAGAAGAGTAGAATCCTACAGTGCAGAAGGAGGCCATTCGGCCCATTGAGTCTGCACCGATCACAATCCCACCAAGGCCCTATCCCCGTAACCTCATGCATTTACCCTATTAATCCATCTGTTACTAAGGGGCAATTTAGCACATCTTTCAGACTGTGAGAGGAAACTGGAGAAAACCCACACAGACATGGAGAGAATGTGCAAAATTTGCACACACAGTGACCCAAGCCAGGAATCGAATGTGGAGGTCCCTGCCACTGTGAGGCAGTAGTGCTACCCTCTGTGCCACCGTGGCGCCAGAGGTATGAAGAACACTGACAAAGGGGCAAGATTTAAGGAGCATGTTAAAAGAGAACCGAGGTAAGCCTAAAGATGTAGGAAGGAAATTCCTGTGCTTAGAACTGAGGCAGTAGTGTAGCAAAGAAGGTCAGAGATACGCTAGAAGAGGGTTTGATCCTAAACCCAGATAACAGTTCGGGAGTGGGGAATGTGGACTGATTCATGTTTCCCTCCCT
The DNA here is from genome assembly GCA_024679065.1 of Sphyrna mokarran. Classification (NCBI taxonomy): domain Eukaryota; kingdom Metazoa; phylum Chordata; class Chondrichthyes; order Carcharhiniformes; family Carcharhinidae; genus Sphyrna; species Sphyrna mokarran. Next base: position 35,120,676 of record JAGIQG010000026.1, read on the forward strand.
CCTTTCCCGAGGGAAAGCAGTGTCCTCGGGGAAACTGGGAGATAAGTGTGGGGATGAGGGTGCTCGCTAGGGAGGTTACTGTGTGATCTGAAAACCTATATTAACAAAACCACATGAGCGAGCAAGCTGGAATAACAATTTAACCAGTTTAGTCAACTGGAATCAAAACAGTCAACAGAAGATCAATATTATTGATTTCCAATTGCTGCAGCTATTTGTCACCAGCAGTGATTCAGGCAGCTGATTACTGCAGCAAGATCATCATGCTTGAGGCCAAACGGTGAGCCAAAAGATTCCCAAAACTGGGTTGAAACCAACCCTTTAGCCGTTACTGCCTGAAATCGTGATTTATGCCCAGAGGAAAGATTGCAGTCAAGCCTTAGCTCAGTGAATTAGACACTTGTCGAGTTATGTTTCCACCCCAAATACAATGGTAAATAATTTCAGTCCCTTAGGCCGAAGGTGTCCAGGTCTTTTATTTTCATTAAGCACTCGGGTACACGTCATGGTGCCTGAACTTCGATACAATTCAGGGACCATCGGTATCCTGTAGACAACATGTAGCTTGTGGAAATGTATGCAGCCTGTAGACTACCTGTAGCCTGCATGTAGGCTGCCTATTGAATATATGTAACCAGGCATGTAACCTGTAGGCTGCCTATTGAATATATGTGGTTTAGATCACATGTAGGCCACGTGTAGCCTGTGTATCACATGTAGTCTGTAGGCTGCCTGTAGGCCACATATTGCTGTAGGCCATCTGTGGACCACATGCAGTCTATAAGCTGCCTGTAGACTGCAGATTGCATGTAGCCTGTAGGCTGCCTGTCGACCACCTGTAGGCTAAAGGCTGCCTACAAGATGTATGTAGTTTAGACCACGTGAAGCCTGTATACCACATGTTGTCTGTAGGCTGCATATAGACCACATGTTGCTATAGGCCACCTGTGGACCACATGTAGCCTATAAGCTGCCTATACACTGCATGTAGCCTGTAGGCTGCCTGTAGACCACATGTAACCTGGAGACTGCATGTAACCTAGAGACTACAATTTGAATACTTTTGCAATGAGGCTTCTGTCTTCTTTAGGAGCCAAAGCACGTGTGTGAAGACATCCTCCCCCTCTCCCCCATCACCCTATTCAAGATTTTCCTATCTGAGGAGAGAGCTAACCATGAGTACGCACAGCAGATGAAACTGTTTGCATGGGGTAAGGGGGCCGAGGAAGTGGAGGAGGAGGAGAGTTTAGGTTGTGATTATGTGTCCTTTCCATTGTTAGTGGCCCAGTTTAACTGGAGTAATTTTTAAGCCGAGCTGGGGGAATGTGTTGTCGCTTTTACACACCCCTGGGGCAGCTGGGGTCAGGCTGATAACGGAAATACTGCAGAGTAGGTCGCTTGGCTGGCAGGACGAGGTAGATTTGATTTGATTTATTGTTGTCATGTGTATTAGTGTGGTGGAAAGTGTCGTTGAAAGGGAGAAGGGAGCCTTTAACATGAAGCCGGACATATCACTTGATGCCTCTGACTGCCCTCATTCTCCTTCTGCTCTTTTTTTTCAGCGCCTGGCCAATTCCAAAGCTCACACATCCAGATTCATAAGTGCCAATCTTCCATGTAATAAGTTCAAGAACCGCCTTGTCAACATTATGCCGTATGAGACAACAAGAGTGTGTCTCCAGCCAATCCGCGGGGTGGAGGGCTCTGATTATATCAATGCTAGCTTTATTGATGGTTACAGGTAAGTGCTTGCACGGGGGAAACCGCTAGTGCTGACTATATGCCACGATTCTTCATTAGCGCTGTACATTTACAGAGAAACCATCTGCTGTGCGGTTCAATGCACAGTTGTAGCAACAGGAGATTGTCTTTTTAGATTCTAAACGATTTCACACCATTATTAATAGGTTGGACGTGTTGGCCAACATGTTCCATAGTGGGGAAAACTGTCATCTAGCAAAATAAACTTTTGAGTTAAAGGTGTGGAGTCTTAATGACAGTCAGTCTGCGACTTTATAAACTGCAACTGCTGCTGAGCAAAGATCCATTACTTAATTAACCCAATGCAAAAGAGACCTGTATGCTGTGAATGATCCGGTGTTGCCAGTGGCTTGCATAGTGATATCACTCGGCCAGTATTTGCAGCACTGCGGTATCTTTGCCCATGTGATATTTTTCTTACATATGACTCCAAGCTGTTATTTGGAATGCAGTGCATCACCAACCGTACAAGTGGTTAGCACTGCTGCCTCACAGCTCCAGGGACCTGGGTTCAATTCCCAGCTTGGGTCACGGTCTGTACATTCTTCCCGTGTCTGTGTGGGCTTCCGCCGGGTGCTCCGGTTTCCTCCCACAGTCCAAAGATGTGCGGGTTAGGTTGATTGGCCAGGCTAAGTTACCTCTTAGTGTCCTGGGATGCATAGATAACAGGGATTAGCGCAGTACATACGTAGGGTTATGCAGATAGGGTCTGGGTGGGAATTGTTTCTGGTGCAGACTCGATGAACCGAATGACTTTCTCCTGCACTGTAGAGATTCTATTCTATGATCTATCCCGTATTGTCCTCTGCTTATCGAGCTGTGCTTCAAGCAGTCATCCTTGAACCAGAAATTCTGAAGTCAGATGTGTCATTCCAGCTGGAAACTGAGTTTTCCTAGTCTGTGAAGCCCAGTGCCACCCAGCCCTTGTCCACCATATCCATCCTTTGATGGTTGCAGATCTTTGTTTAAGACCTATATTCTCCCTTCCCTTGGCCCATTTTAACACATTTTGTACTAAGTGCTGGCAAGTAGGGAGATGTGGCATTTGCTCCTTGGCCTTCTGTTGTCAAATCTCCTTGACCACTTACCAAGGTGTACGATAGTGGCCGGGTTCTGCCTCGATCCCCATCCCTCCATCTCCCTCTTCAGGAAATTCCAGCACTCCTGTAATCAGGAAATCAACAGAAGATCCAACTCACAGTCGTCCAGTACTGCCAATGTTTAATGTTACAGCACCGCCATTTTTTAAAAAACTGCGATGCATGATGGGACAGTTGGCCTTTTCAGCCAGGCCTCTTATTGGAGAGAGATCCAGTCAATAAAATCAGTTTCTTCAAGGAAATTAGTGAAATGTGAAAGTGTGAGTCAGGCAAAGAGTGGATATGATTTTGAGATTTAATATTTTTCAATTATAATCTCTTCAAAACATTTCACAGCTAATGAACAGTGATGAGTTTATGTGGCCCAGATAGAGTCATAGAGTTTTACAGCATGGAAACAGGCCCTTCGGCCCATCTTGTCCATGCCGCCCTTTTTCTTTTTACGACCCCTAAGCTAATCCTAATTGCCCTTATTTGGCCCATATCCCTCCACACCCATCATATCCATGTAACTATCTAAATGTTTTTTAAAAGACAAAACTGTACCCACCTCCACTACTACCTCTGGCAGCTGGTTCCAGACACTCACTACTCTGTGTGAAAAGATTGTCTCTCTGGATACTTCTGTATCTCTCCCTTCTCATCTTAAACCTGTGCCCTCTAGTTTTAGACTCCCCTACCTTTGGGAAAAGATATTGACCATCTAGCTGATCTGTACCCTCATTATTTTATAGACCTCTATAAGATTACTCTTTAGCCTCCTATGCACAAGAGAAAGAAGTCCCAGTCTATCCAGAATCTCCGATACTTTAACTCCAATAATTATATAGGGTGAAGGAATATATCTGAAGCTTGCTTTTCTCTTTAAGCTCAGAACAGCTGAGTGGAGTGTCAGCATCTTTCTGTTTACCCCCACCCCTCCCACCCACCGCCATACCCAACTATTCCAGCTGTGTCCATTGAGCACAACCATCCATCAATTAAACTCAAACAAAGTGACAATTTAAAAGTACAGCCCTTTTAAAAAGTAATTTAAAAAGTACAGCCAGAATTTACTGCCTTGTCCATCTGAGGTTCATCCCCCCTGAGGAGAAGGGAGAACTCGGTTCTGTGAGCCTCACTTACCCTGATTCCAGACTGGGAGTACCGGCAATATTCCAGCAACTGTGACCATTTATAGTTGAGACAATGCCTATCACCTGTCTTTAACAATGCAATTGACTAAACAATGTAATCTCCAGATGATGCAACTGCTGATACAGGAACACAGATAGATAGACAGTGGTTGACTTTGCGGAGGGAGATGTAACTGTGAATGTTAAAGCAATGAAACAGTTATTGAAAAGAATCACCGAAATCTTAATACCCTATCCACAGCACTGATTCTGTTACCACTTCCTTCGATTAATCAGCAGACCCACTGATGTAAGGAGAAATGAATGTGGCAAATTCCAGGGCGATTCCCATTGTTTAAAATCTCTGTTCCTTGCCAGTATTCCGAAGAACACAAAAAACCCATTGGCCAGAATCTTACACTCTCCTTTCACTGGCATGAGCAAGACCTCGGACAGGAATCCAGCCTGTGCCTCGATTGAGTCCTTTAAAGTGGTCAGTTATGAATACTTAGGGGTTGTTTATTGTCCAACTTCAGTTTGTAGACTGGATGAAGGATTGAACTTGCAAAAGAAAGGCTGAAAATCGACAAAGTTAGATCTCATAGAGTGAGAGAATCCTTACAGTGCAAAAGGAGGCCATTCGGCCCATTGAGTCTGTACCAACCACAATCCCACCCCAGCCCAATCCCCATTCATTTACCCTATCTAATCCCTGTGACTCTAAGGGGCGATCTAACGTGACCAATCCATCTAATCCACACATCTTTCAGAATATGGGAAGAAACTCGAGCACTTGTAGGAAACCCATGCAGGCACTGGACAGTATGCAAAGTCCACACAGACAGTGACCCAATCCGGGAATTGAATCCAGGTCCCCGGTGTTGTGAGGCAGCAGTGCTAACCACTGTGTCACCGTGCCGCCTCGGATGGGAAGGGGTAGCTTCTATCAGAAGATACCTTCTGAAGTTGGGTTCTTCCCCTCTTAAGATTTGGTGACAAAACAGACAAAACGTACTGTTCGTAGAGAAGGAAAGGAGAAATGCAGAATGTAATGTTATAGTAATAACTAGAGTGTAGAGAAAGATCAACTTAACACAAGGTAGGTCCATTCAAAAGTCTGACAGCAGCAGGGAGGAAGCTGTTCTTGAGTCGATTGGTACGTGACCTGAGACTTTTGTATCTTTTTCCCGATGGAAGAGAGAATGTTCGGGGTGCATGGGATCCTTAATTATGCTGGTTGCTTTGCCGAGGCAGCGTGAAGTGTAGACAGAGTAAAAATGCTTTGCGTGATAGATTGGGCTACATTCACGACCTTTTGTAGTTTCTCGCAGTCTTGGGCAGCGTAGGAGCCATACTAAGCTGTGATACAACCAGAAAGAATGCTTTCTATGGTGCTCTGTAAAAGTTGGTGAGAGTCGTAACCGACATGCCAAATTCCCTCAGTCTTCTGAGAAAATAGAGGCGTTGGTGGACTTTCTTAACTATAGTTTCAGCATGGGGAAACCAAAACAGATTGGTGGTGTCTGGACACCTAAACAACATGAAATTCTCAATTCTTACTATGTTTCCCATTGATATAGACAGGGGCATGTTCTCCTTATATTTCCTGAAGTCGATGACAATCTCCTTCATTTTGTTGAAAGTGAGGGAGAGATTATTGTTGCCGCATCAGTTCACCAGATTCTCTATCTCATTCCTGTACTTCTGTCTCATCATTGTTTGAGATCCCACCACGGTGGTGGTGTCATCAGCAAACTTGAAAATTGAATTGGAGGGGAATTTGGCCGCACAGTCACAGGTGTATAAGGAGTATAGTAGGGGGCTCAGAACACAGCCTTGGGGGGCACCAGTGTTGAGGATGATCTTAGAGTGTTGCTGCCTATCCTTACTGATTGTGGTCTGTGAGTTCGGAAGTTCAGGATCCAGTCGCAGAGGGAGGTGCTGAGGCCCAGGCCATGGAGTTTAGAGATGAGTTTTGTGGGAAAAATGGTGTTGAAGGCTGAGCTGCAGGAATCTGGCAGAGATGTCCTTGTTATCTAGGGGTTCCAGGTTTGAGTGCAGGGCCAGGGAAATAGTGTTGCAGCGGTAGAAAAATTATAGTGGATCCAGGTAGTCCAGGAGGTTGGAATTGATTTGTGCCATGACTAACCTTTCGAAGAACTTCATAATGATGGATGTCAGAGCTATCAGCCGATAGAGTTAACCTGTGGGGCTGAGTTCACATGTAAGCCAGACTGGCTAATGATGGCAGATTTCCTTCCCTAAAGGGCATTAGTGAACTAAATGGAGGGATTAGTGAACCAAATGGGTTTTTTGCAACGATTGTTAATAGTTAATGAAGTCTCTGTTACTGAGATTGGCTTTCAATTCCAAAATTTCATTGATTGAATTTAACTTCCACCAGCTGCCATTGTGGGATTTATGGGATTTGAACCCGTGTCCCCAAAGCATTAGCCTGGATCTCTGGGTAATTAGTCCAGTAACATTACCACTGCACCACCATAAATTTCCCAAAGCATTTTCACATGTGGCAGAGGCAAAATCGGGTCTATGAAGAAAGTTTTGCTCTAACTTTCCCAGGTCAGAATGTCTCTGCTCTTGACATTAGCTAGGCAGATCTCAAACTCGGTGCAAAGCTGGGGTTGACCTGCCTTATATGTTGCCCGTGTATCTGAAAATGTTAAGCGAGTGCATGGTGGATGTAGCATTCCCATCCATCAGGAAGCAGGGCATAGCTCAGCTTTACTCTGTTTGAGGGTCGGGGGCAGGCTTGTGTGCCAGTTAGGGCAGAGTTGGCTGGTGTGTAGGGTTTCTGGTCAAGATAGCTCTCACTGGAAGAATGCTTGCAAATGCCACTGGAGCATGCATAGTGCCAATGCCTCAACAAAAGGCAACAACATGCTGGGAAAGGCTCCTCAGGCTCCCGGGTAAACAGAAGAGTGCAGCGGGGTGGGGGGGTGCATTGGGCTAAGCAGTCCATTAGCACAAAAAGTGTAAGCAACATACCTTCTCTTGGGTGATCTGCCAAAGTTCATTCATCAACCCTGGAAGCCTCCTAGACAATTCCGAGGCATTGGCCAACCTAACTGTGGATAGTGCGTCTTTACTAGGCAGCAGGACTGACAGATTCCCAAAAAAAGAAATTCTGGACGGAGAAACAAAGAATTAATCTTCAACAGAAACGCTTCACTGCCCGCCCCTGGTAGAATGAGGAACAGAGAGCAAAACAAATCAGTATGATCACCCAAGCAGCCATCGTCAGGTCAAACTAATTAGCAGTCATCCCACAGTTTAGCAGTTAGCCACCTGTCCTTTAAACTGGAAGTTGAATAAGTACCAACTGTGGAAGAAGCGCTAAGTATAAGTGTGCTCTGCGCTGGCAGCTTATGGGTTCTCACACAGTGCCCCTGACAGTATACGGAGCAGTGCCATTCCATGGACTACATAACCTGGGCATTCTCCAGCTACCCCAGTGCTTCCTGTGCGTCGCCAGCAGTCCTGGAGCAGAAAGATTAATCTTCTCACCAGATAGTCAGAGCACAAATTAAAATAAAAACCTGCAATCTCTGTTCGCGCCGAGACAGAGCAGAAGGCAGTTGGCAGAAACTGCAAACCAGCAGTACAGGAGGCGCTGCATCTGACGCAGTCACTTCTTCTCTCTGCTCAAATGTCATTAGACAATCTGATCCTTGGGGCTGGATTTTCATCGTTAGGGCAGGGAGCTCAAACTTGTCAACTCTGCTGACCTCCTCAGTATTAAGATCCCCGTTGGATCCAATTTTCACTCTGCGGAGACAAATACGGGATAGAGTTGGGCACTCTGACCCCAGAAGCAAATTATAGGCAACCAGCTGGGAAGGAAGGAAATTGCCAAGGTGGGCTGGTCCGAAGGCTGGCCTCACTTCTCTGGGACCGTGTTGGGGTTGTTTTAGAAGCTATTAGTGTTAGACCCGCTTGTGCTTACCCAACCCACCCACTCCCCAATGGATCCTCCATGCTAACCTTGGCATATCTGGGTCACAAAGAGATTTACAGCATAGGAGCAGGCCCTTCAGCCCTTTAAGCCTGCACTGACCATGCTGCCTGTCTGAACTAATGATGCCGGCATTGGACTGGGATAAACACAGTAAGAAGTCTCACAACACCAGGTTAAAATCCAACAGATTTATTTGCTAGTAAACGCCACTAGCTTTTGGAGCACTGCTCCTTCATCAGGTGAACCCCCCACTCAGTTCTGAACTCCCCACTGACCTGAAGAAGGAGCAGCACTCCAAAAGCTAGTGGCATTTACTACCAAATATACCTGTCGGACTTTAGCCTGGTGTTGTGAGACTTCTTATTGTAGCTGAACTAAAAGCAGATCCCTCTGTTCCCATCCATTTTATCAAGGAGATCTGTATAATTAGAATCCATGGTGCTCACTTTTTATTCTTTTCCCAGGAGTTATTAATTCTTCTATTTTACTGACCTATGATGTTATTAGACATTAGCTCTCCTATCCTGTTAAGTAGTCACTTGTCTACTTTATCTCTATTTACCTACATACATCCCTATCAGTCATATTTATCTCTATCTTATATATGCAACTCAGTCTATTTATAACTATTACCTATCTACCTGTCTGCCTATTTACCAATATTGCATCCCGAGCATTCTCCCTGCCACCTTCTTCCACCGGGGAAAAACATTCAAAAGTCTGAGTCATGTACCAATTGACTCAAGAACAGCTTCATGGAATCAGAGAACTCTACAGTCACAAGAAGGCTATTCGGCCCATCGAGCCTGCACTGACAACAATCCCATCCTATCCCTGTAACCCCCATATTTACCCTGCTAATACCCCGACACTAAGGGGCAACTTAGCATGGTCGATCGACTTAATTCACATGTCTTTGGAGTGTGGGAGGAAACTGGAGCACCTGGAGGAAACCCGCCCAAACATGGGGAGAACATGCAAACTCCTCACAGACAGTAACCCAAGGCTGGAATTGATCCGGGCCTCTAGTGCTGTGAGGCAGCAGTGCTAACCATTGTGCCGCTCCCTGTTGCTATCAGACTTTTGAATGGATCTATCATATATTAAATTAATCTTTTGCTTCACTCTAACTATGACTGTACCACTACATTCTGCACCTCCTTCTTTCCTTCTCTGTGAATGGTGTGCTTTGTTGTATAGCACACAAGAAGCAATATTTTTCACTGTATCCCAATACATGTGACAATAATAAATCAAATCAAAAGTTGAGATGCACTATCCTGGACTCTGCCTGACCCATTTAATCTTCTTCCACCAGCGATGTGCATTTTACCTTTTGGTCCCCTTATTTGCAAAAGGATATATTGGCCTTGGAGGGAGTGCAGAGAAGATTCACCAGGCTGATACCGGAGATGAGGGGGTTAGCTTATAAAGAGAGATTGAATAGACTGGGTCTGTACTCGTTGGAGTTTGAAGGCTGAGGGGGAAATCTTATGGAGACTTACAAGGTAATGAAGGGGCTAGATAGGGTAGAGATAGAGAGATTCTTCCTGCTTAGAAAGGAAAACAGAACTTAGAGGGCACAGCCTCAAAATAAGGGGTGCAGTTTAGAACGGAGTTGAGGCGAAACTTCTTCACTCAGAGGGTGGTGAATCCCTGGAATTCTCTGTTCATTGAAGTGGTGGAGGCTACCTCGCTGAATATGTTTAAGTCACGGGTAGATCGATTTCTGATAGACAAGGGAATTAAGGGTTATGGGGAGAAAGTGAGAAAGTGGAACTGATCCTCTTTAGATCAGCCATGATCTTATTGAATGGCGAAGCAGGTTCGAAGGGCTGGATGGCCTACTCCTGCTCCTATTTCTAATGTTCTTATGTACCTTGTGGTGGCTTCCATTTCGCTCGTTTAACCTCATTTCACACTCCATGTGTTCCTTACCCCACACATTTATTCATCACCTACAGATCGTGTACCGAGTTTTTACCCTGGCTTATCTGTACGGAGACTTCTCCTCCAATCCGATACTAATCAAAGCTTTTATTTGTTGCCCCCAGACAACAGAAAGCCTACATAGCCACGCAAGGTCCTTTAGCAGAAACTACAGAGGATTTCTGGAGAATGTTGTGGGAGAACAACTCCACCATTGTTGTTATGCTCACTAAACTGCGAGAAATGGGACGTGTAAGTATCGCTTGACCTCTGACAGTTCTTCCAGGATTCAGTGATTTGTTCACGTTTTAAACTTGTTTAAAGAGACAGGATGGTGTCATTCACAGTGTTGCTATACAGCAGGTCACATCCTGCTCTCTGACTCAGCTATGCAACTGTGGAAAGGCATCAGGCCAAGCAAATCCAAGTTACCTTTCCGTAGGAAGCAGGACAAAGAGATTGTAGGCCATCCCTTCAATTCCCCCTCACAGCTGACATAAGGAACGTTGGCAAAGGCCTGGGAGAAATTTGGCGCCACATCAGATGAACATAATGTTTGTGACAAGGAGACTGGTGAAAGAGAAAAAGGTATTGCAAAGATCAAGGGAGATTGGGCAGGCATGAAACCACTCAGCCCATTGAGCTCATTGTTCCATTAAAGACCTACCATTTCCCACACGATTTCAGCATGGTGACACTGCTGCCTCACAGCGCCAGAGACCCAGGTTCAATTCCAGCTCTGATCTCCGTCTGTGTGGAGTTTGCACATTCTCCCTGTGTCAGCGTGGGTTTCCTCTGGGTAGCCTGGTGTCCTCCCACACTCCAAAGATGTGTGAATAAGGTGGATTGGCCATGATAAATTAACCCTGGTGTCAGGGGGATTGGCAGAATAAGTATGTAGATAACAAAAATAGGGCCTGGTTGGGATTGTGGTCTGTGCAGTGTCGATGGGCCAAATAAACTTTTGCACAGTAGATTCTATGATTCTAAGATTCTACCACTTAGGGATGACCATTGAGTGAAGAAGTGCTTTCTGACAATAATGCTGGCACTAAGCAAAACTTGCTTAGTGCCAGTTTGTTTCAAGACCCACACTGGTCATTTAATTAACAGGGAGAGCCCTAGTTCAAAAAAAAATCCTATGTTTCTTCCTCACAAGTCTGGGTGAAAACAACCCAACCCTTCAACCCATTTGACCTTGTTTTGCTGTTAAAATTAACTGAAAGATTGATGCAGAGCATGTTCCATGTCCTCTCTGTAGCTCAGTAATAAGACAGGATGGTGACCGTGTTAAACCTGTTCCAGTCACGGATGGATGTTCAAGGAAATAGATGAGGATGTAGGAAAGGAAAGTCACCCAAGCATTTCTTTCAGCTCATCCACAACAGCAATAATGAGTTAATACCCTCAGCTCCAGATAAAGATGCCGCTTGGTATGGTCTGAAACCATAAAAACTGCAAACGCTGTGGGTTTGCTTCATCATGTCTGCTTAGAGTGGTCATCAAATTCTTCAATGGTTATTAGTGTTCCTCAACAAAACCAGCTCAATGTCTGTATGTGGATGTTAGATACATGGTGAGGGTGATTCACACATTCTGCTCATTATCTGAGCTGATTAACACAAATTGGTCAGTTGAGCAAGTTATATGCAACTTGGGAATGGGCGGGAATTCACAATGAATTGTGGGAGAGGAGCAGTTTAAATTTTCATTGTTGTGAATTGGAAATCTATGCAAAATGGGGCTTGTTACCCAGTCCACTTTAAAACCTCCCACAGGAGTATTTAGTAGTTGCAATGTCATAATCCCAGTGAATGCATCAACTCTTGAACTGTTCTATAGAATCCCTACAGTGCAGAAGGGGGTCATTTGGCACATCAAGTCTGCATCAACTCTCTGAAAGAGCATCCAGGCCCACACTACCCCACCCTCACCTCACGCACCCCACCCCCCCACCACCACAACCCCATGCATTTACCATGTACACATCTTTGGACACTAAGGGTCAATGTAGCATGATCAATCCACTTAACCTGCACACTTTTGCACTGTGGGAGGAAACCCACGCAGACACGGGTAGAACATGCAAGCTCCACACAAACAGCTTTGGATCCCTGCAGTGAAGAAGAAGGCCATTCGGCCCATCGAGTCTGCACTGACTCTCCAATAGAGCATCCTACCCAGGTCTGCCCACCGCCCTCCCCCAGTAACCCCACTATGGCTAATCTCTCTAACCTATGCATCTCGGGACACTGAGGAGCAATGTATTATGGTCAGTCCACTTAACCTGCACACTTTTGCATTGTGGGAGGAAACCCCAGCGGACACGGGGAGAATGTGCAAAGTCCACACAGAGGCCAGAATTGAACCCAGGTCCCTGGCGCTGTGGGGAAGCAGTGCTAACCGCTCACCCAATCTTTAACCCCCAGCATTGGTCCTCTGAAGATTTCGTCATGGGGATTTGATCAGATTAAACAATTGGACGTTAACCGGAACTCCGTCAGAATCAGCTGCAGGCTTCAAACAGTTGATTTTCATTCCACCTCGATAGTTGTGGCTTCCCTGTGGGTGTTTCCTTACAGTTTGGAACTGCTGCATGGCCAGGCTTTGTCAGAACTGTGAAGCAGACACGTTCCCCTGAGTCTGTCTTTACCTGTATCACCACACAGCTTCATGCTTAAATTCTGTTCACACGCACACTCAAAGCTGCCAGTCTTGGTGAAGGGTTTTGTCAGCTAAGTCGATGAACGCAGAAAGAACAGCTTTTTGAAATAACTATGAGTCTGCCAGCATTGGGAGTTAGAGAAATAATTGGGGTGAGGTGCTTAACCCTGAGAGGGAAAAAAAATGCATCGTTTTTCACAAACGTCATCAATTGATACACAAACAGAAAATGCTGGAAAATCTCAGCAGGTCTGACAGCACCTGTGGAGAGAGAATAGAGCCAACTTCCCGAGTCTGGATGACCCTTCATCAGAGCTGGAACGCTGAAACGTTGGCTCCGTTCATTGAATCATTGAATCCCTACAGTGCTAAAGGAGGCTATTTGGCCCATCGAGTCTGCACCAACCACAATCCTACCCAGGCTCTATCCCCATAACCACTCATATTTACCCTGTTAATCTCCCCGACACTAGGGTTATTTTAGCATGGCCTAACATGCTAGGTCCGAGAAGACACAGGTTTAAGGTGCTGGGGAGCAAGTACAAAGGAGACATTAGGGGTAAGTTTTTCACTCAGAGGGTGAATGAATGAGTGGAATCAGCTGCCGTTGGTGATGGTAGAGGCAAACTCGCTTGGGGTCTTTTAAGAGACTTTTGGATGAGTACATGGGATTTAATGGGATTGAGAGTTATAGATAGTTCTATGGCCTGGTAGGTATGGATATGATTGGCGTAACTTGTGGGCCGAAGGGCCTGTTTGTGCTGTAGTGTTCTATGTTCTATGTTCTAACCTGCACATCCTTAGACTGTGGGAGGAAACCGGAGCACCCGGAGGAAACCCACGCTGACTCAGGGAGAACATGCAGACTCCACATAGACAGTGACCTGAAGCTGGAATCAAACCAGGGTCCCTACCACTGTGAGGCAGCCATGCCAACCACTGTGCCACCGCGCCGTTCTTTCTCCACAGAGGCTGTTGAGATCTTCCAGCATTTTCTGCTTTTGTTTCCGATTTCTAGCATCCAATTTGCCTTCATCGCCAGTTGGCGATTTGGAGTGATCCCAAAAGGTGTCATCTGGCATCTCAACCCATTCGTTTTGAGCCTGTTTACTCACATTCGGAAATGTCACGGATGTTAACAGGCTATCTGCAGTGTGTGTTTGTTGAAATAGAATGGCTGGGGTCTGCTAACTTATTCAGGATACCTCCAAAAACAAGGTTCCAGTCTCAAGGATATCAGTGCCCCTTGGGATTTCACTGAGAAATGGGACTGGGTGACTTCCCTGTTTATTTTTGCATAATTTGTCTCTGGAGGCAACTCTTAAGTAATTAGTTTCCACTAGAATGTCTGGGTCACAGGAAGGAGATCTGTATAATTAGAATCCACGGTGCTCACTTTTCATTCTTTTCCCAGGAGTTGTTAATCTCCTTCTATGCTACTGACCTATGATGTATCCCCATGTTGTTAGATATTAGCTCTCCCATCCCATTAACTAACCATTATCTCTGTTTAGCTACATATATCTCAGTCAGCTTTATTTATCTATACATCTCTTCTATGTATCTCGGTGTATTTCTAACTATATCTATCTATCTGTCTGCTTGTTTTATGATATCGAGATACTTCTGTATCTGTTTTTCCATCTATATATCTGCTTGGCAGCCAATTGTAGATCTTTCATCAAAAGGTTGTGGAGCGAGAAGCTCTATCTTGCAGAGATAATAAGCCTTTAATAAGAGCTGCATTTGCAAGGGAATGTGTGTGAGGAATGGTAATCAGATACAGGGAGACAAGGGGGTGATTACATGACAAGGATGATCATGTTTGGGCTGTTCTCTGATGTCAGCTACAATCAATTTGGATTGCTTACTTCTCTCAAAACAATGCATCCAATTTCTTTCCTCTCTCAGACTTTGGTTGCTCACGGTAACCTCGAGTGCTTTACCCGAGCGACAGTTCTTTGTATACGAGCCCAGACCATGAGTGACAGCAGTCCATTTAACCATAGGGCGTGTCACAGCTAAATCCAATCCTTTCCTGAACAATGGTCACATATTTCCAACAGTAATCACTGGATTGGGAGCCAGGTCTGATTTTGTGGTGTCAGACCCACGGCAGTGAGGCACTTTGTAGCACTAGCCCTGGCTGAAATCCTCCAATGTAACACAGACCATAATTGAGCCCGTGTTCGAATTCTAACATTTGAAATTGTTCCTTCTACCACCATGCATGTTACCCTGGTAATTCACTCGTAGCTTTTATCAGTAGCGAGATCTGGACTGCTCAGACACAATCCACATTTGAAAGACCAATTTCAACACTTCTCCTTTTTCCAAACCTGGCGACAACTTTGAGGCTGACTTTCATAGATTCATAGAATCCCTACAGAGCAGAAGAAGACCATTCAGCCCACCATGCCTGCACTGACAACAATCCCACTCAGGCCCTATCCCCTATCCATTGGTCGGTGCAACATTGAGGGCTGAAGGGCCTGCACTGCGCTGTAATGTTCTATGTTCTATCTTCTATTACCCTATATATTTACCCTGATAACCACTAAGAGGCAATTTAGCACAGCCAATCAACCTAACCCACACGTCTTTGGAATGTAAGAGGAAAGCGGACCACCTGGAGGAAATCCATGCAGAAACGGGGAGACAACACGCAGATTTACGCAGATAGTCACCCGAGGCTGGATTTGAATCCAGATCCCTGGCGCTGTGAAGCAGCAGTGCTAATTACCGTGCCTCCATGCTACCATGCTGCCCTGCTTAGGAAGCAGTTTGTATTAGTCGAGGTTTTCAAGAAATCTTTTCTGTTTTATGTTGCCATGGCCCCAAGAGGAAAACCCTCTTCAATCACGCTGCTTTTTATATTGGGCCAAATGTCAGCTTGCACCAAAATAATGTTGCCAAAGCTGAAATGCAGATTGAATTAAACTGGTTACTGAGTAAATTTGGCAAATTTGCTTCCCAGTCCATGACCTCTACTTACTTGGAAGAACGTAGGTAGTAAATGAATGAGAATGCCACCACCTTCATGTTCCCCTGTAAGTCCTGCACCTTCCTGAATTGGAAACATGTCACCATTCCTTCATTGTCTCTGGCCCAGCATCTTGCAAACCCCGAACCAACGGCACAGCAAGAGGATCTTCACCACGTGGATTGCAACAGCTCAGGATGGCCGCTCACCACCATCTTCTCAATGGCATCCAGGGGTTGACAATAAATAAGTCATAGAGGTTTACAGCATGGAGACAGGCCCTTCGGCCCAACTCGTCCATCCACCCATTTGCTTTTTAACCACTAAGCCAGTTCCAATTGCCCATGTTTGGCCCATATCCCTCCATACCCATTTTACCCATGTAACTCTCTAAACACTTTTTAAAAGAAAAAAGTCGTACCCACCTCTAGAACTATCTCTGGCAGCTCATTCCAGACACTCACCACCCTCTGTGTGAAAATATTGGACTCTTTTGTTTCTTTCCCCTCTCATCTTAAATCTATGCTTTCTAGTTTTAGATTCCACTACCTTTGAGAAAAGACAATGACTATCTAGCTGATCTATACCCTTCATTATTTTATAAACCACTATAAGATCATCCTTAAGGTTCCTACGCTCCAGAGAAAAAGAAATCCCAGTCTATCCGACCTCTCCTTATCACTCAAAACCAATGACTTCCCTTTCCACTGACGCTCATAACCTACAAATTATCTTTTTTCCAAACTTAATTAATGGCACCAGCAGTCAGATATCTGTCCATCAGAAGCCAATGGCTCACGACATTAGAAAGAGCCCCTGTAAAAGTTAAGAATTGACTGAATGGACCACGTTTCTATACACAGTGCCACTAATTCACTGATCTGTTGCTTGTTTAACAGGAGAAGTGTCACCAATACTGGCCAGCTGAGCGATCCGCCAGATATCAATACTTTGTCGTGGACCCCATGGCAGAGTACAACATGCCACAGTATATCCTTCGTGAGTTCAAGGTCACAGACGCAAGGGTGAGTCTCCAAATCCTCACTTCTTGACAGCGGGGAGATTGAAGACTAATGGGAAGTATGGGTTGGTTACCATATATGTGAGTGTATGGGAGAGATGTGCAGTAGGTTTGCTTCGCAATGATCCTACACCATATAAAGTAAAGATGCTGACTGTTGGTGATTTAACCTGAGGATCACCACGCAAGTTTGAGAAGCTGATGCGGGAATTGAACCTGTGCTGTTGGCGTCGCTCTGCATCACGAACCAGCTGTCCAGCCAACCAAGCTAAAGCAACCCCCACTATACAAAGAAAGAGGTGACCAACTTTCTAAGGAAATGGGACTTGCCCCATTGTGACCCATGTCATATTAATCACTCCCACGTAGATGCTATGCAAAGAGCTCTCCCTACCTGGCTTGCAATTGTAACACTCCTGCTACTGTCAAGAGTTGCAGTTTTTAAAACCAATTTTCTTGGGCCATTTGTTATTTGTTGAAGCTGATGATGTAATTAGGGAAGTTGTTCAGAACTTGATGGAGTGAGGGGCCTGGTTTAATGGCACAGAGGTGTACGCATACATGCACATATACACAGTGTGAGTTGGCACAATTGCTGGGTTAGCCGAGATTACATAGGTCAGTCCAAGCTTGGTGTTGGAATTCTCCGTTATTTGGTTGTGTTTTCAAGCCCTACCTTAACTTCTCAGAGCACTGAGAAGGTGCTGCACTGTTGAAGATGCGGTCTTTAGGATAAAGGATTAAAGCTAAGCTTCCATCTGCCTCTTTGGCCACACAATTCAAAGAGCAGGTCAGTGCTCCCACGTGATGGATAACATTTATGTTTTCTTGGTTGCAAAGTGCTTTGGGACATTCTGGAGTTAGGTTTTTGTTTATTCATTAGTGTCACAAGTGGGTGTACATTAACACTGCAATGAAGTCATTGTGAGTATCGCCTAGTTGCCACACTCTGGCATCTGTTTGGGTACACCAAGGGAGAATTTAGCACCGAACCAGCACGCTTTTTGGACTGTGGGAGGAAACCGGAGCAGCCGGAAGAAACCCGTGCAGACACGGCGCGAACGTGCAAACTCCGCACAGTGACCCAAGCCAGGAATCGAACCTGGATCCCTGGCACTGTGAGGCAGCAGTGCTAACTACTGTGCCACCGTGTGAAAGGTGTTATAAAAGCTAGACATTTTTCTTTCAAATACACACGCACTCTTATTAATTTCACCAATCCACTTGAAAATATTGCAGCTTGAAAATGCAGATAATGTGACCAGCCCCTTTGGCCTGTTTACAACAGGCGCTGTTAAAAGAACCAATTTACAGATAATACGCTTCGTCAAAAAATAATCATTGAGAGATAACCATTGGGAGAAGATCTGACGGTTATTACATTCAGTTTTTTGCCTCAGGTGTTTTTACCATAGTGTGCTTGAATTTAATCTTATGCGAGAGATTTCTCTATGACAGGGCAATTCACTCTATACCGTGCAGGAGAAATCTGTCATAACCACACCTGGCAAATGACAGTCTCTGCGTTTTGAGAACCTCGTTTGCATATTAAGGATTCTTAACCGTCATCAGGTTAAAAATAGCCACCGTCTTTGAAATGCAGGCTGGTGTCAAACCCCACTGCATTGGCCATCTCTGCTAAAATGCTTCCACTGACCCACCACATCAGGGTAGCACCCCATTGAACCGCAGTGCTCACACCCTCTGCTGATACTCCTGGGCAGGTCAGGTCTTAGAATTACAGAAGAGGCCCTTTGACCCATCGAGTCTGCACTGACACATTCAAAATGCCTGAAGTCCTATTTACTTGGCCCATAGTCTTGAATATTATGACACACCAAGTGCTCATCCAGGTATTTTTGAAAGGATACAAGACAACCCGCCTCTACCGCTTTCCAGGTTGTCACCACCCTCTGCATAAAAAAGTTTTTCCTCACGTCCCCCAAAACCCTTTGCCCCTCACCTTGAATCTATGTCCCCTCATGGCTGACCCTCAACTAAGGGGAACAGCTGTTTCTCATCCATTTTCTTCATGTCCTTCATAATCATAGAATCATAGAACCCTACAGTGCAGAAAGAGGCCCTACGGCCCATCGAGTCTGCACTGATCACAATCCCACTTAGGCTCTACCCGCATATACATTATTACCCGCTAATCTCTCTAACCTAAGTGCAAAGGGGCAATTTTAGCATGGCCAATCAACCTAACCTGCACATCTTTGGACCATGGGAGGAAACCGGAGCACCCAGAGGAAACTCACGCAGACACAAGGAGAATGTGCAGACTCCACACAGACAGTCTTGTACCTTGTTCCATGCCACGTATCTCATGTCTTGAAGCTCAACAAAAACTGATTCGACGCATTGCGTAAGCCAGCTTCTCCAGCCAGGCGAAGGTGTCATGTGCCACAGTGCAGCGCAGAACCAAGGTTGATAAGAGTACTTGAGGGTAGATGCAAGGCAGCATTAATTGAGAAGTCCACCATTAAATGGCCTCCGACTAGGGTTTTTAAAGCCTTTCAGTTGAAAGCAAGAAAGACTATACGTTTGATAAGGAGTTCCTGAGGTCCTGGGAATGAATGAGTTAAAGTTTCAGTTCAACAATGATGAATTCCACACAGTATTCCGGGATAGCGGGGCCGAGGGAGAGCAGAAAGAGTGGGTGCACGGACAACAGCACCATCTACCTTTGACGTCATGCTTTATGCTGAAGAAATGTGAATTATCCAATGATTTGCATTGAGTCACATAAACAGCTCAGAGAGTGGTTGCAATGTAGAGCTCGTTACCATGTGGAGTGATTGAGGTGAACAGCATTGATTTATTCAAGAGGAAGCTGGATACTTCCGTGAGGGAGAAAGGAACAGAAGGATACATTGATAGGGTTAGATGAACTAGGGCAGCAAAAACATTAGCATGGACCTGTTGGACTAAAATTAGGCTGTTACTGTGCTGTGTGAGCCCTGTGGTATGGCAAAAAAGAGAAATTAGTGCAAACATTTTTAATCATCAGTTAACTTGACTGTGACTTTACGCAGGAGAGAAAGACTAGGGTTGGGCAAAATAAAGAGAAGCAAGACTATAGTAGAGACAAGGAGCGAGATTTTCCTGCCATGCTTACCTCAAAACTAGAAAATCCTGCCAAGATTAATGGACTTTTGCATATTCTATGTCCACGATTCCCATTGCAGGCAGAATTGGAAATTTCTACCCATGTAGGAGGTGAGCAAAGAACCACTTACCACATAGGGAGCTTTGTCTTGTGACAAAACATATAAGTACAGGTGATGCAGTAATGGGTTTTAAGCTGGGACAGGAGACAGATACCTAAAGAGAACACAAGAGTTCCCCATCAATACGCCAGTTCAGTTTTAATGAAGGAAATCCCAGGCAGTGGGACAGGACCCAAGAAAGTTGACAAGAGGAGGCGATTAAATAAATTATAATGAGATGGTGCCAAGCTTGAGTTTTAAATATCTGTTGGTTATAGAAGAAATGGTAGAGTGAGGGGAACAAGTTTCACATTTGTACAATCCTTAAAAAGAATATTAGAGTGCTTCCTGTTCCACTTTGGTCTACCTCATGTGACAAAGTCACTTTATGACTTGACCTCTTCGCTTCTTTTCTACTGATGCGGGAGAACCACAAGCAACCGGATATTTTATATGGAATACAACTCCTCCCGGGAACACAACTCTTAAGTTATTTTTCTTCAGATGATTCCTTGTTCTACTCACTCCCTCAAGTAAATAATCAGAGCACATCTCCTGAAAGGCATGGTTTCACTGTTGACATTCATATCAATTGTAGAAGTCCATAGAAAAAGATGTTGTGTATAATGTCAATATGTCACAACTATTATCCTGTGCCAGCTGGTCTGTTTTCTCAGTGATTCCCAGGTAGACCTGTCAGCTCAGCCAGGCTTGTCAAAACCAAAAAAAAATCTTACAAAGCAGGAATAAGTAGTAAAGCCAGGCAAAGTCGACCTTCGAAGGGTAGTCGTTATCCAAGCATTTGATACGATGAAGATTACACCTTCCATTACTGAGCTTCTCAGGTAAAACAGCAGCAAACGCACACCAGTGATCCTGACATTTGCACTATCATTAATGATTCATTGAATTTTACACCACTTTGCAGCATTCATTCTGTTGTTATTTGTAGGCTGGCCCTTATCAAAATGGCCACCATCATAGCCTCCAATGTGAGCTTTAGATCCTCCACGTGACAAAGCACTGTATGGATACAGGCATTCCATTATCTGTGAATCAATTCCATTTAGTAATTTTCCAGCATCATTACAACACTCAATGAAATTGAGAGAATTAGCAAAACTTACTAACTACCTGGGGAAGGGCTCCTGTTTGACCTAGCTCAGTGACGTTACTGTCAGCAAAAATTATAAACTAATCCCACCACGATGAATAAAAGTTCATGTTCATATTTAAAGCTCTGGCTTCCCAAAGTCTGAATTTCGTAGGATTTTATGAGGTTACTGATCTTGAAGTTTAGGGGGGCGTTTCACTCTAAGCACCTTGATTTAGGTGAGGCTTCATAGAGTATTAACCCAGCAATATTGAGTGTGCATGCACATGGCAGAAGGCAACGTCTCCAAAGATGTGCAGGTTGGGTGGATTGGCCATGTTAAATTGCCCCTAGTCAGGAGGACTAGCAGGGAAATTATGTGGGATTATAAGGAGGGGGCCTGGGTGGGATTATTGTCAGTGCAGGCTCGATGGGCTGAATGGCCTCCTTCTGCACTGTAGGGATTCTATGATTTTTCTATGCCAGTCACCAGTAGTTGGGATTTTCTGCTCCAGCTGCTGTCATCCGGATTTCCCACCTCACAAAACTGATGTTCAAAGTCGAGTGAGAAAGATCTTTGATGGACACAGTGGGGTAGGGGGCAAGTGGGGTTGAGGTCACAACCAGGTCAGCTGTGAAAGGGATGAATGGCCTACTGCTGCACCTAAGCCTTAAAGTCCCCAGCTACCATCAGCAGAATTTGTTCTCTCACTGTGGGGTCTCACTGTGTCGTGCAGAACAGCACGCACTGTGTTTGAGTGGAATCCAGTTCATTACAAAGAGGCAATGATATTGTGTTATCAAATCCTTCAGAAACCTGACTGATGTTCATCACTCTGAGTGTTACAATGCACAAGGGGGCATGGTGTGAGTTATGGAAAGATAAAAGAACAAGTGATATGAAGAAAGATGAATCTGTAATCTTTGCTGGAAACATGGAATTTGTTCTCCTTCTTGGCTCAGTTGTCGCATGTGGAACAGAACAACACAGGCAAGCTCCTGGTTTTGCTCTCTGTTGGGTTAGCTGGTGCCAGTCAGCCCAACTGCAGGAATATTATATTTGGACCTGTACTTAGCCAAGGGAGAAAGAAATTAATCAAGTTTAAAGTTTATTTATTCATTCACAAGTGGATTTACATTAACACTGCAATGAAGTTACTATGGAAATCCCCATGGTTAGCACATTCCGGCGCCTGTTCAGGTACACTGAGGGGCAATTGAGCATGGCCGACGCACCTAACCAGCACTTCTTCTCGACTGTGGGAGGGAACCGGAGCATCCAGAGGAAACCTACGCAGACACGGGGAGAGTGTGCAGACTTCACATAGATCTGGAATCGAACCCAGCTCCCTGTCACTGTGAGGCAGCAATACAAACCATTCTGCCACCCATGCCACCCACAATGGGCATTCATAACTCTCCAATCAGCCATATAATAATGGATAAGGGCACACTTTAAGCATCGAAGTGACAGGGCTGCCGTGGTTGAATATCCCGGCACGCACATACAGATTGACCACTTGGGTCGGACAGCAGGGGGTGGCCAAAACCCAGCTCAGGTCTACAACGTCTGCAGAGGAGGAAGAGAGAGCATCAGCAAGAGAGGGAAATGAATTATGACATAAATTAGGCACTAACTAGCCACTTAACTACAGTTGAAAACACTAAACATTATACTGTGCTCAACAGAACTGGCCATCCATGCTTCACATTGCCCCAAGCAGCTATAAAGAGAACTACTAACTCTTTTCCTGCAATCACTTGATTAAAAAAAGCAAAACCCAAAGGTAAGGGAGAAAAGAGTCCAAGTGGGGCGTTAGAATTTATTTCATTAAGGCTGCGTTTGATCATTTCGAAAACAAACAAAGCAGTCTGAGTCCCAGAGACACAGTGAAAACTGGCCTGCCAATTATTTTTGAAGATGCTACGTTAATGTGTTATAGCATTATGACGGCTAAGAAATATGTGCGAGATTAACAGCATGGTTCACTCTGCGCCAATCGGATCGTGACTGTGGGCCGGGCTTCCGTGACGGAGGTGAGAGGTTTGAGCCGGAAGCTTCCCAATCGGCAGCCCCCACTCCCGCCCGTCATCTTTTCATGTCCGGGAGGTTGGGGGATGATGGAGTCAGGCCCACCACCTCTGGGGACAGGACTGAGGTGGCAACAGAAGTGGGCAGGTGACCAGGCTGGCAGGCTAGAACTGTGATTGCCATTTACTAGGACATTGGTCTAGGGGCGGCACGGTGGCACAGTGGTTAGCATATCTGCCTCAGACCACCAGGGACCCGGGTTTGATTCCAGGCTTGGGTCATTGTCTGTGCAGAGCCTCCCCGTGTCTGTGGGTTTCCTCCGGGTGCTCCAGTTTCCTCTCACAGTCCAAAAGACCTGCTGGTTCGGTGCATTGGCCATGCTAAATTCTCCCTCAGTGTATCCGAACAGATGCCAAAGTGTGGTGACTAGGATATTTTCACCATAACTCCATTGCAGCGTTAATGTAAGCCGACTTGTGACACTAATAAATAAACTCTAAACTTTAACCTTTTAATGAGGAAAATTGGTCATTCAACCCTCACCTCATCCTGTCCCCCCATCCTGCCCCAAACCCCATTCCCATCCTGCATCCCATACCCCCAACATATCCTTTATAGCCATTAGCCAGTATACAGTATTGGTTGATCTCAGGGACTATGGCCAGAATTTTTCAGTTCCGCCTCCCTCCCACCTCACAGCAGAGATGGCTCACCATTGGCCACCAATGAGATCTTCCAGTCCTGCCAAAGTTAATGATAATTTGCATGGCTCGCCTGTCCCACCTCCGGGGCATTCGCAGCGGGGGTCGACTTTGGCAATACCAGAAAATTTCTCCTTATGTCTTTAAACTGGAGAGGAAATGGAATTAAACTTCTACCAATCAAATAGAGCTTTCACTCGACCACGGCTCATGATAAACTCTCATACATAAAACACATTCAAAATTTTAAATCCCCTCAAGTGGGAAAACAAACATCTATTTCAAAAACCATATCAAAGGCAGATAATCCTTTAACAAACTTTTTAAACCATCCAAATGGGAGCATGGCCCCCTGACTTGAGATAAGTAGATCTGGAGATTTTAAAACTCAGCCAAGCATTCATAATGGATTCAGCTATAATAACAAACCCCAGGGAGTGTGGAAATGGAATTGATTGAAACTGGGAAAAAAAGTGTTTTTTCTTAAGCTACACCATATGTCCTGTCAATCAAAGCAATCCAAGAATAGGTTGGGCCTTTTTCTCTAAATGTAAATTGCTAAAAGCTTTTATTTTAGCAAGATACTGGGCATTTAAATCATTTTTACTATTGCACTAGAGATTACAAGCAATGTTTTCTTCAGTTCAGAATATATACAAGCATTTTTCAAAATGAGGAAAGTACTCCAATGTATCTCAACACTTATACAGTGCTGACCAATTTTTTTTATTCATTTGTGGGACATGGGCATCGCTGACATTTATTGCCCATCCCTAGTTGCTCTTGGAGGGCAGTTTGAGAGTCGACCAAATTGTTGTAGCCCCGGAGTCACATGTCGGCCAGACTGGGTAAGGACAGCAGACTTCCTTCCCTAAAGGACATGAGTGAACTAGACGGGTTTTTCCGACAACCGATAATGTTTCACAGTCAACATTAGATTCTTAATTCCAGATTTTTGTTTTATTGAATTTGAATTCCACCATCTGCTGCAGTGGGATTTGAATCCAGGCACCAGAGCATTAGCTGAGTTTCTGGATTAATAGTGTAGCAATAATACCACTAGGCCATCGCCTCCACTATTTGTTAATTTACCTTTGACTGCAATCACTCATGGGTTCCCCTGTGGTTCGTGAATCCTCTGAGGCGTCGTGAACCATTTCTTCTAATAAAACAGGCCCGACTCCTTGAAAATAGGAAGGAGTCCAAAATGCCTGAGCCCACAGTGGAGTAGACAAATGCAGAACAACCTTTGCCGTTCTAACGGCTATAAAGGATATGTTGGGGGTATGGCGTGCAGAGTGGAAATGGAGTTTGGGGCAGGACAGAGGGACAGGATGAGATGAGGATTGAATGACCAATTTTACTCATTAAAAAGAGAACGTTTAAAGGCAGCAGCATGTTGTAGCACAGTGTTTAGCACTGCTGCTTCTCAGCTGTAGGGGCCTGAGTTCGAATCCTGGCTCTGTGTGGAGTTTGCACATTCTCCCAGTGTCTGCATGGGTTTCCTCCAGGTGCTCTGGTTTCCTTCCACAGTCAAAAGATGTGCAGGTTAGGTTGATTGGCCATGTTAAATTGCCTCTTAGTGTCCCAAGGTGCATAGGTTAAAGGGATTTGTGGGTAAAATATGTAAGGATATGGGGGAAGGGCCTGGGTAGGATTGTGGTTAGTACAGACTCGATGCGCCAAATGGCCTCCTTCTGGACTATAGGGATTCTGTGGTTTTTCTATGGCTGAGTGCAGATCTGCATCCTTATCTGAGGGGGCACAAAAATGTCTCAAAACGGGAACAGGGAGGTGTGAGATGTCTGAGTGCTGAGGTAAATTCGTGATAACTACTCCCCAAGCGAAGCGTCAGGGAACACAGACTTTTATTCTGTCTACTCGCTCCACACTCCAAACGTTGAATGCCCACTCGGGGCGGCTTCCAAACAGTTCACCCCTACACCACAGTCACATGACCCATTCCCTTAACGGGATTATGCCCCAATGGACATAACAGGACAGGGTGTGGAAATCTGGTCCTGTGTGTCAGAGAAGTGCTGGTCTAGTGTGAGGGCAATCATGATGTTATAACTTACCCCTGGCACTATTATTCCTGGAGCTTTGTGCCTTGGTCCTTTCAAGTCAGATTGGATTCCCTTGCACATTTTTACTTCCTATATCAAAAGAGACAGCACTCCACTTCATCGCAGTGCAACACAGGATGTGATTGGCAAATTGTGTTCCTCGGATATGTTGTTATGGTAACATGTTCAGCAAAACATGGCTGACACAATGAACTCATTGTACACCAATTCTGTCTGTAGATTCATTTTTGCTTAATTCAATACTAGAAAGGAGCCACACTTGTTGAGTGCCTTCCTCAGGATATTCCTAAATGTTTAATAATCAGTGGAGTACATTGAAGCGTAGTCGCTGATGAAATGTAGGAAACGCAGTAGGCCATCAGAGCAAGAGTGAACAGCAAGCTCCAGATAATGTAAAGTTATAGAATCCCTACACTGTAGGAGGAGGACATTTGGCCCATCGAGTCTGCACCAACCACAAGCCCATCCAAGCTCTATCCCCTAACCCCACATATTTTACCCCCCATGTCCTCTTGGGAGTCAATTCCAGCTATCTCTCCTGTTATATATAGAAATCATAGAAACCATACAGTGCAGAAAGAAGCCATCGAGTCTGCACCGACCACAATCCTACCCAAGCTCTATTCCCATATTCCTACATATTTGCCCACTAATCCCTCTAATCTGCACATCTCAGGACTCTAAGGGGCAATTTCTTAGCATGGCCAATCAACCTAACCCACACATCTTTGGACTGTGGGAGGAAACCGGAGCACTAGGAGGAAACCCACGCAGACAGAAGGAGAATGTGCAAACTCCACACAGACAATGACCCAAGCCAGGAATCAAACCCTGGTAGCTGTGAAACAGCAGTGCTAACCACTGTGCTACCGTGCCCGCATATTAGAGCATTGCACCTTTAGTATCAGGGGCACACTTAGGATGGCCAATCTACTTAATCCACACATCCTTGGACTGCAGAAGGAAACATAAGAACATAAGAACTAGGAGCAGGAGTAGGCCATTTGGCCCCTTGAGCCTGCTCTGCCTTTCAATAAGATCATGACTGATCTTTTTGTGAACTCAACTCCACTTAACCGCCCGCTCACCATAACCCTTCACTTTTTTGCTGATCAAAAATTTATCTATCCTTGCCTTAAAACATATAATGAGGTAGCTTCAACTGTTTCACTGGCAGGGAATTCGACACATTCACAATCCTTTGTGTGAAGAAGTTCCTCCTCAGTCCTAAATCTGCTTCCCCTCATTTTGAGTCTTTGCCCCCTAGTTTTAGTTTCATCTGCTAGTGGAAACAACTTCCCGGCTTCTATCTTATCTATTCTCTTCATAATCTTATATATTCCTATAAGATCTCCCCTCATTCTTCTGAATTCCAATGAGTATAGCCCCAGTCTACTCAGTCTCTATTCATAAGCTAACCCTCTCAACTCCGGAATCAGCCTAGTGAATCTCCTCTACACCCTCTCTGCACTGCACCCCCTCAGCACTGCACACCCTCAGCACTGAGTTCAAATTGCTGGAATGGACTTGAGACTACAATCTTCTGACGCAAGTGAGCGAGTTACCACCGAGCCATGGCTGTTACAGAAATCATTGCAATCTCAATCCATTCCAGATTAACAGCTAAGCAAAGTGGGATTTCAATGGATCCAACTCTTTCCCATTTTGTAAAATTCCAATGGACTAAAGATCTCTTCCCCGTCAGCAGAGTTCCACTCAAACAAATCCTGAGTTGTATTGAATTCAAAAGGGCGGAAATAACCTCAAATAACCCCCATCCAATTGCTGTAAATTTACAGGTAACTTCCTTTAGGTCAGTTACAATAATTATAACACAGCCATAAACAAAGTGAAGCTCTTCTAGTGTTCTTGCTGGTGACATATTCTCATTCATTGAAAAGTGCAATTGGCCACATATATTTTCATTGAGGCTTTTCTAAGTTCATTGTTGGGTGCTGGACACCTTTCCAGATCTCCTGTTCTGGAATTAGCTGAGGCACTAAGTGTTGAAGGTGGCCTGCATGTGTTCCAAGAGCCCTTGACTATCCTGTGGGGCAACTGAGTTCCATTTGAGCCAATCTTTATTGTTACTGAATTGTTCTTGCTGCTGCTGTCTCCTATAAGGGCGGCACGGTAGCACGGTGGTTAGCACTGCTGCTTCACAGCTCCAGGGCCCTGGGTTCGATTCCCGGCTTGGGTCGCTGCTTGTGTGGAGTTTGCACATTCTTCTCGTGTCTGCAAGGGTTTCCTCCGGGTGCTCCTGTTTCCTGCCACAGGCCAAAGATGTGCAGGTTAGGTTGATTGGCCACCTAAAGTTGCCCTTGAGATATATAGATTAGAGGTATTAGCAAGTTAAGGATATAGGGTAGAGGCCTGGGTGGGATTGTGGTGCTTTTCTGGTTGGTAGTTGGTGAGTTGTTGGTTGTTTAAAAAGGGTCAGAGGGATAACCCAGGGAACTATAAGCCGGTGAGCTTGACTTTAGTTATAGGTAAGCTAATGGAGAAGATCCTCATGGACAGGATGTATGAGCATCTGGAGCGCTGTGATCTGATCAGGGATACGCAGCATGGCTTTGTTAAGGGGAGGTTGTGCCTTACGAATCTAGTGGAATTTTTTGAAGAGGTGACAAAAACGGTTGATGAAGGACAAGCCGTTGATGTCGTCTGCATGGATTTCAGTAAGGCATTTTACAAGGTTCCTCATGGTGGGCTGATAGAAAAGGTGAAGGCGCATGGGATACAGGGCCAGGTATGTAGATGGGTTGAGAACTGACTTGGGAGGAGGAGACAGCGGGTAGTAGTGGAAGGCTCTTTTTTCTAACTGGAGGTGCGTCACTAGTGGTGTGCCACAGGGCTCAGTACTAGGACCTCTTCTATTTGTGGTTTATATAAATGACTTGGAAGAGGGGGTAGGTGGTGTGGTCAGCAAATTTGCTGATGACACTAAGATGCTTGGATTGGCAGGAACTGAGGAGCCATGCCAGGCAATACAACAGGACATAGATGATAGGCTGGTAGATTGGGCAGATAGATGGCAAATGGAATTTAATCCGGATAAATGTGAGGTGATGCATTTTGGCCGGAATAATGTAGAGGGGAGTTATAGGATAAAAGGTAAAACTATCCTGAGTATAGAGACGCAGAGAGACCTGGGGGTGCAGGTTCACAAGTCTCTGAAGGTGTCAGTACAGGTGGAGAATGTGATAAAGAAAGCGTATGGTATGTTAGCCTTCATAGGAAGGGGTATAGAATACAAGAGTAGAAGTCTGATGTTGCAAGTGTATAGAACGTTGGTTAGGCCTCACTTGGAGTACTGCATCCAGTTCTGGTCGCCATACTACCGGAAGGATGTGGAGGCCTTGGAGAGAGTGCAGAGGAGATTTACCAGGATGTTGCCTGGTATGGAAGGGCTGTCTTACGAGGAAAGATTGAACACACTGGGGTTGTTTTCCCTTGAAAGACGTCGGCTGAGAGGGGATCTATTAGAGGTATATAAGATTATAAGGGGTATAGATAGAGTAAATGTTGGTAAGCTTTTTCCACCATTAGAAATGGATAGAACGAGGGGTCATGGCCTTAGGGTGAGGGGGGCTATGTATAAGACGAATATTAGAGGGCAGTTTTTCACACAAAGGGTAGTGGGGGTGTGGAATGCACTGCCGAGTAAGGTGGTGGGAGCAGGCACGCTAGGTTTGTTTAAGGGTCTCTTGGACAGCCACATGAGTGGTCTGCAGATAGAGGGATATAGCAGGACTGTCTAAATATCTTATTTGTTTCCACAGGCAATTCAGTCCACCTTGTTGACCAACAAAGTGCATGCATTCGGCAGGTAGTGCGAGGGCTGTTGGATGTTGCTTCAGGAGTGGCCTAGTGTTTCAAGTCGTTAGTGTATGCTTAAACTGGACCATCTGATGGGCAACATGACAGCTCAGAGACTATCGCTGTTGCTGTGCAGACACATGGATTTGGGCCTGTGTCTGCGGGAGTTTGCGCGTTCTCCCCATGGTTGCGTGGGTTTTCTCCGGTGCTCCGGTTTCCTCCCACATCCCAAAAATGTGCTCTTAGGCTGATTGGGTAACAAATTGTCCCTATGTTGGTCCCTATATGGGAATCTTCCACAATAGGCATAGCCTAAAGTCATGGATATGTCATTAAGACGTTAGGACGGCGGCGCGGGCTCGTTGGGCGAAAGGGCCTGTTTCCCGTGCTGTGTTGCTCTTTGTTCTCGTTCTTTGTTCTTTGTACTAGTGGCATGCCGCAGAGATTGGTGCTGAGGCCTCAACTGTTTACCATATACATAGATGATCTGACGGCGGGGCCTGTGTAGGGTAACAGAGTTTGCTGGTGACATGAAGATGAGTGGAAAAGTGAATTGCATGGAGGACACAAAAAGTCTGCAGAGAGGTTTGGATAGGCTGAGTGAGTGGGCGAGGACCTGGCAGATGGAGTATAATGTTGGCAAATGTAAGGTTATCCACTTTGGAAGAAATAACATAGGATGGAATATTATTTAAATGGTGAAAAGTTGCAGCGTGCTACTGTGCAGAGGGACCTGGGGGTCATTGTGCACGAATCACAAAAACACAGTCTGTAGGTGCAGCCGGTGATCAAGAAGGCAAATGCAATGTTGGCCTTTATAGCGAGGGGGATAGAATATAAAAGCAGGGTGGTCTTGCTGCAACTGTACAGGGCACTGGTGAGGCCGCAACTGGAGTACTGTGTGCAGTTTTGGTCCCTGAATTTATGAAAGGATATATTGATTTTGGAGGGAGTGCAAAGAAGGTTCACCAGGTTGATACCGGAGATGAGGGGATTAGCCTATGAGGAGAGATTGAGTAGATTGGGCCTGTACTCGTTGGAGTTTAGAAGGCTGAGGGGTGATCTTATAGAGAACATGTAAGATAGTGAATGGGATAGATAGGGTAGAGATAGAGAGATTCTTTCCACTTAGAAAGGAAACCAGAACTAGAGGGCATAATCTCAAAATAAGGTGGTGGGCAATTTAGAACAGAGTTGAGGAGGAACTTTTTCTCTCAGAGGGTAGTGAATCTCTGGAATTCTCTGCCTATTGAAGTGGTGGAGGCTACTTCCTTGTACATATTTAAGTCACGAGTAGGTAGATTTCTGATCAATGAGGGAATTAAGGGTTATGAGGAGCAGGCGGCTAAGTGGAACTGAGATCAGCCATGATCTTACTGAATGGCAGGACAGGCTCGAAAGGCTAGATGGCCTATTCCTGCTCCTACTTCTTATGTTCTTATGTGGCCAGTGCAGAGTCGATGGGCCAAATGGCCTCATTCTGCACTGTAGGGTTTCTATGATCCTAAATTAGGACAGTTAATTTTCACAGTTCAAAGTGAGTAGTTTAATAGTGTCACAAGTAGGCTTACATTAACACAGCAATGAAGTTACTGTGAAAATGTGCTGGTCGTCACACTGGGCGCCTGTTCATTGAGGGAGAATTTAGCATGGCCAATCCATCTAACCAGAATATCTTTGGATTGTGGGAGGAAACCAGAGCACCGGAAGGAAACCCACGCGGACACAAGAAGAACACGCAGGTCCCACGCAGACAGTGATCCAAGCCAGGAATCTAATCTGGGCTCCTGCTGCTGTAAGGCAGCAATGCTAACCGCTGTGCCAGCGGAAAACTGTTGAGATGATTAACTGTGAACATCTCGACAGTCCATGAGGCAGAGAAACATGGACCTCCTGCATTTGAAGCAACGTGTGACAATGCATAAGGTATTAACACACCCAACCCTCCTCTGACCCTGTCAGGAAGCTTCCACTTTGAAGAGAAGAAAGTTTTCACTTCTAGTCAAATCTTTGATAGGTTTGCTGAAGATTTCCCAGAGGGGGTTTGTTAGAATTTACATTATTGAATTGCTTCGAACACTCATTATTGACCCTCACACTTCTCTTGCCTGCTCACTCCCAGCCGCGTTACTGCCGAGTTATTGGAATTCTCCAGGAGGATTTTGCTCCATCAAAAACCAGTGAACCGGAACACATGATTTTTTTTTTTTAACTGCTCAAGGGCCACCCCAGTTGTTGTCAAAGGGAAAGTGTCACAGGAATGATTAGTTTCCGTGATGTGCTTGTTGAATTGGATGACAATATTTCACAAGCGTTTCTGCAGCGTTCCATCAAGCGGATTCAATTATTCACTCCATTCTTCCCCAGGTAGCACCAGGAAAGCTGGCTGTTTGGAAAGGTAGAAATAAAGGCAAAACTATTACAATGGGAAACCTCTAATTGGTCCAATAGTACGCACAGTTTCCGTGTGCCAAAGGGGAATAGCACAAGTGAGAATGGAGAGAAAACATAGACCAAATTGATTTGATTTATTATTGTCACATGTATACAGTGAAAAGTATTGTGCATTATACAGACAAAATATACCTTCATAGAGTTTAAAGGGAAAAAGGAAAGAGAGGGTGCAGAATACAGCGTTACCGACTTTTGATTTATTATTGTCACGTGTATTGGGATACAGTGAAAAGCATTGTGTCTTGTGAGCTATACAGACAAAAGCATTCCATTCATAGAGAAAGAAAGGAGAGAGTGAAGAATGTAGTGTTACAATCATAGCTAGGGTGTAGAGAAAAATCAACTTAACATAAGGTAGGTCCGTTCAAAAGTCTGATGGCAGCAGGAAAGGAATTGTTCCTGAGTCGGTTGGTACTTGACCTCAGACATTTGTACCCTTTTCCTGATGGAAGAAGGTGGAAGAGAGAATGTCTGGGATGGGTGGGACCCTTCATTATGCTTTTCTGAGGAAGTGGGAAGTCAATGGATGGGAAGCTGGACTGATGGACTGGGCTAAACTGATAGTCTCTGTGGAAGGCAGAGGTTACAAGGAGCTTTTCACATGTGAGTTTGTTTGGATATAGAACACTTTGTCACGAGTAGCTGACAAAACTGAATCAATCATGATTTTTGTTTTAAGATTTGCATAATCCTTGAAGAAATGTATTAAAAGTTACAGGGACAGATCAGAATGATGAGATTTGGATAGATCGTGTCAGCGTTGGTTCAGTAACATTGCTGCCTCTGAGTCAAAAGGCCAGGGGTTCAAACTTCACAGCGGGCATTTAACACAGAGTGACACCAGAGCTGGCTGAGGGCTTGCTGTGTGTTCTTTTAATCCGGTAACATGTTTTTAATTCCGTGCCCTGCAGGGGATAATTTTGCTCTAGGTCCCATACCCATGGTGATCCTGACTGCCCAAACACAATGTACGAAGGATTCTTCTAACAGACAGAGGAGATTTCCATCAGAGTGGCTCAATTTGTCCCCTATGCATCTCGAAACACAGACAGCAAACTTAACTGCGTCAACAAATAACTAGAATTCCTACAGTGCAGGAGGAGGCCTTTCGAGTCTGTACCGACAGCAATCCCACCCAGGCCCAATCTCCATTATCCCACTAGATCCCTAACTCTCAGGGGCAATGGCCAATTCACCAAAACTGGACATCTCTGGACTGTGGGAAGAAACCGCAGCACCTGGAGGAAAGTCACGCAGACATAGGGAGAACGTGCAAACTCCACACAATTACCCAAGGCCAGAATTGAACCTGGGTCTCTGGTGCTGTGAGGTAGCAGTGCTAACCACTGTGACATGTGCTTCCTCGGGCAGGATTTTCCAGCTGCCCCCATCGGCAGGATCTTCCAGTTCCTCCAATGGCAATGGCTAGCTGTCTATGACGCCACAAAATATGGTGGGGAGGGGGTGGACAGAAAATCCTGCCCCTTGGGTCACATCTCCTGGAAAATGTGTTTTGTTCAAACTGTTTGATTGGTCTAAAATGGAGCCTGGCAGAAAGGAGTAACCTACTGATAAACTGTTCCATCGTTAGAAAGGCAGCTCTGTCTTTAGAATCATAGAATTCCTACAGTGCGAAAGAAGGGCATTCAGCCCATCGAGCCTGTGCCGACAACAATGCCACCCAGACCCTATTCCCATAACTCTACATATTTACCTGCAAATCCTCTTGACACTAAGGTCAATTTAACATGCCCAGTAACCGAACCCACACATCTTTGTTATGTTACTTTATGAAGTGGCAGTGGGGGTGGGGTGAGAGGGGGTGGGGGTGGTGTGGGTGGGGGTGGGGTGGGGTTGGGGTTGTTATGATCACTACCCAGTACCTGAAGCCACTCTTTTTCCTCCACAGGATGGCCAGTCACGGACTGTCCGGCAGTTCCAGTTTACAGACTGGCCAGAGCAAGGAGTGCCAAAATCCGGAGAGGGTTTCATTGACTTCATAGGCCAAGTGCATAAAACTAAGGAACAGTTTGGCCAAGATGGGCCCATCTCCGTTCATTGCAGGTAAGTGACGGGTGCCCTGGCCAGAGAAGCAATATGTCTTAAATTGGCCAAAATACGAGGTGTCACTGGGCCACCGGGCTGAGTTTGTGACATTCTGCCCTCAGAATCAGGAGGTTGTGGATTTATGCACCGTTTCAGAAGTTAGCTACATGTTCAAGTGTATGACAATCAAAAAGAGTAATTTATACAATCTTCACAGGTGGTTCGGCCCGCCTTGTTGACCAAAAAGGGACACACACATGGTGGGTCGTGCGAGGGCTGCTCTTGAATGTTGCTTCGAGAGTTGCCTAGTGCTTCACGTCGCTAGTGTAAGCTTAAACTGGATCATCTGACGGGCAACATGACAGCTCAGTGACTATCACAGTTTGCTGTGCAGATACATGGATTTGAGCCGGTGTCTGTGGGAGTTTGAACATTCTCCCCGTAACTGCGTGGGTTTTCTCCGGGTGCTCCGGTTTGCTCCCACATCCCAAAAACGTGCTCTTAGGCTGACTGGTGTAACAAATTGTCCCTAAATTAGTCTTCCCTCAATCTTCCCCAATAGGCATAGACAAAGGTCATAGGTAGAGGAGGGCACTCATAACGTTAAAATGGCGGCGCAGGCTCTTTGGGCCGAGGGGCCTGTTTCCTGTGCTGTGTTGTTCTTTGTTCTAATGGAAACTCCCTCATTTTCTTAGTGCTGGAGTTGGGAGGACTGGTGTTTTTATTACACTCAGCATCGTATTGGAGAGAATGAGGTACGAAGGGGTTGTGGACATCTTCCAGACTGTCAAGATGCTTCGAACACAGCGGCCAGCCATGGTGCAGACAGAGGTAAGGACAGTGTCTTTGAAACCTTTGTGTAACATGCATGCGAGGACTGTGCACAAAACTACGTTTGGTCTAAACAAGGCCTCATACAGGCTTGAATTAACTTCTGTTTTTCAATCGTACTGACTGAGTGCCAAGCAACTGAAAGCATCTTGCCTGAATAGTATTGATTACTGTAGCAGGAAACTAATCTAGAGAATGACTCTTCTCAACTGTGTACAAGAAAGGGACTTTTTCAAGCTTACAGTTAGAGACTTCATCCTGAATGAGACACAGGTCGAGCGAGTATATTAGGGTATTCAACTGGTGAGTATTTTTTAAGTTAAGTAACCTAGTTAACAGGTAGCTGACTGACAGTTAACTATCAATCTCCTAAAAGCCTGAATAGGCGTTGGTTACTAGAATAGGAAACCTTTCTTCACAACGGGTGGCTGGGGTCTGAAATGCACCATCCGGAAGGTAGTGGAGGCAGGTTCATAGAATCATGGAATCCCTACAGTGCAGAGAAAGGCCATTCAGCCCATCAAACACTGACAACAGTCCCACTGAGGTCCTATCCCCATAACCACATGTATTTACCCTGCTAATTCCCCTGATTAAAAGTGCAATTTTAGCACAGTAAGAAGTCTCACAGCACCAGGTTAAAGTCCAACAGGTTTATTTGGAATCACGAGCCCTCAGAGCACTGCTCCTTCATCAGGTGAGCCACCTGATGAAGGAGCAGTGCTCCAAAAGCTCATGATTCCAGATAAACCTGTTGGATTTTAACCTGGTGTTTGAGACTTCTTGCTGCCCACCTCAGTCCACATCTGGCAATTTCACATGGCCAAACAGCCTAACGTAAGAACATGAGAAATAGGAGCAGGAGTAGACCATCTAGTCCTTCGAGCCTGCCCCGCCATTCAATAAGATCACGGCTGATCTGAAGTGGATCAGTTCCACTTATCCACCTGCTCCCCGTAACCTTTAATTCCCTTCTCGATTAGAAATCTATCTACCCGTGACTTTAACTAACCAACATGTCTTTGGAGCGCGGGAGGAAACCGGAGCACCCAGAGGAAATCCACGCAGACACGGGGAGAACACGCAAACAGCACAGTGACCCAAGGCCGGAATTGAACCTGGGTCCCTGGCACTGTGTGACAGCAGCACTAACCACTGTGCCAGCGTGCTGTTCAGTCCAGGCATTTAAGAGGACATTAGATGATCACTCAAATGGAAACAGTGCGCGGGGCTACGGGGAAAAGTCAGAGGAACGGCACAAGTCGTGATGCTTGTTTGGAGAGCTGGTGCAGGCATAACAGACCAAATGGCTTCCTCCTGCTCTGTAACAATTCTGTATTCCCCTGGAAATCAAAGTGACACTGCCTGTTGAAAATGAAATACCCACCTCTGATACACATCCCACAGTCGGCCTCAGACTGGCAGTTTATCTATCTGGTGAGCTGGCTAAGCAAACTAGATAAATCTAAGCCTGACATTTCAACGGCTGCAATAAAAAATTAATTATCCAATAATTTGTATTATGCAAGATAAATTACACAGCAAAGTGGAAATTGCTTAAAAAAAATCAATTATCAGATAACTTGAATTCAGCAACTTTGAATTAAGCTGTTGAGGCTTCCCAGATAGGTAAGGGATTCTTGGGCACCACTGCCTTCTGGGAAGAGCTGTTTATTTGTGTAAACAAAATTATTCATGAAGTGTTGTCTGAGGAATTGGAAAAATCAGTATTGAAAACTAGTGCGCTTTTAATTATGAATGGGCTCTTTAACACTGCAGCACTGTGGACTTTCAAGTAGGTGTCTCCAGTGGGTCATTCATTACCCCATGGTAATCAGTAGAGAAGGGACCAGGCTCCCTGGCTATGAAGTAACCTGGGTAAAGGTGGTGGTTTATAAAGTAAGCCTCTTAAAAATGGGCAACAGTGCCATGCAGGAGTAACAGCCCGTCTCTTACCCCAAGACTAGAACAGAAAGGCTGTGACATCCAGCCCAAGACAGGAGGTGAGAGGCCTGTGTTTTGTCAGCTTGGATTGGGAATGTCTCAACTTGTTGGGACTCTGAATTGGACTTGATTTGATTGGATTGAATTGGAATAAAAAATAAAAAAACATTCTCGACCTTTTGGCTAAGTGTAGTGTTGACGTGCTGCACTTGGTTGAAGTCATTAGGTTGCATTTCGGCTTCATTTGAAGCAATTTTTTAAAACGGCATCTCGGCCTTTTAGCTAAGGTGCAAATGAGATCAAGCCTTTTAAGGAGGAGCTATGCCTGCTCCAATCAGCTTAGATCATGTAGATCAAGTCCAAGACAGGAGGTGAGAGCCCTGTCTTTTGTCAGCTTGAATCAGGAATATCCCAACTTGTTGGGACTCTGAATTGGATTTGATTTGATTGGATTGCATTGGAATAAAGTTTTAA
Organism: Sphyrna mokarran; assembly: GCA_024679065.1. NCBI lineage: Eukaryota > Metazoa > Chordata > Chondrichthyes > Carcharhiniformes > Carcharhinidae > Sphyrna > Sphyrna mokarran. The sequence continues at coordinate 35,157,918 of JAGIQG010000026.1, forward strand.
AAAAATTAAGGGGCAGGAGTCGGCCATTCAGCTCATTGATCCTGTTCGGCCATTCAATAAGGTGATGGTCTAATCTGTTTGTGGCCTTATCTGCACTTTCCCATGCCTCCACCACCTCCCCCCCACCACCCCCCACCACCCCAGCACAATCCTTCAATATTGATCTAAAATCAGCCAGACTCAATTGTAAATATCATCGGTGACCCATTCTCCACTGCACCCTGTGAAAGAGAACTCCAAAGACTGATGACCCTCTGAGAGAAATTCCTTCTCGGCTCCGTCTTAAATTGGAGACCTCTTATTTTGAAATGTGCCCCTAAGTTTTAGATTCCCCCGTGAGGGAATCTGTCAAACCCCCTCAGAATTGTATATTTCAACTTGGCTCACCACACATTCTTCTAACCCAGCGGTCTCCAAACTCCGATCTGGATGCGGCCCGCTGCAGGAGATCCCCTGTTCTAAACTACCACATGTATAGGCTCGACCTTTCATTATACCATTCAACCCTTTCATCCCAGCTTACTGAACCCTGTCCAAGCTGCTTTTTATGTGAGCATATCCCTCCTTAAGTAGAGACCAAAACTGTACACAATACTCTAGGTGCCATCTCAACAATGTCCAGTACAGTTGCAGCAAGATTTCCCTACATTTATATTCCACCCACTCCCAACAATAAAAGGTCAACATTTCATTTGCCTTCCTAATCATTTGCAGTACCTGCATACTAACTCTCTGTTATCATAGAATTCCACAGTGCAGAAAGAGGCCACTCAGCCCATTGAGCCTGCACCGACCACAATCTCACCCAGGATCTATCCCCATAACGCTATGTATTTACACTAGCTAGTCTCCCTGACACTAAGGGGCAATCCAACATGACCAATCAAGCTAACCCACGCAGACACGGGGAGAATGTGCAAACTCCAGACAGTGACCCAAGCCAGGAATCGAACCCAGTGACACTGTGAGGCAGCGGTGCTAACCACCTTGGCACTGTGCCGCCCTTCGTGATTCTGATACTGAATACCCAAATCCCTCTGTACCCAGCATTCTGCAATCTCTCTCCGTTTAAATAATATCCTGTTTTTGTATTATTCCTGCCAAAGTGGGCAACTTCACGTTTTCCCACATTTCTGCTCCATCTTTTAGCCCATTCACTGAACCTGCCCATATTCCTCTGTAGATTCTTTGAGCAGGAAGCTTAAATCAGGAAATGACTAGGCAGATCTACTTTGGTTAAAAGGATGCCAATTCATGTGATTTTTGCTCAGATGGTGGGGGGCGGAGGAGGGCATTGGGTCACTGAGCCTGGAAGCAGATCCCAGGCAGCCACGGGACAAATCAGTTCTGAGGTGAGCCGATTACAAGGCCCATATCAGTTCTCCAGGACTTCTCCCTGTTGGTAGTAAAGGCGGTTCAATCCTCGCCTCGCACGTTCCCACCTCCTTACCAACTCCCAATGGCCCACCATAGCTTCCAGTCTAATGTGTTGCAACACCACCCCCCCCCAGCCTTCCCCATGGCCCCACATACTCTCAGTGCCAATTCATTTCCCTTTGATGTCCATTCACTCTATGTGAATAGAGTGGTTAGCACTGCTGTCTCACAGCTCCGGGGACGCAGGTTCAATTCCTGGCTTGGGTCACCGCCTGTGTAGAGTTTGCATGTTCTCCCCATGTCTGTGTGGGTTTCCTCCCACAGTCCAAAAGACATGGTGGTTAAGTGCATTGGCTATGCTAAATTCTCCCTCAATGTATTCAACCACATGCCTGATTGTGGACACTAGGAGATTTTCACAATAACTTAATTGCAGTGTTAATATAAGCCTATTTGTGACTAATAAATAAATTTTAATAACCGTGGCAAATGTGGAAATGCTGAGAAGAGAATATCCATTCAAAAATGTCCTTCAAAAAAGAAATTTGCATTCCTACAACCCCATAAAATTGTCAACCATTAAAGTATCAATAATATATACTTCAAATACTTCACACACACTTTTGATTCTTACCTAAATAAACATTGATACATTGACCAAAGAGATCACAGAAAGAATAACTTATTAAAACTACTTAAAGATGTCAATCAAGCAAAGTCAACAATTCACCTCTTGGCAAAACAGAACTCCTGCTGAGCTTATGCTTTTATTGTTCTGGGATTTTAGCCAAGCATGCGTAATGAGAGTAGGTAGAAACTCAGATGAGTTAGCGTGGAGGTTATGAGGGGACATGGAGAGTTCTGAAGTTACCTTACAAAAGGTTCCGAAATCCAGACTATGGTTAAGGCTCCTCTGATTGGCAGAGAAACATGAGTCAAGGAGAAACTGGCTCAACTCCATGAAAGTTGCAGGGGCCTTGAAGATGTCTACCGCCCCACAATGAAGCAGCCAGGTCAGGAGTGCCAGGAATTAAACCAGAACCTGGGAATCAGGCCCTGCTTTCCGCTTTAAAATTGCTCCAGAGTCAAAGAACAAAGAGCAACACAGCACAGGAAACAGGCCCTTCGGCCCAATGAGCCCACGCCGCCGTCCTAACGTCTTAATGACATATCCTTGACTTCCAACTCGACAAAAATCTGCTCCTTTGCCACCTCCTCACCTGTCCTACCATGCTTTGTATCATCGACAAATGGATTGTATTGAAATTGCAGCCAGCTATAGAGTAAATGTAGACTCTGTATGGAGTCAGGACAGGCTGACCCAGCCAGATGAGATCTGATCTCAGCCAGATGCCTTAAAGATCCTGGGGCAGGGAAGTTTTCTTGGTGTCCATCAGCAGCCACCCCCAGAAACAGATTATCTGATCTCTGATTTCATTAGTTTTATGGGATCTTGCTATGTGTAAATTTGTCTCTATGTGAGAGAGCTTGTGTATACTTAGCCCTATTTCCAAAGATTTCATTTTAAGATATTTCTGCCTATGCAATAAACTTTGCTAAGCTGAAAAATTGACCGCTAACTTCCCTACATGTAGAATCAGAAGGTTTAGGATTAGCTAGAGATTGCCTGCATTCCTGAAGGGTACACAATGCAAGCAAACAACAGCATAACTGCAATTGCAAGGGTTGTTTTTCTAAGTTGGAGACCATCTGTGGAAAACATTCCCAGTGACGAGATAAGGAGTGAAATATGTTTTGGTGTGTGTGTGTGTGTGTGTGTGTGTGTGTGTGTGTGTGTGTGTGTGTGTGTGTGTGTGTGTGTGTGTGTGTGTGTGTGTTCAGTACAAGGTCTGGCTTACTTCAAACCAGTCTCCAATTGCACTTTTTTTGTTCCTGTCATGTTAATGTTTTAAGTTCTGTACAATAAAAGAAAAGCATTTTACAGATTGTACCAGTGAGGTTCCCTTTGTCTATTCAAACAAATGAACAGACACAACACTATGTTTCCATTCAGTGAACTGATGCATTGGCTGTGGAGCACTCTCGGACATTTTGTGGACATGAAAGTTACATGAATACTGTCTGTGTGGAAGTTTGCATGTCCTTCACCTGTCTGCGTGGGTTTCCTCCCAGGTGCTGCAGTTTCCTCCCTCGTTTCAAAGATGTACAGAAGGTAGATCTCGGGGTGTCACAGTGGCACAGTAGTTAGCACTGCTGCCTCACAGTGCCAGGGACTCCTTCCCAGCTTGGATCACTTCTTACGTGGAATTTGCACATTTTGCCCGTGTATGTGTGTGTTTCTTCCAGGGTGCTCCAGTTTCCTCCCACACTCCAAAGACATGCACGGGTTAGGTGGATTTGCTGTGATAAATTGACCCTAAAGTCAGAGGGATTAGCAGGGTAAATATGTGGGGTTACAGAAATAGTACAGGGATTGGGGTCAGTACAGAGTCGATGGGCCAAATGGTCTCCTTCTGTACTGTAGAGATTCTATGATTGGCCATGCTAAATTGCCCTGGAAGTGCCTGGGGGACTAGCAAATACATGGGGTTACAGGAGTAGGGCCTGGGTGGGATTGTTGTTGGCCCAAACTCAATGGGCCGAATAGCCTCCTTCTGCTCTGTGAGGTTCTATGATTCAGTGAATTATTTCTTTGTTCCCAGTAAGTATTTTGGTCGCCCGAACTGGTGTAAGATGTAATTCTCATTGACAGGGTTCCTGTTTCTGTGTTTGCAGGATGAGTATCAGTTCTGCTATCAAGCGGCGCTCGAGTATCTTGGGAGTTTTGATCATTATGCAACGTAAAAAGCCATTGATCACCAAACTCTAACAGGCCACAATGGACACAGAGCCTCTTCTGAGCCATATAGCGTGCTTGAAAAGTACTTTAATTCTAACCACCGCCAGGGGGAAGATATTTCGGATGGACCCTAAGGGAACTCAATGTTGTAACCCAGAAGAGAAGAAGGACCCTGGTCTGTTGGGGGGGGTGGGGGGATCATTTTAACAATCGGACAAGTCCTACTTACCTCAAGTGTTCAACTGTGGTGAAAATGGATCTGGATTTCCTCCTGTGTGGACTATCTGATGAGATATTAAGGGCAGACAAGCAAAAAGTCATTCAGAAAGTGGATGAAGGGTAAACATGAAAAGATGGGATCCTGTCTTTGGTTACACCATTAGAGTTCTGCTTGCTTACAATCCCTTTTACTAATCAAAGCTATGGAACAGCATTGAAGGGAATCGCTCACAAAATCACGTTTACTGCAGGTGTCCTTTCCTCCCGGTGTTGGCTACCACATGGTCGTTAAAGGTCGTGGGTTTATTTTTCGATCCTTTGGCAATCCTCACTAGGCCATGCTTCATCTATGCATGTTCTGCATCTGTGCCTTCTCCCTAACACCAGATACCCCATTGTGAACCTAGTTTAAATCTCTCCATGATTGTTTGTACCATTATTTCAATGCAGCGATCGTGTTGGAACTGTGACATAGGTGAGGTATTGTGGTTGTCAGTGTTGGATGGTTATGGGCTAGTTTTAAAAGGAGGGGTGTAGGTGCATTACTGACCTTTTCCATTGAAAATCCGAGACCAGTATATATAAAAATCACCTCAGCCGGCGCACTAGGAAGCCGTGTAAAAGGCACGATGAGCTGACAGAGTGAGCTGGGTCAATGATCTGAGGTAGAATTGAAATATGAGAAAGTCAATAGCAGTGTAACCACACCGTTCTTCCTGCTTGACCGAAGGAAGGGGAGCAGCAAAACGACTCTTGCTCACTCTTTTGAGCAAGGGAATCACATACACAGGGAGACACGAAGGAGATAGTCGAAAATATCATGCCAGGAAAGAAAAGAATGAATTAGAAAACATGATCACCATGGCACATCCCAGCTTGAAGCACTGCTTATTAATAAACACATCTATCTAAATGAACAAGGGGAGGGTGGGGGTGGGGGGCATGAGTCATATCCACAGAAGCACCCTTAATTAGACAGTAACCACATGATGGATGTGACAGTTGGAGACGAGGTGTCTCTGCCCCGCCTAACTTCCCTGGCTTGTATAATCTTGAGGGTTGCTGAACCCCATGTCCTCATTGTGATCTTTCAGTTAGGGATTCAGGTTTGGGGAGTTTGTGGCTCTCCTTCTGCTCAGGATGGTTGCCAGAGAACTGTGAAGTCAGGAAGTCAGATCATCTGCTCACCTCCCTGTCTAATCACAAAAATGCAATAACCTGTTGATTGTACTAGTTTGGAAAACAAAGAGTGGGGAAGGACTTTTTGTTGGACTGATAGAGATTAATATTACTGAATAATACAAGCATTAAATTGTTTTGTGATGCTTTTGAAAAGGTCAGTCTATTTGTTACCATCCCTGGTCACACTTTACCAATAGTCCACCCCCTAAACTGCTAAAATGGATTATTGGGCATCACAAGTTCCTTAAATAGCTGGCATTATACTCACTGTTTGACTACCCCAGCCTCATCAGTATCTTTCAAAGCATTGCTTCGAGGGCACGGTTTTGCAAACCAAGTGATCCGTGGCACACATTTCATGATGCCGTGCTACTGATTGGTATTTTTGCCACCAAAGCCAACCAGAGGCCAGTATTCCTGTGACCATTACGTGAAGCAGAGGAGAATCTCTTCCTAAATGTGCCATCGTGTTTATTCATCAGTGGAAATTCTTCCCTCTTCAAAATTGGGAAACAGATCTCGCAGCGGCATTTTGAAGTAGAAAGATTTTGATTTGCTGGAAGCAACCAGATAATGGAGCCCAATTCCAATCATGGTATTAAATGGCCATTTGTAGGAAGCAATATAATCACTGCCAGCAAGGATTTGTGGTTTTCTAACTTTAGTAACAAATGGCACATTGAGTAATTAGCAAGATGCACCAAGAATTTATTCTCTTTTCAAGCTCCACCATATCATAGTTCCAGTTCTCCAAAGTTATAAAGTATTTTTTCAATGGGTTTGATATTCCTCCCATAACATTTGGTTTGCTAACTAACCAAACAGTCCCACCCTTTGATCTTTAACCCTAGCTTCCTATGTTCCTGATTGGCAGAAGTCAGTGACAGTTGGCAGAGGTCAATGGTAGTTGGCAGAGGTCAGCAGTAGTAGTTGGCAGAGGTCAATGGTAGTTGGCAAAGGTCAATGATAATTGGCAGAGGTCAATGGTAGTTGGTAGAGATCAATGCTAGTTGGCAGAGGTCAGCAGTACTAGTTGGCAGAGGTCAGTGGTAGTTGGCAGAGGTCGATGGTAGTTGGCAGGGAGCAACTGATGTTTCATTTATCTCTATCTTTGTGAGGGAACACTACAATAGACAGCCAATCTTAGGGGTTTCTTTCGCAGAACAGTAATTAATCTTGTGCATTATTTTCTTAAATCCCACTTTGCGTAAGTATCAGGACTAAGTGCAAATCCCGGAAGTAGTCTATGGTTCCTATTTTTTTATAAGGTAAGCTTTTTAATTATCTTTTTATAAAGTTAATATATCGATCACATAGTGAGGAGCTCCCATGCTGTCTCAACAAAGTAATTGACCATTGTACCGTCCATCAAAATGGCCGCCAACAGGTCCTTAACTGAGGAGCTTTTTAGGCCCTTTCACCATATCCCCTCCCCCTCGACCCCACCAGCCAATCTTGTCCAAAATCTCCATAAACAGATTACATTGCGTAAGATCTCTTCTGCCGCTTGGCCTTGGGGCTACAAGTACGAAGCCCATAATCACAGAATGAAACAGCTTCAAGGAAACGCTTAAGCAACATCCACAAGAGGGGAAAAAAAAACTAAACCTTGATGACTCGATCAGTTGAGGGGGACAGCGAGGCAAAGCAGGAAAGGTTGAATTTGTGAGCGGTTTTCTCGAAAATCTTTTGTGTTTTGTAACATACGACAAACATAATCTTTTTTTTAATTGTGTATTCGTTCCTTTTTTAACAAAAAAAATTATCAGTCAAATTAAAAGAAACAAAAAAACATTTAAAATACATTTATTTGTTCATATTATGTTTAAAGACGGTCTATTTTTTCACTGTAGAAATGTTTGTGACTGGCTATATATCATTGAATTCTGAATGTTAAAAGAGCTTTGTTTGTACCATTTTAAGGATGTGCTTCATTTATCAAGATTGCTTTCCTTCTTTATTTTGCCCCAAAATGGAACTCTGATATGTTGGGATAAAACAGAAATTAGCCTGGGGCTCCGGATTGCTACCCCGGGTTTATTCCGACGCGTTCCTTGTCAACGTCTGTGATGAATTTACTCAATAACTTGTGGAAGTTGCCAGACTTAACCAGTATGACAGCCAAATTAATGAGATGTTGAGAAACAAAAAGGAACTGTCATTTGTTTGAGGGCCAAGTGATTATTGCTTTTGAACAACTGTTACTTATAACTGAAAATATAATTGGTTATAAAAACCACTGTGTATGTAGATATGTTGACTTTGTATTAAAGGAAGATTGTCTGGAGAAATACTCTGGGTCACTCCTTCAAGGCGTCCTCTCACTATCTGTGTAAGGATGCATGAGACAATTAGTCAATGGTCCATTATCACACCCACTCATACATAGAGTCATAGAGGTTACAGCATGGAAACAGGCCCTTCAACCCAACTTCTCCCTGTAGCCCAGCTTTTAACCTCTAAGCTAGTCCTAATTGCCTGCGTTTGACCAATATCCCTCTATACCCATCTTACCCATGTAACTGTCGAAATGCTTTTTAAAAGACAAAATTGTATCTTCCCTATTACTACCTCTGGCAGCTTGTTCTAAACACTCACTGGTCTCTCACTGAAAATAATTGCCCATCTGGACACTTTTGTATCTCTCCCCTCTCACCTTAAACCTCTGGCTTCTACTTTTAGACTTTTCTATCTCTGGGGAAAGATAATGACCTTATCAATTCTCCTCATTATTTCATAGGCATCCATAACATCACCCCTAAGCCTCCAACATTTCAGGGAAAAAGGTCTATTCAATCTCTCCTTTTAACCCAAGCCATCAAGTCTTGGTAGCCTTCTAGTAAATCCTTCCTTTCTAGTTTAATAATTTTGTTTCTATAATAGGATGACCAGAACAATATAAATTCACACTCTCTTCGTCATGGATAAGGCAAATCAAATGGAGGATTTTCATCTACGTTAAGATGCATTGTAGTACAGAAAGTCAAAATAGTGGACCTTATAAGCAACGATCCATTTTCGATTGGGTTATAATAGTAAGCTGATCTTTTTCTACACTTTAGCTTTGACTGTAATACTACATTCTGCACCCTTTCCTTTTCCCCTACATACTCTATGAATGGTATGCTTTGTCTGTATATTGCTCCCTTCATGACCTCAGGTTATCCTAGGGCGGTATAGTGGCACAGTGGAGGATGGAATGGTAACACAATGGATAGCACTGCCACCTCACAGCCCCAGGACCAGAGTTCCATTCCCAGTTCAGGTCACTGTCTGTTCAGAGTCTGCACATTCTCCCCGTGTCTGCATGGGTTTCCTCCAGGTACCCAGATTTCCTCCCACAGTCTGCAAGACATGCTGGTTAGGTGCTTTGGTCATGCTAAATTCTCCCTTGGTGTACCTGAACAGGTGCTGGAGTGTGGCGACTAGGACGTTTTCACAGTAACTTCATTGCAGTGTTAATGTACACCCACTTATGAAAATAATAAATAAACTTTACAGATAATTAAATATTTTTGAAGTGTTGCCACTTTTGCAATATCCATATCCTGTTTACTGAGGCTGATAACATAAGAAATAGGAGCAGGAGTAGGTCATCTAGCCCTTCGAGCTTGACCCGCTATTCAATAAGATCATGGCTGATCTGAAGTGAATCAGTTCCACTGATTCACTTCATTTAGTTATTTAGTTGATAAGTTTATGGAAGAGAAGGGAATGGTTTAGTTTGGAGGGTCATTGCTTTTTTTCCTAATTGGTCGGCGCAACATCGAAGGCTGAAGGGCCTGTTCTGCGCTGTAATGTTCTACGTTCTATACTTTCCTGCCTGCTCCCCATAACCCTTAATTCACTAGTCTATCAGAACCTGTGACTTAAATATATTCAATGAGGTAGCCTCCATTTCAATAGGCAGAGAATTCCAGAGATTCACCATCCTTCATGTGAAGAAGTTCCTCCTCAACTCTGTTCTAAACTGCACTCCCCACCTTATTTTGAGGATGTGCCCTCTATTCTGCTATCCTTTCTAAGCAGAAAGAATCTCTCTACTTCTCTAGCCCCTTCATTATCTTGTAAGTCTCTATAAGATCCCCCCTCAGCCTTCTAAACTCCAACGAATACAGACCCAAACTACTCAATCTCTCCTCATAAACTAACCCCTTCATCTCCGGTATCAAACATAGCATGAGAGAAACATTTCAATGCACAGCTTATCTTGGGGAAGGGCAAAAAAGCCTTCTCAATGGTCAGATCGATCTTACTTTGGAGAATTCTGATTGCCCAGCTGTAATGAGGGCAGCGGAGGGTTGGAGTTTCTTGTACGTTTCTTCTTGATGGAGGATGACATTAAATGTTGGCTTAAAGCTATCCAGATTTACTTGCTCAGCGCTGTCTCATAGCAACAACCAGCGTAGTGCAATCTTGGGAGGAAATGTTAGACCAATTTACCATTCCCCTGTCCTTTCAGCTGTGTGATTGGGTGACATTTGATTCTGTTTTGTGTTTATTGTTTCTCACATCAATCAATATCAGGGGAAATTGGGAGATCACATCGTGTTGGCCTTGAGGCCCTGAAGCTGGCCTCCAGCATAATGAGTTACTACTGTTAGACACACAAATATAATGCAGGCCGTCCGCTGGGAACATGGTGCAAATTTGGAAACTGAGGCTCTGCAAGTCATAGCTTTCGTCATGAAATCATAAAAATCTCAACAGACATTTGGGAATTAGACAAATATAAGAATATAAAGCACTGGAAAAGGTCACTGTGTTTCATCTGGCCAAAGCCAGTAAATCTTGGCACTTTTGAGACGTCAATCCCCCGTGTCTCACTCTGCAGCTGCCTCCGTTTGCTTATTTCCAATCATGAGTGTCTAACATGCACTTCATAGATTCCTTTCTCTCCCATTAACTGACATTCTGATTCACTTTCCAGCCATTTTCAGAGTCTTCACGTATCACCGTCTGGGGTAGGGCTGAAGTTTCTATACACAAGCTTCATCAATCAATCATCTTGACATTCTTCCATGATGAGGGCAAACTACTATGGATGCTGGAATCTCAAACAAGAACAGAAAATTCTAGGAAACCTTGGCAGGTCTGACAGCATCTGCGGAGAGAGAATAGAGCCAATGTTTCAATCCAGCTCTGACGAAAGGTCGTCCTGACTCAAAACATTGAGCAGAATTTTCCCATCCAGCCCACCACAGGAATCGTAACGGGCGGGACAGAACCATGCAAAGGTCTGTTGACCTTGAGTGGGATTTTCCAATCTTGGGGTCAGAAAATCTCACCCGTTTTCTCTATTCTGTCTCCGCGGATGCTGTCAGATCTGCCGAGGCTACTTTTTTAGAATTTTCATAGAAGTTTCTCATGATACGCGGAGCAAGCTACCAGAAAGAAGATTTGCACGTCACTACCACTCCAGCCCATTGTAAAGAGCTGCTCGTGTAAATGTTATCCATTTATGCAAACAAGCAAAATAAAGGTTAAGCCTGGCAATATGTGGGCAATATGTAAAGTGTTTTCTATCTACTGTGGAAGTTGCATTGTGGCTTTCATGTGGAAACATAGAAAATAGGAGCCATTCAGCCTTTCAAACTTGCTTCACCATTCAACGCGGTCATAGCTGATCCCCTAAATCAATGTCACACTCCAGTGGCTAAACAGTCAGTGTAAGCTCTGCTACAGAATCCATAAAACCAGAGGAGGGGTTCAAATAGTTACTGGAAGTAATCATAGCAATTGGTTAGCGCTGTTAACGGAAACTTTGGTGGTTTGAGTCCACCCAGGGACATTGTGATTTTAGGGAAGTATGGTGGCACAGTGGTTAGCACCACTGCCTTACAGCACCAGGGTCCTGGGTTCAGTTCCTGGCTTGGGTCACTGCCTGTGCAGAGTCAGCATGTTCTCCCCATGTCTGCATGGGTTTCCTTCAGGTGCACCGGTTTCCTCCCACAGCCCAAAAGACGTGCATTGGCCACGCTAAATTTTCCCTCAGTGTACCTGAACAGGTGCCAGAGTGTGGCAACCAGAGAATTTTCACAGTAGGTATTCTAAAATTATGTTGTGTTTCTTGAGGTGAGGGAAGCGTCCCCACTGAGGAACGAAACACCTTCCATTTCAGACATCTGTGAGGGCTGGGATTTTCCTCCTGGTGTGTGGATGGAGGTGGGCTCCATTCACAGGAGCTCCAGACCAAGCGGGATGTTCCCGGTTACCCACTTTGACGAATGATGTACAAAGTGTTCAATTGCACATTGAAGGATTAATAACAGACGGGACATGAAATCTTAAATGAGATGGTACCCAACCGGACTAAATCTCATTAATTCAGGAAAAGTGAGAGTGATGAATGTGTCTGTCCTTTGTTGGAGAACAAGTCCTGTGCCGGTGAGTGATACTGTCTTCAGTGTCCAAACAGGAACCATTTATTGAAGCCTTTGCTGTTCCAGCCCATCACAGTGAACGGTGTGATAAACATTGCCTCAGATTTTGTGGTCAGTTGTGGAACAAACAGCGTTTACCATCCATTGCACTTCCACGTGCCTTCTACAACTTGTGGTTTTCATAGAATCCTGACAGTGTAAAAGAGGCCACTCTGCCCATCAAGTCTTTGACAGAGTATCTTACCCAAGCCCCAATCCTGTAACCCCCACACACATGCCATAGCTAAGCCATCTAACCTACACGGCTCTGGACAAAGGCTGGAATTTTACCATCTTACCCACCATGGGAATCCGAATGGGCGAGGGGCGGACGGGGCATTATGGTTTCGGGAAGAACGAGAACAAAGCCGTAAAACCCACCCTAAGGATCAATTTAGCATGGCAAATGCACCCTACCCCACCTCATTCCCATGGCCACCCCACTCCCACCTGTCCAATTTTCTCTCTTCCGCTCACAGAGATGAAGGAGTGTTGCCCTCGTGGTCACATTCCCGATGACAGTCTGGATGGTGAGGAATTATTTGGCTATTCGATCATAAGGGCATCATAGTTGACCACATGCACTGCACATGAACACACACACACACACACATATGCCACACATGCAGACATGCACACCCAGACACATGCATAGATCAACCCACACACACACACATATACGCTGGTCAACAGGCAGAGACTGTAGTTAGTATTTATTCTGGGGAGTACCTGGTCTCTGTTCTACTTGATTGCAGTAACTTCAGGATCAAATCCAGCTGAATTGTTATAAACATCAATTGCTCATAAGGGATTGTGTAAACATGTTGAGTGTTCATTTATTTAGATGAGGAGCATAGGGAAAGTTTATTATTTGTTTGTAACAGATAAGCTTATATTAACATTGCAATGAAATTACTGTGAAAATCCTCTAGGCGCCACACCCTAGCACCTGTTTGGGTACACTAAGGGAGAATTTAGCATGGTTAATGCACCTAACCAGCCTGTCTTTTCTCTGTGAGAGGAAACCGGATCACCTAGAGGAAACCCATGCAGACACAGGGAGAACATGCAAACTCCGCACAGATAGTGATCCCCAGCCAAGGAGTTGAACCTGGGTCCTTAGAGCTGTGAAGCAGCAGGACTAACCACTGTGCCACCATGCCACCCACATTCACACAGGGATAGAAAACCTGCAGACGTCAGCAGCAGTCTCTGTGCCCCACTCAGAAGCAAAAGTGAAATTAAGATTTGATCGTGTGACACACTTCCATTTAATGATATCATGCTGCTATCTTTTAAAGGTATTTTACACAATCCACTTTTTAAAAAATTATGATTGCTCCCTTCCGAAACATAGAGGGTAGGACTTTCTAGCCCAATCTGCCCCAAAACCGTAAAATCCTGCCCGAGATCAACAGACCATCCATGGCCGTCCCGTTGCCTCCTCCGAATCTTGATGGTGGGTGGAACAGTAAAATTTGCCTCAGAGAATCTGTTTCTTCCATATAGCATGATCTAAAACTGTTCACCATGTCATGCTGTACTTAATCTTGCTGACAGGCTGATTGACCACTACTGAGTATAGGTATCAAAGTATAGCGACTAGGTGTTTTCCCCAGTAACTTTGTCGCAGGGTTGTTACAATGATATAAGGCACCAATTGCACATAAGGGATTGTGTAAGTGTATCATGGGCTCATTTATATTGACTAGGCCCATAAGAACATTTATACATAGGGAGAAAGCTGGAAGACATTAGCAGCAGAGTGGTGTGCGTGTGTGCTCTGCTCAGAATCAAAAGTAAAACCATGACCGGATTGCATGACACATTTCCCTTCTGGTGATGTCATACAGCTCTCCATTAAAGGCATATTACACATAAACATGGCAGATCTTCACCTTAGGGAAACCGCAGGGATATTGAGACTAACACAGCCCAAGTGGCTTTCTGTGTTAGGCCACATTGTACTCCTGGCACCTACAGGGAAAGCATCCTCCTCAAAAATCTTCCCATTGACACAAATCCATCCAAAATCCGGATAGCCCTGAATGGAACACACTCCAAGCCCTTTAAACTGATGATCGCAAACATTGATGGTACTGCAAACATTACCAACCTGGCGACTGACCCGATGGTGAAATTACAAATTTCAATCTTCTACAGCAAAGCTGGACAATCTCCATCCGCTTGAGGATTGGAAAATTGACCACTTGTTCCACAAGTTGAACACGGAGAACTCAGGCCATTGCCCAGAGGTTAACCTTCTGCCCTGAGAGATCCATTCCTGGCGGCATCAGAATTGTTCACACTGAGGGTGTTGAGTGGATCGTTAACTCGACATTAAACATTAACTCCTTTCCTAGCCACATGAAACAAAGAACTATTTCACTGAGTTCCAGACCCCTCAGTTCCAGGAAGTTACTTCTTAACTCTTTAATCCTTCAACCAATTAGTCTAAATTGATGAACCCTGGTTTATGATCTCTCACCTAAAAGGAATAGGTTTTCCCATTCAATAGAGTCATAGAATCCCAACAGTGCAGAAGGAGGCCATTTGGCCCAACAAGTCTGTACTGACTCACCGACAGATCCACTCCTTACCTTATACACATAACCCCAAACATTTATTCCACTAATTCCCCTCCAACCAATACATCTTTGGACACTAAAGGACAATTTAGCATGGTCAATCCCTACAGTGCAGAAAGAGGCCATTCGGCCCATCGGGCCTGTACTGACAACAATCCCTCCCAGGCCCAATGCCCATAATCCCATATATTCACCTGCTAAATTCCCACCTAAGGTCAACACATATTTCCATTGTATGATCCTTGCCCACTTCAATTCTGTGATAGACAAGGTGATAGAATTCTAGTGTAAGGCACAATTGAATACAGCCGATCATAGAACATAGAACACAGAACGCTACAGCACAAACAGACCCTTCAAGCCCACAAGTTGCGCCGATCATATCCATACCTACTATCTGTAACTCACAATCCCATTAAATCCCATGTACTCATCCAAAAGTCTTTTAAAAGTACCCAGCGAGATCACTTCTAAAACCACCAATGGCAGCTGATTCCACTCACTCACCATCCTCTGAGTGAAAAACTTACCCCGAACATCTCCTCTGTACCTTCTCACCAGCACCTTAAACCTTGTCCCCTAATAGCGACCATTTCAGCCCTGGGAAATAGCCTCTGAGAATCCACCCCATGTATTCCTGAAAACATTTTATAAACCTCTATCAGGTCTCCTCTCAACCTTCATCTCTCCAGGGAGAAAAGACCTAGCTCCCTCAATCTATCCTCATAAGGCATGCCTCCCAATCCAGGCGACATCCTTGTAAATCTCCTCTGCACCCTCTCAATAGCTTCCACATCCTTCCTATAGTGAGGTGACCAGAATTGCACACAGTACTCCAAGTGGGAGTACTCCAATCAACCTAACCTACACATCTTTGGCGTGTGGGAGGAAACTGGAGCACCCGAGGAAACCCACGCAGACACAGGGGTGGGATGTGCAAACTCCACACACACAGTGACCCGAGGTCAGAATTGAACCCAGGTAGCTGCTGATAACCGTTGTACCTGGTTTATACTCATATTTTATGCACTTCAATTAAAATTCTGAGCGTCATCTGTTCCAAAGAAAACAAATCCAACCTATCCGATCATTTATCATAGCTAAAATTCTCCATTCCTGGCAATGTCCTCATAGATCTCATTCAAAGTCTCACTCGCTGACTACATCCTCCCTGTAATGAAATGACCAGAACAGTAACAGTACTCCAGCCGTGTTTTAACTGGTGTTATATGCATTTCTGGCATAACCTGTTTGTTTTCATATTCCATTCCCTTACTAATACAGGGAAGTGTATTTGCCTTCTTAACATTGCATTTATCTGTCCTGCTATCTTCAAGGGTTTGTGTGTATATATATATATATATATTTATATGCACCTCAAGGTCTCTGTTTCATAGGATTGCAAGTGACACATGGCATATAAAAAGGCCATTCAGCCCAACAAATCTATGCTCCTCCCTCCCATACCTTTACTCTTTGCTCCCCATTGAGCCAATTTTGGATCCAACTTGCCCTCGGATCCCTGGGGCCTTCACCTTCCCGACCCCGTCTGTTGTGTGGGTGCTTATCAGAAACCTGGCTAAAAAGGCAAGCAAGATCACATCAAACAAAATAACCTCCCTCACTAATGTCTCAAAAAATTCAATCAGGTTAAGTCAGACATGACCTTCCCGTCCCAGCTCGACGTTGACTGTCCTTGATGAATTGGTGTCTTTCTAAATAGCAATTTATACTTGAATGTCTTTATCCGCACAGAGAGCGCAATAGGTGGTCTGTTACCTATTGAACTGCAAGAGTGATCGTAATTGCTACACAACTCGCCAATAATTTCCTTTGAGAATGATTTTGTGCAGGCACTCTGCAGACTGCGAGCTGGGAATAACTAGCCCACCAGGACGCCAGTGAATGGTAACATTAAGTTGACAGTGAAAAATTGCAGTTTTATAAGAGCATTTTTAAGTCTAAACATTCAAAGCGTCAAATGTAATTATTATGGTAATAATTGTGATTGCGTTCCTGCAAGAAGTGCCGATGTCATGAGCATTTTAAAAATACCGAACTCAAGAGCAAAATATTAATGGTGGAATAATTCAGTCTGTGGTAATGGGCCGACCTCTAACACTTGTAATAGAATGGTTATTTTGGCATTGATCCTAGTTTTGATATAATTATTGCGATTTCATATTTCCCATTTAATCACGGGCACACTGCAGCAGCTCTCGTAGAGTAGGTCATTAATTACTATGGGATGACCTGACTGACATAACACAGCAGGCAGTTTTATGTCTCTCAGTGTTGCGTGTTGAACCGTGTATCACCCCGAAGCCACTTTACAAACAGACCCCCCCCCGCCCAAGTACTCTCACCAAGCGTGAGTCTGCCTGCAGCATAGAGAGCAAGCAGGAGAGGGAGAAGCTGAGGGGGTGAGGCGCTGGGGCAGAATCCTCAGTCCATCGGTTGGGACACTTGGGCACAGAGACAGACCCCAGCTTGATTTACCCCTGGGTATATTCCTGAAGGCAAAATGTGGGCAAAATTGTTTTTTTATATCCACAGGGGATTCGATCCGCCTTGTTGTCTAACAAGGGGCATACACGCGGTGGGTCGTGCAAGAGCTACTCTTGGATATTGCTTCAAGAGTTGCCTATAATGCTTCAGGTCTTTAGTGTACACTTAAACTGGACCAGCTGATGGGCAACATGACAGCTCAGCGACTATCACTGTTAGCTGTGCACATACAGGGCCTGTGTCTGAGGGAGTTTGCACATTCTCCCTGTGCTTGCGTGGGTGTTCTCTGAGTGCTCTGGCTTCCTCCCACACTCCAAAAACATGCTCTTAGGCTGATTGGTGTTAACAAATTGTCCCTAAATTAGGCGTCCCTCAATCTGGTTAGAATTCCTTTATTCTGGAGGCCAACAGGCATAGACAAAGGTCACAGGTAGAAGAGGGCACCCACAATGTTAAATTGGTGGCGCGGATTTGTTGGGCTGAAGGGCCTGTTTTCTGTGCTGTGTTGTTTTTTTGTTCTTTGTTCTTTGTGGGGAGAAGTGAGGGGGTGAGTGAGTGCACAAGGCTATCTACCTACCAACACTGGGTAGCCAGTTGACCTTGTTAATGGTTTATAAAGACCTTGTCAACTGCCTCCAGGCCCCTGGAAGAGTTTGTCAGCGGAATCGATGAACCAGCACCACAGGCAAATTAGAAGCCCTCCCGGCCTACCTGTCTGGCTTCAGTTGCTACCACAGACACCTACTGCAGGGCCTCCTCTGTCATTCCAACTCCACCCCGCTCCACCCCACACACCCACACAATAGGGACTGGTTGCTGAGGGCTTTTTTTATTATTTTACATTGTTTTTAAAAGTTAGAGAGAGAGCCCCCTTATTCAGGGGCAGCCTGTTTCTCACTTACCTTGACAGGTCAACCTCTGCCTTCTCAAGGGGCTCCACCTTCGAGAGACTGCCTGCCATTCTTAGTTGGGCAACCTACTTTCTGCCCAATTGTTGGACGATGCAGGGACCAGCACAGATGAGTGACTGTTCCTTACACAGTGCCTGACCCCCATCACCCCCACCACTACCACATTCCCCGCCATCCCCTCAACACCCACCCACCACTGCACATTTGAATCCGATGCCGTGGTTCTGAAGCCCAAATAACTCAATATTCGTTCCAAATAATCTAGAATCGTTATAAAATCCTTACAATAAAGAAAAAGGCCATTTGAACCATTGAATCTGCACTGACAACAATCCCATCCTATCCCCAAAATCCTACCCTGCTCATGCCCCTGACACTAAGGGATAATTTAGCACGGCCAATGCATCTAACCTGCACACCTTCAGGCTGTGGGAGGAAACCCACGCAGACACGAGGAGAATGTGCAAACTCCACGCAGACAGTGTCCCGAGATTGGAATTGAGCCTGGCTCCCTAGCGCTGTGAGGCAGCAATGAACAAATTGTCAACTTATTTTCAAACCCCACCAATTATCTCCCCATCTCTAATGGAAAGCATTGGCTGGAGCGAGGTTCCTCTGTGGATGATGAACTGCAGTCACGTCAAGTAAAGGAAGAAAAGGAAATGAAGATTGTAAAGTGAGAGAAAAGAAAAGGTGACTTTAAAAGAATATTGTAAAAGTCTTCACGATCAATGCAGGAGCTGAAGGGGATAGCTTCTCCAGTATCAGTTGCTGTGCCCCTGAGGGCGAGAGACTTTCTCATCATTAAAAGTGTTCTTAGGTCGTTTAATCTCCGTTCGAGCTTTCTCCACAGTGTTTAATTGAAAATTTATGCACAAGTGGAGCAGTCTCTTGAAACTCACGGGAGTGTTGGGGAGAGTTATGCAGTTAATGGCACAGATGTGCCCAAATCATCCAGCAACTCGAGGTGGTTTAGAGCTTACAACCCGTTTGCCACAGGACACTTTACACAGTACAGCGTGTCAATAAACTCCTTCCTTAGCCAGCAAATTACCTCTTGCTGAAACTTCCACAGCTCACAATCATCCTTCTCTGTCACACCCAATTAATCACTAAGTTTAAAGTTTATTTACTAGTGTCACAAGTAGGCTCACACTAACACTGCAATGAAGTCACTGTGAAAATCCCCAAGTTGCCACACTCTGGCGTATGTTCGGGTATTTAACAGCCGATGCACCTAACTAGCACGTCTTTCAGACTGTGGGAGGAAACTGGAGCGCCCAGAGGAAACCCATGCAATCACGCAGAGAGCATGCAAACTCCGCGTAGACAGTCACAGACATTCACAGAATCCAACATGTGTCTCTGGCTCTGTCAGGCAGCCATGGTAACCACTGTGCCATCATATCAATACCCACCCCTGAGAATCTGTGATAAAGAGTTCCACAGATTCACTATTCTCTGGCTAAGAATTTCTTCCTCATCTCTGTTTAGACTGAGGTTGTACCCTCTGGTTCTAGTTTTTCCTGCTAGTGGAAACATCCTCTCCACATCCATTCTATTCAGGTATTTGCAGTATCCTGTTAGCATCAGGAAGATCCCTTCTCATTCCACTAAACTCAAACGAGTACAGACCCAGAGTCCTCAACCATTCCTCATACCAAAAGCTCTTCATTCCAGGAATTATCCTTGTGAACCTCCTCTGGATTCTTTCCGAGGCCAGCACATCTTTCCTCAGTTCGGAACCCAAAACTACTCACAATATTCCATCTGACTCAGAGTATTATAAATCCTTGCTCTTGTATTCTGGTCCTCTCAACAGGAATGCTAACATTGCATTTGCCTTCCTAACAGCCAACTCAACCTGCATATTAACCCTAAGAGAATCTTGAACAATGACTCCCAAGCCTCTTTGTGTTTCTGATTTGTGACTTTTTCCCTCTAAGACAAGCTACTATTCTCAGTTAACTCAGCAGATACTCAGGAATGAGCCCAGTACTTTCTGGCCCGTGCGACTATTCTGTTCAATGGTTAAAATCACTGAGGGAGTTCAACTCTTGCATTATTTAACAGGTTTGCAGGGTCTACCTCGCTATAATCTCACTGATGCAAACTTTCACTCGGCAAGAATGACAGATCGTAACATTTTCTTAATGACGGGGAGCTGTGGAGCTGCACAGAGATTCAGTGTCCCGATCCACACATCATTAGAAGCCAGTGTACAGCTACAGAAGTAATCAAAAGAGCTAATGGAATGTTGGTCCTTAACACAAGAGACTGGGTTGCAAAGGAAAGGAAGCAATGCTTCAATTATACTGAGCCTTGGACAGGCCTCACCCAGAACCAGATTCTCAACTGCGATGCCCTGTCTGTGATATCAAACTCCATGGATTCCCCTGTATAAAAGAATGTTCTACAAATAAATATATATTAATTATTTTTGTCTTATTTGATGTGTAAATTGTTACCCCTACTGTGTAATAATTCTGTCAAAATGTGGAGAAGCAGAATGCACATTATTTCCCATACATGGAGACCATTATATCTTCCGATATCCGGAATCTGCACTGTCTCCCGATACCCGGAATCCTCACTGTCTCCCGATACCCGGAATCCGCACTGTCTCCGATATCCGGAATCTGCACTGTCTCCCAATATCCGGAATTCTCACTGTCTCCCAATACCCAGAATCCTCACTGTCTCCAATATCCAGAATCCTCACTGTCTCCTGATACCCAGAATCCTCACTGTCTCCAATACCCAGAATCCTCACTGTCTCCAATACCCAGAATCTGCACTGTCTCCCAATATCCGGAATTCTCACTGTCTCCCAATACCCGGAATCCTCATTGTCTCCAATATCCAGAATCCGCACTGTCTCCAATATCCGGAATTTCACTGTCTCCCAATATCCGGAATTTCACTGTCTCCCAATACCCGGAATCCTCACTGTCTCCCAATACCCAGAATCCTCACTGTCTCCAATATCCAGAATCCTCACTGTCTCCAATACCCAGAATCTGCACTGTCTCCCAATATCCAGAATTTCACTGTCGCCCAATACCCAGAATCCTCATTGTCTCCGACATCCAGAATCCGCACTGTCTCCCAATATCTGGAATTTCACTGTCTCCCAATACCCGGAATCCTCACTGTCTCCAATATCCAGAATCCACACTGTCTCCAATAACCAGAATCCTCACTGTCTCCGATATCCGGAATTCTACCTGTCATATGGTGAGCACAGCTGCCTCACGGTGTCAGGGACCTGGAATTGATTCCCAGCTTGGATCACTATCTGTACAGAGTTTGCACATTCTCCCCGTGCCTGTGTTGTTTCCTGAGGCTGCTCTGGACTTAGATAAACAACAACTGAAATGTTTAGTTACTTGTAGCGATGATACAGAGGCTTGCAGTCTCACAGCTGCCGGTCACCTTCCAGAATTGAGCTCACGGAGAACACCACACTTGCTAGGATGATCCCCCACCCTGGCCCCTGATTGGTTAATCAGGTCACGTGGTTCCCTTGCCAGATCACACCTTAAAGGGGCAAATACACCAGGAAACAGTGAGGAGCACCCAAAGGAAAGCCACGCAGATATTTTAAGAGGTCCTTTACCTTAAGTTCACCTCCAAGCCACTCACCATCCTGACTTGGAAATCTATCACTGTTCACTTGCTGTTGCTGGGTCAAAATCCTGCACAGATAATAACGCAAGCCAGGAATCAAACCTGGGTCTCTGGCACTGCGAGGCAGCAACACTAAACACTGTGCCACCCTGCCACTCCATGGGACAACACTCCCAATTTTGAGACAGATAGTAAGGGGCTGAAATTTGGAGGGCTGCCTGGGTTAGGTGTGCCTTCAGCAATGCCGGGTCTATTTTCATTGGCCTTTTGTTTTTACTGTAATAATCTGATACAGCTGAGTAACTTTCTCGACAAATTTAAGGTCAGTTGGATATCAACCGCATTGGGTCTGGAGTCAGACAGACATGGTAAGGATGCCAGATTTATTTCCCTGAAGGGAAAGGACAGGCAGATGGGATTTTTTTATAACAATCTGGTGGGTTTGTGATCACCATGACTGTTTTTCCATCTAGATTTATTTAATTGAATGAGTTTAAATTCTTCAGCTGTCATTCATCATCAGTTCAGAATTCTGGATGACTGCATTCCTAAAGCTGAATGCTACCATAACCCTGGTGATGATGCTGATCCAAGGGCAGAGAATGATACAATTCACTCTTTTTAAGAACATTCCATCTCTTAAAAGCCTGAAACCTTTTGTAGAAAATGCATCTTCAAAAATTTCCTTTGTTATAATCACTAATGCATGGCTAATGCATTTCCGATCATCCGTCAGATACTGTAGGATCCTAGTGGTGTATTTTAGGTAGTCCCTTCCCCCCCAAGCCACTCACCATCCTGACTTGGAAATGTATCCCCGTTCATTTGCTGTTGCTGGGTCAAAATCCTGGGCTCCTGTGGACATACTCACACCACATGGACTGCAATGATCCAAGAAGGCAGTTCACCACTCATATGAATTCCTACAGTGCAGATAGAGGCCATTCAGCCCATCAAACTGGCACCAACAACAATACCACCCTCTAACTATCCCTCTAGCCTTTATCCTGCTAATACCCCGACACTAAGGCCCATTTTGGCATGCCAATGCACCTAGCCAGTGGGAGGAAGTCGGAACACCCAGGGGAAACCCACACAGATACAGGAAGAATGTGCAGACTTTGCACAGACTGTGATCCAAGCTGGGAATAGAACCCAGGTCCTGGCACTGTGAGGCAGCAGTGTTAACCACTGTGGTACTGTGCCACCCTTTACCACTGCTTACATAGGGTGAGATATGGATCGCCCTGTTGTAGCTGGGTGCATAGCCCATCACTTCTACTATCCCCCCTGTCCCTGTTCTGTTCTGTGGAGAAAACAGATGAAGGCTAGTGTAGATTAGTTCATTTTGTAGTCCTAGAACTTTATGTTTGGTTCGGTTCTATACCCTAATTGTATGATAATGCCAGTTGGCCATTCTCTCGCTGTTCTCTGACTGGTATCCTCAGCATGGGTGACCTGGTGCATTTCATTGATGCACTGTAATCTTCTAATTATGTTAGAGGCTGTGGGTTTTGAATATAAAGAAGAGGTAGGGTTAACACTCGTAGATTGAAACTAATACAAAACTGGTTTTATTGAAAGAGATGTTCTCTGAACTGCACAGAGTACAAATTGAGAGTAAAACAGCAGCCCAGTGTAAACATCCTAATAAGAACATGTAATCCTCAAACAGACCAGCAAAATCTATATGCAAATGTTGCGATGACATTTCAGGCTACTCCCAAGGGTGTAAAGAAGACAGCGGTGGTGTATTTCTTATTCAGGATTGGTCCTGTCCCACTTTTTCTTCAATCCGATTATCCAGACCAGGCCACCAAAAATTGCTACATGCTAATTGGACAGGGATCGCGGGTAGAGGTGGGAACATCGGGGTTGCAGCGCGGGCTCGTTGGGCCGAAGGGCCTGTTTCCCGTGCTGTTTTGTTCTTTGTTCTCTTTAATTCCATCATCTGTACTCTTCACCTGCAGGCTGGAAGGAAAGATCACACAGATTCCCCACAATAGAAACCCAGTTTGGATGAGCTTCTTTGACACATTTGGTTTCGAGTCAGGATGCGGATCATACATTCCAGCTTTCATCCCTTTCCCATCACCTTCCCCATTACGGGATTATTTCTGGTATGTCTCTGACACTGAGAAGCTGTGACAAGTAAATGATCATCCAATGAGAGATAAACAATATTAACAACACTAATTGGTGGTATCTGCTCAATAGGTAAAGGAAAGTGTGATAAAGCATTAGCAAGGCATTCTGTTTGAAGATACTTTATATAGTAAGAGTATACAGATAAGATCAGTGACTATTTTTGCAATCAAATAAATGATATGTCACTGTGCGGCCCAAAAATAGTAGTTAAGGATCAGTCAATAATGTGAAATAACGACCATATGAATAAAGATGAAACCATCGTACACCAACTATTGCACTCAATGCTTCTTTTCCCAGCTGAGCATAGTTAGATTCAGCACTAGTCAGAGTATACAAAGCAAAAACTATTCTAGTTTTACTCCCAATGCATAGTAAGTGATATGACTGCCCTGCTTGATAAGATGAAGCAAACAATTAGGTGTCTTCGAATTAAAATGAACCAACACTTCAGACTTCTGCAAAGCATCTTTGACATCCTCGTATACTTTCTCACACTCATTGATCCAGACTTATGACTGTTTCATACATAGCAAATTTTGCAATGACTTCAATTAGGAATAAGTTTTCCATAATAATTCACTAATCCTAGAAAAGACCTGAGCTGTGTCACAATTGTTGGGTGTGGATTTTTTTTGAAAAAAGCACCCCCCCCTCCTTTTCAAATATGCCAGATATTATTTGGAATCTCTCCTTTGCTGATCACCCAAACCCCCTCTTTTAAAACCACACAAAGCTTTTTCGCCTTGCCTCTCTGCACAAGAACTTCAATCATTAATCCTGTTGTTGCTTCTCGCCAGGCTTCTCATATTCAAAGGGCGAGGGCTCCCAATTGTTTTTCCTCTAATTAGGATCTTTTCTTCATGTTCCCCGTGAAATGAACTCCTATTCTCATTGCCAATTTTCTTTATGTGTAATATCCTATATAGGGATTGTGGATTTTAAACAAAAAGAAAGGTTGTGAATCACACACGTAGATTCAAACTGACAATAACAGGTTTTATTGAAAGAGATGTTCCCTGCACTGCGCAGAGTACAAACTGAAAATGTGCAAGCACCCTAATGACAGCGCCATCAAATCATGTGATCCAGATCATAAAGCAACCCTTTTAAATATATAACATGTACCCTGTGGGTTCAGAGCTTGTTGTATAAGCCTCTGGAGGGATCTCCATTTCCACTATATAGGAGCTTGTATTGCAGATTGAACGGCTAGGATACTGTGGTTTCTGCCAGTGCTGTTTTCAATAGCTGTAATATGTCACGTCAGTTTCATACATAGTGGGTACTGTTCGAGGTTATTATATAACTGTTTGGCTGTTTGGCACAGCTGTGTATCACCACCAGCTTGTCATGGCTGTGTTTGACCTGGATCTTGACTGTTTGACGAAGTGTTAGGGAGACTAGTTTGTCAGCATTGTGATCATCATGCTGTTTCCCTCTGAATCAGCATTTCATGTGATGCTGCTCACATTAGTTCTGAGTTTGGGTGCAAGAGGACTACAACACTTGGAATCGAGTTGTTTGGAGAATCATCACTGTGCTGTTAAGGACAGATCCTGTGGCCGAATCCCTACGGCTGGAAAGAAGAGCGTACGCAGCACAAGGTTGTAGGGTGCAGGTCTGTTTTATAATGTCCGCGTTAAAACCATGGGATTTTTGTCCTAATGTAAAAAACAGACTGTTAGCTCTCACCTCAATATACCCACTTCACCCTCCAATCACTCCCCATGCTGCACCCCTGCTATCTTGTCCCTTCACATCCCCTCAGGCCCCTCATTTCCCCATCCCAAGTATTGCCCTTTCACCCTTCTCCTCAGTCCCGTCACACTCTCTATGTCAAGTTCTGCCCTTCCATTACCTCACATGCTCAGTGGCTTGACTAAGAGATCAGACAGCTATTAGAAAATGAGAACAGCAGCTTCCTAGAGGAAAATTGTTTGATTGAGAGCTCAAGTTCACTTCACAATATTTATTGACATAAGTTAAGTGGTTTCAAGCATTTGTAGTTTTTGAAACTTCACTGGGCCTGGATGATTGACACTTTTGTCAAATTGTACTTCAGACTTCTTTTCAAGCAAAGGAAAAAGTTATTAATGAGTTACATTATTTCAATGTTTTTTTTTTCACATAACCCACTACACACAATGATGTTCATTGCTCCTAGAAAGTGTACAGTGGATCAGTGGGCATAGAAATGCAGAGCTTGCCATTGGGGGCATATAAGGGTAGCAGGGTGGCATAAATTGACACGGGATTACTTTTGACTTCCCTTTTAAAATGTTCCCTCACACAGATGAGAGCCCACCACTCCTCTAAGAGGCCATGAACCATTGACATTTGCACATCTGTCTGTGGAGGAGTGAGGGAATGATTATCTCTGCAAAGGAGCCAGCCAGTTTCTGGAGTACCAGATCCAGGCCTTAGATAGGAAAAAGGTAACACCATTTAAAGGCGTTGCCAAGTATCTCAGAGCCTGGGAATGGGCCTGGGATCCTCGGATTTGGGACCTCCCGCCAATTTTTAACGGACTCCCAAGTCAATCCAACTCATTGAAAATCCAGATCAAACTATGTTAATTTTAACATTTAAGGAAATCTTGGACAGGTTCACGGATGAGAGGGGTCTGGAGGAATATGATTCAAGTGCAGGTCAGTGGGACTAGGCAAAAAATGGTTCAGCTCAGACAAGAAGGGCGAAAAGGTCTGCTTCTGAGCTGTAATTTTCTATGGTTCTATTAACTAGTACACACTCACCTTGGAAAGTGTGATCACATTACCCACTGAGTCCACAGTTCTCTCACATTCCACGAGTTATCCTGTGGAGGCCCACTTTCCTGGCTAGTGGTGCTCCCTAAGCATGGAACCCTCAGCATGAGCGAGAACTGGTTATGTGTCAGAAATCCAGACAAACCTCAGACCACATCCAAGAACGCCAAAATTTCCAGATAGTCCAAAGATGTCCCCGGGTACTTTATACCTCCAACGTCCGGCACGTTAACCTCTCCTCCGGCTAGAAAGCCAGTTTTATTGGAATGGTTTTCTGCTGTTTTGGTATCGAATAGGTGAATGAGCAAACACACAAAAGATGTTCAAATTGACTGGCTTTCAAATGGAGAAAATGCTTTATTTTCCCAGACAGTGATAGCCACTGTGATCAAAGCCTGACATTTACAGTACGCAAGCTATTTATTAAGCTTCACTGGTATTTCGCCTTTGCAGACAAGGCAAAGATTTCAATTAGATTGATACAATTGGTAATAGCCTTTCTTGTGGCAATGGAAGGTCACATTCAAGGTATAATTGCAGCAACTTGCTGATTAGTTCCAGCCTGATCACACAGGGATTGGTTCTCGCAGAGGATTCATGTCCCCCCCCTTGTCACCCTTCATTGATCAGAATATCATTTGCATTTGAAAATACTTTCACAAGCAATCAGTTGACAGTCTCCAGCCAGCTCTGGCCTGGAACAGGAGACCTCCAGCTGATTGAAACACTCGACTAGCAGAATCTACAGCACTTTAATTGCCTCTCTTCCGTTCTTATTCTGTCACAGAGCTGCATGAAAACCACTGGAGTTACTCGATAAGCTACACAACCTCCCCAAAGTCTTCTAAAGGTTGGGAAGACATGAAGAGAGACCCAGGGAAACAAAACAGGACCTGAGTGGCAGGCAACATGGATGGAGCACGCACAGAAAAGTTCTGATAAATTCAATGCTCAGACTGATGTTGCAGAATTTCTTCTT
The DNA here is from genome assembly GCA_024679065.1 of Sphyrna mokarran. Taxonomy (NCBI): domain Eukaryota; kingdom Metazoa; phylum Chordata; class Chondrichthyes; order Carcharhiniformes; family Carcharhinidae; genus Sphyrna; species Sphyrna mokarran. Next base: position 35,185,450 of record JAGIQG010000026.1, read on the forward strand.
CCGAATAGCCACTTTCCATAATAGCACTGCTGATATGTTTCCCTCTTCCTTACTCAAGACTTTCCATTCACTCTGGTTGACTGGGCTTTCAACCTTGTCTGACCCATCTCCTGCATCACTGCTCCAACCCCTCTCCCAGATCCAGGATAAGGTCTCCATTATCCTCACTTTTCATCCCACTAGTCTCTGCATCCAAAAGATCAGCCTTCACCGTTGCTGTCAATTCCAGCCTGATGCCACCACTCAACACATCTTCCTCTTATTCCCTGTGTCAGCATTCTGGAGGGACCATTCTTTCCCTGACCCACTCCTCCACCTAACACCTTACCCATCGCCTACAGCACTTTCCTACACAATCGTGGACAGTGCGATACTCGTCCCTACATCTCCTCCCGGCTCACTATCCCAGGGCCCAGACAGTCTTTTCAGACTAAGCAGTGTTTCACATGCATTTCCTTCAATCTGGTCTATCGCACTCGTTGCTCCCAATACTGTCTACTCTACATCGGAGAGATCAAACGCAGACTGGGTTACAGCTTTACAGAACACCTTCAGTCCGTCTGCAAGCAGGACCCAGACCTTCCTGTCATTGCCATTTCAATATATCACAAAAGAATAAGAAAAAACACACCTCTTTTCATACAAAATGCACAAATTTTTTAAAAAAGATTTTTGTTCTATTCTTAAAGTTACAAAGCCAGCGATCAGAATAGACCGGGCAAAGCTAAATCCATTCCTTGCTTGCTCTGAAAACCAAGTTCAAAACCCAACTGAATCCAGTTCAAGGTCCCCATAACAGGAACAAACAAAATCCAAGCTGATAAGATGAGGCCTCGCAGCCCATCTTGAGCTTGATCTTAGTCAAAAGACTGAGAATTGTGGACAGTAAATACATTCTGCCCATGCCTACCCTAATTCACAAACACAAAACCCTTAATGTCTGCTTTATTCCGAACCTCCAGAAGGTGACCAGCAGACTTGTGAGGACAATCATGGATATGTCATTAAGACGTTAGGACGGTGGCGCGGGCTCGTTGGGCCAAAGGGCCTGTTTCCCGTGCTGTGTTGCTCTTTGTTCTTTGATCTTTGTTAATCGCAACCTGGAATGTCGAAATAAAATTGAATGTCTCCCCACATGTGAATCATAGATTCATAGAAACCTGCAGTGCAGAAAGAGGCCCTTTGGCCCATCGAGTCTGCACCAAACACAATCCCACCCAGGCCCTACCCCCCATATCCCTACACATTATACCTACTAATCCCTCTAACCTCTGCATCCCTGGACACTAAGGGGCAATTTCTTAGCATGGCCAATCAACCTAATCCGCACATTTTTGGACTGTGGGAGGAAATCGGAGTACCAAAAAATTTTCCAACTGGAGGTCTGTTACTAGTGGTGTGCCACAGGGCTCTGTACTAGGACCTCTTCTATTTGTGGTGTATATAAATGACTTGGAAGAGGGGGTAGGTGGTGTGATCAGCAAGTTTGCTGATGACACTAAGATGATTGGATTGGCGGGTACTGAGGAGCAGTGCCTGGCAATACAACAGGACATAGATAGGCTGGTCGGTTGGGCAGATAGATGGCAAATGGAATTTAATCCGGATAAATGCGAGGTGATGCATTTTGGCCGGAATAATGTAGAGGGGAGTTATAGGATAAAAGGTAAAACTATCCGGAGTATAGAGATGCAGAGAGACCTGGGGGTGCAAGTTCACAGGTCTCTGAAGGTGTCAGTACAGGTGGAGAATGTGGTAAAAAAGCGTATGGTATGTTAGCCTTCATAGGAAGGGTATAGAATACAAGAGTAGGAGTCTGATGTTGCAGGTGTATAGAACGTTGGTTAGGCCTCATCTGGAGTACTGCGTCCAGTTCTGGTCGCCGTACTACAGGAAGGATGTAGAGGCCCTGGAGAGAGGGCAGAGGAGATTTACCAGGATGCTGCCTGGTATGGAAGGGCTGTCTTACGAGGAAAGATTGAAAACACTGGGGTTGTTTTCCCTTGAAAGACGTTGGCTGAGAGGGGATCTTTTAGAGGTATATAAGATTATGAGGGGTATAGATAGAGTAAATGGTGGTAAGCTTTTTCCACCATTAGAAATGGATAGAACGAGGGGTCACGGGCTCAGGGTGAGGGGGGCTACGTATAAGACGAATATTAGAGGGCATTTTTTCACACAAAGGGTAGTGGGGGTGTGGAATGCACTACCGAGTAAGGTGGTGGGAGCAGGCACGCTAGGGTGTTTAAGGGTCTCTTGGACAGCCACATGAGCGGTCTGCAGATAGAGGGATATAGCAGGACTGTTTGAATATCGGGGGGACCAAATAGTAGTAGACTATCTTTTAGTTTCGTCTCGGGAATGTCTTAGTTTTTTTTTAGCATGTTTAATTAAGTCTTATTTGTTTCCGCAGGCAATTTGGTCCACCTTGTTGACCAACAAGGGGCATGCATGCGGCATGTCATGCGAGAGCTGCTCTTGGAGGTTGCTTCAGGAGTTGCCTAGTGCTTCATGTCGTCAGTGTATGCTTAAACTGGACCATCTGATGGGCAACATGACAGCTCGGAGACTATTGCTGTTGCTGTGCTGACACATGGATTTGGGCCTGTGTCTGCGGGAGTTTGCGCGTTCTCCCCGTGGTTGCGTGGGTTTCCCCCGGGTGCTCCGGTTTCCTCCCACATCCCAAAGATGTGCTCTTAGGCTGATTGGGTAACAAATTGTCCCTATAATTGGTCCCTATATGGGAATCTTCAACAATAGGCATAGCCTAAAGTCAAGGATAGGTCATTAAGACGCTAGGACGGCGGTGCGGGCTCGTTGGGCCGAAGGGCCTGTTTCCCGTGCTGTGTTGTTCTTTGTTCTTTGTACCCGGAGGAAACCCACGCAGACATGAGGAGAATGTGCAAACTCCACGCAGACAGTGTGTGAAATATTCCGTAGCTCAGTGCAGCTTCTTACAGCGGGAGATTAAGAGACGCTCTCTGAGAATATACTTTGACATAATGAAATTTTGTAAGTTCCTCTAATATATTTCCCTTGACTGGAAACTTACTGATCGTTTCATAAAGGCTGGGATCCTTCAGCTGAGGATTGCTGATTGAAGAATGTTACCTGCTGTGCAATAGCAGTAATTCTAATCTTCAGGTTCTGATTGAAGCGATGTACCAAAGAGAATTGTTGCTTTCATTAACCATCTTGATTAATGCTATTTCAGTATTAATCCTTTGGCATCATTTATCTTCCTTTTGCATTTACCTCCATCAACAAATTGCTAAAGTGTAATTTTCTAGGGGCAGAAGGAGCAGGAGTGAGCTTTTCAGCCCCTTTGACCCTGTTTTGCTATTCAATTAGAACATGACTAACTCCTTTTACCCATCCTCTTTCCATAACCTTTCACAGAATCATAGAATCCCCTTGATGCAGAAAGAGGTCATTCAGCCTATCAAGGCTGCACTGACCACAATTCCACCCAGGCCCTATCCCTATGAATTTACTTTGCTAATCCCCTGACACGAAGGGGCAATTTGGCAAGTGCCTAATCCACACATTTTTGGAGCGAGAGAGGAAACTGGAGCATTCAGAAGAAACACATGCAGACGTGGGAGACCTGCAACCTCTAATAGTCTTGTCCAACAAAAGCCTATCAATTCTCTGCTTTGACATTTTCAATTGACCTCCACAGTTTAGGGGGAATGAGTTCCAGTTTTGTGTTACCTTTGAGTAAGAATTGCTTCTTAGAATTACCCCTGAAGACTCTTCCAAAGCCACCTCCCTTTGCTCTGGATTCCCCAGCAGAGGAATGGTCTCTGTCCAATATATCAAATCGTTTAGTCAATCAGGTGACCTCTTAATCTTTCAACAAATGCAATTCTATCTGATGCAACCTGTGTTCAAAGTTTAACCACAAGGGCTTGAGTATCAAACATCTTTCCATATACCTAGTCTAAAATCTTCACGTGTGAGCCCTGATCACAAAGGTTACACTTTTTTCCCTTCTACCTTTCATAGATATGGGTATCATTGGCAAGGCCAGCATTTATTGCCCGTCCTTAACTGCCCTTCCACTGAGTGGTTTGCTAGGCCACTTCAGAGGGTATTTAAGAGTCAACCACATTACTGTGGGCATGGAGTCACATGTAAACCAGATATAGATAAGGACACTGATTTCCTTCCTGAACAGGGAGTGAATCAGCTGGCTTTTTATGTCAATTGATAATAGTTTCCTGCCTGTGTAGAGGTTGCATGTTCTCCTCGTGTCTGCGTGGATTTTCCCCCAGGTGCTCCGGTTTCCTCTCACTGTCTGAAAGACGTGCTGGTTTCGTGCATTGACCACGCTACAGTCTCCCTCAGTGTACCCGAACTGACGCTGGAGTGTGGCGACTAGTGTGGCGATTTTCACAGCAACTTACTTGCAGTGTTAATGTAAGCCTACTTTCGGCACTAATAAATAGACTAAGCTTCAGTTTTAGGTTTATTAATTTAGTTCAAATTCCTCCAGCTCCCATGATCGGATTTGAACACGCAACCCAGAGTATGAGCTGGTCCAGTGATCTCAACGCTACATCACCATCTTCATTCACCCCTCACCTCTGCAACAATCTTCCCCCCTCACCCCCACCATCCCTTCTCTGCCCCAACCGGGCCATTAGATAATAAAGAATTTTGTCAAAAATCCATTCTTCATGCATAATTCCAGTTTATAAGTGTTACTGGGCCAATAGATCACAAAGGATTGGAGAGATAGCCAGATCATATCTTGGTTTGATCCTGTCCTCAACTGACCTCCTTAGTCAATGACAGTGAAGAGGAGCAGAAATCCTGTCTGATTTCCCCTTTGTTAGTCAAGCTCTTAAGTCAGTTGCAATGCTTCGTATTTAGTCCCCTCCAGTGGGCATCAATCAACTCAGAATAGACTGGAAATCGAACATTTATAGGACCTTCCCGGTGTATCAGGGTCAGCGCCTCAATGAACCAGCCTGAGACACCTGGGAAGCCATAATCAATCAGTCTTAAAAGTATACAATCGTGAAAGCATTTGTTACAGTGTGTGAGAATGCAGTGAACCCTGTTGTTAAAATAATGAGGTTGTAATAGGTAAAATCCCTGTTGTTCTGCTAATGGTATCATTAAAACTGGGTCTGTTGGTGAAGAGGCAGGAAGGATGTGAATGAGAATAATTTAATTTGTATCTTGATTCTGCCCACGCTTGGAAATTACATGAACCTGAACCAATGTTTTATCTTTGTACAGAACAGGGGCGGAATCTTTCCGTCCCACCTGCCACGGGAATCACTGGGGGGTCGTGGAGGGGGAGGCGGGGTTGATGATAATGGAAAGGCCCTTGACCTCGGGAGGGATTCTCCAGTTTTGTGCCTGACGTGGGGATCCCATTCCTGGTCATGGGATGTTCCTAGGTTGTGTCCAGAATACTGCTGTGACGATTTGCTGCTTAGATGGTGATTTGTCTCACTTGCTCCGACCTTTCTAGCCACTGCTGAGATATTCCCTGTGTAAATCAGGCATATCCGGAAGTCAATTAGAGGGCAACTGATGTTTTGTGTCCTGGCTGCTGTTTCCGAGAATAAAATTAATTTATCAAGTTCAACAATAAAGGAATGGTTTTCTTTATTAGAGTCACAATCAGAGAGGTTTACAGCATGGAAACAGGCCCTTCTGTCCAACTTATCCATACTGCCCCTTTGTTTTTAACCACTAAGCTAATTGTTCATATTTGCCCATATTCCTCTGTATCCATCTTACCATGTAACTGTCTAAATGTTTTTTAAAAGACAAAATTGTACCCACCTTTACTACTACCTCTGGCAGCTTGTTCCAGACTCTCACTGCCTTCTGTGTGAAAAAATTGCTCCTGTGGACCCTTTTGTATCTGTCTTCTCTCACTTTAAACCTATGCCATTCAGTTTTAGACTCTCCTACCTTAAGGAAAAGATATTGGCTATCTAATGATCTGTGCCCCTCATTATTTTACAAACTCTATAAAATCATCCTTCAACCTCCAATGTTCCAAAGAAAAAAATCCCAGTCTATCCAGCCTCTCTCTATAACTCAAACCATCAAGTCCCAGTAGCACCCGAAAATCTTTTTTGCGTTCTTTCTAGTTTAATAATACCCTTTCTATAATAGGGTGACGAGAACTGTACACAGTATGTGGCCTTACCAATGCTTTATACAACTTCAACAAGACATCCCAACTCATATATTCAACGTTCTGACTGATGAAACCAAGCATGCTGAATGCCTTCTTCACCACTCTGTTCATCTGTGACCCCACTTTCAAAGGGCTATGAATCTATACCCCTCGATCTCTTTGTTCTGTAATTCTCCCCAACACGCTACCATTAACTGAGTAAGCCCTGCCCTGGTTCAATCTACCAAAATGCATCATTTCACATTTATCTAAATTAAATTCCATCTGCCATTGGTAGCCCACTGGCCCAACTGATCAAGATTCTGTTGCAGTTCTAGATAACCTTCTTCACTGTCCACTATGCCAATCTTGATGTCATTTGCAAACTTACTAACTATGCCTCCTATGTTCTCATCCAAATCATTAATATAAATGACAAATAATAGTGGACCCAGCTCCAATCCCCGAAGCACACCACTGGTTACAGTGCCTCAAGTTTGAAAAACAACCCTCTACAACCACCCTCTGTCTTCTATCATCAAGCCAATTTTGTATCCATTTGGCTGCCTCACTCTGGACTCTATGAGATTTAACCCAAGCAACAACCTACCATACGGTACCTTATCAAAGGCCTTACTGATACCCAGTTACTATGATGTGACTTGAGCGTGTGTGATATCAATCCATCATTTCATTGGTTGATCAAACATATATTGAACTGATACAGGAGACTTTTTAAAATCAAGAACATAGAACACAGAATATTACAGCACAGTACAGGCCCTTCGGCCCTCAATGTTGTGCCAAGCTATGTCCAATCCCAAGATCAAGCTATTCCCTCCCTCGAGTTCTGGAGTGTTCCATGTGCCTATCCAATAACCATTTGAAAGTTCCTAAAGTGTCCAACTCCATTATCACAGCAGACAGTCTATTCCACTTTGATTCATTATTGTCTCATATATTGGATATACAGTGAAAAGTATTGTTTCTTGCACACTATACAGATAAAACATACTGTTCATAGAGAAGGAAAGGAGAGAGTGCAGAATGCAGTGTGCCAATTTTTGATAGATGTAGAGAAAGATCAACTCAATATGAGTAAGTTCATTCAAAAGTTCGATGGCAGCAGGGAAGAAGCTGTTCTTAAATCGGTTGCTACGTGAGTTTTGTATCTTTGTCCCGACGGAAAAAGGTGAAAAAGAGACTGTCCGGGGGGTGGGGGGGGGGGGGTCCTTCATTATGCTGTACACTGCACAGCCGTGCAATGCACATTGCAAAGAAGTTAGTCTCTGGGGAGAGGTAAATAACTGGTACAGATTTCATCTAAACCTTGACATCAATATAATCAATCGGACGTTAATCCAATATTACTAGTTTCGTGATTTATCTCTGGTGAACTATATTCTGAAGATAATCCTCCAAGAGTGCCAATAGGTCTGAGAATGATTACACTCTATGGAGTATATGGGGATCTATAAACTCCATTCCCTTTTATTACTCAGGATTTCGTCTGCTTAGTGACATTAATGAGGGGATTGTATCTGATATATGAGGCACTGGGCTTTCACCTCTGGTACCTCAGTTCAGTTGCGGTCTCCTGCACTGCTGTTGTATGGTGGGCAGCACGATAGCATAGTGGTTAGCACGGCTGCCTCACAGTGCCAGGGACCCAGGTTCAATTCCCGGCTTAGGTCACTGTCGGTGCAGAGTCTGCACGTTTTCTCTGTGTCTGCGTGGGTTTCCTCCGGGTGCTCCGGTTTCCTCCCACAGTCTAAATGATGTGCTGGTTAGGAGCACAGGCCGTGCTAAATTCTCCCTCAGTGTACCCAACAATCCCCCAACCCATCTTCGGACACTAAGGAACAATTTATCACGGCCAATCCACCTAGCCTTCACATCTTTGGACTGTGGGAAGAAATCGGAGCACCTGGAGGAAAGCCATGGAGACACGGAGAGAATGCGCAAACTATCTACACAGGCGATGGCCGGAATTGAACCGGTGTCCCTGGCGCTGTGAGGCAGCAGTGCTAACCACTGTACCACCGTGCTGCCCCTAAAGGAGATGAATGCAAGTCACGTCCTCTAGAGAGCAAGAAATGAAAATCGAGCAACGTAAATGCACTCTCAGAGCAGCTAACTGCGTTATACTGGATTTGTAAATTTTTGATGGAGGCCCAAGGCAGAAAATGACCCATCACCCATCAATAATATTAGCATGATAAGCACAAAATGCACAAAGAAAGGGATGTTGGTAGATGCTGAATAAACCACTCCAAGGGTTGAAAGCTCAGCCTGCACTCCTCCAATCCCAAGACCACAAGAGAATTCCGATGCTACAGGAGTGAAGGCTCGTGCTAAGTAGAGGGAATATTTATCAGGACATAAATGAATTAGTAATTGGGGTGAGTTACAGGAAGGCAGAGTAGTGCAGCAAAGTTCCATTTTTAATTCAGGCTTACTGGATCTTATTGATAGCTACTACACAGGATGCAGACATGTCAGGGAGTCAATACTGAAAACATCCATAATTAAACAATTTGAAGTTACACCACAGCTTGAAATGGAAGCGATTTGCGCTCATTGCTGAAATGTTGAGTCCATTAGTAAGAAAGGTGACTTATTATTAACTGTAAGAGAGGTGCAAGAGGGACAAGTGAGGAGCAGGATTTAATGAACCCATTGCTATTTCAGCGCAGCGAGATCGTGTTTGTAAGTGCCGGTCAAGCAAAAGATGAAGAATGTTAAGTATGCGGGACGTAGCCCCTTTAAAAAGATGGGTCAGGGTGTGCAGGGTGACCTGCCTTGGGAATCTGCCCCTACAGCCACTCTGGAGCTTGGAACGCAAGGAGTACAGTTCTTCAATAAACCCCACTGTTCCTGGGGCTTGTCTTCGAACAAACTCCCCAGTGGTCTCAGACTTAACAAAGTAGATATGTTGTAGAACGATAATTACCACAAAACGAACACTGTGAATGGCTCACGTAGTTGGAAGATACAGTATTTTGGTAGCATGAACATGTATCAGTGTATCACCTCTTCCCCAAGCCCACCATCCACACCTATTAACCCGCAAAGGCAGTGTATCACTATACTTGACTGGTGTACTTGACTCATGATGAATTCAAAGGTTTGGGAACATGTAATCCCCAGGATTCAATAATAAGACCATTAAAGTGAGTGTCCACCTATCCACTCTATCTCATCAGTCTGTCCTTCTATTCCTTTCTCCCGCATGTATTCATTCATCTGCCTTCTCCTATCCCATTCGCCCCAAATACTCCTTGTGGTAGTCGAATTCCACAATCTAATCATTCTCGGGGTAAAGGGATTATTTTGACCACCTCCTGCAGCTGGCAATTTGGCAAGTTCGGAAAGTGTTGCTCTGGTTCAGGAAGTATCCCAAATGGGAAGTAAGGGATAAATCTGCAAGAACTCCGCGCCAGGCCAGGGTCTTGCTTGCGGAGGGAGCTGTTTGGAGGACCAGGCCTGTGCTCACATCCATCAGGCCTCTTGTAAAATTACCCCTCCAGTGCCAATAAGCACTCACTCAAAAGAGATTAAAAATGAGATTTATCAACAAATGAAAGTGACGGGGCTGAATTCTCTCTTCAAGGATGGATATGTTTCAGCTTCAATGTGGCATGACACAGGTTTGTAATCCATTCTTGACGCACCGATGTTATAATGCAGCTGACAGAAAAATAATAAAAAGATGATCGAATGAAAGAAATTTATGGGCCTCGCGCTCCCCACTCTGGATTTTAATGGACCTTCCTCCCACGCACGCGTTGAGGGTTGGCTTGCTAACTAAAGGACGTTCGGCAGCTTTCTCTGCGTTTCAGCTCAATTGTTTTCAGCCTGGTTCCAGTTCTTCGTCTCCCTGAAAGCAGGATTTCTGCTTCTTCAACATATCTTCAATAAAAGCAAAAAATACTCTGGGTGCCGGAATCTGAAACGAAACTGGGAAACACTGGAAAATCTCAGCAGGATCTGACAGTGTCTGTGTAGAGAGAATAGAATAAGAAGTCTTACAACACCAGATTAGAATCCAACAGGTTTATTTGGGAGTCAACGGTACTAACTTTCAAGGCTCACCTGATGAAGGAGCAGTGCTCCAAAAACTAGTGGGTTTGTTACAAATAAGCCTGTTGGACTTTAACCTGGTGTTGTGAGACTTCTTACTGTGTTTATCCCAGTCCAATGCCAGCATCTCCATATCGAGAGAGAATGGAGCCAACGTTTCCAGTCAAAAATAAGATCAAAAAGAATCAGCAGAGATTTATGCTATAGGATTGGTGTGACGGGGGAAGGGTGAGTCAGCTTCCGATAGATTATGAGAATGGTCACGTGTCCACAATTTGGGATCAACTCAAATGGGCCTTCTCCATGCAGTCAAAGACATTGGGCGGAATTTTCTGCTGGGTTTCCTCATGGTGGGTGGGACGGGTGGGTCGCATAGATCATGCAATCCCATTGGCAGCAGCAGGATGGGAAGATGTCACCATCGGCCAATGACAGGCCACCTCCACTCCGGGGGGAGTGTGGAAAATCCCACCCCGGCTTCTGTCATTTTCAAGATGGCTGCCTGAATTTGGCACCCAGTTGGAAGGAAGGGAAAGAAAGAACTTTGCTTTTATTTCCATGGTTTTACAACACCTGGACGCCCCACGGTGCTGTACAGCCAACTAATTACTTCAAACTCCAACCTGACGACCAATTTGTGCAGATTTACACAAATTATTTCTAATGATTTTGGTTGAGGGATAAATATTGGCCAGGAGATTAAGCTTAACACCCTGGCTGTCCCTCAAACTAGAACGGCAAGATCTTTTTTACCTGAGAATGCAGTTGAGTCCTTGTCTTAACAGCTGGAAGACGGCACCATCAGTGTGGCCTAGATTTTGTGCTGGGAGATTAAGAGTGGAAGTCAAGCCCACGGCCTTCTTGTTCCGAGCTGAGAGCACCACCCACAGAACTATTGATCGAGCTGAAACATACCCATCCTTGAAGAGAGAATTCAGCCCCGTTACTTTCATTCCATGGCTGGAATAAGGTAACAGCCTTCACAATAATCCAGCACCATTAATGATTTGTTCCATTTTGAATATTTTGTGTTAATTGGAATGCTCTGTATTTTACTAGAATTCTACAGTCAATGGGCCAGCCGAAGGAAATGGAGTCAGATTCCAAATCTTCCCAATGGGTACAAACATTGCCTGATGCCACGCTGAGTTACTTATAGACAGGCAGAGCCAGGTTCGATGGTTAGTGTAATGATTTCAATCAGGGCATTGAGTTGGCCTATTGGAATATGAACTCCCTGATTGGTCCATGGGGCGGTGGTCTGCGGACACTGTACAAGAGAACCCATTCCTCTGGCCATGTACACGATTTCTCTGGCAAGCCCGAGGGCAATGGCAATACCACAGTTTGGCACCTTGTGAACATCTGTGTGCATGCGTGTCCACCCGCCAATTGGCGGTACCTGTATGTTGCACAGAAACAAACTGCAACAAAAGATGTCCCTGATTGGCCCATCAATTGACTCTTTAATCAGGAGTCATTCCAGTTCGCCTGCACTTAGCTGATTTCAGCAGGGGTTGCAATAGGGTTTGGATAATTGTTGTAATGTCCAAAAAATTACAGAAGGAAAAGTCTCCCCAGCGAGGTTTACACTCCTGAGCATTACTGAGTGACCTCTGATCAAAAAGTTCCTCCCCTATGGATGTCCAGTTCAGCTTTGAACTCCACTGTACTCAAACAATCTAACAGCACCTGTAAAAAAACATTGTGGCAATTAGGGGTAACTGTCGAGCGGTTGATCAGAGAAAGAAAGGTATTTTTGTGCAGACTCAAAACATACAAAAGCTCTTTCCATCTACTGAGGGTTTTTGAAGCAGGACCATTGTGGGGGGGAGGTCAGGTGTTTCTCATGTGCCAGTACAGACTTGATGGGCTGAAGGGCCTCTTCTGCACTGTATGATTCTATGATGCCATGTTTGTTATGATGTAGGAAATGCATGCCATCTCCTGAACAGTAATTAAGAGAAAGAATCTTGGTTCATTTCACTGACTGCCTCTCTTAGCTAACCACCCAGCGAGTGTTGAGGTCAATATGGAACATTTTCCACTTGTTTAGCTGAGATCAACTAACTCAATAAGCCCCAGGATTCTAACCTGAGATTTTCCTGGCCTACTTAACTGGGCAGTTCATTTTTTAACAGAGCCACCATGGGGGCTTGTAGCTGTTATGTTATTACAGTGATTATAATTCAAAGGTCATGCTAAACTGTCCCACAATGTTAGGGGGACTAGCTAGGCTAAATGTATGGGGTTATGGGATAGGGCCTGGGTGAGATTGTGGTCAGGGCAGGCTCAATGGGCCAAATGACCCCCTTCTGCACTGTAAGGATTCTATAATGATTGGGCTTACTTGCTATAAGGAACACATGGCAATAGTCACTCATACAGATTGTGTAAACATGTCATGTGTTCATTTATTAAGACCAGACACTAGAGAACAATCAATCAAGACATCAAAGATTTTCTTAAGTTCAGTTTTTGTGGGATATGTGTGTCAATGGCTGGGCCAGAATTTATTACCCACCCCAGTTGCCCTTTAGAAGCTGATGATGAGTTGCCTTCTTGAACTGCCGCAGTCTCTGAGGTGTAGGCACATCCACAGTGCTGTTCCAGCAGGGAGTTCCAGGATCTTGACCCAAATGACAGTGAAGGAAGGGCGGTAGTTTTCCAGAGAGGATGATGAGAGACTTGGAGGGGAACATCCAGGTGGTGGTATTCCCAATTATTTGCTGGCCTTGTCCTTCCAGATAGTAGTGATTGTGGATCAAGAATGTGCTGCCCAAAGAACCTTGGTGAGTTCCTATGGCGTATCCTGATACACACAGCTGCCATTATATGTTGATGGTGGGGGGATTGAATGTGGAAAGGGTAACAATCAAGCGGACTGTTTTGTCTGAAATGGTATTGAGCTTCTTGAGTGTTATTGGAGCTGCACTCATCCAGGCAAATGGAGAGTATTCCAGTATACTCTTGACTTGGGGTGGGGGTGGTGGTCAGGAGTTGAGTTACTCACTGCAGGATTCCTAGTCTTTGACTTGCTCTGGTAGCCAGAATATTTGTATGGCTGGTCCACTTCAGTTTTTCTAGTACCGCCATTGCCAATGTGGGGTCCTATTGAATGCATCCCTTGCTGCCAAGAAATTCATGGTAGGAGTGCACCATCATCAGAAGCTCCCTCCCCCTACTGGCGGGAACCATATTGTGCTTCTTATATTGCACAGAGATTGGAATTGTGACCTCGTCAAAAAATGGATCTAAAACTCTGGTATTTCAATCTTTGTTCAAATTTCTTTTGTAAGATCACCCCCCACCCCCCTCAGGAGTGTCAGTACTCATACTGGCTACCACTGGCATGTTGGAAGGACGTTGCAGGCCGATGCTCAACCTGTTTGTCTGTGTTAAGAATGCAACTTTTTTTACCATCACATCCTGGGTTTGGACACAGATTTGAAACTTCTGGCTTAGGGGTCAGCACACTACACACTGTGCCACAAATCTTCCTTGTATAAAGTTTATTTATTCATCACAAGTTGGCATATAATTAACACTGCAGTGTTGTTATTGTGAAAATCCTCTAGTCACCACACTCCGGCACCTGTTTGGGTATACCAAGAGAGAATTGGGCGTGGACAATGCACCTAACCAGCTCATCTTTCTGATTATGGGAGGAAACCCACACAGACACAGAAAGAACATGCAGACTCTGTACAGATAGCGACCCAAGTCAGGAATTAAACCCGGGTCCCTAGCACAGTGAAGCAGCAGTGCTAAGCACCGTGCCACTGTGACACACACTCCATTTGTACGCAGGTACAAATGGAAATAAAGAACATGTATTGAAGCTGCGTGTTACCAAATCATCAGATTGTCCCAAAGAGTTAATCTAAGGAATTAACTTTGAAGTGCAGTTGCCCAGCAGGTGAAAGTGACATCCAATTTGCATGTAGCAAGATCCCTGATGAAATAATTGATTGGTTAATTTGTTTTTAATAGTGTTCGTTAAAAGAGGGAATGGTGGGAGATTTCCACTCCTTTGCAAAGAAAGGATATCACTGTAAACTGCTGGCAGTAAATGCATCACCCTTAAAGGCTGCCTTAACAGCATCAATGCTCCGAAATGCAGTTATTTTTTCATTACACGGAACCATCAGTTTCCACGTTGCAATTATCTGGAGTGGGGTCTGAACCCACGGCTCTCTGGCACTGAGGCAGGAGTGCTACCCGCAGCGAAGGCAAGCTGACACTGTAATGGAGAAAGATTTCAGTTGATGAGGCCCAAGGCACTTAGCCTGCCACACAATACGCACGCACAATTATTCAGTATTGGTCAGAATCCAAATACTCAGCAGAATCTCTCATAATTATCCGAGAGGCACTGAAGGAATATAAGAGCGAGAACGAAAATTAATTAGTTTATGTTCCTGCCAGGAAGAGAAAGCTATGAGCGACTAAATAAGATAAAGGGAATGACAGAGGGGTAATCCTGGCTCATCCTCAATTCTCTGCGAGATTGGGAAGTTATAAATAGAACTTAACTCCTTGTAGAGCAGGTGCTGAGAGTAGGTGCTGGAGGATTGCGATAAGGCGACTCAATCAGGGTGGTTTGACTTTGGGCCGCAGTGCAAAATGGATGATATCGGATTAGCTTCCTGAACTTGGGAAAAGTGTATAATGGGGCAGACTGGATTATGCCATTTTTATGTTAGAGCCCCCAAGTCAAAATTAGCCCGAGTGTGTGTTTTGTAAAAAAAAAAAGTCCTTGAGGTGCACTTTGCCTTGATGCCGATTTGGTTTGAAACTAAGCCATTAAGATATAGAAGGCCTCGGATTCAATTCCCAGTCTAGGCTGAGTTAGCGGATCTCAGCTGGGGAAGTAGGGGAGGAGGGGGGCTGCTCAGAAAGATATCAAAAGTCCCATTACCCTTGGGCTTGGTTAGATTAAAACCTCTCAGATAATATCCAACCTCCCTGCTGGAAAGAGAGGTCACTGTGGCCACTGTTCGACCCTAGAACTAGGGGCAGGTAATCTTTATTTATTAGTGTCACAAGTAACACTGCAATGCAGTTCCAGTGAAAATCTCCCAATTGCCACAGTCTGGCGCCTGTTCGTGTACACTGAGGGAGAATTTAGCATGGCCAAGGCACCTAACCAGCACTGTGGGAGGGGAACTGGAGGAGGAAACCCACGCAGACACAGGGAGAACATGCAAACCCCCCACAGGCAGTCACCCAAGGTAGGAATTGGACCCAGGCCTTGGCGATGTGAGGCACAGTAAGAAGTCTGACAACACCAGTTTTAAATCCAACTGATTTATTTGATAGTAAACTCGCAAGCTTTCGACTCTACGGCCTTCATCAGGTGAATGAGGTGTTCTGATCTCCAATAACATACATATCAGCATAGATGGTTTACAAATTATTGATTAGAATGCGAATCTGTGAGGCAGCTATGCTAACCACTGTGTGTCTCACTTAATCAATACTTTCAACACCTTTCTCAGCCTTTACAATCATCATTTACACTTCCTTTATCCGATTACAGCACCCTCACCTCCCCCCACCCCTCACCCTCATAATATAAATCTCGTCCGATTTTCCTTCTCTGACAAAGGATCATCCAGACTTGAAACATTGGCTCTCTCCAGAGACGCTGTCGCTCACGCTGACTTTCTCCGGCACTTCATGTTGTTGTTTCAGATTCCAGCACCCGCCCACTTTATCTTAAGAGCTGATGGCTTCTCTGGGAAACAAATATTTTTTTTAAACTTCACAAATTTATATCTGGAAGAAAACTAACGCAAGAGAAAGGAGCAATATTTATCCAATTTAGTTTCATGAACCATCGGTCATACGGGATTAGATTCTGGCCAAGTGTCTAGCACATTGCAGCAATTGTTTTCATCTGCTTTCCATTGCATTAAGATAAGATTAATGAAGGCCAGACCATCAGGTCACACGTTGGAGACACTATGATCAAGACGCAGTGTCTCTCGCTTCCAAACGCCTTCAACCAGACTAAATAAAGCAATCTAGAAAGAGCAATGTCATCTCATACTTTTATTGGTTTAAACAAAAATGAACTTGTCATCCACTGTTTGCAAAGTTTATGATGTTTTACATGTTCCAGCCTCCAGCTTCTTATCGTACGCTAGATATCATTAATAAACATCCTGCCTTGTAAATTCCTCTCTCTGCCAAGTCACTAATGTTGCCACGTTGGACTTGCACTTTCATATCCAGCCCAGTGACAGAGGCAGATTGTTCTCAGTGATGAGCTTCAGTGAAAAGTGACAACAGGGTGCGAAAGGAAGAGGTGAAGGCTTTAATCGCTGGACTATTGAGCCAGGAACTCAGCTGATGCTCTGGGGACCCGGGTTCAAATCCTGCCAGGGCAGATGGCGGAATTCAGTAAAAAGATATCTGGAATTAAGAATGGTCGAGAAACCATTGTCGGGAAAACCCATCTGGTTCACCAATGTCCTTTAAGGGAGGAAATCTGCTGTCCTTACCCAGTCTGGCCTATATGTGAGCTCAGAGCCCCAGCAATGTGGTTGACTCTCAACTGCAACTAGGGATGGGCAATAAATGTTGTCCAGCTTGCGACGCCTCGCGAATGAAGAAAAACAATAGCATCCGAGTGTTCCTTTAGGCTCGGAGGGTGTTATGGCCTTGCTTGGGCAAGACCAGAAATTCTCACCCAAGATCAATGGAGATTCCCTGTGCCGGCCGCTGATTCCGTGGCGGGTGAGGTGGTAGAATCCCGGCCAAAGAGTCCCATCAATGACACAGCTCTCCTTCCATAGGCACCAGCTCCTGATAACCCGGCACCAACGAGCTTGCAATTCAGCCTTTATTGAACATCCCAAGCCTCTAAAAGTGTAAGGGAAGTTTGACTACTTGTGAGAATATCAGGGGATTTTTGGCGCCCTAACTGGCTTGATACTGGAGAGTGCTGGTTATGGCGGAACGAATTGCGCATCTATATAGCGCCTTTCACAACACCAGGCTGTCCCGCAGGGAAAGGTGCAATTTTTAAAGCACATTCGCTGATGTGATGCACAAAATGTAGGAGCCAATTTATACATAGCAAGCTCCAACAAACAGCAAGGCCATGAGACTAAATACAATTATTAGCACAGTTGGCCAAGTGATAAATGTTGGCCAGGACTCCCATGGGTTTCTTTGACATAGTGTGCTATATTACGTCCTCCTGTAGAACTGTGTAGATCAATTATGTCCTCCTGAGGGGGTAAGGGGGTTTCAGTTTCTAGGCAGGAACCCTGTTAAGGTGAAGGGGGTCTCTGCCATTGGCGAGACATCACATTGCTTCTTTTTTGAGAAGGCTCACCTCCTCTTGTTTTACTCAGGCATTTGACTGTCCAACGTCAGGCCTACCACCACATTCCACCACCCCCCCCCATCCTGGGGGCCTAGGCCCTGCCCACCCAGAGATGAAAGGCCAGCAGCCGTATTGACTGTCAGTGTCACTGGGGGAGGGGGAGGCTGCTGCTGCTACAACACCCAGAGAGCAAAACAGGAATTAACAGCTTCTGTTTTACCGGCACACCTGCACCGAAATCGGGACAGGCCAAGCTCACAGAACGGCTCCCAGTTGGCCTCAGGCACGACGTTATGAGCCCCGAGAGGACATGCCAGTAAAATTATTTTCAACATGGGGCAGCACGGTAGCACAGTGGTTAGCACTGTTGCTTCACAGCTCCAGGAATCTGGGTTCGATTCCCGGCTTGGGTCACTGTCTGTGTGGAGTTTGCACATTGCCCTCGTATCTGTTTGGGTTTTCTCCAGGTGCTCCAGTTTCCTCCCACAGTCCAGAGACACACAGGTTAGGTTAATTGGCCATGTTAAAAATTGCCCCTTAGTGTCCTGAGATGAATGGGTAAATATGTAGGAATATGGGGCTAAGGGCCTGGGTGGGATTGTGGTCAGTGCAGACTCAATGGGCTGAATGGCCTCTTTCTGTACTGTAAGGTTTCTATGATTACTGGCCTATGACTTTCTGCTGAGCAAATGGCAGCATTTTCTGTTTTCATTTCTGTATTTCTAACAATGTGTAGAGTTGCCAACAGTTTGAAAACGTACTCCTTGAGGTTTCATCACCTGACTTTATTCCACATTCCAGCTGTTAGTTGGTCAACACATCCTCCCCAAAGGGTTGTGAATCTGTGGAATTCCCTGCCCAGTGAAGTAGTTGAGGCTACTTTATTGAATGTTTTTAAGGCAAGGATAAATTTTTGAACAGTAAAGGAATTAAGGGTTATGGTGAGCGGGTGGGTAAGTGGTGCTGAGTCCACGAAAAGCTCAGCCAGGCTAGAGGGGCCAAATGGCCTACTGCCCCTAGTTCTTATGTTGTTATGTTACTGATGCAGAAAAAAATGTCGTTTACAAGCATTGTTCAGAATGAAGCAGAATGTGCAAACAAAAAATCAGCAATGCTTAGTTTAACTCTGTTAAATAAACCGGATGAGGAGCGCACCAAGAGACCCAAATCATTTACCTTAAACCAGGTCCAACGCAATAAGGTGCCTCCTGTAAAGATATCCTTAATGGTAGATCCCTTAAAATGGGAGCTGACACAAGAGTCTTTGCCACAGTCATAGAGAAACAAGCATATTGTACTCTTCAAAAAGCATTTCAACCCATTGAGATTGGGTGAGTTCAGGAGCTATTCTGTCTACTTATGCAGGAGAGACATTGGAGACTTGAGGGTCAGCAACAGTTATGGGTGTGCCCTGTGGTGGAGCTGTGTTTGCCAGTTGCCGCTCTGGAGATTGTTAGTTGGCATCCAACTGTTTCCAAGACCAAGGAGATAGTAATAATTGGGGAGGATTGCAACCCATGATTGATGAGTTTGCTTTTTGCAGATGCCCAGATTCCGTACTCACCGAAGATCGTAGTACCAAAATGAGACTTGCCCCAGGATCTGGGAGTCTCCAGGCTGAGCTTGTGATGAGTTTTTCCAGAGGTGTCCCTGATGTCTTGTTGAGTTGTGTGTGTCTATGCATAGTGTAGAATCATAGAATCATGGAACCCTACAGTGCAGAAAGAGACCCCTTGGCCCATCAAGACTGCACCGAACACAATTCCACCCAGGCACTAGCCCCAAATCACAGCCATTAATCCCTCTGAACTACACATCCCTGGATACTAAGGGGCAATTTCTTAGCATGGCCAATAAATGTAACCCCCACATCTTTGGACTTTGGGTGGAAACTGGAGTACGCAGAGGAAACCCACGCAGACATGAGGAGAATGTGCAAACTTCACACAGACGTTCCTTTTCTGATGTTCCTTTCGAATCATTCAGAAGTTAGGTGTGAAGGAGTATGGATCCTTTAAGGAAGTGATTCCTGAAGGCCATACGATTGGGTTGGTCTCCATGGAGAGGCAGTGCAGGAAGCAGAGCCAATTGGGTGCAAGAGCGCACATCCTGCGGTAAGGAGGAGCCTCAGTTAGAATCGGGGAGGAGAAGGGAATAAGTGTGTATTGTTGTTCTGTCAGAACCTTGTCTCTACAAGCATAAATATTATTGATAGTAAACCTTTTATAACTTGAAACCACAACAAGTCACCTTTGAAGTTACCCAACATCAGCTACTGTTGGGTCAAACAGAAGTTATCATCAGTACATCCCCCCAAACTATCCTGATCGTAGTTTCCCAACATATTAAAGCATTTGATTTCTGTTAATTGCCGAGTGACAGTACAGCAGGAAACAGGCCCTTCGGCCCTTCAAGCCTGTGCCGCTCATTGGTCCAAGTAGACCATTCATTCGTATCTCTCCATTCCCAGGCTGCTTTCTTCTGGGTCAAGAACACGAAGAGAAAGGGAAACAGCAGTGAATCCCAAATCAACAAATATCCACACTTGGACAGGTAATGAACGGACAGCCAGAGACACAACACTGGCAAAAGTGGCAGGGACCCCAACTATGTAACGATCTCAGGCCAATGGGCAAGAGGAAAGGCTGGCAATATATCTGTAAGGAGAGGGCAATCATTCCAAGGCTGTGTCTCTATTGCCTTGCCAATTTTTGAACATGCCTCACTAAAATATTAAGCTTTACTGACGCACATTTTAAGAATTAATTTCAGATTTTGAGCACTTATACATTGTTTCTTTCCTTTCTGTTTATTTAATGGTGTTCCCCAGTTTAGACATTTGCAAAAAACATCTGGCAATCTCCTTAATTATACAAATCGCTACCAAGTCCCCGTGTATGCTCCTTACATATTCAATGGTGATGTGACTGCCCCGTTAAACACCAGTTGGGATGTACGCACTAATTATTATTCCTAATACAACTTTACTGTACAGTGAATGCTGTATATGATAATTACCTTTGGGATGGAGCTCAGGTATTATGATGTAGGTTCAAATCGGCACACTAGTGGCTGGGCTAGCGTCACCACCTTCTCCAGTCTCCAACATACAGGAGCTGCATTTACACAATTTATCTGTGGACAGTGATGTCCCTCTGATCTCCAATACCCAGAATAAAACTGCCCCTGAGCAGGCACTGACCACAATTAGAATGAAGCAGGTATACACGCCTTCATGCTTTGGAGAAACATGATCCATCTCCATAACCATATGGCCCCTTTCATCCATTGATTTTTGTTTCTATATTTTGTTTATTTTTATTTCTTATTGGTGTCATAAGTCAATTTACATTAACACTGCAATGAAGTTACTGTGGAAATCCCCCATTTTCCACACTCCACTGCCTGTTTGGATACACTGAGGGAGAATTTAGCAAGTCCAATATACCTAGGCAGCACGTCTTTCCAACTGTGGCAGGAAACCAGAGCGCCTGGAGAAAACCCATGCAGACATGGGGAGAATGTGCAGACACTTCACAGGTAGTAACTGGAACTAGGAATTGAACCGGATCCCTGCTGCTATGAGGCAGCAGTGTTAACCACTGTGCCACTGTGCTGCCCATTTGTTGGCCAAGATGAACTAGTTTGAAGCAGAGAATTGCCCAAAAAACAAGGTGTTAAGTAGTCAAATAACTTCAGTACCAATGACTTTATTTAATTTCATTTGATTTGATTTATTATTGTCACATGTATTAGTTTACAGTGAAAAGTATTGCTTCTTGCATGCTGTACAGATAAGGCATACCGTTCATAGAGAAGAAAAGGAGAGAGTGTAGAATGTAATGTTACAGTCATAGCTACGGTGTAGAGAAATGTCAACTTACTGCAAGGTAAGTGCTTCCAAAAGTCTAAAGAAGGGAAGAAGCTGTTCATGAGTCGGTTGGTACCTTTTATATCTTTTTCCTAATAGAAAAAGTGGAAGAGAGAATGTCTGGGGTGCGTGGGGTCTTTGATTATACTGGCTGCTTTTCAGAGACAGTCGATGATGGCACAATAACAAGAGTTGCTAGTTTCTGCAGCGCTGTGTTATCTGCTATTGCCAGTTACTGACTGGCAGAGTGCCACCCTGAAATTGGGTCACCCATCTGACAGGTCTCGCTGGATGGGGATCACGTGGAGGAATAGTCCATTGTTCAGTCCTCCAGTTTTTGCATTAATTTACTGTTACTCTTGGATAGTAACGAAGTGGTTTTATGAAAGGGGACGCTAATTCAGAAATCAAGCTCAACAAAAGGAAATATTTGATTGCAGGTACTGAGAGATTGGTAGGACCCCTGCCTTGGCACTGCTAAACCTACCACCCAGGCCTATTTCCATTCAATTGTATGCCTGGTGTAATTCACTCCCAATAATATTAAACTGCAGCATGAGTGCAGATGCAAATAAGGGCTTTGCACGGGACACAGATATTTGCCCTTGATCTGGAAACTGCACCACTTCCAGCTCTGAACATTCTGCAAATAAAGAGCCCAAATCAAATTCATAAAGGGCAGTGGCGACCAAGATTTGATGAATGTTTTAACACATTTTACATTTTTCATCCAATATAATGTGTTTTAAAATATGATACTGAGCAGTGAGCTTTCATTTATCATCGCTTTTGCAGCTGTTTTGGATATATCTTGTTTCCAAATCAGATAGTGATGGAAATGTTTATGGACACAGAGAGGGATGGAATACAAAGAAGAGAATTGTCTCCTTTAGTTGTATGGAGCCTTGTCAGAACCCCACTGGAGTATTCCATTCAGATATGGGCATCGCATATCGGGAAGGATATGTAAAACTTGGAAAGACAGTTTCATTAGAATTATATTGGAGCTTAGAGGTTTAAATTATGGAAACATATTTTATTATCTTGTTTCTTATTCTGTTCTGAATAGAAGACTGAACGATCATCTGGGGAGCATGGTGGCACAGTGGTTAGCACTGCTGCCTCACAGAGCCAGGCACCTGGGTTTGATTCCCAGCATGAGTCACTGTTTGTGTGGAGACTGCATGTTCTCCCCGTGTCTGCGTGGGTTTTCTCCAGATGCTCCAGTTTCCTCCCACAGTCCAAAAAAAGTTAAAGTTTATTTATTAGTCACAAATAGGCTTACTATAACACTGCAATTAAATTATTGCAAAAATCCCCTAGTCACCACACTTCGGCGCCTGTTCAGGCACACTGAGGGAGAATTTAGCACAGCCAATCAGCACATCATTCAGACTGTGGGAGGAAAGCAGAGCACCTGGAAGAAACCCATGCAAACATGGGGAGAACGTGCAAACTCCACACAGACAGTGACCCAATCCAGGAATCAAACCCGTGTCCTTGATGCTGTGAGGCAGCAGCACTATCCACTGTGCTGGTTAGTTGCATTGGCCATGCTAAATTCTCCCTCAGTGTACCTGAACAGGAACCGGAGTGTGGTGACCAGGAGATTTTCACTGCAGTGTTAATGTCAGCCTATTTGTGACTAATAAATAAGCTTTAAACTTGTTTGAAATATTAAAAGAATTGGATCAGGTAGGTGCAGAGGAAATCCGTGGTGAGGGAATCAAAAATAAGATGTCATAATTTTGCAATTCATACTCTGTCACTGAGGAGTGAAATAAGTAAGCACTTCTTACAAAGGGTGGGGGAATACAGAGCTCCCCCATCCCAAAGCCCCAGGATTTCAGAATAATCAGAGATTTCAGGACCAAGATCAACCTTTATTTATTGTGTGTAGGTATTGAGAGATAGAAGATGTATTTGTCAGCCTCCAAATCAGGTCAATTGATGCTATGGATAAAGGCTCAAACTCTTGAATTATTGTATAACACATCCCTTTTATTGTACTGTATCAAGTCACCACAAAATTACACCAAGCATCAAGCTTTGTTACACACAAAGTATTTCACCTCTGATTTACTTCATTCAATACAAAGTAACTAACCGTTGACCTTCTCTATTCCACACACACGTATTCAAAAGGTATCGAAACTGCACAAAATATCCAAACTCACGGTTTAAACTTAGTGAACTCATCAGATTCCCTGTGGATGGATTTTGTTTCAATGTCTTCGAATCCCAGACTCGGGGTTTTGCTTCTGCAGTGGTTAATCCTGCGTTACTGTTGCCGATGCTCCTTTGTCTCTCCTTCTTAGAGATCCTGCTGGCACTTGATCATGCTTCCAGTCATGTACTCCAAGGACAGGCATACATTAATCATTATCTTTTTAGTCACGAATCATGCCTCTGTCAGGGGGTCATAATTCTCTCCGGAACATGACATAATTTCATTCTGTGTTCAATCACTGAATGTTTAGGCACAGTAACAGCCACTGTCCAATCAATTCCTGTGTTTGTTCCATAGTTGCACATTCTGCTCCTTGCTGCCCCACATAAAATCATAGAGTCCTACACTGCAGAAGGAGGCATTTCGGCCATCGAGTCTGCACTGACCACAATGCCACCCAGGCCCTATCCCCATAACCCCATGCATTCGCCCTAACTAGTCCCCCAACACTAAGGGACAATTTAGCATAGCCAAGCAACCTAACTCGCACAGCTTTGGACTGTAGGAGGAAATCAGAGCACCCGGAGGAAATCCATGCAGACACGGGGAGAATGTGCAAGCTCCACACAGACAGTGACTCAAGCTGGGAATCGAACCCAGGTTTCTGGCACTGTGAGGCAGCAATGCTAACCGCTGTGCTGCCAAATACAGTCCTTAACCTGACATGGAGTTAGCTGTTTTAACCATCAGGCTTTGCTGGTGTCTTCACTTTGCTGGTGTCTTTATCAATGCCCATCAGGTTGGGGGTCTGGAATTCATTGCCTGAATTTCTGGTAGAGACAGAAATCCTCAAATCATTTTACAGTAAACACATGAAGTGTTATAACCTGCAAGAAAACAGAGCAAGTGCTGAAATTGGGATAATACCTGTTTTGCAGCCAGCACATGTACAATGGGCTGAATGGCCTCCTTGTTGTGATTTTTTTTTTAATGTATGTTATATATTTAACTTGATTTTCACAAATTCAGACCATTCCAAAATGTTTTATAGCCAATGAAGAAGTTTCGAAATGTATTCAGTGTTGCAAAGTATGCTATATAAGTATATGCTATATTAGTATATGCTATATTAGTACATGCTATATTAGTATGCACATAACAAACTCCCACAAGTGGCAATAAATTGCAGCAGTAGATTATATCTTTTTTAAATTTTGATCAAGGGACAAGTATTAGCCAGGACAACTGAAAGCTGGTATAAGATCAGCAGGTACCATGACTGACCTGGCATCACCCATTATCAGGGCACCAGCCAGAACTGCTGGCCTTGGTACATTTACTCAGTGTCAGCGGAGAATTGGCATGAAAGTGCCCACACTTACTTCATCCGAGATGTCTATAAACAGCGCACAGAGGAGCCTTTTATCCCTTTAAGCCTGGCCTGGATTTGAACCTAAGTCTCCCCTGATAGGCGAACCAAAAAGATACATTTCACGAGTAATATCAGCATTTGGAAAGTTAAGCTTTCAGAATAGGTCCAGCAAATTTGCCAAAGCCGCTGTGAAAAGACATTTAATGAATAATCAAAGAAAGTTAAATTGGAAAAAAAAAATTATCATTTTAGAGCACAGCAGAATAGAAAGAAATGCTCAGATGGGAGATATGTGAGTGTAATGAACCTGCTTCATCAGTCTGACTGCTGATGTCAGTGTGCTCAGAACCAATTCCTCAAACTCTCGAGACCCTTATCCGAGAGAATATCCAATATACTCATAGTTGTAATTGCTTAATTAAACCGTTGTTAGTTCAGAAACCCATCTGGAGATGGCTTTTTTACCGTATAAATATTTACACAGGAATATCTACTGGGTGGTTTCAAATTACTGGAAGGTGTGGAACGTCGGAGAAAGGTCGTATCTGTCAACCTCCATGTTCATCAATGCTTTCCTAACTATCTGGTAGTCTATCACCTTGTCCGTCTGTCTAGATTCCCCTCTATGCGCCAGCCTATCTCTCTCTGTCTGCCTCTCTGTTTAACACCTTATCGGTAAACTTCTGTCCATCTCTCTGTCTGTCTGTCTATCACCCTGACTGTCTGTCCGTCTATCTCCTTCTCTGTCAGTCTGTCTGTCTGTCTCCCTGTCCATTTGCCTTTATGCCCATTTATCTGTTTCTCCCTATTGGTTTGTTTCATCTCCCTATCTGTCTGTCATCTCCTTGTTTATCAGTCTGCCTGTCTGAGTATCTCCCCATCTCTTTATCTTCCTTTCTGTCTGTTTATCACCCTGTCAGTCTGTCTATCTGTCAGTCAGACAGTCAGTCAATAGTTTGTGTTTTTCTAGTCAGACTATTTATCCTCCCCCGTTTTCCTGGATATCTGTCTATCTCCCCGTCTGTCTCACAGTCTACCTACCTTTCTCCCGGTGTACATCCCTGTCTGTCTTTCTATCTGTCTGCTGTATCTCTGCCTATCTGTCTGCCTGTGTATCCCCTTGTCTGTCTGCCTGTGTATCCCCCTGTCTGTCTGCCTGTGTATCCCCCTGTCTGTCTGCCTGTGCATCTTTCTGTCTTTCTATCTGTCTGCTATATATCTCCCTATCTGTTTGCTTGTATATTTCCCTGTCTGATGGTCTGTGTAAGTCCCTGTCTGTCTGCCTGCGTATCTCCCTGCCTGTCTGTATATCTCTCTGTCTGTCTGCCTGTGTATCTCCTCCTCTGTCTGCCTGTCTGTCGGCCTGTGTATCTCCCTGTCTCTCTTCCTATCTGTCTGGTGTATTTCTACTTGCTTGTCTGCCTGTGTATCTCCCTGCCTGTCTGCCTGTCTGTCTCCCTGCCTGTCTGCCTGTGCATCTCCCTGCCTGTCTGCCTGTGTATCCCCCTGCCTGTCTGCTTGTGTATCTCCCTGCCTGTCTGCCTGTGTATCTCCCTGTCTGTCTGCCTGTGTATCTCCCTGCCTGTCTGCCTGTGTATCCCCCTGCCTGTCTGCCTGTGTATCTCCCTGCCTGTTTGCCTGTGTATCCCCCTGCCTGTCTGTCTCCCTGCCTATCTCCCCTATGTCCCTGCCTGACTACACTGTCTTCTCTGCACCTTAGATCATTAGTTCTTACCTCAATTCCAAGGTTTCTTGGGTTTTCTCCGAGTGCTCCGGTTTCCTCCCACATCCCAAAGATGTGCTCTTAGGCTAATTGGCAAAACAAGTTCTCCCTAAATTGTCTCAAATTTGGTTTTTAATCCATAGATCTATAAACATAGACAGGGATCACGAGTAGAGGTGGGAACATCGGGGTGGCGGCGCGGGCTTGTTGGGCTGAAGGGCCTGTTTCCCGTGCTGTTTTGTTCTTTGTTCTTTGTTCCTCAGGGTGTTTCCTGTCAGCTGAACTATGTTCTTAGTTAGAGAAATGGAACTGAATCTGCTCTTGTATGTGCCTCTACTCCTACTGTTACAATCTGCAGCTCTATCGTTACACACGTTGATGTGCTGCTGCTGTATGAACACATTCATAGAAACCCCACAGTGCAGAAGGAGGCCATTCAGCCCATCGAGCCTGCACTGACAACAATCCCACCCAAGCATTATCCTGTAATCCCACATTTTTACCCTCCTAACCCCCCTGACACTAACAGCAGTTTAGCTTGGCCCAAACAACCTAACCCATACATCTTTGGAGCGTGGGAAGAAACCAGAGTACCCAGAGGAAGGCCACACAGACACAGGGAGAAAGGCATAGTGGCACAGTGATTAGCACTTACAGTGCCGGGTTCAATTCCGGCTTCGGGTCATTGTCTGTGTGGAGTCTGCACATTCTCCCCAAGTCTGGAGATCCCACAAAGGATAGACCATCCCATTTGTCCTGAGCACCTGACATCAGTGCAGTTACTCTCACCTCGTCCAGTCTTAGACTCTGAGTCACAGTCCGGTGAGAACACCATGCGCTTGTCTAAACCGCTGTCAGTGGCTGCAACAGAAGAGGCCACTGACATTTGAGGGAAGCAGTGTGTCCACACTAAGTCCCAGCCTCTGGTCTCAGCAGCAGGAAAAATGCTGGAGTTGCAGTCAGGTGTAATCTGTCCAGATTGTCAGGGGCGGTGCACAGTCACAAAAGGGACAATGAAGGAGATTTTCCAGATCCTATCTGCCAGCATCTCCCAGGCCTGAGAGTGCTTAGCTTCCTCCACAGAGAGCTTGGTACTTCTCACGGAGTGTCAGATCCAGCAGATATGCACAGTTACGCAGACTAATACCTGTCCATTAGAACAGACAAGGTGAGGATTGGGGAAGGGGAAGGATTGCAAAGGACCTGGAATCATCAGCTTTTTGATGTGATTTGATTTATTATTGTTACATGATTAACATACAGTGAAAAGTATTGTTTCTTGTGGCTATACAGACAAAGCATACCATTTATAGAGAAGGAAATGAGAGAATGCAGAATGTAGTGTTACAGTCATAGCTAGGACGTAGAGAAAGATCAACTTAATGCAAGGTGGGTCCATTTGAAAGTTTGATGGCAGCAGGAAGAAGCTGTTCTTGAGTCGCTTGGTACATGACCTCAGACTTTTGCATCTGTTTCCCAATGGAAGAAGGTGGAAGAGGGTCTGTCTGGGGTATGTGGAGTCCTTGATTATGCTGGCTGCTTTTCTGAGGCAGCAGGAAATGTACACATTAGCCCTCACGAAGAAGATTCATGAGCTTTGGACTGAGTGAGGAGTGATTTCCCAGCACATCTGGAGGCCCTTCTCAGGATAGCAGCTCCTCAGCCCATCTATCAATGCAGCTCCAGGGACAATGGCAACTCTGAAGAATTCTTTCCCTGTGCCGGAGGTATTGGGAAAACAAAGGTTATTTTAAGAGATTTATATTTGAATTAGTAAAGATTAGAAGTAACAATAATTATTAGTGGAGTAAATGTAATGTTTATGTGCTTGGAAGCGTAAAATGTATAGTTAGATTCATGCTGGACAAAGGATTTTTTTATGCAGGGTGTTGGTTTCAATTACAACTGTGATTCTATCGTGCTTAGAGAGGGTTGCAGCATGAAGAATAAATAGAACTAACAAGGGTTGCTTAGAACTCAAGGTCCTTATAAGAATAAAAAAACACAGTTTAAGTTTTAGTTTTAACTAAATTTACTGGCAGTTGGAGAAAGGACACTGGAGAATGAACTCTCAACTCCACCCGGAGAAGCTGGACAAGACAAAGGAGTTGCAAAGATGCAAGTTTCCTAAGGAACAAGTTACAGTCCAGATAACCAGGGAATTTGAACAGAAAGAATGTTAAAGATGACTGGACTTAAGAGAACAGAGACCAAAGCATACTTCAGGAGAATTCAGGAAAAAGCAAAGTGCTCAGAGTTAAAGAGACAGTAACCAGATCCAAAATGGAAAAACAGGCTTCAGAGATAAATGGAATGTTTCATACCATTTTACTACTGTCTGGAATCAAGAGTTATATGGATTGTGATAAGTTTATACAGCAGTCAAAATGAAGAAATTCTGAAGTGGGATTGGTACAAAATCTGGATTGGATTCTCTGTTAAAAATGGAGCAGAAGCTTTGTTTAAAAGTGTTATTTGGAAAACCTGGTCCAAATTTTGGAATGCAAATCGCTAAGGGAGGGAATTATTGTGAGAGATGAATTTAAAACGTGATTTTTGGAAGTGGAGTTTGGGAACTCTCACAGGACAAACATCTGGGGATGGGGGGGAGGGGAGGGGGTGGTTCTGAGGAGAATTCCACAAACACTATCTTGGGATTCAGAACGAAGATTGCATTTAACCACAATCAATCTGCATACTTAAATGGACTTTGAGTTACTCAAGTCATTACAGCTTAAGATGTACTCTGTAATCCATGTTAATGTTAAAATCTGCGTGTAGTTGTTAAGCTAAGGGGGGAGGGTGGGAGTAAAGTATGATAATCTAAATTTTTCATGTTTAGTAAATATTTTCTTTCTTGTTGTTAAAACTAATTAGCGGCTCTGTGATTTTGTTCCTCATGTTTTATGAAAAGAGATAAAAGTTGTGGTCTTTTGAGCCAAGATTCAAAGCTGGGATCTTCCCATCCAATTGTAACATCAACTGGGATTGTAACAGAACACCGCGGCCAGCCAAGGCCTCAGGCTGCAGGAGGACAGCAGCTAACGTCATCCCAGACCAAGGGCATCACAGCCAGAGGGTTCCACTGCAGAGGGGCAACTCCCAAACAGGGCACTCGTAAGTGCGTGATGGTCACCTGGATCCACTTGGGGTAAAAAAAACGTGGTCTTGCTTTGGCTGTAGTTTTAATTAAAAGGCTGGCAGGAGTAATTATCATTGTGGCCAAACTCTGATTGCTTCCTTCATGCCTTGGTAGAAGCCACTCGTCCTGTCTGCGTGGTTTATACATCCTCTCAGAGCTGTGAGTGAGAATCTTGACTTGGGAGGTTGGAGCTGGATAGTGACAGGATGGAGGATTTATTGAATTCAGTAGGAAAGGGCAGCGAGGTTGCAGGAGCCAAATATACATACTGTGCCTCCCTGGCACATCTTTTGATCCCCTTCATATCCAGTTCAATGGTCTCCTTATCGTACATTGCTGGTCCAGCATCTCCTTTATCAGCTGAAAACTGGTGCTCAGTCACCTCCTCTTGATGCAAGGCCCATCCCATCCTGTAATCTGGGTGCACCGCAGATCACAAAATGTATGCAACGTCTTCGAAGAGATTCCGGAGAGACCTAGCAGATCGATCGAGGCATCAGAATCGCAATTTCAGTTACAATTCACTGCGCAGGACATTTCAAAAATCAAGTAATTGGCTAATGTGATATTAGTCATTTAAATTCTGTAATGCCAAATAAAAACACTTCAAAATTGTGTGTAGACACACACTACACACATGCTCCATGGCCATTGGGATGGGTCTATGGGATCATTCCCTTGCTGTAGAGTAAAGTTTCCTTACAGCAATGGGCATTCCTCAATGTGTAACCACCACCACCACCACCCCACAACACCCCCCCACCTCCGGATTGTGAATTTTCCCTAGGGGTTGAATGGGAGAGCAGAAAAGCTACGGCACCTTAAATGCCTGTGGATTTCGGCTGCTTCCCTGGGCTGTCCACATACTCACCTGACGAAGGAGCAGCGCTCTGAAAGCTAGTGGGGTTTGTTACCAAATAAACCTGTTGGACTTTAACCCGGTGTTGTGAGACGTCTTACTGTGTTTATCCCAGTCCAATGCCGGCATCTCCACATCCTGTCCACATACCAGCAGGATGTGCTTTCAATGGTCACTGACTATGTGTACATTAATGGACTGGAAGCACTTTATGTTGATCAAGGCTGTTCGCTAATCTGTGGAAGCCTTTATGGCCACAGAGCTGGTGTCTGTGGTACTTGTGGAAAACCAGTGATGACTCTATGGTTCTCCCCATCAGATTATCAGTGTTTGTTTATTGCTAGCTCCTGCCTATCTCTCAGTCTCTGCATGAGGCTGCATAGACTGGGTGTACTAGCCCCAGGCCTTCTGGCTTCTCCCCCTCCTCTGCCATGACTCTGAGAATAGGAACACGCCTCTGTTATGTTCACCTTGCCACTGAGATGCTTTCCACTACCGCTGGAGTGTTTTAAGTTTAAGCTTTATTTACCGTTTGTTTTTAAGTTTATTTATTAGTATCACAAGTAGGCTTACGTTAACACTACAATGAAGTTATTATGAAAATCCCCTAGTCGCCACACTCTGGAGTACACTGAGGGAGAATTTAGCATGGCCAATGCATGTAACCTGCACGTCTTTTGGACGGTGGATGGAAAGGAGCACCTGGAGAAAACCTACGCAGAAGAATGTGCAAACTCCACACAGACAGTGACCCAAGCCGGGAATTGAACCAGGTTCCCTGGCACTGTGAGGCAGGAGTGCTAACTACTGTGTCATAATGCCGCCTCTTTATTAGGGGAATGGGTCCCCTTACAACGATAACACCATCATCAGAACTGTTTTGACTAGATCTCTCCCCTTAGGCTTGGCAGAAAACTAATGACAGAGAACAAAAGCTTTACCCATGACTGGCAAAGGAAGAAATTCCCATTTATACCATTTCCAGGGATAGAATAATCATGTCCACTAGTTCAAATTCAAGATTTTGTGTGCTGAGTAACTTTGATTGGATTTTTTTTCACCCATCAATTCAGGCTCAAATCTGCCTCATAATGCATGATTGAATATTGTGCAAAGGTTGTAATGATGAATTCTTTAGTATAAAATGTGGCCATGAACTGTTTCACAACTTTTCTGATAGGTCAGTTAATTTGACTTCTTTGTGAACAAGGCCAGTTTTCTGTGCTCAGGAGCCAGCTTATTCTGAGTCTAGACTTCTTCATTATTACCTTCAATGTTCAAAATATTATTAGCTCTGAAATATATGTCCATTCTTTCAATATATGTACTGCAAGGATCTCAAGCCCTCTCATAGTTTTCTAGCCTTCCGATATATCTCACAGGCACAGCGATATTGTCCCATTTCCAGAATCATATTCATAATCTCACAGAAACTCTACACGGCAGAAGGAGGCCTTTTGACCTATCAAGTCTGCACCAATAACAATCCTAACCAGGCCCCATCACCGCAACTCCATATATTTGTCCCTCTAATCCCACTAATCTACACATCCTGGAACACTAAAGGACAATTTAGTGTGGCCAATGCATGTAACCTGCATACCTTTGGAGTATGGGAGGAAACCAGAGATCTGGAGGAAACCCACACAGGTACAGGGAGAATGTGCAAACTCCACACAGACAGCGACCCAAGCCGGGAATTCATAGAATCATAATAGTACAGAAAGAGGCCCTTTGGGCCATCGAGTCTGCACTGACCACAATCCCACCCAGGCCTTACTGCCAATCCGTACATACTTTACCCACTAATCCTCTCTAACCTATGAATCTATAGTCAATTTAGCATGGCCAATCAACCTAATTTGCACATCTTTGGACTGTGGGAGGAAACTGGAGCATCCAGAGGAAACCCACACAGACATGAGAAAACAGTTTGAACTCAGGCTGTGGTGGATTGTCCCTTTTAAGAGCAGCACAGTAGAAGAGGATCACCAGACTTCATGGAGATCAATTGGGACTGAGAGTGGGTAGTCACCCCAGGGAGTGGAGACCTTTCTTGGACAGAAGACAGCCTGATGACATGTGGAAGGGACCAGTGCAGCCAATGGGCTGCTCGAAGGTAATTGGGGGAAGGGAGGAGGGCTGCTAGTCTCTGTACAGTTTTATCCTTATTAATACATATCCTTTGTGAATGTGCATCATTACATCGGTGGCGAGGATGGGATGGGCTATGATGACACTATTTGTGGCCCAACACCTGTGAGTATTCTGTTTTAATTGAAATCCAAAGAGAAAAAGTACTCAGTCAAATGCCTGCCTTTGGGCGAATAGGTCCAGTTGAGATGCTGACATAGGACAGAACTCGATAACAACAAGCACATGTGGAATAGCTCCATGTAACACCATACTTGGAACTGTACTTAGTTAAAGTCAACCATTAAAAGTCTTTATGTTTAAATACACAAGCTTTAAGATCTCGTTAATGAACTGTCACTACTCCAGCAATAAAAACCTATATTAATGGCAGAATATGCCATGGTACCATGATATGAAACTTCAATAATGGCTCAAGTTAGAATCCTGGGATTATTGTGTTGGTGACCAGATTCCTGTTTTACCAATTAGATATGGAATGATGGATCACTTGTAAACAAGTGGATTGCTGAAGTAGAGAGACAGACCAGCAGTTGCCATCAAAAAATGTCTTTAAACCCATAAGCACTGATGTACCTGATCAACCTGTTATAAACATAACTGCTGTCTCTGTGGAAGCAAGGAGTGATGAACTGCCTGCATCAGAAGAGGTATCTGCTATTGCAGTTCCTGTTCTTGCAGATCCTGTTATCATCGATCCAGTGGAAACATCTCAGACTACAGAATTATACCATTCTACAAGAAACAGACATCCCCTCAAAGACTTGATTTATAATCGTCCAACTCGCTGAGTTAGGATTTTGGATGGAGTAACATGGTTATTGAAGATTGTATAAGGGAGGTAAAGGGGGAGGGATGTGGTGATTGTCCCTTTAAGGGCAACACAGCAGAAGAGGACCATCTTGCTCGAAGGCTCAGTTAGGGTGAGAGTGAGTAATCACCCCAGGGAATGGAGATCTCTCTTCAGCAGGAGATAGTTTGAAGACAAGTAGGAGACATGTAGGGACTGGGGCAGCCAGGGTGTTACATGGAGCTTTCCATATGTGCTTGGTGCTTATCGAGTTTTTCTTAATTAATAAATATCTTTTGTGTTTCTGATTAGGTCTGTGATTGTGCACGTTACACAGGATTTACACAATCTAGCCAAAATTCATACACTCCAAGCAGGTAGGTCACCGAGATATTGTACACCTCAGACCGTCCTGCTGTTTGCTGCCTATATTTATGGACTTTGACCTCACCTTCATGACCAGATATCATTATCACAGAATTATAGAACCCTACAGTGCAGAAAGAGACCCTTCAGCCCATTGAGTCTGCACCGAACACAATCCCATCCAAACCATGCCCCATATCCCTACATATTATAGCACTAATGCCTCTAACCTACGCATCCCTGGACACTAAGGGGCAATTTCTTAGCATGGCCAATCAACCTAACCCGCACATCTTTGGACTGTGGGAAACCAGAGTACCTGGAAGAAACCCACATAGACATGAGGACAATGTGCAAACTCCACACAGACAGTGACCCGAACCAGGAATTGAACCCAGGGCTCTGGAACTGTGAAGCAGCAGTGCTAACCACTGTGCTATTGTGCCACACAATTATGTATCAGATAGATAGATCAGAAAGATAGATGGATAACAAGCTTGGCTGCTTCAGGAAAGTATTTGAGAAATGATTCCCACAATATATGAACTTTCTTCAATTCTCTGCCTGGAAGCAGCTACTTGGTGAATATTTGTAGAATTATGGCCTGTGACTTTTATGACATTTTTTTGCTCCATCCTAAAAGTTACAAAGGCAATGCTCAGAGTGGGCTCGGCAAACCCAAATCCATTCCCCACTTGCTCCAAAAACCTAAATTCAAAATCCAATTGAATCCAATTCATGGTCCCCATAATAGAGACAACAAGATCAAACCTTATTAGAATCATAGAATCCTACAGTGCAGAAGGAGGCCATTCAGTCCATTGAGTTGGCACCAATCACAATTCCACCAGGCTCTATCCCAATAACCCCATGCATTTACCCTAGCTAGTCCCCATGACAGTAAGGGACAATTCAGCACGGCCAATCTGCCTAACCTGCACATCTTTGGACTGTGGAAGGAAATTGGAGCACCTGGAGGAAACCAACACAAACATTGGGACAACGTGCAAATCCCATACAGACAGTGACCGGGAATCGAATCCAGGTCCTTGGCGCTGTGAGACAGCAGTGCTGACCACTGTGCCACCATGTCAACCTATTCCTGGAAAGGGTTAAAAGTGTGTGAATGAGGGAAAATATGCTTAAAATCTCTCTGCAATGAACGTGTTTTACAGAAAAATGAACACCATTCATGGCAGAGATGGTTCAGGGAAGTGTCGATTACTGCGTTAGCAAATACATCACATTCTGGTATAGAATTTAAACACTGCTGATCCTGAAGAGTGACCCAGTAGGCCACGGGGAACACCTTTCACTCGCCAGCCTCAGATCTTTACCAAATGAACTCCTGTGGCCTGAGTTGAGCTTTGCAGTGCAAAGTAATAAAGATAGAGTGAGTTATGGAGCTTTCAGGTAGACAGCCGGGATCACTGGCGTGTGTGAGTGGGAGGGGTTCAGAGGATTTGATGAGCCACACAGCTATTAAAGTCAGGATCCTGATGTTAAACATCTGCAAACACTGCAATCCCAAGACTGCTTATTACAGTCAAATTAGGACAAATGCTTAAAAGTGTAATTAAGAGATCAGTCAGCATGAAGACAGAGATCTTTATGACTGGTGAGGTGCTGAGCTCCTCTGATCTGTGAAGTAGATTCCAGTGCACCGTATGTGCTAACAATGGAAGCTTTTCAGTATAAGCAATTCATTAAAATCACTACAACAGAAGGTGTACACAGTCTGCCACTTAGTCAGCTTTTGCTTTCTCTGAGGGCCTTTGCATTTTCTTAAAATCTTAGTATCCCTACAATGCAGAAGGAGGCCATTTGGCCCATCGAGCCTACACTGACAACAATCTCATCCAAACCCATCCCTCTAACCTCACCCATTTACCCCTCTAATCCTCCTGACACAAATGGTCAATTCATCATGGTCAATCAATTTGCCTGCACATCAATCGGACTGTGCGAGGAAACCGGAGCACCCAGAGGAAATGCACAGAGACATGGGGAGAATGTGCAAACTCCACACAGACAGTGACCCGTCCCTGGTCGGATGCATTGACCCAAACAGGTGCTAGAGTGTGGTGACGAGGGAAATTTCCCTCGTGTTAATGTGATCAATCAATCAATAAATAAAACCCAAGGCCAGAATTAGACCCCAGTCCATGGTGCTCGAGGCAGCAGTGCTAAGCATTGTGTCTCTGTGCCATCCCTTGTTAGAAACTATTGTAATAATGGCCCTCTTTTAGTTCTGATTTTGGAGACAGCTGTTGGTGAATCAGCTCCGGTCCGTAATATTAAAGCAGGCGAGACTCATTTGCCCCAGCAACAAGATCATAGAAATGAAAGGGAAGGTATGAATTTATATAGCGCCTTCCCTGACCTCAGGATGCCCCTCAGCAATGAAAGATGAATCACTGCTACGGTGTAGAAATACAGCCTGGAATTAATGCAAACTCCCACAAAACAGGACCATAAACCATCAGAGAATTGGTGCCATTGACTGAGGCTTAAGTGTTGCCCAGGTCACTGGAGGGAACTCCCCTGTACTTCTTCTAAGCAAGGGCTGTTGTTGGGTCACTTACAGGTCGTTGGGTCATTTACAAGGATCCATTTGAGAGGCCAGGAGGATCCTTGGTGTGTCACCCCTTCCACTATATAAGACATTTTTGCAGTTCCTCACACAGCTTGAAAGATTCTGGTTCCCAGAAACAGCAGTAATCCAAAATGTTCTTCAGAATTACCGTCTGAACCTTGAACTTGAATAAATTTCAGTAAAATGACTGGTTTGATTTGATTTGATTTATTCTTGTCACATATATTAGCATACAGTGAAAAGTATTGTTTCTTGCGCGTTATACAGACAAAGCATACTGTACACAGAGTACATGGGGAGAAGGAAAGGAGAGAGTGCAGAATGTAGTGTTACAGTCATGGCTACGGTGTAGAGAAAGATCAAGTTAATGCGAGGTAGGTCCATTCAAAAGTCTGATGGCAGCAGGAAAGAAGCTGGTCTGGAGTCATTTAGCACGTGACCTCAGACTTTTGTATCTTTTTCCCGAAAGAAGGAGGTGAAAGAGAGAATGTCTTGCGTATGTGGGGTCCTTAATTATGCCAGCTGCTTTTCTGAGGCAGAGGGAGGTGTAGATGGAATTAATGGATGGGAGGCTGGTTTGTGTGATGGATTGGGCTACATTCACAACCTTTCAATCAATTCACTACTGGCTGGGTCTATCTACTGAAAATGTAGAGAAATAAATATTTAAAGGCATTTAGTAACCCTCAATATTGAACTGGAGTGGCAGCTTGAACTGTGAGCTTAAGTCTCGGAATGAGATTTGTAACCTACAATTCTCAAACTCAGAACCAAGGGTGCTATCTCTGGTAATGAAGAAATGGACACAAAAGCTTGCGTTATGGAACAGTGGTGATGGATTGAAGTTGCAGTTATATTGGTTTCAGTAAAGAGCTGGCTTCATTGAGAGGTAAGTATAGGCTGCACATATAGCCAACTACCCACTCGAAGGAAACATGGTAGTTTCTCTAAAGACTGAAGCCAGTCAAGAAGAATGGGTTTATTGCAGTGGATCACAACAGCAGATCTTATTGGGAATATGGAAAATGTACCCTGTAATGTCACATAGCCAGGAACAGTAACCTCAGTGGCCTATTGACCCCAAGGTAACAAGTGCTTACATAGCTAATAGAATCATGTACTGACTACAATCCCACCCAGAACCTATCCCAATCTCCCCATCACTTGCCCTAGCTAGTTCTCCTGAAATTAAGGGGCAATTTTAGTGTGCCAACCCACCTAATATCTTTGGATGTGGGAGGAAACTGGAGCACCTGGAGGAAACTCACACAGTCACGGGAATAATGTGTAAACTCCACAGAGACAGAGACCCAAACATCGAACGTGGGTCCCTGGTGCTGTGAGGCAGCAGTGCTAACCACTGTTACAGTGGAATTAAAAGTGAGAGACGTAAAATGGTTACCTGGGAAGGGACATTAAGAGGCATTAGCTTTAGGCACAGACTGTCACACAAAAGGTTAAAACCTGCAGTATCTGAATTGCTACAGGAGGCTGGTCAGAGCTTGAGGCACTCTAGATAAAAGCAGACCCAGAACAATGACTCTGATAATAAGGTCAGCCACAGATGGGGACATAAATAACATAAATGCAACAAGGTCAGCCGCTGAATATATAGATCAAAACCAGTCATTGAAAGAAGATATAACTACATAAATGTATCCATTCTATGAACAATGATGTGTTAACAGTCCATGTCCGTACCGTCTGCTTGTAACAATGCATTAACTGTCGATATGCTATCTGTTTACTCGATTTGTAACAATGTGTTAACATTCAATGGCCGTACTGCCTATTATCTAAAACGCATAAAAATGGTCAACTAGCATTGTGTCGTTGAGAAGGTAGCTGCCAAGTACTGCGAAGTTCCCGTGCTTTCTCCCAAAGCTTTGTCTGAAATAAAACTGTATTGTTGAAACCTTTGATTCTGAAGTGGTAAATTTCCCACAACACCACTGTACTACTGTACCATCCCTTGCAGTCTGAATGAAATAAAGCAGGACAGTATCAAAGGAGTTTTGTACAGAATTTTACATCCTTCATGTTAATAGTAATATTTTTATTGTCATATATCAGAGTTATTTCTTGACCATCAAACCCACCTTGCAGTCTTTCTTAATGTCTCAGTGTGTAAAGCTGAAACTCCTGAACAGAAACCAGTAAAAAGTCTAATATTCCTCCTTAGTTAAGTCAAATTGGTGTATTATTATAACAGCCGTTCCTCTCCGGGCTAAGATTTATAGAATAGACATGCATGGCATCTCTTCCAGCACAGAGGCTTGCTTGATGGCAGTGAGTCTCGGAGAGTTGGATGTTGGGGTCATGCATCAGTTTGCTACATATTGACTGCTTTGCCCGAGGAATTTCATTAGCCCAAAGTCACTAAAAGAGGAGGGAGGATGATTTTCCTATTGAAGGTCTAACTATAACAGGCTTTTAATCTGTGCTGTTCGATGGGTATGGCTAACTTCGCAGTACATTACCAGCCACAATGTTAACTATTTGACTGCGTGGGGAATCATATTGAGCCCTAGTCCTGTTTTTACTCGATGTGCGGGTGGGTGAGCAGACAGGGATCGGCAACGAGAAGCCTGGCTGATTCACTCGTCTTTAATGGGGCAAGGATTGCAGTGCACCCAGTGTTCAGTTTTAGTTGCCTTGCTGTCGGAAAGATGTTATTAAAATGGAGAGTGCAGTACAGGAATTTTGCCAAGACTCAAGGGACAGAGATATGGAGAGAAATTGGACAAGCAAGGAACTATTTCATTGGAGTGTAGGAGACTGAGGGGCAATCTTATAGAGATGCTAAGATAAAGAGAGGCATGGATAAGGTGAATGCACTCAATCTTTTTTCCAGGGTTTGGGAATCGAGAACAAGAGGGCACGGGCAGAGTGTGTTTAAGAGGGGAAAGAATTAATAGGAACCTGAGGAGTGACTTTTTTACACAGAGGGTGGTACGTGTGTGGAATGAACTGCCTGAGGAAGGGGTTGAGGCAGGGACAGTGATAACATTTAAGAAGTATTTGGACAGATGTATGGATAGGAAAGGTTTAGAGGGATATGGGTCAAATGTAGGCAAATGGGGGGTAGTTAAGGTGGGTATTTTGGTTGGCACAGACCAGTTTGGGCTGAAGGGCCTGTCTTGATACCGGAGATTCTATGATTCTATGCACCTGAGATCATTCAGGGCCCTTCCTGACCAGGACACCCACTGTCACAGCCTGAGGGAGGAGGAAAAACATTCTGCCCCTTCATAAGATAAACAACTCCATTACCTGGACATTAGAAGCTCAGGATCACTCTGGGTTGATGAATAAGGCTGGCAACACTCCTGCAAGAAAAATGTTTAGACCAGGAGCGATGGGTCGGGCTGCATTATTGGAACTTGAACTCAATAAAATTGACGGTGGAATCTGAATTCAACAAAAAGCTTCTGGAATTAAGAATCTACAGATGAGAATGAAACCATTGTCGATTTTTGCAAAAATCCACTAATGTCCTTTAGGGAAGGAAATCTGCTATCCTTATCCGGTCTGGCCGACATGTGACTCCAGAGCCACAGTACTGTAATTGACTCTTAACTGCTCTCAGGCAATAGGGATAGACAATAAATTCTGGCCAGCCAGCAACGCTCCTGTCCCATGAATGAATAAATAAAGAGTTATTCAGTCATCTTAAACTTTCTTTACCCAGAGGGTGGTAAGGGTATGGAGTGCCTTGCCTGCTGCAGTTGTAGATGCACCAAGTTTGGCGGTGTTTAAGAGGTTAGTGGATAAGTTTATGGATGAAGAGGGAATGGTTTAGGTTAGAGGGTCATTGCTTTCTCTTAATTGGTCGGCGGAACATCGAAGGCCGAAGGGCCTGTTCTGCGCTGTAATGTTCTATGTTCTTATGCTCCCTTGTAATTGACTCTTCCATCCTAGGGAAAAAGTCTCTGACTGCGCACTCTGTCCATGCCCCTCATAGTCTTATAGACATCCATCAGGTCATTCCTCAATCTCCATCATCCCAGTGAGAACAAACCAAGTTTCTCCAACCTCTCCTCATAGTGATGCTCTCTAGACAAGGCAACATCCTGGCAAGTCTTTTCTGTACTCTCTCCAAAGCCTCCACATTCATCTGGTAATGTGACAACCAGAATTGAACACTATATTCCAAATGTGGCTTAACTAAGGCTCTATAAAACTGCAACATGATTTGCCAATTTTTAAACTCAATGTCCTGGCCGATGAAGGCAAGCATGCCGTATGCCTTCTCCATCTGCATTGCCACTGCATTTCAGTGACTTGTGTAACTGTACACCTGATATTGGGATTGAGTAGCTTTATGCAGTGCCTCTTCTGGCCACTGTGGCGCTGTTGCTGGAGATACTGGAATGCTGCCAGGCATTCAGCAGTTCTCCAAGGCAGGACTTCCATTCCTGAGCTGAGAGGATTGAAAGTCCTGCTAATCAACACTTGTTAGAACATAAAATGGCACTGGGGCTATCAGAATTATTGGGACAGTGTTTCAAAGAACAAAGAACAAAACAGCATGGGAAACAGGCCCTTCGGCCCAACGAGCCCGCGCCGCCACCCCGATGTTCCCACCTCTACCCATGATCCCTGTCTATGTTTAGAGATCTATGGATTAAAAACCAAATTTGAGACAATTTAGAGAGAATTTGTTTTGCCAATTAGCCTAAGAGCACATCTTTGGGACGTGGGAGGAAACCGGAGCACCCGGAGAAAAC
Organism: Sphyrna mokarran; assembly: GCA_024679065.1. NCBI lineage: Eukaryota > Metazoa > Chordata > Chondrichthyes > Carcharhiniformes > Carcharhinidae > Sphyrna > Sphyrna mokarran. The sequence continues at coordinate 35,226,793 of JAGIQG010000026.1, forward strand.
CCACGCAAGCACGGGGAGAATGTGCAAACTCCCACAGACACAGGCCCAAATCCACGTATCTGCACAACACAGCGATAGTCACTGAGCTGTCGTGTTGCCCATCAAATGGTCCAGGTCAAGCGTACACTAACGATGTGAAGCACTAGGATACTCTCGAAAAAGATCCAAGAGCAGTCGTCTCACGACCCATCGCGTGTATGCCCCTCACCAACTCTTCAGAAAGGGCTAGACCTTCTAAAAATTCAGTTCAGGGCTTTTTGCTCTCAAAAAGAGAAATGAGGGATGGATGACATGATAGAGGTTTTAAAAATGATGAAAAATTTAGTGGACTGGACAGCGAGAAGGCTGTTTCCATTTATGAGTTAGACACAGAACTAGGGGTCAATAAGTATACAACATAGTGGCACAGTGGTTAGCACTGCTGCCTCACAGCTTCAGGGACTCAGGTTCCATTCCCGGCTTGGGTCACTGTCAGTGCAGAGTTTGCACATTCTCCCTACGTCTGCGTGGGTTTCCTCTGGGCGCTCTGGTTTCCTCCCAGAGTCCAAAGATGTGCAGGTTAGGTGGATTGCTCATGCTGAAGTGTATCAGGATGCACAGGTTAGAGGGATTAGTGGGGTAAATATGTGGGATTGCGGGGATAGGGCCTGGATGGGATTGTTATCGGTGCAGACGCGATGGTTTGAATAGTAACTTTCAGCACCGTAAGGTTTCTATGATAAATCTAATTAAAATTTGGAATTATAAATACTCCACTAGTTATTAATAAATCCAATAGACAGTTCAGGAGAAACCTATATCTGGGTGTCTCAAAGCCAACAATGTTATGTTGTAGTGTGGTCAGTATTGTAATGGAGAAGGAAGAGGCTGATGTACCTTAACCAGCACTATCCATTACCTTGTGAACTGTCACTCTGATCATTAATCCCATCACTACCTGGTGTCCAACAGTGACTAGCTTGGGTTTGTTTTTATGAATATATATTGAATGGACATGGCTTGTGATAATGCTGCATCTTAACCCAGATTTTCTTGGAGTTGAGTTGGTTTGAGAGGGCTTTAAAAATGACTAGTAGGACCAGATTCCAATATTCCCACCATCTTTCTCATTCCCAACCATTGTCAACCGAAACAGGATAAGGAAGCAGCTGTCCACCTTGCGTGCAGCACTCCCATCCTCACTGGCTCCATTGCAGGGGTAGACATTTCAAATTTCCATCCCCTCAAAATTTCAATGCAGCCTGACCTATTCTGCAGGTAAATATAATTCATGAATTCTCAAAGAAGTTGAGAATCATGGGGATACCCTGCTCTTGGGTTGGGAATGGAAATAAACATCCATTTCACATTCTCCTTGAAGTGCATTGCCCCTCTTACTGCTCATAAAAATTTTACAGTCCATTTTTAGATTTGTTGGTACTCTGTGTTCATTTTCAATTCTCCTTTTCTTTAACATTTTCTTGGTTTTCCTGTGCTTCTACTCTGAGATGCTCCAGTCCATGAGTTATTGTTATTCCTGGTAGCTTTAGAGACCTTTAAAAAAATTCTTGTATATAATCCTGAACTTCCTTTGTTAGCTACACTTGACTGACTTTTCTTTTTGGGGTTTATGTGGGAATGTATAGTTGCAGTAAACTCTGCAAAGCAGCAAAAAGCATAAATATAAACTGTAAATACTTCCAAAGTATGCAAAAAGGAAAGGTTTGAACAAGGCAGATGTGGGTCCATTACAGAGAGTCAAGAGAACTCATAATGGGAAATAGAAAAATAGAATCCCAACAGTGCAGAGAAGGCTATTCAGCCGATCAAATATGTACAGACTCTCTGACAGTGTATCTTTCCTCACTCCTAGTCCCATAATCCCACACATTTACCTCACTAATCACCCTATTCTACTCATTTTAGGACACTACGGGGAAATTTTAGAGAGAGAGAGAGAGCAACACAGCACGGGAAACAGGCCCTTCGGCCCAACGAGCCCGCGCCGCCATCATAACTATATAGTAACAATTTCATTATCCTATTCTAATTTTAGGTTATTCCTAATATGGAACAGTCTCAATGTAGGGACAATTTGTTTCCCAATCAGCCTAAGAGCGAATTTTTGGGTTGTGGGAGGAAACCGGAGCGCCCGGAGAAAACCCACGCAACCACAGGGAGAACGCGCAAACTCCTGCAGACACCGGCCCAATTTCAAGTGTCTGCACAGCTACAGAGATAGTCACTGAGCTGTCATGGTGCCCTTCAGATGGTCCAGATAAAGCACTCATTTACGACATGAAGCACCAGGCAACCCATGAACCAACATCCAAGAGCTGTCCTCGCACCACCTGCCTAATGCATGCTCCTTGTTGGTCCAGTATGGACCGAATTACCTGTGGGGGAAAAAAAAGCCATAGTTAAACAGTCCTACTATATCCCTCTATCTGCATAACGCTCATGTGGCTGTCCAAGAAACCCTTAAACAGCCCTAGCGTGCCTGCTCCCACCACCTTACTCGGCAGTGCATTCCACACCCCCACTACCCTTTGTGTGAAAAACTGCCTCTAATATTCGTCCTATACATAGCCCCCCTCACCCTATGGCCATGACCCCTCGTCCTATCCATTTCTAAAGGCGGAAAAAGTTTACCTCCATTTACTCTATCTATACCCCTTATAATCTTATACACCTCTATGAGATCCCCTCTAAGCAGACGTCTTTCAAGGGAAAACAACCCCAGTCTATCTAATCGTTCCTCATAAGACTGTCCTTCCATACCAGGCAGCATCCTGGTAAACCTCCTCTGCACTCTCTCCAAGGACTCCACATCCTTCCGATAGTACAGCGACCAGAACTGGACACTGTATTCCAAATGAGGCCTAACCAACGTTCTGTACAATTGCAACATCAAACTCCTATTCTTGTATTCTATACCCTTTTCTATGAAAGCTAACATACTACACGCTTTCTTTATCACCTTCTCCACCTGTGAAGACACCTTCAGAGACTTGTGAACCTGCACCCCCAAGTCTCTCTGCGTCTCTATACTCCGAATAGTTTTACCTTTTATCCTATAACTCTCTTCTACATTTTTCCAGCCAAAATGCATCACCTCGCATTTATCCGGATTAAATTCCATTTGCCATCCATCTGCCCAGTCTACCAACCTATGTCCTGTTGTATTGCCTGGCACTGCTCCTCTGTACCCGCCAATCCAAGCATCTTAGTGTCATCAGCAAATTTGCTGATGTCACCACCTACCCCAACTTCCAAGTCATTTATGTAGACCACAAATAGAAGAGGACCTAGTACTGAGCCTTGTGGCACTCCACTAGTGACAGGCTTCCAGTCGGAAAAAGAACCTTCCACTACTACCCTCTGTCTCTTCCTCCCGAGCCAGTTCTCGACCCATCTACATACCCGGCCCTGTATCCCATGCGCCTTCACCTTCTCTATCAGTCTACCATGAGGAACCTTGTCAAGCGCCTTACTGAAATCCATGTAGACGACATCAACAGCATGTTAAATCTAACTTTTTTTTGGAGTCTGCGTGTTTTGCCAGATTAACTACTGCACAATTGAAATGTAATGTTCTTGAAAATTAGGAAATTAGTTTCATCAAAAGATATATTTTCATAAAGCAATGTATAGACAAAAATATTCTCAGGTCAAAGCAGAATTTGAAAAACTGCAGTTTGTTGTTTTTAGAATTATTGTTAGAAACAAATATATTTTTGTAAATTAAAGATTTTTTATGGACTGAATTTGATTAAATTATTCATATCTTTATCTTAACTTTTTTTAAAAAAACTTAAACACATGCAATCTTATCAAATTGCTTTGGAGGTATCCCTGCATTCCTAATTGATTTTATGTCCTCTGCGACATTGTGTGCCATTGACCGGGAAGAAAAAAGAGATGTTGTAGCACTGTAGCCATAACCCATTCTTGGCGTATCTTTACCATTAGATAAGGAGAAACAAAGTATTGCACCTCCTAATATGGAAAGTGAAGATCCAGCCCAACCAATAAACAAAGCAGCTCCTAATTCATATTTTTGTTCTACAATCATGGGATCATAGAATTCTGCAGTAATTCGATTTGTATACCAAGAAAAAGCAATTACAGATGCCAATCCAGAAAAAATGAATAGCATTCCTGCGCAAATGGTAATTTTCCCTTTAATTTTTTCTGAGCCTCCAATTTTTGTGCATTTCATCCCCACTAGTGATAATATGAAACCAAAAAATCCCAGACAAACAGCAGTAATCATGAGACCTCTGCAGACCTGTATATAGGCATCGAGTGCCAGCATGGACGGGAAGTCTTTGCAGTTGGATACTCCGGTAGAATCAGTCACACAGGTTTTCCAAAGGTTAGCCCAGAAAGTAGCTGTGGTGATAACTGTACCGTCGATGGAAGAGACTTTCCAATAGTCTTGTTTCTTCAATAATTTCAATGCTCTGCTCTCTTCCATTCTAGCTGCACACTATGATTTTCAATGACAATCAAACATTTTTCCTTATCATCCATGTAATAAATTGAAGGTACTTGATGTGGCTCAAAGTATAGAAGGATTTAGTATCAATGATAAATAGTTATTTACAAGGATCTAACAGAATTAAATATGCAACTATTCTCCATTTAGTATGGTCACTTTACCTAATCTGCACATCTTTGGACTGTGGGTGAAAACCAGAGCACCCAGTCACAGGAGAGCTTGCAGACTCCGGTGCCAGTGGGTTGAATGGCACTGTCGGCTATCTATGGTCCCTATTTAGCCAGTAGTGGCTGGACAAGTGTAACTCTCAGCTCAACACCCATGGGTGTGACTTTACTCTTGAAGGTTCTGCTGACTAGCCAATGGGGCAGAAACTCTGTGGTGCCCTCACCTTTCCTATTTCAGAACATTGGGAACATCCGGATAATAGGGTTGGTGAGATAGGATAGGCCAAATGGCCTTGTTCTGCATGGTAGCAATTCTGAGAGTCAGGGCTGGGGCCTTGCAATCTTGGCTACTGGAATCCAGGGCTTTCTGCCTACCATTGAAAGACAGATAAAAGAATTTATAAGAAAAGTTTGTTTCCTTAATCATAGATAGGTCATAGAACACTACAGTGCAGAAAGAGGCCTTTTGGCCCATCAAGTCTGCACCAAATACAATTCCACCCAGGCCCTACCTCCATATCCTTACATATTATACCCACGAATCCCTCAAACATACACATCCCTGGACACTAAGGGGCAATTTCTTAGCATGGCCTATCAACCTAATCCGCATATCTTTGGACTGTGGGAGGAAGCAGGAGTATCCGGAGGAAACCCACACAGACACGAGGAGAATGTGCAAACTCCACACAGACAGTGACCCGAGCCAAGAATCGAACCCAGGACCCTGGAGCTGTGAAGCAGCAGTGCTAACCACTGTGCTACCATGCTGCCCCTTTCAGACTAGCATCACCCCCATTAACTCTGGTGTCTAGAGGGATTGAGCACTAGCCCTTTCACCAGTGTATTTCACAGTGGGATAGATCTTTATTTGATTCCAGTAGAGTGAAGCAGGAGGCTACAGTAACTCTCATTTAATCTCAGTAACATCATTTTGGGGTATCTCAGGTCAGAATCTTAGGCTTGGTGAGTGTCTGGTCTTCACTCCCATTTTCCAGATGCAATGCAGAGACAAAGACAAGATTTTGTGTATCAGGACAGCAAATACTGAAATGATGCAGTTCTTTAACTATAATCTTAGATTATAAGGTGACCATTCGGCCCTGCACTTACAACAATCCCACCCAGGCCCTATCCCCCTAACACCATGTATTTACCCTGCTTACCTCCCTGACACTAAGGAGCAATTTATCATGGCCGATCCATCTAATCTGCACAACATCGGAGTGTGGGTGAAAAGCCACAGAGAGAACGTGCAAACTCCACACACATAATTACCCGAGGCCAGATTTGAACCCGGGACCCTGGTGCTGTGAGGCAGCAGTGCTAACCACTGTGCCACCCTACAAGTTTGATCTCTTGCTGGTGAAAAGGCCCAATAAACCATGTAACCAATGACAGAATGATGTGATGATCAGCTGACCAGTATAAATCAGATGGGAATCGTGGGGAGCTTGGAGTGGCCTAGGGTTGCAAGTGTTGGAGTAATGAAGTTTCTTTATCAAACCTTTTCTTTGATTTATATTTTGGATTAAGTTGTGTTATATTTCTAACGTCTGCACTGGATAAACATTGGGTACACCGAGGGAGAATTTAGCCAACACCTCTTCTGGAGCGTGGGAGAAAACCGGAGCACCCAGAGAAAACCCACGCAGACACAGGGGAGAACGTGAGGATTGGTTGCGATCACCTGAGGATTTTTTTCATTTTCTCTGATTTTTCTTTTGGCTTTCAAAAGCAGGGGGTGGGGGTGATGGAAGAGGTGGGGACGGAGGCGAGACCAGATGGACGGGACAAAGGGAGAAAGTTATGTCAATCCATCCGCCAGCATGTGAAGCAGGTCTGATGGACCAGCTGGTCACCTTGTACCCATCAGTTTTGGATACTGGTTATGTTTAGCGGCAGACAGCTTGTGAAGCACCAGTCACATCTGCCAGAAATCTGCTTCCAATTTGTGTCAACGATTTGTGCATAAACACCGTACGACTGTTTGCAGTGCAGGATCTTTCATGCGTAGCTCGCTCGATATCAACTAGCAAAACTGCCTCTGGTAGAAAACTGTTGTGCCACAGAATGAATGAAAGAATATTATTCCTGGCAGCATCTGGATACGGCTGTTGTGACACAGAGTCAGAATGATTATCGGATCTGGAGCAATAATGAATAATCAAGCCTGAAATATCAGCAAAACCAGGAGATTTGGAGACTATTAGAATACCAGGATCAGAGCCAGTGGGAATCAGGGGGAAATCTCTCCCATCGAAGCTGTCATTCCTGGCACAAAGGAAGATGGTTGAGGTTATTGGAGGTCAAATACCCCCAGTCCCAGGACATGGCCGCAGGCAGTGTTGTGGTGCTGCTGGAACTTTCCATTTCAAGCAGATTTGTAAACACAAACCTGCACGTTCCCCGGGAGTGATATTTGAAAATAGCTGCAGGGCTGCTCAGACCCAATCACAGCCCAATTCCTCCCTGAGCCAATCAGCAGCAAAGCAGAGAGAAAACCAGCCTGTCATTGGGCGGGAAGCAAAGGGCGGGAAGGTCAAGTCTAGAAAGTAAGTTCTAGGGGATCCCAGAGGGTGAGGAAGTGAGAGCAACAGTGCAGGGAGAGAGTGCAGGACAGAGTGACAGCGCAGGGAGAGAGTGCAGGACAGAGTGACAGCGCAGGGAGAGAGTGCAGGACAGAGTGACAGCGCAGGGAGAGAGTGCAGGACAGAGTGACAGCGCAGGGAGAGAGTGCAGGGCAGAGTGACAGCGCAGGGAGAGAGTGCAGGACAGAGTGACAGCGCAGGGAGAGAGTGCAGGACAGAGTACAGCGCAGGGAGAGAGTGCAGGACAGAGTGACAGCGCAGGGAGAGAGTGCAGGACAGAGTGACAGCGCAGGGAGAGAGTGCAGGACAGAGGACAGGCAGGGAGAGAGTGCAGGCAGAGTGACAGCGCAGGGAGAGAGTGCAGGACAGAGTGACAGTGCAGGGAGAGAGTGCAGGACAGAGTGACAGCGCAGGGAGAGAGTGCAGGACAGAGTGACAGTGCAGGGAGAGAGTGCAGGACAGAGTGACAGTGCAGGGAGAGAGTGCAGGACAGAGTGACAGTGCAGGGAGAGAGTGCAGGAAAGAGGGACAGTGCAGGGAGAGAGTGCAAGACAGAGTGACAGTGCAGGGAGAGAGTGCAGGACGGAGGGACAGTGCAGGGAGAGAGTGCAAGACAGAGTGACAGTGCAGGGAGAGAGTGCAGGACGGAGGGACAGTGCAGGGAGAGAGTGCAAGACAGAGTGACTCAACGAGCCCACGCTGCAATGTGGGAGGAGGTTGGAGGGGGCCTGGGAGAAATGCAGAGGAGGACTTAGAGGGAAGCAGACACAACACTGATGACCATTCTGTTTCGATGCATCAGAGGCTTGAGAATCTGGGGCCTCGAGCAAATGAAAATGTAAGAAGCCGAGACCTGGAATTGCTACAAAAGAGGGTGCTGACTAATTTTCACCCTTTCCGTTACTCCTGCAAAGTCTGGCAAGGAAATCCTTATTTCTCACTCCGAGATTACTTAAGGCTCAAATCTCTGCTCTATCTGATGTTTACTCCAGGCTGCACCATCCAGTGGTGCAGGCATCTCACCATTGGAACCCGAAGATTCTGCCAGCAGGAAATGTCCATCCATATGGACAGAGCTTTCTTTAGATATGTTAAGAATATAAGATTGGTTAGGGCAAGATTAGGGCCAGTGATAGACAGCAGTGGGAAGTTGTGCGTGGAGCCTGAAGAGATTGGAGAGGCACTGAATAAATATTTCTCTTCGGTATTCATGCAGGGTGATGTAAATGTAGTTATGGAGAACACTGAGGTACAGGGTTGCAAACTGGAAAGTATTGAAGTAGATAGGGAGGATGTGCTAGATATTCTTGAGGGTTTGAAGTTAGATAAGTCCCCTGGGCCGGACGGGATTTACCCTAGGATTCTCTGGGAGGCAAGAGAGGCGATTGCAGAGCCTCTGGCTCTGATCTTCAGGTCGTCGTTGGTTACGGGTGTGGTTCCGGAGGACTGGAGGATAGCGAATGTGGTCCCATTGTTCAAGAAGGGGAAGAGAGACCTTCCAGGGAATTATAGGCCAGTGAGTCTTACTTCTGTTGTGGGCAAAGTATTGGAGAGAATTATTAGGGATAGGATTTATAGTTATTTAGAGAGAAATGAATTGATTGGGGATAGTCAGCATGGTTTTGTGAAGGGTAGGTCGTGCCTTACTAACCTTATTGAGTTTTTTGAAAAAGTGACCAAAGAGGTGGATGGGGGTAAGGCGGTTGATGTGGTATATATGGACTTTAGTAAGGCGTTTGATAAGGTGGCCCATGGAAGACTTCTGCAGAAAATGCAGATGTATGGGATAGAGGGTGATTTAGCTAATTGGGTTAGGAATTGGCTAGCAGATAGAAGACAGAGGGTGGTGGTTGATGGGAGATATTCATCGTGGAGTTCGGTACAAGTGGTGTACCTCAGGGGTCTGTTTTGGGGCCCCTGCTGTTTGTAATTTTTATAAATGATCTGGATGAGGGTATTGAAGGATGGATTAGTAAATTTGCAGATGACACTAAAGTCGGTGGAGTGGTAGATAGTGAAGAGGGGTGTTATAGTTTGCAGAGAGACTTGGACAAGTTGCAGAGCTGGGCCGTGAGAGGTGGCAAATGGAGTTTAATGTGGAAAAGTGTGAGGTAATGCACTTTGGCAGGAATAATAAATATGTAGAGTATAGGGGTAATAGATCATAGAACATTACAGCACAGAACAGGCCCTTCGGCTTCGATGTTGCGCCGACCAATATAAAAAGCAATGCCCCTCCAAACTAAACCATTCCCTTCTCTTCCATATACTTATCAACTAAGCTCTTAAACACCACCAAACTTGGCACATCTACAACTGCTGCAGTCAGGGCATTCCACTCCCGAACCACCCTTTGGGTAAAGAACCTGTCTCTGATATCCGTCCTATAACTCATATCCCTTAATTTAAAGCTGTGTCCCCTCGTGCTAGCTTTTTCCATCCTAGGAAAAAGGCTATCACTGTCCACCCTATCTAAACCTCTATTCATCTAATGTTTCAATCAGGTCCCCTCTTAGCCTCCTCTTTCTAACGAAAACAACCATCAAATCCCTCAGCCTCTCCTCATAAGACCTGCCCTCCATACCAGGCAACATCCTGGTAAACCTCCTCTGTACCCTCTCCAATGCCTCCACATCTTTCTTATAATGTGGGGACCAGAACTGCACACAATACTCCAAGTGCGGCCGCACTAGAGTTTTGTACAGTTGCAACATGACGTTGCGGCTCCGAAATTCAATCCCTCTACCAATAAAAGCCAAGACTCCATATGCCTTCCTAACAACCTTCTCGACCTGACTGCCTACTTTCAGGGATCTATGCACATACACACCAAGATCCCTCTGTTCATCTAGACTACTAAGAATCCTACCATTTGCCCTATACTCTACACATTTATTATTTCTGCCATAGTGCATTACCTCACACTTTTCCACATTAAACTCCATTTGCCACCTCTCGGCCCAGCTCTGCAACTTGTCCAAATCCCTCTGCAAACTATAAAACCCCTCTTCACTATCTACCACCCACCGACTTTAGTGTCATCTGCAAATTTACTAATCCATCCTTCAATACCCTCATCCAGATCATTTATAAAAATTACAAACAGCAGGGGCCCCAAAACAGACCCCTGAGGTACACCACTTGTCACCGAACTCCAAGATGAATATCTCCCATCAACCACCACCCTCTGTCTTCTATCTGCTAGCCAATTCCTAACCCAATTAGCTAAATCACCCTCTATCCCATACATCTGCATTTTCTGCAGAAGTCTTCCATGGGCCACCTTATCAAACGCCTTACTAAAGTCCATATATACCACATCAACCGCCTTACCCCCATCCACCTCCTTAGTCACTTTTTCAAAAAACTCAATGAGGTTAGTAAGGCACGACCTACCCTTCACAAAACCATGCTGACTATCTCCAATCAATTCATTACTCTCTAAATAACTATAAATCCTATCCCTAATTATTCTCTCCAACACTTTGCCCACCACAGAAGTAAGACTCACTGGCCTATAATTCCCTGGAAGGTCTCTCTTCCCCTTCTTGAACAATGGGACCACATTCGCTATCCTCCAGTCCTCCGGAACCACACCCGTAACCAACGACGATCTGAAGATCAGAGCCAGAGGCTCTGCAATCTCCTCTCTTGCCTCCCAGAGAATCCTAGGGTAAATCCCGTCCGGCCCAGGGGACTTATCCAACTTCAAACCCTCGAGAATATCTAGCACATCCTCCCTATCTACTTCGATACCTTCCAGTTTGCTACCCTGTACCTCAGTGTTCTCCATAACTACATTTACATCACCCTGCGTGAATACCGAAGAGAAATATTTATTCAGTGCCTCTCCAATCTCTTCAGGCTCCACGCACAACTTCCCACTGCTGTCTATGACTGGCCCTAATCTTGCCCTAACCAATCTTCTATTCTTAACATATCTAAAGAAAGCTTTAGGATTCTCCTTAATCCTATCAGCCAAAGTCTTCTCGTGTCCTCTCTTCGCTCTCCTCAATTCACTCTTTAGCTCTTACTCTTTACTCTTTAGCTCTTCACTCTTTAGTAATGGTAGGATTCTTAATAGTGTTGATGAACAGAGGGATCTTGGTGTATGTGTGCATAGATCCCTGAAAGTAGGCAGTCAAGTCGATAAGGTTGTTAAGAAGGCATATGGAGTCTTAGCTTTTATTGGTAGGGGGATTGAATTTCGGAGCCGCAACGTCATGTTGCAACTGTACAAAACTCTAGTGCGGCCGCACTTGGAGTATTGTGTGCAGTTCTGGTCCCCACATTATAAGAAAGATGTGGAGGCATTGGAGAGGGTACAGAGGAGGTTTACCAGGATGTTGCCTGGTATGGAGGGCAGGTCTTATGAAGAGAGGCTGAGGGATTTGAGGTTGTTTTCGTTAGAAAGGAGGCGGCTAAGAGGAGACCTTATTGAAACATATAAGATGATTAGAGGTTTAGATAGGGTGGACAGTGATAGCCTTTTTCCTAGGATGGAGAAAGCTAGCACGAGGGGACACAGCTTTAAATTAAGGGGTGATAGTTATAGGACGGATATCAGAGGTAGGTTCTTTACCCAGAGGGTGATTAGGGAGTGGAATGCCCTGCCTGCGGCAGTTGTAGTTGCGCCAAGTTTGGTGGCGTTTAAGAGGTTAGTTGATAAGTTTATGGAAGAGAAGGGAATGGTTTAGTTCGGAGGGTCATTGCTTTTTTCATAATTGGTCGGCGCAACATTGAAGGCCGAAGGGCCTGTTCTGCGCTGTAATGTTCTATGTTCTATGTTCTATATTGTCACTGTCTATCCATAAACCAGAAGTCACCTGACTTCCCAGAATCCATTTTGTGAGGGTAAAATGTTCACGGCTTAAAGATCATTAGAAAAAGGAGCAAGAGTAGGCCATCCAGCCCCTCGCACCTGTCCCGCCATTCAATAAGATCATGGCTGATCTGAAGTAGATCAGTTCCATTTTCCTGCTTTCTCCCCATAACCCTTAATTCCCTTGTCTATCAGAAATCTATCTAGCCGTGACTTAAATATATTCAGTGAGGTAGTCTCTATTACTTCAATGGGCAGAGAATTCCAGAGATTCACCACCCTTTGAGTGAAAAAATTCCTCCTCAACTCTGTTCTTTACGGCCATGATGTGACCATCACATTGTGTCCAATCTTGAGAGATAACACTCCATTGAGAGTGTTTTAAGATAGTAAAGGTGCTATTTACATGCAAGTTGTTGTTGTATGTCACCATTTCCAGAGTTGCATTCAATAATAAATTGAGGAGTTTGCTCCATGTTTTCTTGTTTTGATTGGCTATTTTCTTGTGGATATATTTATCATGTGATATATTTATCATCAGGTGACTGAAAATGGAGTTTGTTTCTGGACACTCACTGGATGGAGATCATTCGAGATATTAACACGCACAACTCAAGCTGAATGTGGTGCCATCCCATCTGTCCCTGCGATAATTATCCAGTTGTTTGTGATTTGTCCCTGAGGACGAGAAATTGAACCCAGGGCGAGGGGATACTCCAATCCTGCCAAAGGCAATCACCCACCGCCCCACCCACCCACCCACAGTGGGTTGGCAGGACAGGCGCGACATGCAAAATGGCATCAATATTAGCAGGAACAAAAGAACCTACCAATGGCCAACGACAGCTGCCCCCACTGCCGGAAAACATCAAGGGGGAGGGGTTAAACTAGGGCAGGGGGTGATAGAATCCTACTGCGGAGGGTGGGGGAGAGGGGTGGGGGGGGAGGGTGTTAACTCCCACCACAGCAGTTTGGAGGGAGGGGGTATAAAATCCTGCCATGGAAGGAGGAAAGTATAAAATGCCATTCCGAGGGTCTGTCTGCTCTCTCAGAGTAAGAAGCCTCACACACCAGGTTAAAGCCTAACAAGTTTGTGATCGGAATTGTCCATTCACCTGACGAAGCATCAGAGGCTTGAAAGCTAGTGGCTTTCGCTTCCAAATAAACCTGTTGGACTTTAACCTGGTATTGTGAGATTTCTCACTGTGTTTACCCCCAGTCCAACACCAGCATCTCCACATCATGCTCTCTCAGAAGCATGGCCCTATTGTGAAGAAGCAGCAAATTCTTCCTGGTGGCCTGGTTGCTCGTCCTGCAGCTGTTCTGGTTTATTATCTCGCTGCCCTCCATGGGATCTTGCTATGCACACATTGGAACTCCCTGTTTTGCGATAGAACTTCAGAATACTTCATCGGCTTTACAGCGCATTGGGATGTCCTAACCTTGTGAAAGGCGCTACATAAATGCGACTTCTCCCCTTCCCAGTTCGTTGAAAATAGATAGAAAGTAGTAAAAGAATTAGAGGAGGCAGGTCAGGAAGTACAGAAATAACCTGATAAAATGATTAAGTGGGCAGAATAACGGCAGACGAAATTGCATTTGTCGAAACATCAAGAAGTGCACAGCTTCAGGGAGAAAAGACCATGCATTGCCTAAAATAGCCGTGTATGAAATTGAAAATAATCTTGGCGTCTCTGTAGACTTGGCAGTCATAATGTTCAGCCAATACAGAACAACAATCAAAAGGTCAATAGAACAGTGGAGAGAGAAAACCCTTAAGTCAGAATCATCTATTGTATCCAGTTTTGGTCAATGTGCAGAAAGCTCACAGTAAAAAGGCCACAAGGCTAATTTGCTAGTTGGAGATGTTTGAGAAAAACTACAGAAACACAAGTTTTCAACTTTGAAAAGAAGCACTGACAATGGAAAGATTCTTCAGAGTCTAAATGCACAGTGGTTAGCACTGCTGCCTCACAGTTCCAGGGACCCAGGTTCGATTCCCGGCTTGGGTCACTGCCTGTATGGAGTTTGCACGTTCTCCCAGTGTCAGCGTGAGTTTCCTCCGGTTTCCTCCCACAGTCCAAAGTCATGCTGGCTAGGGTGAATTGGCCATGCTGAATCCTCCCTCAGTGTATCTGAACAGGCGCTGGAGTATGGTTACTAGTGGATTTTCACAGTAACTTCATTGCAGCGTTAATGTAAGCCTACTTGTGCTACTAATAAATAAATACACCACACACGGCAATTTCTGCAGGATGTGCCGGATCATCAACATGGATAACCACCATCACACGTGAGGACATCCACCAGATACATGGTATATACTCATGTGGCTCAGCTAACATTGTCTATCTCATACATTGCGGGAAAGGATATCCTGAGGCATGGTACATTAGCCTGACCATGCAGACGCTATGACAACAGATGAACAGACACCTTGCAACAATCACCAGGAGGAGTGTTCCCTTCCAGTTGGGGAACACTTCAGTAGTCGAGGACATTCAGCCTCTGATCTTCGGATAAGCGTTCTCCAGGGTGGCCTTCAATACACACGACAACACAGAATTGCTGAACAAAAACTGATAGCCAAGTTCCACACACATGAGAATGGACTCAAACAGGGTCATGGGTTCATGTCACACTATCTGCAACCCCCACTATTTGGCCTAGCCTTGCAAAAACTTACTAACTATCCTGGCTTGAGAAAATGCACATCTCTTTAACCTGTGCTTATCCCTCTCTCTGCTCGCACTGGCTGAATCTGTAAAGACTTGATCAGCTGAAAAGATTCTCATTGCAACTATTATCTTGCAATTGTGTCCGTGTCTACATACGCCGTGTTTGTGAACCCAACTCTCCACTCACCTGAGGAAGGAGCAGTGCTCCGAAAGCTCGTAATTCCAAATAAATCTGATGGATTTAACCCGGTGCTGTGAGAGTTCTTACTGCACCCGCTTCAGTCCAACACCGCCATCATAGCTAATAAAAAAAGGAAAACTGAAATTGTGTGGAAACACTGTATCCACCTTACATTAAATTCTGATAGAACGGCAAAGAGAAATAGACTCAGATGGATTAAATTTTGTCACCAGAATTCTTCCGTCTCTCCTGCCATGGAATCGGAGTGGTCAGGGAGCGGATAATGGAAATGTCTGTTGATTTCGGGCAGGAATTTCCAATCTCACTCAAGCGAGGCCATAAAATCCCACCCGAGATGTTGATCTGATCTTTGCTATCTGTTTACTGCTTCTATGCAATTTCAGTTCTTAAATATTATTTCCCTCTCAGTGTTAGCCAGAGATACACGTCCTGGCTAGTGATTTGCTGGTGTAATGAACACCAGACAGTGAAACCTCAGAGCTGCTGGGGGGAGTTCATCTGCCCCACTCACCGACAGTAGGAACCCCGATTTGCCCACTGAATTTAGGCGTCAGGGCTAAAATCAGGATTCCCACTGGGCATAAAGGCATTTGGGATTCATCCGGCCCATCCAGCTATCCCCGATTGAGGTCCCACCCACAGTAAATGGGAAACCAAAACTTGTGTAAAACCTCTCATTGGTGTTCCATCAGTGGGCTGATTTAGTAGATACCTACTATTCACCCACCTCCCCAATGGGATTTGCACTGGTTGGGCTTCAGTGTTAGTCAGGATCAAAGTGACCTGGTATTTTGGACCCCAGGGGTGGCCAAGGAGGTAGGTACATCTCTTTTAAGACTTGCCCCTCGCACCTTAAACCTAAGGCCCCTAGTAATTGACTCTTCTACTCTGAGAAAAAGCTTCTGACTATCCATTCTGCCCATGCCTCTCATAATCTTGTAGACTTGTATCAGATCCCCCCTCAACCTCCGTCGCTCCAGTGAGAACAAACCAAGTTTCTCTAACCTCTCCTCAAGGCTAATGCCCTCCATAGCAGACAACATCCTGGTAAATCTTTTCTGTAGCCTCTTCAAAACCTCCACATCCTTCTGGTAGTGTGGTGGCCAGAATTGAACACCATATTCCAAGCACAACCTCACTAAAGTTCTATAAAGCATTAACATCACTTGCCAATTTTTAAACTCAGTACCCCAATGAAGGTAAGCATGCCGTATGCCTTCTTGACTACCTTCTCCACCTGCATTGCCACTTTCAGTCACCTGTGTACCTGTACACCCAGATCCCTTTGCCTATCAATACTCCTAAGGGTTCTGCCATTTACTGTATATTTCCTATCTGTATTAGACCTTCCACAATGCATTACTTTACATCATGCTGAGGCATTTCTGTATCCTCCTCATAGTTCACCCTCCCAACTTCACGGTGGGTGCAGTCGAGCACACTCCCCACATTAATGTTTTTGCTTTCTGTGTCCTGGTTATGAGCCAATACTGGCAGCTTCCTGAGGATGTTGTTATCCAGCCACCAATGCCTTCATATTTTCTGCCACCGTTTAGCGATGCATCAATATTGTGACCTTTCTTTCCCTCCAAAAGATCTTTTGGAAAGCTTTCAACTGTGGCTGAAACTAAAACCAGCTCCACCGGTTATTCACCCGAACAGTTCAGCTGCCTGGAAATCATTGCCCTTATCACAATATCTGCTGACAAATCGATCGATTGATCCTTGCAGCTGTTAACTGTGAGGCACTATCTCCAAACAATGTGCTCTAAAGTTCATCTTTTCATGAAGCTGATTCTTGCATGTTCCCCGGTTTGGCAAGACTCTCCTCGTCCTCCTCAAGTGCTGATTCTGAGCAACCCCGTGTTTCCAATGGCTATATTTTTTCTCTCGTTATTACTTCATCGGGCTGTGTGATAGATAAACCTGAAAAGCATGACTCATCCTTGTTTAAAAAGCCTTTTCGGGCATTGTTACCTTCCAGGGAATTTGATAGGCACCTTCCTGATGTTTCCTAACTTCCATGAATGTTGTCAATTTTGTGATTTGGGATCGGGTCATTGACCTCAGGAATGGAATGAGCTATGGGAATCCACCCAAAATGGGCAATCAATGTTAGGTATGTGGAGCGAGTAGATTAAATAAAGAGCTCTGTTCCCTGACACCTGGCGACGGAGTAATTATTGAGAAGCCGCAGTGCATAGAATCATGGAATCCCCACAATGTAGAAGGAGGCCATTCGGCCCATTGAGTCTATACCAACCACAATCCCGCCCTATCCCCTTAATACCATTCCCCTCCCCTCCATTTACCCTTTCTGGATCCCTGACATTAAGGAGCAATTTAGCATGGCCAATCACCCTAACCTGCACATCTTTGGACTCAAGGAGGAAGCCAGAGCACCTGGAGGAAACCCATGCAGGCATGGGGAGAATGTGCAAACTCCACACAAACAGTGACCCAAGCTGGGGATCAAACCTGGGTCCCGTGTGCTATGAGGCAGCGGTGCTAACCATTGTGTCACCATGCCACCCACTACCACAGAATTTACCAGTTATGTAGGGAATCTGCTGTTTTTCTTCCCTGTAGGGAGAATCAGCAATGCAGTAACTGTGTGGTTTGCTCTTTTCACCTTTCCTGTTTGGCTGGAGTTTGTGCTTTTTTTCTTCTTCAGCTTTTAGGACTGAGGTGAGGAGAAATCTCTTCACCCAGAGGGTGATGAATGTATGGAATTCACTCTCACAGAAATTAGTTACGGTCCAAACATTGTGTGATTTCAAGAAGAAATTATTTATAGCTTTTGAGGTTAGAGGGATCAAGGAATATGGGAGATCAGGATATTGAAATCGATGATCAACCATGATCAAAATGAATTGCAGAGCAGGCTTGAAGGGCCAAATGGCCTTCTCCATTTTTATGTTTCAATATTTATCCCACTTTTGTTCGGGAATAGACCCCAAGGACATCATGGTGGCCCTGCAACTTAAACCATCAGACTCAAAATTGACTGCCCAATTCAAAATATTCTGTGTGATTGACTTCACAACCAGGTACTCGCTGCTCTATGAAACACTGTCTATAGAGGAACTCTGCCTTTTCAGTGTCTGGACAATTTTTTTACAGCAAAAATATCTCACCTGTGCCCTGGCACCATCCTCCGGCATTGTCCCTGGTACAGGTTGGTCCTGTCGGGTCCACAACCCGCCAACCTGGCCCTCCCAACCTTGACTGTGCCAGTCTGTGCCAGGAGACCATACCTGGAGCAGTCCTGGTGGGGACCTCGTGGGGGTGGGGAGGTTCATTTATTTATGTTGGGTGGGGGAAGGGGTGTGGAAATGGGAGCTGGAGGGATGGTTGTGTGTGGGGGTGGGGGCAAGTAGGTGTCTGATGGTGGCGATGTTTTGGGGCAGAAGGCGTGGAGGGTGGGGTTGACTGTTTAGGACAGGGGTGGGGAGAGATGCCCGCTTTGAGTGTGAGAGGAAGGGCTTGGGAACCCTTGCAGGCTCTATGCTGAGGTGGGGGGAAGGTTATTTGGTTGCTCCAAATGGGCACCATTTGCGTATTTAGGCCCTGCCCCTCAGCACAATGGCGTGAAACACACCCACTTGTTTTTTTTGACAAAGTGAGTCGAACCTGGAGAAGAACACACCGATTATCAGTCAAACAATGACAACTTGTGTGAAATCTTCCCATCCCGCTCACCACAGGAATCGGAGCGAGTGGGGAAGGGGCTGATCATGCATCGGTCCATTGACCTCAGGCAGGCTTTCCCGGTCTTGGGAAGAGTGTTGTTGGAAAATCCTGCTCTGTGTTTCTATGATCCTGTTGAATCCCACAATCAGAGCTGGATAGCCTTATCCCATCGACAAAAATTAAAGAATTCCACATTTTTTCTTCCGGGAAACTTTGTTAAAAGTCATACATACGGCATCATTGTAAGGGTTTCTTTTAATTTTTCTTACTCTTTGAATATTTAGAAACTAATTGGCTCTTTGTGATGAAGTCAATAAATCAGACTGACAAAAAAAGGGCTGATATCTTAAAGATGCCTTACCTTGTTGCTGTCTTATCAAATGAGAAGTTAATTAAGACTTATGTGCTGGCATTTTGTCTTTAATTAGCCAGAACTGACATAATTCATAATCCTGTGCAGAAGGTTTGTTATTGCCCAAAAGCTGCTTTAATTAATTTACATTACGGACGACTGGGAACTTTAATAAGATTTTCTTGCTTTGAAAATTAACATTGATGAAGTGTATCTATGAAGTGAGCGTTCAGTTGTTTTAATTAATCCACCAAGAAAAGTGGTGGAAAGTGCACTTTTACTAATAATGAAATGAAGTTAATTTGTCCCAACATTAGTGCCATTCTGTGCTGGGGCACTGTGACCTGGTTCCTAATATGTCTGTGTCGATCCCAACATCCCGACATATCTGGCAGATTCCTCCTTCCATTCTCAAAGAACAAAGAACAAAACAGCAGGGGAAACAGGCCCTTCGGCCCAACGAGCCCACGCTGCCACCCCGATGTTCCCACCTCTGCCCATGTTCCCTGTCTATGTTTATAGATCTATGCATTAGAACCAAATTTGAGACAATTTAGGGAGAATTTGTTCTGCCAATCAGCCTAAGAGCACATCTTTGGGATGTGGGAGGAAACCAGAGCACCCGGAGAAAACCCACACAAGCACGGGGAGAATGCGCAAACTTCCACAGACACAGGCCCAAATCCATGTAACTGCATAGCACAGCGATAGTCACTGTTGCCCATCAAATGGTCCAGGTCAAGCGTACACTAATGACGTGAAGCACTAGGATACTCTCGAAAAAAATCCAAGAGCAGTCCTCTCACGACCCATCGCATGTTTGCCCTCATTCTCATAATCTCTCCCTTCAAAAATACTCCAACCTGTTTCCATTCCTCCGATTTTGGATGCATAGCATTCTTACAATGCGGAAGGAAGCCTTTGGGCCCATCAAGTCTACACTGACCACAATCCCACCCAGCCCCTATCCCCAGAACCCCATATATTTACCCTGCTAATCCCTCTGACACTAGTGTAAATTTAGTTTGCCCAATTAACACACCTTTGAACTGTGGGAGGAAGCTGGAGCACCCAGAGGAAATCCACGCAGACTCCACACAGACAGTGACCCGAGACCAGAGCTGAACCCAGGTCCCTGTCCCTGTGAGGCACTATTGCTAACCACTATGCCACCGTGCCGCCCTGGGTCTTAAAGGCGGGAATCCAGGCTGGGTATTGGCCTGAGGCATGGTCCTCGTGTATATTTCCTCAGCATCTTGCCGAGGTGGATGGAGATTGTTACTCAGTTATTCTCCAAAAATACCCATTAGATTGTCTGCTTGCCTGTGTACACAGAGGTGTATTTTCAGCATATTACCAGTAGGAGGCATCTGAGAATGGCAACCCTGACTCCCTTTTCCCTCCTCCATCTCTCTCCATGGCCCACAGAAGCACCGAGGCAAATAGTGTCTCCAGCATCTTCCAGATTGTTTAAGTTATGTTTATTTATTGGTGTCGCTAGTAGGCTTACATTCACACTGTAATGAAGTTACTGTGAAAATCCCCTAGTCACCACACGCTGGCGCCTGTTCGGGTACATTGAGGGAGAATTTAGCATGGCCAATGTGCACCTAACAAGCACGTCTTTTGGACTGTGGGAGGAAATCGGAGCACTCGGAGGAAACCCACGCAGATATAGGGGAGAGAACATGCAGACTCCGCACGGACAATGACCCAAGCTGGCAATCGAACACGGGTCCCTGGTGCTGTGAGGCAGCAGTGCCAACCACTGTGATTGAGATCAGCTAGCTCAGGATTGGGATCCAATCTGTGTTAGAGAGAGTATCAGGGAATCAGCTTCTCTCAATTAGAATTACAAAAGAACTTATTTTCTTGGGAAGTCTGGGCTGCAGAGTGGGCCCAGTATTGTCCGTTTGACCTCTGAGAACTGTGTTTGAACTTAGGCAGTCTTTGTGTGTTCCAATTCTCCTGTCTCTGTTGGCTGTAAGGGTCTGTAGTAGGGTTGCTAATTCTGGTTGGATATAATCAGAAGTTATAATATATTTATAGCACAAAGTTAGACAGCACTGCGAAGTGATATCGATAGAATCGGTGAATGGGCAAAATCATGGCAGATAGATTTCAATCTCAGTAAGTGTGAGGTTATTCATTTTGAACCAAAAAGAATTGATCAGGATACTTTCTAGATGAAGTTTAATACAGCGGAGATCCAAAGAGACTTAGGGGTTCAGATGCATAGATCTTTAAAATGCCTCAAAAAATAATCATAGAATCCCTATAGTGCAGAAAGAGGCCATTAGCCCATTGAGTCTGCATCAACCACAGTTCCATGCATCCCCCATACATTTACTCTAGCTAGTCTCCCTGACACTAAGGGGCAATTTAACATGGCCAATCCACCTAACCTCACCTTTGGAGTGTGGGAAGAAACTGGAGCACCTGGAGGAAACCCATGCAGACACAGGGAGAATATGCAAACTCTGAACAGAGAGTGACCCCACTGGGAATTGAAGCTGGGTCCCTGGCACTGAGAGGCAGCAATGCTAACCACTGTGCCACCAATGGCCAATCAAGAAGGCTGATGGATTGCCGGCCTCTATAGCTGGAGGATTGAGTTATAAGCTGTTACGTTGCAACTTACAAAACCCTGGTTAGGCTTCACTTGGCGTCACTGTGAGCAGATCTAAGACACCGCATCTTAGGAAAGATATATTGGCCTTGGAAGGAGTGCAGCATGGGTTTACAAGAATGATATCTGGACTTCAGGAGTTCAATTCTGAGAAGAGATTATACAAAGTAGATTTGTTTTCTCTATAATTTAGAAGGTTAAGGGATGACCTGACTGATATCTTCAAGATAATAATAGGAAAAGAGAGGGTAGATAAAGATAAACCATTTCCACTGGTTGGAGATTCTAGAACCTAGGGACATAGTCTAAAAATTAGGGCCAGACCATTCAAAAGAGATGTTAGGAAGCATTTCTATACGCAAAGGGCAATAGAGGTTTGGAACTGTCTTCCACAAATAACAGTTGATACTAGATCAGTTGTTGTCTTCAAATCTGAGATAAATAATAATAAGCAAAGGTATGAAGGGATATGGCCAAACCCAGTTGTATGGAGTTAGGCCACAGATTAACCATGAATGGTGGAACAGGCTGAATGTTCTACTCCTGTTCCTATCTTCCTAACGTTAAAGGTTTCATTGGCATGATGCCCAGCCTCCCACTGCTCTTGGGCAGTTGCTCTCAAAACTGGGCATCCTAGCTGCCCCTTCCCCATGACACATTGTCTTCATATCCCCCCGGGAACTGAGGAAAATATTCATGACTTAACTGGATAGGCCTTCACTTTTCTCACAACCCCTACTTTTCTACGAATAATAACCCAAAGTGTTCAAAGGAAATATAAAAAACACACATACAATGTGTTTTATGCAGTGATGATGTTTCTCCTGCATTGTGTAACAGAACAGCCTCCAGGACAGTAATGGAGGGTTGGCAAAACTATTCCTGAATGAGATAAATTAGGGAGAATCCTAATCTGGGTCTACTGGGCGCACATCCAGAAACAAAAGTGCCCATAATTAGTCAACAACGGGAATTAATTGGGAGCAAGTCCTGTGCTCACTACCTGGTGCTCCTATCTCTGTGACAGAATCTTCAAGTCTCACATCAGGACTTGTTGGCTTCAGAAAGTGTGTTCATGATGCGGTCAAACAATTTGATAATCATCTTCCCACATTCCCATGGCAGGGGGTAAAAATGGGAATGATTCCTGGCTATTGCCACAGAGGGCTGTGGAGGTGAGGCCACTGAGTGTCTTTAAGACAGAGATAGATAGGTTTTTGATCAATAAGGGGATCAGGGGTTATAGAGACAAAGCAGAAGAATGGGGGTGAGAATCATATCAGCTACGGCTGAATGGCGGAGAAAACGCAATGGGCCGAATGATCTAATTTTACTCCTATGTCTTATGCATGATGTGGAGTGGTTACCCTCAAGCAACACCTACTTGTCTCTCTTTCTCTCTATCTCTCTCTCTCTCTCTTTCTCCCTCCCATTCCCCCTCTCTGCCTTTAACAGTGAGTGCAACATGTTCTCGATCTCTTGGCAAATTATGGACAGATAGAACTAACTGATGTTTAGAGAGTTTACAAGGATGGATGGTGTCTCAGATAGAATATCACAGTCATACATTACAAGGTTCGCTCCTGAAATTGAGGTCAGGACACATTTTGGGGACAGAGTTCTACGCTGTGGGTGAACTGTAGGGAGATACTGGGAGTGAAAAGACACAATTCCATTTCCTTGCAAATATCATTTCACAATTTAAAAATACTGCGATGGTTAAGCAGAGATGTCTTCAGGTCAAGAACCTGCCTGAGAATCAACAGTTCTACGTACTGGGAAATAAATATCTAATCCCTGTTGGTCATGTAGACTGTGTGTAATTCTGGATGGATTATGGGTTACCTGACTGATCTCTCCTTAATCACTGCATGTAAAGAATGACATTGGGTTACGTAGAGCATCGACACATATCAGCAATTATGCTGCATCAAAGTCTCCTTCGATCTTTCCTCCTATCGATCTTTAAGAGGCAGTGGCACCGTAGTATTGTCGCTGGACTGGTAATCGCAGATCTGGGGGAAAAGACCTGGGGTCCTGGGTTTGAATCCCACCATGGCAATATGAATTAAATAAAATGTTGTTAAAAGCCCATCTGGTTCATTAACATCCTTTGGTGGAGGAAGTCTGGCATTGGTCTGGCCTACATATGGTTCCAGAGCCACAGCGATTTTGTTGACTCTTGATTAACCTCAAAATTCCCAATTGCCTATTTTATATTGATACTCTTTAATTTTGCTCTTCTGCTGGTAGAAGCATTGGGCATGAAACACCAATGGGAAGTTTAAGCAGGAATTGCGACTGGTGTCCAGCCAGTTGCGAATTTTCCAAGCCATTTTTTATGGAATAATCAGCCTCATGCTGTTTCCCATATTGAAATTACCATTTCAATGTCATTAGCCAAGCTAGGACAGTATCTCCAACCAACGCATGCGCACTAGCCCCCTCTGCAGTCCGATACCGGCCTCTCGGGCAAGATTAGACCCTCTCCCTCAGACCAATGTGAATTCTCCAGCAAACTTTGTGAAACACAGCGTGTCGGAAATTCAACTGACAAAGAACACCGAAAAAAGCAGGCCGGAAAATCTCCTGTTTCCCCTTCTGTTGGGCACATAGGTTTTCTTTGGAAAATCACCCCATTTTCTTTACCCAGGAATTTTCTGCCTCACTAGGGTGGGATTCACCTTTGGAGATTTGAAGGGACAGCCAGAGGTCCAATGGATTTCTGCAAAACTAGTAGTGACCAGAGGATCCTGGCAAAGAGTCACCTGCACTCAAAATATTAGCACTTTTCTCTCTTACAGATGCTGCCAGAGCTGCTGAGATTTTCCAGCATTTTCTCTTTTGGTTGCAGATCCCAGCATCCACAGTAATTTGCTTTTATATATTAATGAACCAGATGGATTTTTCTGACAATTGACAATGGTCATCAGCACTTTCTTAATTCCAGATTTTTTTTCATTGAATTCAAATTCCACCTTCTGCTGTGGCGGGATTCGAACCTGGAGCATTAGCTGAATTCCTGGATTAGTGGTCTGGCTATAATACCACTAGTAAGAAGTCTCACGACACCAGGTTAAAGTCCAACAGGTTTTTTTGGTAGCACAATCCTCAAGCTTTTGGAACACAGCCCCTTCATCAGGTGAGTGAGGACTTGTCTTTACAAACAGGGCATATAAAGACACAACTCAATTTACAAGATAATGGTTGGAATGTGAATCTTTACAGGTAATCAAATCTTAAAGGTCCAGACAATGTGAGTGGAGAGAAGGCCAAGCACAGGTTAAAGGGGTGTGTATTGTCTCCAGACAGGGCAGTTAGTGAGATTTTGCAAACCCAGGCAAGTCATGGGGGTTACAGATAGTGTGACAATGAACCCAAGATCCCAGTTGAGGCCGTCCCTCATGTGTGTGGAACTTGGCTTCAAGTTTCTCACAACACCAGGTTAAAGTCCAACAGGTTTATTTGTAGCAAATGCCACTGGCTTTCAGAACTGGCTGTTCCTTTGTCTGATGAACTGATGAACTGCCTGGTGATTGTCAAATGGTGTTCGTTCATCCGTTATTGTAGCGTCTGCATGGTCTCACCAACGTACCATGCCTCGGGACACCCTTTCCTGCAGTGTATCAAGTAGACAATGTTGACCGAGTTGCAAGAGTATGTACTGTGTACCCAGTGGATGGTGTTCTCACAAGAGATAATGACATCCATGTCGATGATCCAGCATGTCTTGCAGAGGTTAGTGTGGCAGGGTTGTGTGGTGTCGTGGTCACTGTTCTCCTGAAGGCTGAGCAGTTTGCTGCGGACAATGGTCTGTTTGAGGCTGTGCTGTTGTTTGAAGGCAAGAAATGGGGGTGTGGGGATGGCCTTAGTGAGATGTTCAGCTTCATCAATGACATGTTGAAGGCTTAGGCCAGCACCTCCCTTCTTCCTCGTCAAATTTAGGGATTAAATGGGCAAATTTGGATAATTCAATACTTAGCCCTGGGCTAGGGGTACCATCAGTGGCCAGGGAGGACTTGTCTTCATGCACTTCATGTATTTTTACCTCCCTTTCTTGCTGTTGTTTTTGGGAAGTTCATTCCCTCTTCCTTCCCCCTCTCTCATTTCCCCTTTCTCTTTCCTGAGTTTTTTCCTTGCTCGATCTGTGATTTTGCTACGGTTTGGGTGTCTGCTGCAACCTCTCCGGCTCTGCAATCTAATTTTCCAGTCACTAGTTTTAACATATCGGGACTTTAGGCTTCCGGGTGAAATTCTAGTTCCAACTTCTTCGCTACACTTTTCATGAGACAAAACTTTTAAATTATCAAAAGTAATTTCCACAGCTAATCCAGCCAACCTACACACCTTAGGACATCAAGTGACAATTTAGCATGGCCAATCCATCTAAGCTGCGCATCATTGGACTGTGGGAGGAAACCGGAGTACCCGGAGAAAACCCACGCAGACATGAGGAGAACATGCCAATTCCACACAGACAGTGACGCAAGGCCGGAATTGAACCTGGATCCCTGGTGCTGTGAGACAGCAGTGCTAACCATTGTGTCACCCTGAATACATTTGAGTGGGACTCCTCAGCAGTGCAATGTGCCCCTAGGAAGAGATGGCATCTTGGGTTGTGGCTCTCCAGACCTCCTTATCTTAAATACGTTACTCCCACTTATTGGCATCTATTTCTCTGTAACACATTCATATCATAGAAACCTCACAGTACAGAAACAGGCCATTCGATCCATAAAGTCTGCACTGACCACAATCCCACCCAGATCCCACCCCCATATCCCTACATATTTTATCCACTTAGCCCTCTAACCTATGCATATCAGGACACTAAGGGGCAATTTTAGCACGGCCAATCAGCCTAACCTGCATATCTTTAAATTGTGGGAGGAAATTGGAGTACCCAGAGGAAACCCACGCAGACACGAAGAGAATGTGCAAACTCCACACAGGCAGTGACCCAAGCTGGGAATCAAACCCAGGACCCTGAGGCTGTGAAGCAGCAGTGTTAACCACTGTGCCACCGTACCGCCCCACTTCTAATCATTCACTCCTAATCAGTCTCTTGATCTCCTTTGTTAACCAGCATGACATTTCTTCTCTCCTGGAAGGCAGTGACTGGTCCAATCAGATAGCTCAAGGCATGGACATGGACTTCTTTATGTCTCAATCACATTGATTTTTTTGTCCGTGATTTATTTTGAAGGCAGAGTTTTAATGTGTAATCCTTGATTTGAACGTTTTCATTGTATTTCTTTATGAGGAATTCTTCGTTGTCTACACTGAGAAACAGTTTGGTTAATCTCTGCATTGTCCCTCTGTTTAATTATATGTGGAAGTTGCAACTAGCTGCAAGGCTGACAAACTAGCCCTGTGTGGTTACTGGGTGGTCTAACCTTTTCTCAGATCAACAATGTAGACGTATTTTGGAGGCTTGTAAGATCCTAAGGATATTATAGGTTTGGTGGATTAGCCATGGTAAATGCACAAGGTTACAAGGATAGTGTTGGGCCTGGGTAAGAACAAAGAACAAAACAGCATGGGAAACAGGCCCTTCGGCCCAACGAGCCCGTGCCGCCACCCCGATGTTTCCACCTCTACCCGTGATCCCTGTCTACGTTTATAGATCTATGGATTAAAAACCAAATTTGGGACAATTTAGGGAGAATTTGTTTTGCCATTCAGCCTAAGAGCACATCTTTGGGATGTGGGAGGAAACCGGAGCACCCGGAGAAAACCCACGCAAGCACGGGGAGAATGCGCAAACTCCCACAGACACAGGCCCAAATCCACGTATCTGCACAGCACAGCGATAGTCACTGAGCTGTCGTGCTGCCCATCAAATGGTCCAGGTCAAGCGTACACTAACGATGTGAAGCACTAGGATACTCTCGAAAAAAAAATCCAAGAGCAGGCCTCTCAAGACCCATCCCGTGTATGCCTCTCGTTAGACAACAAGGTGGACCAAAGCACCTGTAGGATAAAAACATGTACATCAATATCATCATCTATTTACACACTTCCCAGGGACTCCCAAGGCTCATGATCCCTATTTTAAATCAGTTTTCTATGCCCCTCCATTCCCATTCTGTTCATGTGCCCATCTAAGTATTTCTTAAATAACTCCAGAGAGCCTGCCTTCACCATTTTACTTGTCAGCACATTCCATACCCCCATCACCCTCTGTGGGGTGTGAAAAAACCAGGGTGGTTCGGGAGTGGAATGCCCTGCCTGCAGCTGTTGTAGATGCTCCAAGTTTGGTGGCGTTTAAGAGGTTAGTTGATAAGTATATGGAAGAAAAGGGAATGGTTTAGTTTGGAGGGGCATTGCTTTTTATATTGGTCGGCACAACATCGAAGGCGAAGGGCCTGTTCTGTGCTGTAATGTTCTATGTTCTATGTTCTATGACTCCCTCTAGCATCCAAATTATACCTTACCATCCTCACCCTAAGCCCTCAGTCACCCTAAGTGACTCCCCGTGCTATTCGAGTCCATCCTAGGAAAAAGCTTAACCCTGTTTACTCTATCTATACCCCTCACAATCTTGTACACCTCTATTAGATCTCCTCTAAGTCTACATCTTTCTAAGGAAAACAGATGCTCTGTCGGAAAGTTGGTGTAGATTAAACGGGCTGAACGGCCTTCTTCTACACTGCAGAGATTCAATGGCAGGTTTTACAGATTCCTCTCAAATATACAGCCAGCAAGGCTTTTTAAGAACTGTGTTCTTACCAAGCCAGAGAAGAAATCAGAAGGATATATTGAAAGGCTGTGTGCCTGCGTTTGTGTACATGCATGTATACCTGTGCATGTGTGTTTGCGTGTGTGCATGCTTGTGTGTACACGTGTGCCTGTGTGTGCCTGCACATGTGTGTGGATGTACGTGTGCCTGCATGTATGTGCCTGCGCATATATACCTCCGCATGTGCCTGCATGTGTGTACCTGCATGTGTGCGCCTGCGCATATATACCTCCGCATGTGCCTGCGTGTGTGTACCTGCGCATATATACCTCCGCATGTGCCTGCGTGTGTGTACCTGCATGTGTGCGCCTGCGCATATATACCTGCGCATGTGCCTGTGTGTGTGCCTGCGCATATGTGCTTGTGCATATGTGCCTGCGTGTGTGTATGTGTCTAATGGGGGTCACAACTTACCTTTATTTTAAGCAGCTTCAATAAGCTTATATTGTTCTTTGATATCAACTCAAAAATCTGTCTGATTAATCCTTTATGATCAAAAGGTGCTCACAGGGATTGCAGCAATACTGGTAAATCACACAGAAAAAGCATCATCAAATTTATCTGCATTTCTGCCTCATTTTGTCCCAAAGCTGCTCCTATCACATCCCTGACTCGAGGAACTCTCAAGGTAGCTCGATTCACCTGAAGATGAGCAGCAGTGCCTGGTTTCTTGATATTCTGGATATTCCTCAAGATCACTTCCATGCTAATTCTAAATTCTGTCCGACTTGAGTCTTCAGTAACAAA
The DNA here is from genome assembly GCA_024679065.1 of Sphyrna mokarran. NCBI lineage: Eukaryota > Metazoa > Chordata > Chondrichthyes > Carcharhiniformes > Carcharhinidae > Sphyrna > Sphyrna mokarran. The sequence continues at coordinate 35,255,899 of JAGIQG010000026.1, forward strand.
CTGTGTTGACATCATGGGCTTAAAGTGGAAGAAGAAAGCCAGGAGAAGTAAAGGTGCAGGTTAGGGTTAGATAATCAAAAGCTTAGTTAAAAGGTTGAGTTTCAGAAGACTTTTAATGTCCAAGAAGTTTAGGGGACTGACTGAGATGGGTAAATGCTCAGCCGTAAGGGCTGGAACAATCAAATGTGCAGAAAGTTAAAGCCACAAGATTAGGGATCATAGGCTTGAAATATAACAAATATGTATGTGTGGAACAATACGGTGGCACGGTGGTTAGCACTGCTGCCTCACAGTGCTAGGGACTCAGGTTCGATTCCCCGCTTGGGTCACTGCCTGTGTGGAATTTGCATGTTCTCCCCATGTCTGCATGGGTTTCCTCCATGTGCTCCGATTTCCTCCCACACTCCAAACATGTGCAGGTTAGGTGGATTGGCCATGCTAAATTATCCCTAATGTTTGGGGGAATTAGCAGAGTAAATGTGTGGGGGTTACAGGTATAGGGCCTGGATGGGATGGTGGTTGGTGCAGGCTCGATGGGCCAAATGGCCTCCTTCTATACAGTTGGGTTTCTAATGTTCTATCAATCCATAAAAGAAGATGATAGAATATGTAATCAAAGTGAGGTGTTAATGCAGGGAGGGAGGGAATTTGAGATCTTCACCTTAGCTGAAGGATCAGCTGCCAACGCTGTAAGAATGAAAGAGATGATCAAGAGGCCAGAGTTAGAGGAATGTAGATATTTGAGAGGTTACAGAGATGGGCCATGGAGAAATTTGGAAACTGGATTGTCTATCTTGGAGCCAGAAGGCAATGTCGATCAGGATGATGGGTGATTGAGACATTAGGATGTGAAATTTGGACAAACTCAAGTTAACGCAGAGGGAAGCTGGTCAAAAGCTGGAGGAGATGGCTGAGGAAAAGCATTGTTCTGAAAGGAACCAGTCATCCAAGCAGATCAGATCTCACTCTTGACAGTCACAAGGAGGAGGAGCCCCTGCCTTACAGGCACAGGCCGGGGCCCAGGAGATACAGAATCAACCACTGTGGACCAAGATGAAAATGATCCATTGAACTGCAGTGAAACGGGATAATTAGAAAAGAAAACAACTAATTCATCAAAATGATTAATTTCCATAATACCCCGTTTGACTTTCTGACTAATTCTTATTCTTCTGTCTATCATCATTCTTCTGTACCGTCGGCAAACATTGTCTGAAGTGAATAAACTCATTAATTAAACAGAAAGCCACTGAACCATTTCTCCACTCAACAATCTGTTGAACAGCAATAGCTTCATTATTATTGTTCACTCAGGCCTCATTCTACTTTATTTCATTGTTGTTTTTCCACAAGATGAATCTAAACATACAAAATGGCCAAGTGCGGTGATTTGTGACGGATTGTCCCTTAAAGGGCAACACAGCAGAGTAAGGGTCACCTGACTGGGGAGCAATCGGGAGGCAGAGTGGGTAATCACCTAACGGTGGGTGGGGTCCTCTCTTAGACAGGGTGGGATTAGGTACAGTTGTGTGTCTGGTGTCCTGCTCTTCTTATTAATTAATTCCTTTCGTGTTTCTAATGTAGTAGATCATAGAATCCCTACAGTGCAAAAGGAGGCCATTCAGTCCATTGGGTCTGCACCAACCACAGTCCCACCCTGGCCCCATTCCCACAACCCACATATTTACCCTGCAAATCCCCTGACACTAGGGTCAATTTAGCATTGCCAACTTTCTTAACCCGCACATCTTTGGAGTCTGCCAAAGTGCACCATTACACTAAGGCCGCGCTTGCCTCAAGATCAAAAAAATCCTGCTTGAAATTAAAGCACTTTTACATGGTCTGTGTCCCGCCTGCTACGACTCCCGTGGCGGACGAGATGGGAAAGTTCCTGCCTAAATTACATCAAAGTTGTCCTTGTGAAGAGCTTTAGGAATTACCCCCATCTCTCTAACTTCCTTCAGCTCTTCAATCCTCCAGGACTCCTCCAGTCCTGGCCTACTCAGCATCCCTGTCTTAGACCCTCCCAGATTGCTCTTCTTGCCTCCAGCTACAGAGTACTGGGAGAGACAAAAGAATATTTCAAAAATAAAACGAGAAGAAATGGTGTTCTTATGTTAGATGCACATATCTTGGTAAATAAGGTACACAAGTAACCAGATGGGATTATGCTACAATGGAAATGTTGGACACTTGAATCAATAAGGGAAGGTTTTGGGAAGTTAGCATTCCTGGATATATGATTCAGGGAAGGAAAGAAAGAAACAATTTTTTTTATTCATTCATGGGCATCTCTGTCTGGCCAGCATTTATTGCCCATCCCTAGTTGCCTGAGGGCAGTTGAGAGTCAACCACATTGCTGTGACTTTGGAGTCACATGTAGGCCAGACCAGGTAAGGACATTTCCTTCCCTAAAGGACATTAGTGAACCAGATGAATTTTTCCGACACTGGTTTCATGGCCATCAGTAGATTCTTAATTCCAGGTAATTTTTTTTTTTATTAAGTTTAAATTTCACCATCTGCCGTGGCAGGATTCGAACTCGGGTCCCCAGAACATTAGCTGAGTTTCTAGGTTAATAGTCTGGTGATAATACCATGAGGCCACCGCCTCCCCACAATCGAGGGAATCGTGTTCTAAGAAATTATCATCACACTGGAGAAGGAATCAAAGATCCTGTGGTTAGAAGTACAAAATGTCTTCATTCCAGGCTACTTAGGCAGGGCAAGGAAATGTTGTGAAGCTCACACTAACCTCTCATTACAACCAAAGCAAAAATATCAGAATTAATAGGAACCTGTGGAAGCTATAAATATTTCAGAGCTGTTTGCGATTAAATGTAATCGATTTATGCGCATTAATTTGTTTTATTAAATATAGGTAAATTATTAATTCTTGCCAGAAACAAAAGGAAAGACATTTGCATATTATAAACATTAATATTTACAAGAACTCGTTGATTTGACACATTCTAATGTGAACAAAATCATCACAATCATCTTCTGAGAAACTAATATTTATCTTCCGTCTGTGTTGATCTAATAAAATCAGCAATAAACTTAAATCTTGCTTGTAACATTATATTTCTCATACTTTTGACATCTTGGGGAGTCACTTTCCAATCAGTACCCGTGCTTGTTCCAGAGCGGCACATTTGTTGCTCCCAGAGTCCTTAGCCTGATACAGAGTTAGCCCTTTTAACCATCAGGCTTTGCTGGTGCCTATATGAATAATCATCAGGCTACGTATTTAACATTTTTGGTCTGTCGTGGAATCAGGCCTATGCGATAATGAAGTGGAAAGCCAAGATCAGCCAAGATCTTATTGAAAGGGAAAACAGGGCTGATGGGCTGCATGGCCTGCTTCTTACTATTTCTTGTGTTCTTTATTGCTACTCCAGTAACATTACCGCTGTGATAAGGTTCCCAGCATTTTATAGATAACACTTGGTCCATGTAATACCTTGGGATGGTTACAATTGGCTAAGAGGCTCAGAGAGGAATTTTCTAGGCTGACTATATTTTCCTCATTAGCCCTGAGCTTTTCTTTATTTTCTTTACTCATTTTTGCTTGTCCCAGGAGATAACATGGTTGGGGGGAGAGATGGAGGCAAAGGGGAAGGTCCAGGAGGATGGTGAGTGGTCAGAAGAGTCTAGACCAGTCATCATGAATGTGATCCAAACCCGATGGTCTTTGTCATGGGAGTGGGATTTTCCAGCCTCGCTCGGGCAAGACCAGAAATTCCCGCTCGAGGTCAACAGAGATTTCAGTTGTTGGACCCCCGCCTCCATCGACTTTGTGGCAGGCGACGTAGTAGATGTCTTTTTTATATGTTTATGACTCACTGGGGGAAGGGTTGGGGGGGGGGGGGGGGGGGGGGCAGCAGGGGTAGTAGGGGTTGATTGGAGAACCTGAATAGAGAAGGCTTTCATTGGTCAAATTCAGCATTCTGTTCAGGAAGCATTTCTTCTGTTAAAGAGCAATCAATACTTGGAAGAGCTCTCCAACAAGGGCAATGACTGTTTAAGAGTGATTGGAGATCCAGTTGGGTGGAGTTGGAGCAGCTTGTAGAGTCATCTTTGTGAAGCAGTTGACTCTCTGCTTCTGTACCTCCCTCGGAATTTGATGCAATAAAAGATATTTGGCAAATTAAATGGAATTGTTTTTGGAGGAAAAAATATTAGGCCAATTAATCTAAGCAAGAACAAAGGCCAAATCTAGAAGGGAAACAAGTGATACTTTTAATTTTAACTCATATTTTATTGGGCCTCAATGTTATAGAGTTCTTTATCCATCTTGGTCCCCTCTTTCTCTGAGCCTGGGTATTTCCCTGTACGACAAGCTCTATGCCCCCTCTCCATCTTGCTTTCTAAATACAGATTTTGATTTGTGGACATAAGGTTAAATTAAAAAGCACACAGCAAAGTGCAGTGAGTCTGCAAAGGAAGGCAATTGGGAAACTTGTTACTTGCTCTGTGATCTGTTGTGTGTCAGTCCCGTGGAGTATGACATACAGAGCAGCCTTGTGAGGAAGACTTCTGGACCTGCCACCGAAGCAGTGAGACAGATCATCGCCAATGGATGCCTCTCAAATCTGTAATTCGTCTGACAAGACATATCTCCCAGCCCAGGTTCCGCAACTACACTTGTCGTTGTCAGTGACAAATTACCCAGCAAAGAAAATTCCAAACAGCCTCCAGCGATAAGACAAAAAGAAACACTATGCTTGGTGCTGGAGAATGTTTTTTTTCTTCCTGAAATTATTAAGTGAGAAGCTCTGCCTTCATTTCTTTTTAAATTAACAGTTTTATTCAATTTAACAAGGCTCGAGGAAGCGTGCTGAAAGGCAACGCTATCAGTTTCTGTAATTCAGTCCAGAAAAATTTGCCTCATGGATTAACTTCTAACTTGTTAGTGAGTAAATATATTTTCTCATTGGCAATCCCACCAACTTGATGCAACTCCCTGAAGCCACAAGAGAAGTAATGTTTTTTAAAAAAAAGAAAGTAGAAGAGAAAGGGTGTGACCAAAGTCACGCTCGAAGAGGCAACCTTTTGAGGAGACTGTGGGAGGTGGGGTGAGGGAGGCAGCAGCAAGGTGAAAGCTTCTGGAGAGTGAGTTCCAGGGGTGAAGTTGTGGCCAGGGAGAACATAGACAGCAGGGCAGTAATGTCACACAGTGAGATGGGGAAGGCTGCACTGAGAGAGGAACATATTTATAAGTCATAAAATTTATAGGTTAAAGATTTCAGTGCCTGGGTTTGATTTGATTTGATTTATTACTGTCACACGTAATTAGTAGAGGGGTGACACTAATGGCACAGTGGTTAGCACTGCTGCCTCACAGAGCCAGGGATCCGGTTTGATTCTCAGCTTGGGTCACTGTCTGTGTGGAATTTGCACTCTCTCTCCATGTCTGTGTGGGTTCCGTACGGGTGCCCCACTTTCCTCCCTTACATTCTGAAAGACTTGCTGATTAGATACATTGACCCAAAGAAACACCGGATTGTGGTGACTAGGGGAATTTCACAATAACTTCATTGCAGTGTTAATGTAAGCCTTACTTGTGACTAATAAATAAACTTTAAAACTTTGGTATACAGTGAAAAGTATCGTTTCTTTCATGCTATACAGACAAAGCATACCATTCATAGAGAGGGAAAGGAAAGAGTGCAGAATGTAGTATTACAGGCAACGCTAGGCTATAGAGAAAGGTTAACTTAGCATGGAGTAGATACATTCAAAAATCTAATGGCAGCAGGGAAGAAACTGGGGGAAGCAATGGCAGGGTAGGGCGACATGTAAATTGGACATCATTTGGGATAGAATCCAAAGGATGGACATTTGAACAAGTTAAAAATCAGCAGAAAGGTTGCAGGGGAACCAGGGAAATTCTCCTATTCCAACAAAAACCCCTACAATCTCATCCTCTTCAGTCACCCATTCAGTCTTGTCAACCAGGCAAATAATATCCAGGGCCATCCTGATAGTATACAGCAGTCTGGCTGCAAGCTCTAAACCATTGCCTGAAAGAATATATATCTGGATTCTGCTTTGAATTCCATGCACCAGCTTCCAGGTTGGTTTTCATATTCTAAACTAGGAACGAACCCTCAGTTCAGAATATACCTTAGAATCAACCTCGTGTTTAAATCTTTCCATGGCTTTGGTGTCTTCTAACTCTGCAGCTTCTTCTAGCCTCACCCAGATCTCCACTTCCTTTCCATTCCTCTGATTTACACTCATGGATGTTCCCTCTCTTTGCGCCATCACTGGTGATTGTGTCTTCAACCACCCACACTCTGGAATTCATGCTCCTCCTCCCTCACCTCCTTTCAACCCTCCTTAAAACCCCCTTCTTCATTCCTTCCATTATTTCATTCACTTTAATGTCCATTTTTTCCTTGTAGAATCATAGAATCCCTACAGTGTAGAAGGAGGCCATCGATTCTATGCCAACTACAATCCTACCCAGGCCCAATCTCCTTAATTCCATGAAAGTCCCCCAAACACTAGGATTTATTCAGCATGATAAGAAAAGCCACAAGCTTTCGAAACGCTGCTCCTTCATCAGGTGAGTGGAGTGATCAGAACTCTCCATGCACCTGACGAAGGAACAGTGCTCCGAAAGCTTGTGGCGTTTACATTCCAAGGTCCAGGAGTACGTGCTGAGGAACGCGCTCAAGCTTGGGGCAGTCACTGCAAAGGCTCAATGGGGAAAGGCCGCAGTGTAAAGCCTTTCAACTGAGGCAGACTGAGGGCCTGAGAACTGCAGAACACCCTCAGAGTGTGTAACTGTGCACCAATTTGAAAAACAACAGTAAAATCTGATGAATATTTATAGTTTAAAGATTGGAATATAATGCCCTGTAAATGAGCATTTTATAGTGTTTGTAAAAATGACTGGCCTTTTTTTTAATACCCTGTTTGTAATTATTGGATATGTCGTTTTGCAATGGCTTATTTAAGAGTTTTATTTTATGAATAAAGTATACTTTTGAACTAAAAGATATTCCCTGGAGCAGTTGGAAGTGGAATGGGCTCCATCTTGTTCCGACCTTGTCCCGTATGTGTGTTGGTTTTTCTCACTGAGAAAAACCTGCTTGCCCACATTGTGTTCCTCATCTTTCTGTCAGTGTTACTTCAACATTCAGAGAGCCTCCCTACAGGCCAAAAGCAACAGCCTAAGCACAGCTAGTTCTTATGGAAATTGCCAGAAATAGCAGGCACTTGTTCTTATTAGTTATTTGGAAACAGTGTTATCACGCAGAGGGGCCTGCCTTGTGTCAGCCTGCTCCGCAGGACACTGCTTGCACAATCAGGGGAAAGTCATTACCATCCTCGAGTTCATTTGGAGTGTAGTACTCTTAATGTCTGTCTATCAGCATGGGCAAGTTATCTCCTTCTAATGGGAGATCTTTCTGGGGTTTAATGATGCCCCGTGCGTGCCAACACGTAGCACAATCACAGGCACAAGAAGCAGTTTGCGCTGGGAGCGAGGAGAGTAGGAAATCATTTGGTTTGTAATTCAGTTAAGTTGTTCTTAGTCAAAATCGCAGACGTGAGTGGCCATTTCAAGTGCCCCCTGAAGAGGCTGTCTTAATGAACAATACTTTGCAATCATATATACGGTGAATAAAACTGGCAATTGCTCAGTTGGTCCTAGCTGGTCATAGCTAGGACGTAGCACACACAAACACGGTAAGAGTGATAGATAGAATCATAAGATCCCTACGACGCAAAAAGAGGTCATTTGGCCCATCAAACTGCACCATCAAGAAGTTGGCAAGAAGAAGAGGGATGGGTAGATAATTCCTAAGGGCAGGAATTCCATTCCTGAACATCCAGCTTCCAATGCAGTGGAAGTGATAAGAGATTCAGTGTTAGAGAAATGGGTTAGAGCCAGGGTTAAGGTTAGGGGTGGGGGAATGTGGGAAAAGGGCTTTGTGTGTGGAGATAAAGTAGGAAGATGTCCCTGCAATGTGTCAGGATGAGGCCATGGAATTCCACAGTAAAATCCACAGTACAGGATCATTAGGACAGGACTTCTCAGAAATGTGAGGCTCGGAATTTGTTGGCTCCATTTCTGAAGAAAAAATACTCGGTGGGAAGTAACAGAGGGAAAAGTGCACAGAGAGCACAGAGAGCAACAACAATCCCACCCAGGCCCTATCCCAAACAGTGCAGAAAGAGGTCATTTGGCCCATCAAGACTGTATCAACAACAATCCCACCCAGGTCCTATACCAACAGTGCAGAAAGAGGCCAAGATTGGACATGGCCAATCCACATAACCTGCAGATCTTTGGACTTTGAAATGACCCAGAGGAAACCCACAAAGACGTAGGGAGAAACTCCAAACAGACAGGCACCCAAGGATGGAATTGAACCCAGGTCCCTGACACTGTGAGGCAGCAGTGCTAACCAGTGTGCTACCATGTTGCCACTAAACACTCCTTCTCTTTGGGGAAGAATTTTAAAAATCGATGTGTGTTGGGAAATAAAATCTTTGGCCAGACAAATAAATGTGTGTTGAGATAATGTGAATTTTGGCAACTGTTCACTGACTTTGCTCTCCGTGCACTTTTCCCTCTGTTACTTCCCACCGAGTATTTTTTCTTCAGAAATGAAGCCAACAAATTCCGAGCCTCACATTTCCGAGAAGTCCTGTCCTAATGATCCTGTGCTGTGGATTTTACTGTGGAATTCCACGGCCTCATCCTGACCCACCGCAGGGACATCTTCCTACTTAATCTCCAAACACAAAGCCCTTTTCCCACATTCCCCCACCCTTAACCTTAACCCTGGCTCTAACCCATTTCTCTAACACTGAATCTCTGATCACTTCCACTGCATTGGAAGCCGGATGTTCAGGAATGGAATTCCTGCCCTTAGGAATTATCTACCCATCCCTCTTCTTCTTGTCAGCTCCCTCCCTGCTTTGAAAAACCTTCTCCAAAACTGCCTCCCATCTTCTACCCCTCCACCCAACTGTTCCTTTGGTTTTCCCATTTTGCCTTCCCGTTTTCCTCCAAGTCCTTCATGCTCAGTTTCCATTTGTAACATTTTCCTCCTTTTCTGGGAACGTAGGAGTGAGTCATTCGTCCCTTCAAACCTGCTTTCCCATTGAATTGGTACATGGCTGACACTCCCTTATACGCCTAAATGGATTGAATGCAGCTCTCTTTGATCCAGCACAACTCCCTATCCATCAGAACCGGCTGGACCAAATTATGGGCAGTGTGGCACAATGGTTAGCACCGCTGCCCCACAGTGCCGGGGTGGGATGTTCTTTCGGAGAATCAATGTAAGTTTGATAATCTCTATCTGCATTGTAGGAATTCTGCGGTTCAGACCAGTTACTGTCTTGTAAGTTGCACAGTGAAGATTAATTCACTGCCATCATCAAGATTAAAGTGCATTATTCCATTAACAAAAAAACATACTTAAATGATACCATTATTTCATTCCCTCACACTATTCCCATTATCACCAGAGCCATTTACTATTACCATAGTATTTCACCCTAATATTAGACAACCTTCCACACACAACCAAGCTTTACAATGGGGCTGTAAGTGGACACAGTGTAAAACTTTCACACACCCACCATCACACTCTGCTAGACCTTAGCAACATTGCCCTTTGTTACAATTTAGTCTGACACTCCATCGGTGTCACTGTTATCCTACAGCTCACGGTGATCTGATAATACCTCATTTATTGAGAAGCATGTGGGATTTACAATGATAATAACACTTCCCACTGCATGGCTTCTGCACTGAAACTGCAACCACAGGTTCCCACAAGCTACTCCCTTCACTTTGCTGTATAGCAAATGTGCTATCTTTAAGTATAACCAGTCGCCTCGCTATTTTCATTTATGATGAAGCATATCTGGAAATTACGGCTGTGATTCTCCCAAAAGTGCTAAATTGCCAGGAATCCTGCTCTAGATCCTCACTGTTTTGTCAGTCCAGCTTCTCATCTGAACTTCCACACTCTCTGCACGACAGAGATCCCAATCATGAATCACATTAAAAACCCGGGGAGGGGAGCTGGGCCTATTGGTGCTGGAGTCTGACAGGTCTAGAACTCTAAGTATGTGCAGCGGCTCCAATCTGTCAGTCTCCCTTTGGCTGGCCAGCTCAATCACTGGCCAGACCAGGAGCCCCGCAGCACTGCCCCTCCAGGACCCCCACCCCCACACTGCCCGATCGCTGTTCCCACAATTCCTGGACCAGCCTTGACCCACCCCCCCCTCCACTGAACCACACCCCATATCCCTCCCCAGAGTCACATCCCGCAGTCCAATTCAACGCCCTCCCCCCACAGCAGTGATGATTCCTCACATCCTCATCCGCAGACACCCCCACCCCCCTCCCACCACCACTACCATTGAACCACCCCACCTTATCCCTCCCCAGAGACAGATCCCGCGGTCCAATTCAACACCCTCCCCCACACGGCAGTGGCGATTCCTCCCACCCTCCCCCCAGCAGACCCCCCCCCCTCCTCCCTCACCACTGAAGCACCCCCCGTCCCCCTCCCCAAGGTCAGATCCCACAGGACAAATCCAACCTGGTCAGTTACCGCCCAATCAGTCTACTCTCGATCATCAGTAAAGCGATGGAAGGGGTCATTGACAGTGCTAGCAAGCAACTCCTGCTCAGCAATAACCTGCTCATTGATGCCCAGTTTGTGTTTCACTCAGTTCCTGACCTCAATACAGCCTTGGTTCAAACGTGGGTGAAAGAGCTGAATTCCAGAGGTGAGGTGAGAGTGACAATCCTTGACCACAAGGCTACATTTGACCAAATATGTCATTAGGAGACCTAGCCAAACTGGAATCAATGGGTATCATGGGGCAAACTGTCTGCTGGCTAGAGTCATACCTGGTACATAGGAAGATGGTTGTGCTTACCGTAATAGCTCCAGAAATCTCTGCAAGAGTCCCTCAGGGTAGTGTCCTGGGCCCAACTATCTTCAGCTACTTCATCAATGGCCTTCCCTCCATCACAAGGTCAGAACTGGGGGCGTTCGCTGATGATTGTACAATGTTCAGCACCATTCACAACTCCTCAGATACTGAAGCAGTCCATGTTCAAATGCAACAAGATCTGGACAATATCCAGGTTGGGCTGACAAGTGGCCAATAACATTCACGCCACATAATTGCCAGGCAATGACCATCACCAATAAGAGACTCCAACCATTGCCCCATGACATTCACTGGTATTATCATCACTGAATCCCCTACTGTCAACATCCTTCGGGTTACCAATGATCAGAAACTCAACTGGATCCACCACATAAACACAGAGGCAACAAAAGCAGGTCAGAGGCTTGGAATACTGTGGCAAGTAACTCACCCCCTGACTCCCCAAAGCCTATCCACCAACTACAAGGCACAAGCCAGGAATGTGATGGGATATCCTCCACTTGCCTGGATGTACTCCAACAAAACTCAAGAAGCTTGACACCATCCAGGAGAAATCAGCCCACTTGATTGGCACCACATCTACAAACATCCATTCCCTTCACCACTGATGGTCAGTAATAGCAGTGTGTACCATCTACAAGATGCACTGCAGCAATTCAGCGAAGATCCTTAGACAGCATCTTCCAAACACACATCCACCTAGAACGACAAGGGCAGCAGATACATGGGAACACCACCACCTGCAAGTTCCTCTCCAAGCTATTCATCATCCTGACTTGGAAATATATCACCATTCCTTCACAGTTGTTGGATCAAAATCCTGGAATTCCTTCTCTAACGACATTGTGGATCAACCTCTACAGCACATAGACTGCAGCGATTCAAGAAGGCAGCTCACCAGCACCTTCTCAAGGGCATCTAGGGATGGGCAGTAAATGCTGGCCAGTCAGTGACGCCCATGTCCCCTGAATGAATAGTCCCAAAAAAATAGTCAAATTCAAAGTTTAAGGGCTATGTACGGGTCTAATCTACAAATGGACTGTTTTCTTTTAAGAAGATAGGGACAAGAGAAAAGATGGACTATGCACCAGGTGTAGCAGCCCAAGTCAGTGCTCTGCATACTACAAAACTTTTGTAAATAATTTATGTCCTGTTGCCCCAAGTTTGTGCTCTGTACATGGTAGATAGTTTATAACTTGTCACTGCGGCAAGGGTATCGCATTCCATTGAATTCAGAAGCACTTAATTGGATGTAAAGCGCTTTGGGAAGGGATTATCCTTTTTTAATTCATTTTGGGACATGGGCACCACTGGACAGCATTTATTGCCCGTCCGTAATTGCCCGAGGGCAGTTGAAAGTCAAGCACATTGCTGTGGCTCTGGAATCGATGTAGGTCAGATCAGGTAAGGACAGCAGATTTCCTTCTCTAAGGGACATGAGTGATTCAGGTAGATTTTTCCAACAACGATTTCATGATCATCAGTAGATGATTTCAGATTTTTTTTAATTGAATTCAATTTCTACCATCTGACATGGCGGGATTGGAACCCATGTCCCCAGACCGTTAGCTGAGTTTCTGGACTAAGGGTCTAGTGATCATACCTCTGCGCCATCGCCTCCTTGAGCCAGATGCTATTCTATTCTCACCATTTGGATAACGAAAAGGGCTTAACACTTGTTGAAGTTAACCTTCAACCTTTACCAATATGATGGAATCACACTCCTGACATGGGATGCTTTGGACAGGCCCCCACATTGAACATTTAAGTGTTAATTTTAGAGGGTGCAACACTTATTTGACACAAGTGGGAGTTAACATCATGCTGGAATAGGTTCCCCAGCCTAAGCAACGTCAGGCGGGGTAAGTGGTGCTGAAGCTGGGTCATCTCTCAGCGCGAAAGGAAGGCAGATTGAGCAAGGACAAGGCATGGATAGGTTTTCGAGTTGCCAGGCAACCGGTTAAAGGAGGCGCTGACAGCAGCCTGGACGAAGGCCAGGCTCCAACCTCAAACTTGTAAAGGATGAATTGCTCAGCAGAAAGGAACAGGAACGCACCCAAGACTCATCCAAATGAAAAATTAAATGAAGAACAAACAAGACACGGTCTTGGCGCTCAGACTATTGAATTGAGTCATGTTGAAGCATTGCAGATTGCTACGACTGAGATCAGGCATAAAGTGAAGAGAATGGACCCGATAGTTTATGTCAGAGCACCGAACCTGTTGACATCATTTCAGCAATGATAAAATAAAGACATCAGGTGAAATGTCCAACTGCATCAAGGGAAAATGTTTTGTTACTATGGTTACAATCATGGATTAGTCAGCCTGAAGCCAATAGTTTTGACAATTCCACCATTGTTCAGGGCTGTCCACAGCTGTCAGCACTGTCAAGTGTGTAGAGAGAACAGCCTTTGCACTCACCCCCTCACACCCACAAAGCCAACTCAAAATATTTCCACTCTATAATTTTCTTCCACTTTTTTATTAGCTGTCAAATTTTCTCTTCTCTTCTTTCTAATTTTAAGATACCAAATGTCAAAGGAAATCAAGTCTTACCTTCCTTTGCTTAAACTGATCTCTACGCCAAAATCATTTTGGGGAGTAAAGATAAAAAAGGAACAAAAAAAATGGCACAGGAACAGACCTTTCAGCCCTCCAAGCCTGCACTGACCATGCTGCCTGACTGAACTAAAACTCCCTACCTTTCCACAGACCATGTCCCTCTATTCCCATCCCATTTGTGTATTTGTCAAGACACTCTTAAAACTTACTATCATATTTGCTTCTCCCACAGCAGTGAGCTCCAGGCACCCATCACCCTCTGTGTAAAAAAACTTGCCTCATACATCTCCTTTAAACCTTGCCCCTCCACCTTAAACTTATGCTCTCTTGTAATTGACTCTTCCATCCTAGGGAAAAAGTCTCTATGTACTCTGTCCACGCCCCTCATAATCTTATAGACATCTATCAGATCATTCCTCAATCTCCATCATCCCACTGAGGACAAACCAAGTTTCTCCAACCTCTCCTCGTAGCTAATGCCTCCAAAGCAGGCAACATCCTGGTAAATCTTTTCTGTACTCTCTCCAAAGCCTCCAGATCATTCTGGTACTGTGGGACCAGAATTGAACACTATAATCCAAGCGCGGCCTAACTAAGGTTCTACAAAGCTGCAACATGACTTGCCAATTTTTAAACTCAATGCCCCAGTTGATGAAGGCAAGCATGCCGTATGCCTTCTTGATTACCTTCTCCACCTGCATTGCCACTTTCAGTGACCTGTGTACCACCCAGATCCCTTTGCCTATCAATGCTCTTAAAGGTTTTGCCATTTACTGTATATTTTCTATCTGTAGTAGACCTTGCAAAATGCATTAATCACATTTGTCTGGATTAAACTTTATAACCCCAGTTTATTTTCATCTCTAAACAATCTTGTCTTTAATTTGCTTCTGATGCCTTCACTTTCAACTAGAAGGGTGAGGAGCTTTTTTTTTAGAGCAACACAGCACGGGAAACAGGCCCTTCGGCCCAACGAGCCTGCGCCGCCGTCATAACTATATAGTAACAATTCCATTATCCTATTCTTATTTTAGGTTATTCCTAATATGGAAGAGTCTCAATGTAGGGACAATTTGTTTCCCAATCAGCCTAAGAGCGAATTTTTTGGGATGTGGGAGGAAACCAGAGCGCCCGGAGAAAACCCACGCAACCACAGGGAGAACGCGCAAACTCCTGCAGACACAGGCCCAAATCCAAGTGTCTGCACAGCTACATCGATAGTCACTGAGCTGTCATGGTGCCCTTCAGATGGTCCAGATAAAGCACTCATTTACGACATGAAGCACCAGGCAACCCATGAATCAACATCCAAGAGCTGTCCTCGCACCACCTGCCGAATGCACGCTCCTTGTTGGTCAAGTATGGACCGAATTACTTTTGGAAAAAAAAAGCCATACTTAAACAGTCCTACTATATCCCTCTATCTGCATAACGCTCATGTGGCTGTCCAAGAGGCTTAGGACATCTTTGTCAGTATGTTTGAGAGGCTCAGTTCACCAGCCTCTGATAAATCTCAACCCTTTCCCTGACCCAACAATCCAAACTTGGCCCATGTTTTTCCCAGCTCCAGCCTTGAACTTATGTCTTCTCTCTCTCGTTTTCTCTCTCTCTATCTCTCTGAGCTCCACAGGCTCCCTTTGCAGTTTATCTTATCCACAAGAGCCACTTTTTGTTCCATCGACAGGGTTCCCATTAAGTTGCTGACCATCAAATTTCTGTTCGGAGGTCCCCTATGTTAGTTAATACTTTAAATAGTTTCCGCTCTTCAGGCACTGTCCCCCTCTGTTTTAAAGTAGATACCAGGCATGTGAAAAACACCCACATTTGACTTTATCCTTGAAAATTACCACCCCTCTCTCATCGCCCTCTGGTGACAATCACTTTAAGACAAGTTTTACTGAGGAAGAGTTATGTGTCATGTGGCATGGTGGTTAGCACTGCTGCCTCACAACACCGGGGACCCGGGTTCAATTCCAACCTCAGCCTGTGCGGAATTTGCATGTGCTCCCCGTGTCTGCACCGGCTTCCTCTCACACTCCAACGATGCGTGAGTTAGGTTGATTCACCATGCCAAATTGAACCTTAGTATCGGGGGATTGGCAGGGTGGATATGTGGGGTTGCGGGGACAAGGCCAGTTTGGGATTGTGGCCAGTACAGGCTCGATGGACTGAACGGCCTCTTTCTGCACTGTGGGGATTCTACGATTCTAACCAATCAACAACTAGTGTGGGGAATCTGTCTAAGAGGAGGAGGTTTTATAATTAGAGAGAGGGTTCTATGGACTCGCTCAAAACAACATTGTGAATGAAGTTGGTTTATTCAACTTAAGAAACCTGTTGGAGCACATCCCATTTCTCTCCAAGTCTTTGAGTGTTGTCATCTCCTATATGTGTCTGACAACTTGAATCTCCAGACAGGGCTCTCCCTGGCAACAACACAGAGATGGCACTAATCAACATCATTCATCAAATCCTCATCTCATTGAATCCCTACAGTACAGAAGAAGGCCATTCAGCCCATCAGGTGTGCACCGACTCATGCGCAGGCTTTTCCTTTAACCACACATATTTACCCTGTTAATCCTGCTGACACTAAGGGGCAATTTAGCATGGCCAATCAACCTAACCTGCACATCTTTGGACTGTGGGAGAAAACTGGAGCACCCAGAGAAAACCCATGCAGACACAAGGAGAATGTGCAAACTCCACACAGACAGTGGACCAAGCACGGAATTGAACCCTAGTCCCTGGCGCTGTCATCAAAAGCAAGAGATTATCTCCCACCTGTACGTTAATGACATCCAGATCCTCAAAGCAGGTTTATCAAAATACGGTCCTGTGCTCTTTACAGGGAGCCCAGGGAATTCTGGACTAGTGCACAGTCGGGTGAACACTACACACACTGTCCACTTGGATAGAACGTCCAGCAACACAATCCGTGGTCTTTAAAGGACACAAGGTGGATCTGACAATGGCTACCCAAAAATATGATGCCATTGAATACTTCCCCAGCCCCACAAAAAAAATTCTCATTTGCTGCTGGGCATTTCTCCCCATTCCCATTTTAAGGCAATGATTTCAAAGCTGCTTCCATATATACCGTACTATTCTTCAAACCCCATCAACAAATCAGCACTGAGACCCTGCACAGGCCACACAGTGGTTAGCACAACTGCCTCGCAGTACCGGGGACCTGAGTTCAATTCTGGCCTCGGGTCACTGTCTTGAGTTTGCACATTCTCCCCATGTCTGTGTGGGTTTCCTCAGGGCGCTTCGGTTTTCTCCTGCACTAGAAAGATGTGTGGGTTAGATTGATTGGCCATATTAAATTTACCCTAATATCAGGGGGACTAGCAGAGATTTTGTGGGAGTTAAGGGGATAGGATTTTGGATGGGATGTGGTTGGTACAGGCTCAATGGGCCAAATGGCCTCCTCCTGTACTGTAAGGGTTCTATGATTCTAAATTACGCAGACCAACTAGTCTAACCATGGAAATACTTCAGGTCTCTTGTTGGTGAGTATGCGATAAGATTCTGCCCAGTTGGTATATACTGGAAACTAGCTCTACAACCTTCTCAATCCCTGATCATAGATACAAACAGTTCCTAGGTTTTCAAAAGATGTAAGGCGAGATTCTCCAGATTCCCAGATGTGTGTTCCCTGCCACAGGAGGTGGCATGTTATCTGCTAGTGGCGGGATTCTCTGGTCCCGCGGTTGTCAATGGGAATTCTCACTGATTTCACTTCACACTGGCAGGAAACCCCTGGTGGGGGTGCATTGCTGGCAGGACTGGAGAATGCCACCGGCATGAATAGCCAAACAGTTCCAGCCATCTTTGCTGATCTGTCAATGTTGCATTGGAGGTCTTGGTCCAAGTGTACAGCAAGTTGTCTACTTCACTTTAACCTGCCTGGTGGGCACGTATCATAGAAACCCTACAGTACAGAAAGAGGCCCTTCGGCCCATCAAATCTGCACTGACCACAATCTCACCCAATCCATACATATTTTATCCACTAATCCTCTCTAACCTATGTATCTACAGTCAATTGAGCACGGCCAATTAACCTAACCCGCACATCTTTGGACTGTGGGAGGGAACTGAAGTATCCAGAGGAAACCCACACAGACACAAGGAGAATGTGCAAACTTCACACAGACTGAGCTTTTAATTGGGAGATTGAAAATCTCACATCAACTTACTGAGTTGCTGCTTGTTGGCAGTCAGCACTCTCTCTATCACTCAGTCTATCAAAACGGGAGTGCATTTGGGTCCCTTCCTTCAATGGCTGTAAATATGAGACAGAATGACCAGGAGGTCACGTCTCCACATCCACTGCAATGATGCAACCTTCTGTTGGGGATGCCTGAGGTGCCTGTTTGTGGCCAAAGGTCCACCTCTGTTCCCTGAACCAGGCACAGACATACACAGATAGGAAAGCCTCCTATCCCATATCAAGGGAGCACACAGGAGGGATTGATTTCAGAGCAAATCAGTTCCACATTGTCTTTGAGGAGAAGGCTCCGGGTGGCATCTAATAATATCCCACCACCGTAGACTGTGAAATTCAAATTCAATAAAAATCTGGAATTAAAAGTCTAATGATGGCCATAGCCAATTGTCGTAAAAACCTACCTGGTTCACCAATATCCTTTAGGGAAGGAAATCTGCTGTGCTTGCATGGTCTGGCCTATATCTCACTCCAGACCCACAGCAATGTGATTAACTCTTAACTGCCCTGAGGGATAGGCAATAAATGCTGGCCAGCCATCCCATGAATGGATGAAAATAATAATGCCAAGTGATTCCAATAAGACTTGGTAGGGCAGTAGTTGTTAAGATACTGGATACGGTATCAGTAGATGACAAGGATGATACGTTTGGCATAGCACGCACTTTCAGCTAAATACATTTCTAGAAGATTAAATTTATATAGCTGAAAATGTGTTAGTTCAATCCCTTCCTATAAGATTCTTCACAGCACCTTCCCACAGGGTTACTAATTCGACATCTGACAAACTGCAAACTGAACTCAAATCATGGGGAACAGCATTAGATGCATGAAATTGGTGCTTAAGAAAGACTCGCCCCGCGCTGCTGAAGTATCACTGATGTAATGTGTTAGTCTCAATCCAACTGGAACAGCCACTAATGAAGACTTTGCGCTATTAAGTTGGAGCCTTCAATTACAGGTGAGCAGATTGAAATGTTGTTTAGAATTTGTTGGAACTCAGTGCTCTATGGGGCACAGAAGAACTACCAGGGCCAGGGAAAGGGATCTCTACAGTGCTCCATCAAGTCTTGCCACTCCCTTGGACAATAGGGGCATCCTGTCTGCCCACTCCAATCGTAGAGGGTGGGAAACCAACCATGTAAAGGTCTGTTGACCTCGGGAGGGACTTTTCTGGCCTTGGAAGAGTGCGGCCAGAGAATCCCATCTCAGATATCCCTCACTAGTTACCTAGTATGGGATCTGTGTCCATGGTGACTGATGCTTTGCAAGGAACCTGCGATAGAACTGTGCTGTTTCCTTCATGAGGCAACATGACATCACATAAAGTCGACGCAACCCTCAACTGTTAGCCATCAGACTCCTTCCAGGTGGTGATGTGATTTGGCATGTGTTTTACTCCTTGCTCACGTGAATGTTGGCAGATTGAGCTGGCACACAATTAGCCCCCTGTTTAAAAACAGAAAACGCTGAACACACTCGGAACATTGGAGAGGAGCAGAGCTAACGTTTGAGGTCGATGTACTTCCACCATAACAACTGCAGAAAGTAGGGAGCACATGTTAACAGAGAACGGTGATGATAAACTGTTTGGGGCGGCACAGTGGCCCAGTAGTTACTACCACTACCTCACAGCGCCAGATATCCAGTTTCAATTCCTGGCTTGGGTCATTATCTTTGCACATTCTCCCTATGTCTGCGTGGGTTTCCTCCAGATGCTCCAGCTTCCTCCCCCAGTCCAAAGACGTGTGGATTGGCCATGCTAAAATTGCCCCTTCGTGTCAAAGAGACTAACTAATGTAAATGCATGGGGATAGGGCCTGGGTAGGATTGTGGTCGGTGCAGACGAGATGGGCCAAATGGCTTCTTTCTGCACGGCAGGGATTCTATGTTTCTATGGCAGGACGGTCAGTAACCAGGGGGCCCAGATAAAAAGGATCGGGGATCAAAATGGTGGGGAAGAGAATTTATTTTACACGGCAAATTATTTTGAACTGGAATGTGTTGCCTGAAAGGGAAGCTTTCTTTCTAACTTTCGATAGAGAATTGAATAAATACTTGAAAAAGAATATTTAACCAAGTCAGGGGGACAGAGCGGGGAGGCGGGAATAATTGGGTCGCCTCCTTCCGTGACGTCAACAAGAAACAACTTGCCACTTCTCACTCCTACTTACAACATCTGGAAGGGGAATAAGCTGTGAAGCCTCAGGTGGGAGTACATCATTTTCATACACAGCCCTGCTGTATGTTGGAAGTTGATGTCTTGCCAGAAGTTCCCACCGACAGACACCAGTCATTTCAGAACATTATATAACAAAAGAAATTTGTACTTTTCCCGTCAACTTAACAAAATGTCTAAAGGTGCTGCACAGGGAAGTCAGAAAACAAAAAAAAACACTGATGCATGAGGAGATTTCACAGCAGGAGATCAAAAATTTCGTCAAAGGTTTATTTTAAAGTTTATTTATTAGTGTCACAAGTAGGCTTACATTAACACTGCAATGAAGTTACTGTGAAAATCCTCTAGTGGCCACACTCTGGCACCTGTTCGGGTACACTGAGGGAGGATTTAGTATGGCCAGTACACCCCAACCAGCACGTCCTTTGGGAGAAAACTGGAGCACTGGGAGGAAACCCATGCAGACATGGGGAGAACACGCAAACTCCACACCGACAGTGACCCAAGCCAGGAATTGAACCCGAGGGAGGCAGCAGTGCCACTGTAACCACTTTGCTACCATGCCAGATTTAGGATTAGAGGAAGTCAAAGCAGTGTAGGAGGGAAATTCCCAGAGTTTAGGCTGTTGGCAGCTCAAGGCAATCGGAGCAATTTAAATCAAGGGTGCTCTGAGAGACCAGAACAGGTTTGGAACAGATATCTCAGAGGGTTAGGGGTTTGGAGATTACAGAGATAGGGAGGGGTGATGCATAGGAAGACATGCAAACAATCTGAACATTCAGGTGTTGCTTGGCCAGGACATAGTGTATGTTGGTGAATACGGGGATGATGGGTGAACAGATCTTTGAGCAGGTTAACACATGGGTATTTGAGATTTAGACTGCCTCACATTTAAGGATTGTCAGACAGAGGTTCCAGCCAGAGGTATATTGGAGTACTCAAATCTGGAGATAATGAAGGATTCATCTCCATCCACATCAGCTTTACAGCCGCGGTTGGTAGTACGCACCCCGCCCATCACAACAGTTGGGATGCAAGCCCCAGTCTAAGGCTCCAGCACCAAGGGTCGAGGCTGACAGCCCGGTGCAATACTGTGGGAATGCTGCACTGTCAGCTTTGCATTGAGGAAATAAACAGAGTTTCCTCTCCGATGTATGTCAGAGACCCAATAGCACCGCTTTAAAGAAGAGCAGGGGAGTTATCGCTCAGTCAATGGAACAGAATGAGATGATCTCATCATTGTCACAGTGCTGTTTGTGGGAACTTGCTGTGCACAAATTTACTGCCAGTGATAGTGAACAGCACGACTTAAAGTTAATGGTAGGGTGTTGGGGAGCTTTGCAGAATATAGAGACCTAGGTGTAAGGTTCATAGCTCCTTGAAAATGGAGTCACAGATGGACAGAGTGGTGAAGATGGCATTTGGCACACTTTGTTTTTATTGGTCAGAACATTGAATACAGGAGTTGGGATGTCTTGTTGAAGTTGTACAAGACATCAGTAAGGCCACACTTGGAATACTGTCCACAGATCTGGTCATCCTATTATAGAAAGGATGTTATTAAACTAGAAAGAGTGCAGAAATGATTTACTCCGATGCTACTGGGACTTGATGATTTGAGTCATAAGGAGAGGTTGGATGGACTGGGACTTTTTTCCCTGGAGCGCAGAGGAAGCTTAGGAGTGATCCTATAGAGGTCCATAAAATAATGAAGGATATAGATCAGCTAGACAGTCAATATCTTTTCCCAAAGGTGGAGGAGTCTAAAACTAGAGGGCATAGGTTTAAGTGAGAGGAGAGAGATACAAAAGGGCGTAGAGGATCCATTTTTTCACACACAGGGTGGTGAGTGTCTGGAACAAGCTGCCAGAGGTAGCAGCAGGGGCAACTATAATTTTGACCTTTAAAAAGCATTTAGACAGTTATATGGGTAAGATGATATAGAGGGATGTGGGCCAAATGCAGGCAATTGCGACCAGTTTAGTGGTTTTAAAAAAGGGACAAGCTGGGCCGAAGGGCCTGTTTCCATGCTGTAAACCTCAATGACTCTATGGGCCCAATTTTAGGAGTTGCACCCATTTTCAGTCCCAAAAATTCGGTAAAGTTGGGCGTGAAGTGAGTAGCACAATCTGAGTGCCTCTGTGCCAGTTCCCACTTCACCAGGGCCTGAAAATGGACGCGATCGAGACCCTGCACTAAATGGGCATGACGGCCATTTAAATGTATTTGCACGCACTTAAATTGAATTAATGGGCTGCTCACCCAACTTTCCCGGCATTCCCTCTTTCCACCGGTTTCGCCAATCGGGAAGCAGCGCGAGTCAGACATGTTCCATAAAAGTCTGTGCCCTGTTGCTGCGGCCATTTTCTGTCTCAGGTCGATGGTGGTTCTGCGAGTGTGTGCGGGGATGGAGGGGCTGTTGGGCATGAAGCGAGTAACGCGATCCGTGCCCACCTCTACGCCAGTTCCCTCTTCACAAAGGCCCAAAAATGGCTGCAATCGGGCACAGCGGGCCATTTAAACGCATTTGCGTGCATTTAAATTGACTTAATGGGCAATTTAGCACGGCCAATCCACCTAACCCGCGCACCTTTGGACTGTGGGAGGAAACCAGAGCACCCGGAGGAAACCCACGCAACACGGGAAGAACCTGCAGACTCCACACAGACAGTGACCCGAGCCGGGAATCGAACGCAGGTCCCTGGTGCTGTGAGACAGTGGTGCTAACCACTAAGCCACCTGGCACACTTAGCACTTCAGTTTTTATTCAGCCAGGACATTGCATCACTTCAGATACACAGCTAACTGGCTTTATACTGAGCTTAATGATGCATGACTGAACCACATAACCTAGGCCATTTTCTTATTGGGCTATGAATTGATGGTATGTGTATATATATTCAAGCTTGAGTGTATATATTGGATATATTATATATATGGGTGTGTGTGTTTGTAGGCATCCTTTTTCTTCATTATTCTTTTTTTATTTGAGATTTCCAGCAATCGTGTTTTTTTTTCCAAATTCCTCCCTCCCTCATTTCTTTTGTCAGTCACGAGGCAGGGAAACAAATGGTTAGTTGGCTTTTTGCACCATTTTGGCACACGTCCTCTGGAGAGTTCCTTCCTGCCTTAACTATTTGACAGTATCATTGCAAGGCAGACTCATCAGCCCTGGTTCCACCTCGGCCATCTCCTGTCACTATGACAGTTTGAGTTAACGGTGAAAATGTCGCCGCGCGCCATCACTGATATGATTGCAGTGGTGAGAGGTGTATTAGGAGGATTCACGCTGACAACCTATATTCAGTCTCATTAAAGGCTTCCCTGCAGGGAGCTGAGTGCTGACCTGGCTGAGTACTCCGACATCACTCCCCAAGCAGGCAGGATGCTCTGAGCGAGGGCAGAACAACAGGTTCCCACTGAACCTGGGCAACGCCACACGCAAACGGCCCATGGAGACTGGCATTTATATAACCCCTTGCATAATATCCCAAACCACATCACTGTGAAGGAAGTATAAAAACAAAGAACAAAGAACAAAACAGCACGGGAAACAGACCCTTCAGCCCAACGAGCCCGCGCCACCACCCCGATGTTCCCACCTCTACCCACGATCCCTGTCCATGTTTATAGATCTATGGATTAAAAACCAATTTTGAGACAATTTAGGGAGAATTTGTTTTGCCAATTAGCCTAAGAGCACATCTTTGGGATGTGGGAGGAAACCGGAGCTCCCGGAGAAAACCCATGCAAGCACGGGGAGAATGCGCACACTCCCACAGACACAGGCCCAAATCCATGTATCTGCACAGCACAGCGATAGTCACTGAGCTGTCGTGTTGCCCATCAAATGGTCCAGGTCAAATGTACACTAACGACGTGAAGCACTAGGATACTCTCAAAAAAAAAATCCAAGAGCAGCCCTCTCACGACCCATCGCGCATATGCCCCTCATTAGACAACAAGGCGGACCAAAGCACCTGTAGGATAAAAACAAATACATCAATATCATCATCTATTTACACAGTTCCCAGCGACTCCCAAGGCTCATGATCCCTATTTTAAATCAGTTTTTTAATATTGCTACAATTTTCGAGAGGAAGGCATTATTACCGCGAGACTATTAATTCCAAGACCCAGGGTAATGCTCTGGGGACCCGGGTTCGAATCCCACCATGGAATTTGAATTCAATTTAAAAAAATCTGGAATTAAGAATCTATTGATGAAACCATTGTCGATTGTCACAAAAACTCGGCTGGTTCTTTAATGTCCTTTAAAGAAGGAAATCTGCCATCTTTATCTGGTCTGGCCTATTTGTGACTCCAGAGCCGCAGCAATGACTGTTAAATGCCCTCAGGAATGGGTAATAAGTACTGACCAGCCACACCCACATCCCAGGAAAGAATTTTAAAACCCTATCCCACAAATTGGAAGTGGAGGGGGGTGGGGTAGCATTGATGACCAGATAGTTGGTTTTTACCATGTTGGTGAAGATTGAATATTGGCCAGAACACCAGAGAGGTCTACACTGCTCTTCCTCGATATAGCGGAACGTCCTGCTGAGAGGGCAAATGGGCCCCCAGTTCAACATCCCATATAAAAGACAGTGCCTCTGACAGAGCAGCACTCTCTCTATACTGCAGTGCAGTGTCAGTATACTTGTCTCTGTCACTGTCCTTGAGACAGGAGGTCCAACACTAGTTCTGGACCCTCCAGTCCCAGGGTAAGCTAACAGTGGGCAGGGCTTCCGCTCCCACTGCAACCCAATGCAAAATACTGGGCCTCATGATAATTATGGAGTGAGCAAAGGTCAGGATTCCTACAGCTAGCAAGTGAGCCCTGGAGGTGACCGAGACATCGGCAATAATCAGAAATATTGCCTTGTGTAACCTCGAAAAGTCCAGTCTCTGTGAAGGAAGTGTCTTTTAATATTGCTACAATGGAGGGGACATGGGAGCAAATTTTCACACAGCGAGAGGAAGGCATTATTATCGTGAGACTATTAATCCAGAGACCCAGGCTAATGCTCTGGGGACCCGGGTTCGAATCCCACCATGAACAGATGGTGGAATTTGAAATCAACGTTTTAAAAATATTTGGAGTTAAGAATCTATTAATGATCATGAAACCATTATCAACTGGTGGGGGGGCGGGGGGAACTGGAGAGGCTAGGGTGTGAAGTGTGGTGTGGGTTGGGGTGGAGTGGGTGGTGTGTGGAGGGGTCCTTGTCAGACGCAGCGGAACATGTTTGCCAACAGTCCTGGCAGCAGTGGGACGGGGAAATCGTGCTCAGGCACGAATGTGATGCTGGGCCCAGATATTGTCCTGATTTCTGCTCATTTCCCAGCCGACCTCTGAGCAGAAAGTGGAAAAGGGGAATCCAGCCCCACATCCCCAACATAATCTCCAAATGCTGCCGGTGGACCGTTTGGTGACAAACGATTGGACGGAAAAATAGGACAGAGAATGAAGAAAAAGGCAGGGTAAAAAGGGAGGGGCTTTAATGGGTCAGTGAAGATAGAAAGAATGGAGAGAAGGTAAATGGTGAATGAGTGAGATTGTGAGTGTGCGTATTCTAGAAGGACAGAGAAAGGTGTTATTGGATAAAAAAGAAAGAAAAGTACAGCACAGGAACAGGCTCTTCGGCCCTCCAAGCCCATGCCAATCATGATGCCCTAATTAAGCTAAAAAAAAAAACCTTTTACCCTTACTTGGATCCTATCCCTCAATTCCCTCTCTATTCATAGCCATTATGGAGCAGGATTGCATAAAATCAAGTTGGAGCAGGAACTTTAGATTAATCCGAGCGATATAAACTGTCCCCATTCTGCTCTAATGTTTATGATATTATCAGAACTCTGGGTGAGAAGTTTTTCTGTAAATAGCTATGGTAGCACAATGATTCTGTTATTGGACTAGTAATCCAGAGGCTGGATTTGAGCTGGTATTAGTGAAATATGATTGGAATTTTGATCTGGGGACTGGAGTCACAACTTCCCTGACAAATTCCCTGATCACCTTTTTCAGGGTGGCTCATCACTCATACTTACCAATCTTTTTCAGGCCACCACAGGCTTTAACCTGGGATCAGGACCCAGGGGGTGGAGGACCTGCCTGTCTGCTGTCAGCCAATCAGAGACTGGTAGCTCTCTTTAAACAGCAGTACTCCCTGAGAGGATGCGGATGGCTGCTGCTGGGAGTACAACCAGCCCAGGCCCCAGGCCCGTGATGGTGAGAGAGTAGTGGTTATGGGGGGATAGTGGCTATGTAAAAGAGTCAGCAGCAAGGGCACCCCTCCCCAACGCTGTCTCTCTCTCTCTCAATCAGGTACTGAATGCCTTTGAACCTGGGAAGCCACTGAAAGCTGGCAAGCAAATACAATAGGATTTAGGTGTGAATGCCACAGAATTGCAGATTATCTGATCAGAAGTCAGGATCTCACTGAATGGCAGAGCAGACTCAATGGGCTTATGGTCATGGCATATTCCTGGTTTGCTGCTGGGCTAATGCCACCATTGCCAGGATAAGGCATTGTGGGCATTATTTGGCCATTTAAGGACCTTAAGGGCCTCAGTTGTCTGTCGTGTAAGAAGGGTATCTGTGCACTTTCCTGTCATAGACTTCATTGCGATTGAGGCAGGAAGAAGATGGGGACCCCAACCACACCCACTTGCCTGAATGAATGCCTCTCCTTCCAAACTCATCATGGTGGTGGGGAGAGAGGGGCATAAAACTCTGCCTTTAAGTTCAAATCTCTAGTTCTGGGGCATTTAAACTCAACTAACTCAATAAATCTGGAATAATGTTACCATGAAACTACCAGATTACCAACAAAATCCATCTGATTCCATAAGATCCTTTAGGGAAGGAAATCTGCTGTCTTTACCCACGTGACTCTGGTTGACTCTGAAAATAGCTTAAAAAGTCACTTGGTTTACAACTAGTCATGTGATAGTACAAACCTCACCGTTGCAAAAAAACACTATAAATTGTTCCATTTAAAATTGGTGTTCTTGCCAATTTTCTGATGAGTGAAAGACAAAAAGTTTTGACGATATGGCTCTTTTTTTCAGTTTTCTCAACATACATTTGTCGTAAGAGGGTTCAGCAGCACCCCCTTCTGGAGGGATGGACAAGAAATGGGCATTTGCCAGTGATGGTCACATCACATGGACAAATATAGTAAATCCATAAATGGTGGTCAAGTGATTGTTTTGATTTGCAACATGAGAGAATGAAGGCAACAAATTATCTGGAAAAGCAGGATGGAGTTGAGGACAGCGTTACCTCCTCATTCTCTGAGGTCACTATCAATGTAGTTGGGAAAACGCAGAGAGTGTGGGCTGCAGTACGAGAGGAATGAATAGAAAGGGTTAAACAGACAGCACTGTTGTACCCACACTCACTGCAAGCATAGGATACAAAATACAAATATCTACATCTCAGACTGCCATGAAACAGTCACATTTCTAAGGTTGCAACAACAATAACAGAATTGACATCACTTATCAAAGCTCCAAAAAAAATCTAGAGGAACCATTGTGTCTCTGGAAAATTAATCAAGTATCTGGGAGATGGGACAACTCGATGACCCCATCGAAATCATTTTGACAAACTCCACACTTTGATATAGTAAACAGGTAGGCAGATGTGCAGAAAATGCTTAAAAGCCAAAGCACACAGGACAATGGATCTGAATCATGTGATCAAAAACAGAATTTAAAGTAACAATCTGATGGCCTAATCAAAATGTAGCACTTTGTAACATGAGAAAGTATATGAATATATAAAAACAAATGATCAGTAGATTACCTTGGAAGCAAACTGTAGATACAGCTATGAGTTGTGGTCTCCTTCATGTTGAATAAAGGTGTTTTTGTTGAAGTTCTACACGGTCTCTGAAAGCTCAGTTTATTCATTCTCTCCGACAATCAGCATCCACAACAAGGGCACCGGCTGGCGTTCAGAAGTGGAAATGTTATTTTTTTGCCTTTCCTTGTTCCAAGAGCTCCATTACGGCACCAAAACAGCCTCCTGTTTTATAAGTGCGGCTACCTCAACGTAAACAAAGAGATATATCTGGAAAAAAAAAGCAAATTATTGTGGACACAGGAATGTGAAACAGAAAATGCTGGAAAATCTCAGCAGGTTCGACGGCATCTATGGAGAGAGAACAGAGCCAAACTTTGGAGTCTGGATGATGACGCTCTAACGAAATCCAGATTTAAAACGTATTCTCTCTCCACAGATGCTGTTAGACCTGCTGAGATTTTCTAGCACTTTCAGTTGTTGAGATTTACCTGGGACTTGGCGATTGCTGCAGAAACCAACAAGAATACTCAGGGCATGTAAAAACTGAGTCACCACAGGAGCCGCAGAGAAAACTTTTTAATAAATGTCATTTCCACACGGTGCCTTTTACCGTCATACTCAAAGGCAGTCTCGGAAAAGCTATTACCTGAAGCTGTGAGGCAGATATAATGTTAAAATTGACTAATTAGTCAAACGTGTGTGAATTTTTTTTTCTATCGCTGGATGGGGATTAGACTGATGTAAACCAAATAAACAGACATTTTCTCCATTGTATGAACTTTCTCATTCTAATTTGAAACCTGTAAACTTTCCAATCTCTGGCTGTTCCTCATCTTCTCCCTTCCAACCTTCCTTCCCTTTTCCAATATACAAGCCTTCCTAAAACCCAAATGGGATGCACATGAGAATCTGGGAGAAGTAAGGCTGGAAATTGCAGAGATACTGGCCACGATTGTCCAATCCTCCTTAGATACAGGAATGGTGTCAGAGGACTCAAGTATTGGAGTTTTATACCTTTGTTCCAAAAAATGAACAGAGGATTTAGGAGCAAGATTAGATTATCCAGCCCCTTAAACCTGCTTTGCCATTCAGTAAGATCACTGAAGTCTCAACTGCATCTTCCTATCCGACTTCATAACCCCTGTCTATCAAAAATCTGCTTGCATAAATTCAATGACCTAGCCTCTGTTTTCTGGGGACTCTAGATAAAAGTTATGGAGAACATGCTTCAAGGACTACTCAAGGTAGCAGTATATTTAGTTGATATCCTGGCTGGGGGGGGGGGGCTTCAGAACAGAAACATCTGGCCAACCTAGAAGAAGTCCAGCATCAATTTTCCAGGGCAGGAGTTCATTTAAAGAGGGAGAAATGCATTCTCCAGGTAGCCAAAGTAACCTCTTTAAGCGAGCGAGTCGATGACAAGGGGTTACAGAGACAATTGTGCATGTGTAATGGCACTCTGCTGCAATCTACTGGCTTTGGGTGAGTTTAGGCCCTGCCCCTCCCCCTACTGGCAGGAAACAGTTCTTGCTTCAATTTTTTCCTCAACATGTGGTAAGATTGGATTTTAACTCGCCCAGAGAAAGGTCAGATTCTCTCCTGTTTTCACACTCATTCGGCATTTCGAATTTTTTGGCAACATCGCCCCGTTTTGGGTGAGATAGTCCTAGTGTTACTGCCTTGCAAAAGGTCAGGACTGAAATAGAGAGGGGACAGCAGTGACCTTTTTTAAATCTGGAGAGCATATTTCAATGGTCTGTTCTGAAGGAAGTTTTTAGAATCAGTTGAGGGGCATTATTCAGCTGTTCGATCTGAATTCCTCTGTCAATTCTGAGATCATTCTCTGTTCCTTCTCGGCATTGCAAGGGAATTTGACCAGCGTCGCATTGCTGTAGCTGACAGCAACTTGAGCCGGCCTGATTGTCCTGAATTGCAGCCATTTTAGTCGAGTAAAATGAGAACACTCTGCATTAAAGACGGCAGATGGATGATAAATCTTACATCTCCAGTACAGGCAGTCATAAAGGATGTAAATCATTGAATTTATTATGCAAGTACTTCAGCAATAAATAATGTGCAGATACGCACAAGTGATGCAAGCCTCAGTAGACCCATTTTGTTTGATAGCAACTTCATCAGTGAGAGGCCCGTTTGCTGCAGTTTTGTGCCGCCCTGCACCGAGTTATTGCTGCTTGGCTCAGCCCAGTCTGCAAGGCTGGCTCAGGACACAGGGGCGTACCCCAACTCAAGCATTCAGAGTTGTGGGCTCAGCTTATCTGCCTTACGCAATATATACAAATGGCGGCGGCACAGTGGCACAGTGATTAGCACTGCTGCCTCACAGCGCCAGAGACACGGGTTCAATTCCAGCCTCGGGTGACTGTAGAATCTGCACATTCTCCCCGTGTCTGCGTGGGTTTCCTCCAGATGCTCTGGTTTTCTCCCCACAGCCCAAAGATGTGCGGGTTAGGTTGATTGGCCATGCTAAATGGCCACTTAGTGTTAGGGGAATTAGCAGGATGAATACATGGGGATCGGGTCTTGGGGGGGGGGGGGGGGGGGGGGGGGGGGGGGATTGTTGTCGGTGCAGACTCGATGGGCTGAATGGCCTTGTTCTATGAAATTCCAACCGCGCTGTCTATCTACCAGGGCTAACTGTCCCCTTGTGACAGTCCTGGTGTCACCAGGGATTTCAGACTAATCTCCGTTACCAACTGTATAATCCCCAAGGTTTGAAAAATAAAATGCGTTTTCTTTCTCATTTTCATTGATGCCTTTGTCTATTAAATCTAAAACTATTAGCAATGGGGAAATAGGCTGATTAGCTGCCAGGGTAATTAGCAGTGGGAGATGTGATGTGAACATGTCCAATTTGTACCAGCAACCCTGAGTCAGTCAGGGAGCTGATGAAATCATCAGCAACCCTTCTGTCTCTTAGATTCATCGAATCCCTACAGTGCAGAAGGAGGCCATTCGCCCATCGAGTCTGCGCGGGCACAATCCCATCCAGGCCCCATTCCTGTAACCCCCCTGTGTTTACCCTACCAATCCCCCAACATTAAGGGGCAACCAAACATCAAGGGTTCTAGGACAGATCCCTGGGGGCACTCCACTGGTGACCAACCTCCATGCAGAATAAGACCCGTCTGCATCCACTCTCTGCCTTCTGCAGGCAAGGCAGTTCTGGATCCACGTCTCTGGAGTGTGGGAGGAAACTGGAGCACCCAGAGGAAATCACCCTCCCACACACACACACACACACACACACACACACACACCCCTCCACTTAGCATCCTCATTTCTCCTCACACCAGCTCCTCCTCCCACCAATCCCCTCAGCTGAAAACTTACTGAAACCTCCGGGACCGCGGTCTCAAGCTCGACCGGCTCTGAGTTACATCGCCCTTCACCGAGTGACAGAGTGATCTCGGACAGTCTGTCAGGCAAAAGCTGCTGCCCCAGAGGGTGGACATCAAGCCAGAGGCAGAATAGATGGTAACTCCTGCCAGACTAATTCCAGTAACTCACCCCATACGCCACTCTGTACCCATCAACCTGAGCGGTGAGTCTCAATGGGCTATTTGACTCTGGCAGCAGCACAGTTCAGCCTGATTTTGTCCTCATTGGGGGGTAGAGACAGTGGGATGAAAGTCACGGTTTCGGACACCCCAGTGTGTGTGGAGTGAACGGGTCTCAGCCGGGCCAGGTGTTGACATTCCCCACTGGTCTCCAAGCCCCACGATTCAGGGGAATAGGGTGGAGCTCGAGCAGGTTACTCTCTCTGACCAGAGAGTGAAATAGGGCAGCATCTACTTCGACAGAGAGGGGGCATCAATCTGCCAGCTTGGTGTAGGTAGGGTGAAGTCTGGCATTGTGGGCAGCTGCCAAATACTCTTCTTACAGAAACTGTACATTCCATGTTGTAGATGACGTGTACACAGCCAATAAGGGGGAGGAATCTTCTATCCACCTTTGTGCCAGTAATTTAGGTGTCAGTAAAAATGGCTGCAGTGTGAACTAGCTAACTGGGGCTGTTTCCCTGGTAACGGTGAGAGGTTTAACAAACTCTCCCTTCAGTTCACCTCTCCCGAAATGATCCCTCTCCGCCCCCCCCCCCCACTGGCTCGATAGGGGTAGAGGTGAGAATTCCAACACCTCCCCTTGTGGGGAGCCTTGGCAAACAATGTCAGGTAAATACAGAGGGTATCACCGTCGCGGCAAGTTATATCCTCAGATCACACACGTGTGTCAGCACTCGCACAGCAGGTTTACCTTGGAGTTAGCAGAATGTGGCTTTGAATCCCACTCTGAAATATAAAATTCAGACTGGCAGTCCAGTGCAGCACTGAGGGAGTGCAGCACTGCAAAGGTGCTGCCTGTGTGGTGTCAAACTCCCACAAGTTCCCTTTGCTTTACAGCCATAATTCCTGATTGGCATCCAGGTTTTTTTATTCATTCGTGGGATATGGGCGTCACTGGCTGGCCAGTATTTATTGTCCATCCCAAGTTGCCCTTGGAGGGCAGTTGAGGGCCACATTGCTGTGGTTCTGGAGTCACATGTAGGCCAGACCAGGTAAGGACAGCAGATTCCCCTCTCTAAAGGACATTAGTGAACCCGATGGGTTTTTCCAACAATCAACAATGGTTTCATGGTCATCAGTAGATTCTTAATTCCTGATTTTTTTTTAATTGAATTCAAATTCCACAATCTGCTATGGTGGGATTCGAACCCAGTGCTTAGAATATTAGCTGAGTTTCTGGATTAATAGCCTAGCGATAATATCACTAGGCCATCGCCTCCCACGTAAATTACGATCTACAAAACCTGGAGCAATCCCTGCACCTTCCTAACCTGCGTGGGTTCAGAAATGCAACATAAAAATCATAAAACCCGTTCAGTGCAGAAGGAGGCCATTCGGCCCTTTTAGCCTGCACCAACTCTGAGCATTTTATGTCTACCATTATGATCCAGCACATTTATCCCACTAGCCTACATATCCCAGGACACTAAGGAGCAATTTAGCATGGCCAATCCACCTCATCTGCACATCTTCGGAGTGTGGAAGGAAACTGGAGCATCCGGAGGAAACCCACGCAGACATGGGTGCAAACTCCACCCAGCAAGTGACCCGAGCTGGGAATCGAACCCTGGTCCTGGCGGTGAGGCAGCAGTGCTAACCACTGTGCCATCATGCCACAAGTTCTGTAATCGTAACAAGAAAGACATTTAAATCAATGAAAGTAACAAAGTACAATGTGCAGTGAGTATCAAAGTTACTGCTTTATTGCAGTTGTATACTAACATAGGACCCTGGGTAAAAGGGAAAGAAATCCTGTTACAAATTTGATTGCTCTGCTGGCTTTAATCAGACAAAGAGCTTATTAGCTAGCTTGCCTGGAAGTGCGTGGGGAGTCCTTTGTCACTGTCTCTTCACTGAGTGGTAAAGTGTAATCTTCCCCTGAAAGGTTTCACACTGTCAACAGCTTATCTCCATATCCCACAGCCCGTCACTCATTCACCCTCCTAATAACATCCTGCCTGCCTGAACAAAACCCCAACGACACTTACTCACACTCACAACTGGTTCAACTCACCAGCGATCCTGGCTAACACTGGAAAACAAGAGAGGTTGGAAAAATACATCCCCATAAAAATATACAAATGGGAATGAGATTAGGAAAGTGTTGATAGCAGTTTGCAGCAAGATGAGCAGTGCGATGTTAAATGTGATAGTTTATTGATGGTGGTAATTGTCAAGTCTACAATGGATTTAATGGGATTTCTCCTCCCACCCCAAGTCCCCGAGATGGGGTATCATTAACAGCTCTTTCTTATCCGGAATGGCGTTCTGGCTGAGAAGCAGGATGAAAGTTCAGTGAATGGTTTTGCTGGCAGCTCGTTCTGTACACTGAGAGTGAAAGGGTCACATTCCCAGTGGAGACTTTGTAAATGCTCGGCAACACGGCGCTTTGAAGCTCGCCGTAGATTCACTTTCGTGTCTCTGACTCTACCTGTTGACCAAGACCCCGCCATCCACAAAGTAGCCCTGACCCCGAAGCAAGAAAAGGCTGTCGTATAAAATGTTCTCTCCTCTTGCCTTCAATTTCTTCATATCTCATCATCTCTCTCTTGCTCTTTCTCCATCACTCAGTTTCTCACCATCTCTTTTACTCTATTAATAATCCTGAAGTCCATTCTTTGTTCTGTTACCTATTCAATGCAGCATAATTAAGGACCCCATGCATCCCAGACATTCTCTCTTCCACCTTCTTCCAGCGGGAAAAAGATACAAAAGTCTGAGATCACCTACCAACCGACTCAAGAACAGTTCCTTCCCTACTGCTGTTAGACGTTTGAATGCACTTACCTCTCATTAAGTTGATCTTTTTCTATACCGAAGCTATGATTGTAGCACTACGTTCCGCAGCCTCTTTTTTCCTTCTCTATGAAGGGTATGCTTTGTTGGTGTAGCAGGCAAAAAAACAATGTTTTTCACTGTATACTAACGCACGTGACAATGACAAATCGAATCAAATTAAAAGTATGTGGGTGTTGCTGATAGGGCCAGCATTTATTGTCCATCCCTAACTGCCCTTCCTGAACCACTGTGGACAAAGTGGTGTAGGTATACCCACCTTGCTGTTAGCAAGGGAGTTCAGGGATTTTTGCCCTTGCCCTTACCCTCAGTGCTTCTTGCAAGTGACATTCAAGATGGAGAAATGCTAATTCATCGGCTGAGGAAGGGTATTAATCAGCTGGGGGTGGGGGGGGGGGGGTTTCTTATCCTTGTTTGCTCTATACTCGATTTCATAGGGTCGAGAGTCAATGTTGAGGATCCCTGGGCCCCTCTCTCCGGACTGTGTAACCCAAGTGCTCTGGTGGATCTATCTGCTGGTGGGATAGATCATACGCAGGTGATTCAGTGAGTATAACTCTCCTTTGGCACAGGTACCATCGATGTTAAACGGAAGACTTTGGAAGGTTCACTGCGCAGGTCATACCTTTGACATTCTGGTGCCTGGGTCAATGTTGGGTGCTCCAGCCAATTTTGTTCTGATGTGGAGTTGCCAGCATTGGGCACAGTTGTTCCTTCACCAGGGGACTGCAGTCTGCACTCACCCGATGAAGGAGCAGTGCTTTGAAAGCTCGTTCTACCAAACAAGCCTATTGGACTTTAACCTGGTATTGTGAGGCTTGTTACTGTGCCAATTTTATTCTCATTCAACTTTGGGCAACGATTTTGTGTGGCTTGGTAGGCTATTTCAGAAGACAGTTCTTCAAACTCCTCTCTCTCACTCACATCCCCTAACTTTTAAATTATTTTCCCTCCCATTTTCTTCCTCCAGATTGCAGTGACATGAAAACTTCTACTTTGATTCCACCATTAATACTTCTTCAACAAAGGCTGGTGAGAATGTGGGAATACGCCAGAGAGGCGTTCCGGCATTCCTTCAGAAACTTCATACAACACTACAGCACAGAAACAGGCCCTTTGGCCCTTCTTGTCTGTGCTGAACCATTTTTCTGCCCAGTCCCACCGATCTGCACCATATCCCTCCACACTCCTCTCATCCATGTACCTCTCCAAGTTTTTCTTAAATGTTAAAAGTGAGCCTGCTTTTACCGCTTCATCTGGCAGTTCATTCCACATTCCCACCACTCTCTGTATGAAGAAGCCCCCCCAATATTCCTTTTAAACATTTTCCCCTTAACCCATGACCTTTTCTCCCCTAGCCTCAGTGGAAAAAGCCTGCTTGCATTCACTCTATCGATACCCATCATAATTTTATCCACCTCGATCAAATCTCCCCTCATTCTTCTAAGCTCCAGGTGAATAAAATCCTGACCTATTCAACCTGCAAAGCTGCAATTGTTAGACTTTTGTTAGGCCTTGATGTTAAAGGTTCCAGAACCTCGCGGGATAATATATCGACTAACTGAATAAACAAACAACCAATGCAACTGAATGACCTCTTCCTGTTTCTTGAACTCTTTACTTCTCACGGTATCCCTCTCTTCATTCGTTCTTATCGGAAATAGAGAGCTGTGATGAGGAGAAATTTCTTCACCCAGAGGATGGTGAATGTGTGGAATTCAGAATGTGCTTGAGGCCAAATCACGTGATTTTTGAGAACAAATTAGATCTCGCTCTTGAGGCTAAAGGGATGAAGGGATTTGGGGGAAGGGGAGAT
Source organism: Sphyrna mokarran (assembly GCA_024679065.1). Classification (NCBI taxonomy): domain Eukaryota; kingdom Metazoa; phylum Chordata; class Chondrichthyes; order Carcharhiniformes; family Carcharhinidae; genus Sphyrna; species Sphyrna mokarran. Next base: position 35,291,822 of record JAGIQG010000026.1, read on the forward strand.
CAGGATATTGAATTTGATCTTCAGCCATGATCATAATGAACAGCAGAGCAGGTTCAAAAGGCCGAATGGCCTCCTCCTGCTTCTAGTTTCTATATTTCTATGTGTGGGTTGGGGATATTTCAGCTGGAGGGGAGTCTGGGAGGAGAGTCGATATTAAAATCACAGTGAGATCATTCCAAGGAGAATTTAGGTAATGCTTTGTCACAAAACAGACAGAATCCTGTGTCCTCCTCCCTCTGTGGTGGTGGGGGCGGCATTTAATCAGCTCCCTTCCTACCTCCACCGAGTGAAAGTGAAATAAAGTCTATTTATTAGTTACAAGTAGGCTTACATTAACACTGCAATGAAGTAACTGTGAAAATCCCCTGGTCTGCCACCTGTTCAGCTACACTGGTGGGAAGGCCCGTGAATAAAGCTGCCACCCCATAATCAATGCCCATTTAATGCCCCGCTGGTATTAACCTAATAATAGGCGAGATTCTCAACAAGAAACTCTTATTTGTGGGCTCCTGGCTTGCTTCCTTATTCAAACACCTTCACAGGCTTATTAAGGGACACAATATCAGGAAAGTACAAGAGGGGAGAGGAGGAGGTGCCACTGAAAACCAACTCTTGCAGTTGGCACCCTTTCCCCACACCCCAGCCCCCTTCCTGCCATCGCTCACCTCTGCCTGGCTCCAATGGAAGGCTGTAGTACCTCCAGCAGCCACATCTCCCCAGTGGCACTGCTGGGAAGAGGAGAACTGCCAACTTCTGATTTGCTGGCAGCTCTTAGTGGGCGGGATTTCTGCCCACTGCCCCCGCCCCCGGGGGAGGGAGGGGTGGGGGGATTGGGGGGGAGGGGGGACGGGGGCTTAATCTTGAACAAAGGCCCACTGCTGGTCTATTTAGTGCCCAATTGGCACAAGGTTGGTGGGTCTTCTAAGAGAGAGGTGATCTCAGGGCCACTCCAGCCTATGAACGAGATCCTCGTTACCTCCTAAAGATCCCTCCAAAGCGAGGAGCTCTTTCCCAAGAAAGCACTCACCTCAAAAATTGATTGAATTTGTGTCCATTTGTGAGCAGGGACAGGGAGCAAAGGCGGGCATCTGGAGATAGGATACAGGTTAACCATGTTCTCAAGAAACCTGAAGCTCTCGATCACTCCACTTTATCATGTCTTAAAAAAGAGTATATGATGTAGACTTATTGATGGATTGTGAACAGATTCCAATTTTTGTTTCAAATAGAATACAATCCACGCTGCTATTTGATAACTCTGTACTGTTTAATGGTAGGTTGTGGTCTGACCTGGAAGATTCCCCATGATGTAGACGGTGCAACGCAGAAAAGGAACATCTTTCCCAAACGGATGTTTATGCTCGACATGAACAACCATCCACCTCTCTCTATCTAACCCTATCAGCATTACCTACTGTTACTGACTATTCCAGCACGGTGACACAGTGATTAGCACTGCTGCCTCACAGCATCAAGGACCTGGGTTCAATTCCAGCCTTGGATGACTGTGTGGAGCTTGCATATTCTCCCCATGTCTGGATGGGTTTCCTCCAGGTGGTCCACTTTCCTCCTACACTCCAAAGATGTGCAAGTTAGGTTGATTGACCGCACTAAGTTGCTTGTTAGTGTCAGGATGAACTAGCAGGGTAAATATTAGGGTTACAGGGCCTAGGTGGGACTGTTGTCGGTGCAGGTTCAATGGGCTGAATGGCCTCCTTCTGCACTGTTGGGATTCAAGGAATAGTTTTTTTTAAACAGGTTCACAGGATTAATAGCCACCTCCTGTCACTGCTGAGGTCAGCGAGAGAAACACCTCATCAACTCAGACAGTCTATGAGTACCACGCACCCTGGTTTTCAGATATGCTTTCAATATCCTATGTTACATTAAAAGGAAACATCTATTTCATTAAAGTTCCTCCCTGCAGGAGCTAAACTGTTCCATCACCTGTTAATTTTTAAAAGTTTAACGTTAAGCCCTTCTCGTCAACATTAAAAATGTCAGAAAATGCCAGTTGTATAAAGATTTCAGGAAACCCAAGCTGGCATTGATACACACTCACTATAAAACAGCAGCGCTCACACAGGACTGACCTAATTGACATTGAAAAGCACTATCACGGTGACACCTAGAGGCATAGCAGGTACTGCAGCTATCTACTCTCCAAGTGCACAGCCATGTACCAAAGAGAATTTATTATGGAAATGTTTTATAGTGCACCACAAAAGCAATGGCAATTTGGGACACTTAGGGTGAGATTTTTCGACTGTGCTCACCCCAACACCAGAAAATCACACCTGAAGTCAATGAACTTTGCATGTCCTACATTCCGCCTGCTACGATTCCTGTGAGACGGGAAGGTTCCATCCTTAGAATCCCTACGGTGTAGAAGGAGGCCGTTCAGCCCATCAAGTCTGCACTGACCCTGTCCAACAGAGCACCTTATCCAGACTTTATTCCTGCTATTTATCCTACTAATCTGCGTATCTTGGGACAGCAAGGGGAAATTTAGCATGGCAATCCACCTAACCCGCAAACTTTGGACTGTGGGAGGAAACCGGAGCACTCAGACGAAACCCACACAGACACAGGGAGAATGTGCCATCTCCACACAGACAGTGACCCAAGGCCGGAATTGAAGCTGGGTCCCTGGCACTGTGAAGCAGAGGTGTTAGTCATTGTGTCACTGTGTTGCCCATAACGGCAAAGTAAATTTGGTTGAATCAGTTGGTTGTCCTGATATGTCATCAGGAAGATAATGGAATCTATTGTTAAGGAAAGGGAGATCATACTCAGGGACCCATCCTCTGCAAACAAAAGGAATCAGTCCAAGCCTTGTGCTTTTTTTGAATTATCCAGAGAAGCTGGAGAACCTGTAACTCCCGGTTGCCTTCTCCATAGTAACAGTTCAGTCAATCAGAGTCGACTTATTAGCTAATCAGCACCTTTTACTCCTGAAGCACAAATTAGTGAGATTGTTTGAAATTTGGTATTCCTGTATTTGTCCTGATGTGGGCGAGGTGAAACATTTAGGCTTGTGTCTCTCTTTTCAGTGATTAAAATCCAGATAAATGGAAATAAAGAGATGGAGCAAGAAAAGAATGTGATAGACAAATCCAGAGATTCAAACAGTTTAAATTTGGAGCTGGCAAGAGGGACAAATAAGTCTCGTAGTTCATAATACAACCAGACAATAAATAATGCTTGCCTAGTTTTTCACCCTGGGAGTTGGGTTTTAGAGATGAGGTTCTCTATTTATAGAAGGAATTATTGGTGAGACACAGGAGTTGGCACTTTCTGTCCGCAACATAAAACTTGTGCATCCTTCTGAGTTTGAAAAGTTATCAATTATCAGCAGCAACGCTCGGCAAAATGCCTCTACCACGTGTGAAACATACAGACTTATCTACATACATTCAAATCCAGAGTTATTCATCACTGCCTGAAGCAAACCTGTCACAGCATACATTAGAATGTGGAAGTGCCTTTGCTTTCTGCAGGCAGCCCAGCATAAACTGGTTGGCTTGTTCTCCCAACTGATCAGTACCAACTTCATAAGTATAAGGATTCGGGGGGTGGGGGGGGGGGGTAACGTGATGGCTCAGTGGTTAGCACTGCTGCCTCACAACATCAGGGACCTGAGTCCAACCCCTAGCTTGGGTCACTGTCTGACTGGAGTTTGCACATTCTCCCCATATCTGCCTGGGTTTCCTCCAGGTGCTCCAGTTTCCTCCCACAGTCCAAAGATGTGTGGGTTAAGTGAATTGGCCATGCTAAATTGCCCCTTAGTGTCAGGGGAAGACTAGCTAGAGTAAATACATGTGGTTATGGGATGGGTGGGATTTTACTCAGTACAAGTTTGAAGGGCTGAATAGCCTCCCTTCTGCGCTGGAAAGATCCTATGTCTATGTGACAGTTGTCTACAGTTGCTTCCTGTCATGTTGCTAAGCAACTTGTTGAAGTTGTTTACCAATGTCATTTTTAACCTGGTCGCAATTAAGAAAGTTTGGGATTCTGGTTTGCGGCTTTTACAAGATATCTGATGGAAAACTATCTTTTTTTCCAAGTTACTCACAGACAACGTTCTCATTGTTCTGTACATCAGCCTTCCCCCTTCAAACCTCGGTCTCTATGTGTGATTAGAGGCTCTATATAAACATATCCAACATGAAAGCAAAATAATAAAAGAAGCCAGTGATAGAATTCCTTTAATCAGACGGATAAAAATTCTCTGATACGCACTCAGAACCTGATTGAGATTAGATTAGATATTCATGTGGATAAATATTGACAGTTGAGGAACATTCCTGCTCATCTCCTTCCAGTTCAGAAAGTGAATGTTCACTACTTTAACTGTCCCTAAATTCTGGAAGTTCCTCCCTGAACTCTCTAGCAGTCCCTCCTCCTTTACAACACTTGTAATCTGTCCTAATATTCCCTATGTGACTGGATGTTGAACTTAGTTTGATGATGGCCCTTCTCAATCAATAAACCCTTTAGTTTGTGATTTGCCACATCGAGCCAACTCCAGGAGGTGGACTCCGTATCTAGTTCAGATAGACCAGCCTCTGATCCAGAGATTCCGATGCCTGCGGTGGAGCCGCGACCACCTCTGGCTCCAGTGGCTGAGGCAGAGGGAGGATCGCTTTCAATATAAATTATTATTCCTATGGGCATTCACTTTAATAAAAAAAATCATAACATGGAACTACGGTCAAACATCTCTTAAAAATCCTTACACATACTACCCCGTCAACACTATTATTTCATCAAAGAACTCAATTGAGTCGGTCAGAGACAATTTGACTTTAACAATTCCGATCCCCATCGGTGGATTCTGTGTTGTTGGCTGCTGAAGATCCAGAGTTACAGTGTTCCACAAGGACCCTGAAGTTTCTGGATTGGTTGACGTGTGGAACTGTTTTCTCCCGGTAATATTGCTGTTTGCCTGCCTCTGTGTTAAGGGTTTCGCTTTTTGGTTTATCATAAGCAATTTGAGAAGTTGGAGGGGGCGGGGGGGGAAGAGGTGTGGTAGTGTGGCCCCTTTCAGAGGTGATCCATCACAGGCCATGTGACCAGGCTGTTACTAATACAGTATAAGTATGCAAAGCTCAGCCTATCAGGACCCAGGGCGCACTCATCCTCAGGACTGGAAGCAGAGTCAAGGCATTATAGGAAATAGACTATATCAAATTGTTGTTAAACCTTTCATTGTTCTTCTCAATCAATAAATCTTTTAGTTTGCTCTTTGCCATATCAAGTTGCCTCAAGTTACTACATTTTGCTTCTATGTAACTATGTCAAAGGCTCCATATCAATATAAATTGTTATTATTCCTATGGGCATTCACTTTAATAAAAAAAGATCATAACATGGAACTACGGTCAAACATCTCTTAAAAATCCTTATACATACTACCCCGTCAACACTATTATTTCATCAAAGAACTCAATTGAGTCGGTCAGAGACAATTTGTCTTTAACAATTCCATGCTGACCTTTATTTATTAACTATATTTTTCCAAGCACCAATATCATCTCAAAGATTTTCCCTAATGTGAGCATTAAGTTGGCAGGCTTGTAGTCCTCACACCTCTTCTGAACAGGGTCAAATAGTTACAGTTCTCCAGTCCCCTGGCATCACCACCGTATCTAAGGAGGTTTGGAGGATTGAGCTCAGAACCTCCACCAGTCCCTTAACTCTCTTAGCAACTTAAAATACAACATTTTCAGACTGTGAGACTTTTCCAGTTGGAGGATAATCAACATTTTAAATACTTTCTCTTTTTCCTCCCAGTGTGAGGTGATGCATCTTGGAAGGACTAACAAGGCAAGTGAATATACAATGAATGTGAGGATGTTAGGAAGTACAGGGGAACACAGGAATTTTGGGATGCATGTCCATAGATCCCTGAAGACATTTACCCAACCTCTGCCCATACCCGTAACCCTGCACATTTACCATGGCTAATGCATCTAACTTACACATCTTTGGACATAAGGTGGCAATTTATCATGGTCAATACACATCCCCTGCACACCTTTGGACTTTGGAAGGAAACTGGAAGACCTAGAGGAAACCCACATAGACATGGGGAGAATGTGCAAATCGCACACAGACAGTGACCCAAAGATGGAATCAAACCCAGGTCCCTGGTGCTGAGAGATACCACTGTGCCCATTATGCCAATATATGACCTGGTCATACAACTCCACTGATTAAATATGGGAAGAGATAGCAGACATCTGCACAAATTTACTCAGACACATACACATCATGTACTGGTGTGGTGCAGGAGGATTTGATGGGCTGATCTCAAACTTGCTGTGTTATTAGGCATTAGAGAGCTTTATTCTAGCTTAATGAGCTGACTCGGTACATTCCCTATTGAGAAGAAGATGAATACATGATTGACATTTAATTACCTGCTTGGAAACGTTTAACAAATTGTGCATGTCTTGTGGAGGGCAATCTTCAAGGTCCCAAAGAAATGGAATTAGACTGTGGATTCAAGCAAAATGATCACAGAGACATAGAATTATAGAACATTACAGCACAGTACAGACCCTTCGGCACTCAATGTTGCACCGCGCTATGTCCAATTCCAAGATCAAGCTATCCCATTCTGATGTGCTCCACATGCCTATCCAATAACCGCTTGAAAGTTCCTAAAGTGTCCAACTCCACAGCAGGCAGTGCATTCCATACCCCAACCACTCTCTGAGTAAAGAATCTACCTCAGACATCCCTCCTATATCTCCCAACATAAATCTTATAATTATACCCCCTAGTAACAGCTACATCCACCCAAGGAAATCGTCATAGAAACCCTACAGTACAGAAAGAGGCCCTTCAGTCCATTGAGTCTGCACCGACCACAGTCCCACCCAAACCCTATCCCCAATTCGTACATATTTTACCCACTTACCCTCTGTAACCTATGCATCTACGGTCAATATTAGAATGGCCAATCAACCTAATCCACACATCTTTGGACTGTGGGAGGAAACCGGAGCACCTGGAGGAAACCCACACAGACATAAGGAAAACGTGCAAACTCGTCACAGACGGTGACCTAAGCCGAGAATCGAACTCGGGTCCCTGGAGCTGTGAAGCAGCAATGCTAATCACTGTGCTACTGTGCCACCCCACTCTTTCGTGCTAACATCTCTGCACATTCACTCTATCAATCCCTTTCATCATCTTATAAACCTCTATTAAGTCGCCTCTCATCCTCCTCCGCTCCAAAGAGAAAAGCCCCAGCTCCCTCCACCTTTCCTCATAAGACCTACCCTCCAAACCAGGCAGCATCCTGGTAAATTTCCTCTGCACTCTCTCTAATGCTTCCACAACCTAAATAAGGTGCGATCTTCTGCTGCATTTCTTACATGACACAACAGCCAGAGTTTTCTGACATTGATCGCCCTGTGATTGCTGCCAGTGAGAATGGAGAACAGAGAACTTGGCGCTCAGCCCAATCTCCATTCACTGCTGCAGGACTGGAGAATCCCAGCCACCAGCGAGGTCAAAGAATTCCAATCAATGCCTCAATTTGGCAAGTGTTTCCTTGATCATGAAGAGCTTTAAGGGGGTTATAAAAACTGCTTTAATTGCAAACAAAGGAACTGTCTCATTTCCTTGCGGTTGTATGTGACATTAAAATCTGAGCATCTGAGATATTTTTGTAACGAATATATCAAACAGGAATAGGAGTAGACCATGTGGATACCCGCCCCCCCCCTCCAAACTCTAGCCTGATCTGTTGTCAGGGTGACCAACTCTGGGTGAAGGACATAAAGGACATTTTGCCAGGCTGGGAGAGGGTGGTGTGGAGTGGGGGTGGCGAGGTAGGAGTGCATCTGGGGATTGACCAGACTGCGGAAACAGTTGGTGGGTCAGTGGGGATGGAGGAGAGGTGTAAGGGGGGAGACAGAGATTGTGAGAATGGGGGTGGGAAAGGGGAGGTGTAGGGGGGGAGACAGAGACTGTGAGATTGGGGGTGGGAAAGGGAGAGAGGGGCAAGTGCTGACAACAGGAGAGTGAGGTAGGTGGGCTCACAGGGCTGTGAGAATGGGAGAGGTTTGGGGGTAATGAGGCTGGGGGAGTAGGGGTGGGGACTGGGAAGCGGGATTCCTGTCTACACTGTAGGAGCAGTATTGGGAGGGGGGGCAGTGAATACTGTGGAGATTGTGGGAGTGGGATTTTGGGAGTGCCGTTCACACGTGTTGGTGCGAGAATCTGAAATGCAGATCAAAAGTTCATCCTGAAATACAGAGCAATCCCCTGCCCGTCATTCAATCCAGATCATTCCTGACCTTCCGCCTCATATCCACTGCTTATTTCCCATATCCCTTGATTCTCGGATGGATCTAAAAACTATTTTCCCCAGCCTTCAATTACCCGGAACAATGGAGCATTCACAACTGTGGGATAGAGAATTCCACTCTGTGAGTAAAGAAATTTCTCCTTCTCCTTTACAACCACACGAAGTGAGATAAAAATGACTCTCTGATTAAATCCTGACAGTGGCAAAAGTTTTTTTGTGCATATTTAGTGAGGATATGTTTTACCAAGACTGCAGATGTTCCACTGTATATATCTTCAAATGATAAAATATTAGCCAATGTTGAGAAAACCATTCCTTCACAAAACGTATTTTCTTCTTAACAATTCAAGTATTACATTACAGTATTTGGACATTTGGATTTTTTTTATAAATAGGATATAAGTTCACTTTTGAACTGGGAGAGATAATGCCTTATCCAAGAAAGAACCTGACCAGTTTGAGGAGTAAGCATTGTTTGCTTGTTCGCATATTAACCTGCACTTTAATTGATAAGAAAAAACTGGTTTAAAGAAAAAGGGCAAATGATTTATTAGAAATCACTTGACAGAGAAGCTTGAAATTTTGTTTTGAACTCTGTTTTTGAGAAATTAAGGCAGGAAGGAAGAGCACACTAATTCATTCTCTCGCTGCTTTGTGTGTGGTTATCAATTTGCAGCCGGAGAATCCTCGTCCCAAGTATAAATTGTTTGCATTTTGAAACCTGCAAAGTGAATTGATTGAACTCTGTAGTCTCCTCCGTGCTGAAGCTCTGTTGGTCAGACACTTACTGGCACCAGCGGCTTGTCTTCACACGAGGGACCTCAAGATCAACAGCATCGAAACCCTGCAAACTTTATCCTTCATTTTATACAGCCTAACTTCCAAAGCCCATCTCTGCAGAGACCCCTTATTTGTTTCTCTCTGTGCGCGCGTGCTGGGGTATTTTTAAAAAGGGAAAGATCGTTACACCTGCAGAGTACAATCGTATATTAACCAGTTCTTGCATTTAAATTTTTGCAATAAATAAATCATTCTGAGTTTATTGAAAGAAGTCTAGTTAAAATCTCTTTTACTTAGGATCTTATAGCAAAGGTAAATAATTGGTCATTTTGGTCAGTGAATTAAATTTTTAAATGTAGAGTGTGACCTACGAGTAGTCATAAAATCCTCATGTCTGTGTGGATTTCCTCTGGTTTCCACTCACAGTCCAAAGATGTGTGGGTTAGGTTGATTGGCTATGCTAAATTATCCCTTGGTGTCCTGAGATGCATAGGTTAGAGGGGATTAGTGGGTAAAATATGTTGGGATATTGGGGTAGGGCCTGAGTGGGATTGTGATCAGTGCCTCACAGTGCCAGGGACCCAGGCTCAATTCCATCCTTGGGTCACTGTCTGTGTGGAGATGAAAGGGCAGCACAATGGTTAGCTCTACTACCTCATAGCGCCAGAGACCCAGGTTCAATTTTAAGGCATCTGCTGCAGATAAAGAATTGCCATGGCGCCTCTCTCTACAGTACAGGATTTATAGAACAAATTTATAGTTACCATCCTCCTTTTTGTTGTGACGTTTCTCATTAATTCGTTAACTAACCATACCGCCCTACCAGCAAACGTTCCCCTTATCTTCAACTTGTGTCTGCATGGGTTTCCTCCGGGTGCTCTGGTTTCCTCCCACACTCCAAAGATGTGCAGGTTAGGTAGATTGGCTATGCTAAGTTGCCCCTAATATTAGGTGGACTAGCTAAGGTAAATGCACGGGGTTATGGGAATATGACCTGAGTGGGATTGTCGTCAGCGCAGGCTCGTTGGGTCAAATGGCCTCCTCCTGAACTGTAGGGATTCTATGATTCAGAAGAGCATTGGGTTGATTGGCAAGTGTGAGAAGCACTATGGAAATGGAAGCTATTTCTTTATAAGTGGATGTTTTTCATGCCATGATTTTGAAATGCTAGGCATGTTTTCTGATCCTTTATTTTGTATTCAGTACCATAACGGCCATCAGACACACAAATCACCGTGTTCAGCACGGTTTTTCTCTGGGATTCTTTTCACTGCTAAAGGTCGGTTTTAAATGTCAGACATTTATCCTGGTTAAAAGAAAAACACCCGTTTAAGATTAATTGATTTTGCTACTTTTACTATGAAATAAGCAACTTCATGTAATTGTGTTTTGTGTTACCCTCAGTCCCCGTGTTTAGTTGTGAGTGAACACTTGCAAGAATTTATGAAAAAAGGGGTACTTGTGAACAAGGTAAATATTTGGAAATTGCTATTCAACCCTGATTAATTTTTCTTTATTGTTTGTTCTCTTGAAATATAAGAAATAGGAAGAAAAGGCCATTCAGCAAAAGCACACCTCAAATCCATCTTCCTGAACTATTTCCTTAATCCCCTTTGTTCCAAAAACCTGAAGTCTTCTGACGTGAATACACTCAATTGCTGAATATCTACAGCTTTCTGTTGTAGAGAATTCCGAACATACACAATATTTTAAATGAAGAAAAATCTACTTGTCTCAGTGCTGGTGGCCACCTCTAGTTCTTGATCTGCAGCCAAGAGAAATATTTTTCCAGCATCAAGCTCCTTTGTTTCATTAATATCACCTCTCATTCTTCTAAACTCTGGAAAATATAGGCCTGGCTTTGTTAAAATTCAGGTTTGGGATGTGAACATTGCTGGTAAAGTCAATATTTATTGTTCTTGCCTCACTGCAATTAAGGTGGTGGTGAATGTAAACAGTACCACACTGGAGGGAGTTGCAGGGTATTGACCAAGCAATAGCAAAGAAATAGGATACAGTTCCAAGTAAGGTTGTTGAAATGACTTGGAAGGAATGACTTTCAGGTGATGGTGTTCCTACACATATCCATTGACATTGTCTTTTCAGGTGGTAGAATTGTGGATTTGGTGTAGAAGGAGCCTTGAGTGTTGTTGCAGTGCATTGTATAGATTGCATACATTGTTGCCACTGTGTATTGGCAGAGGGAGTGAATGTTTAAGGTAATGGAGAAAGAATGACTACAACAATGATTTTAACAATAATGGCAATATTCTGGCTGAGAGGTATGCACGCTAGGATCTTTAGTCAACTTATAATTAAAACCAGATGCAGGTTATAAAGTTACTGAGTTAAGATCTGGTTTGACCATTGTGAGAAGTCTGACAACACCAGGTTTAAGTCCAACTGATTTATTTGATAGTAAACTCAAACTATCAATAAATCGGTTGGACTTAAACCTGGTGTTGTCAGACTTCTTACTGTGTTTACCCCAGTCTAACGCCAGCATCTCTACATCTTGACCACTGTGGTCAGAAACGTCCTGTGTTGACCAAATATGGTAATGTGTTTACTTTTGCTTCAACCCAATGGCATCAAATTTTATTGCCGTTATAAACCAAACATGGTGGTGTCACCTATAAGTAACTTAATTGGCTATTCGAGCTCTGAGATTGTTTTTTGATATACAACTGGATAAATGGCAGAATCTTCTGGAAGCAAGTGGTGAAATTTGTAGATAAAAGACACTTTGTTTGCCAAAGTGACTCTGTAGAGATTCATCATCATAAGAAGCATGCCCTGAAGGGGTTCTTCAGAGAGAAGATTAAGAAGGTAGATTCTATAATCAGAGATATTTCTAGCCAGGTTTTTCCAAAACTCAGTAGCTAAATAGTTAAAGTTGATCTTCAGTTAAATAGTTAAAGTTGACATTCAGTTAGTAAAGTAAAAGAGCTACTGTTTGAGTTGGTGTCTAAAGTATTTAATTCAATCAACAATCTTCTTTATTTAAGAGTCAACTCTGTTTTCGGTTTCCTCATTGAACTGGAATGTTTGGACGGTATTTAAATTAATGGCCGAGAAATAATGGGTGCCGATCAAGTGAACTTCGTCTTGGATAATGTTGAATTTCTTGAATCTGTCCATGTGGAATATATGCCATTACACATCTGGTTTGCACCTTGTAGTTGGCGGACAGGATTTGGGTGTCAGCACATGACCGCTTGCCATAGAACCTTTCACCAAATCTTGTAGCCATTACATTTACATAGCTGAGTCAGTAAGTTTCCAGTAAATGGTGACCTTCAGGATATTAATATGAGAAATTCAGAAGTGGCAATGTCATTGAACATCAAGGGAAGATGATCATTTCTTGATAATTTCATTATGTGAATATTACTTGCAATTCCTTTCATTATCAAATCTCAGTTCATGCTAATATATTACTCCCAATCCAATGAGCTTTAGTTTTGTGCAAACGTTTCTGGTGCGGCACATTATCAAATACTTTTTTGTATTTCATTTTTATATTCATATTAATTGAGGTACATTTTAAACCTACTTCTTGCAGCATTTGTATGTGCTTTTTAAAGGTTGATTCAACAGTTTTCTCCCTATACGTTAAAATAGAAGTTAAGAAACACTTGCAAGTGTGATGAGAGTGATTGCCCTTGACATCAAGGCAGGATTTGACCAAATGTGGCATCAAGGAGTCTGAGCAAAACTGGAGTCAATGGGAATTGGGGGAAAATCTTCCTGTACAAAGGAAGATGGCTGTGGTTTTTGAAGGTCAATATTCTTGATTCCAGGACATCACTGCTGGAGATACCAGGTCCAATCTTTTCAGCTGCTCCATTACCTCCTTCTTTCTATCATAAGTGCCAGAATTCTACTGCTCTGCCCACCACAGGAATTGGAGCAGATGAGGCGTGGACAATGGGAAGGTCCATTGACCTAGGGCAGGATTTTCCGGTCTCAGGTCAAGTGAGGCCATAAAATCCCACCCAAGGTCTTACTATCAGAAGTGAAGATGTTTCCTAATGATTGCACAACGTATAGAATTAGTCACAACTCTCCAGATACTGAGGCAGTTCCTGTCCAAATGCAGCAGGACCTGGATAATATTCAGGATTAGTCCGACAAGATGGAAATAACATTTCTGCCACATAAGTGCCAGGCAACGACCACCTCCAACAAGAGAGGATCTAACCATCACCCTTGATATTCAATGTCCTTATCATCGCTGAATTCCCCAGCATCAACAATGGAGGTTACCATTGACCACATGAACTGACTAGCTATATAAACACTATGATTATACAAATAGGTCAGACATTGGGAATCCTGTAGCAAATAACTCCTAACTCCATGAAGCCTGTCCACTATCCACAAAGCACAAGTCAAAAGTGAGGTGGAATACACTCCAATTGCGCGAATAAGTGCCATTCCAATAGCACTCAGAAGTTCAACACCAACCAGGACAAAGTAGCCTGATTGATTTTACTACAACACTGGGGTAACAATCATTCCAAATCAGTAAGCCTTCCAGCAACTAAGAGCTTTATTTTACAAGCATTTGCTGCAGATAAAGAACTACCATGATGCCTCTCTATGGTACAGGATTTATAGAACAAATTTATAGTCATCATCCTCCTTTTCATTGTGATGTTTCTCATTAATTTAACTAACCATAGTATCCTATCCGCAAACATTTGCCTTATCTTGCTGCCTGACCTTGGATGTGGCCTTCAGTTCTGCTCATCTCCTTCTTGTCCTGTTGACAATGAATGCCTGTGAAAGCTGTTGGGTTAACTTCCCCAGAACTATCCTTGGCCAAGAATCCCATCATGCCTACTGCATTGGCTACATTTCCCATCATACCTCTCACTATGTTTGTCTATTCTAAAGCTATTAATGCATATTTTAATATAGTAAAAATATCCCATTTTACTATCCACATCCAAACTGTGTATCATTGATGTACACTGTGTACCATCTAGAAGATATACTGCAGGAACTAATCAAAACCCCTTAGAGAGCACCTTCCAAACACACTATGTGTGCCACTAATATCTAGAAAGACAAGGGCCACAGACACATGGAAACATCACCAACTGGAAATTCCATTCCAAGATATGACTTGGGAACATATTGCCATTCCTTCACTGTCACTGCGTCAAAATGCTGCAACTTCTACCCCTAACGGTACTATGGGTGCATGACACCATATGCATTGCAGCGGTTGAAGACAATAGCTAACCACCCATTTCTCCAGGGCAATTAGGGATGGACAATAAATGCTTGGCCGGCCAGCAATACCCACATTCAATAAATGGATGAAAAAAGTTTTAACAATAGGATTTAATAATCCTTAAACATTGGTGCTCCCTAATGGTTTGAGATGATCTAACCAGTTGACTACCTCATGCTGCTAACAACAGCACTTCATTTATTCACACTAATTTGGATGTTAATTCGTTGAATTAACTTGCTTCATCATTGATGGTACGATCTCCAGCTGTCTTTCTCTATTCCCTTTAAACCAACTCATTTCAGTACTTAGTCATCAACAGGCTTTTATCTTCACAACAATGGTTTGCATTGGTTGTCAACTCTGGAAGTACAAAGGTCCAGGAGATTGTGACCCAATGACAGTTCACCATAGAGAAAATCACTGTACATCTGTCATATATCTAATGGTGTGGTAATGCCAGCATTGGACTGGGGTAAACACAGTAAGAAGTCCAAAGATGTGCAGGTTAGGTTGATTGGCTATGCTAAAATTGCCCCTTAGTGTCCTGGGATGGGTAGGTCAGAGGGATTAGCAGCTAAAACGTGTTGGGATGTGGGGGTAGGGCCTGGGTGGCATTATGGTCGGTGCAGACTCGATGGGCTGAAGGGCCTCTTTCTGCACTGTAGGGTTCTATGATTCCATAAGTCTCACAACACCAGGTTAAAGTCCAACAGGTTTATCTGTAGCATAAGCCACTAGCTTTTGAAAAGGAGCAGTGCCGGTCTTGTGAGACTTCTTACTGAACCCATCTAATGAACATGGCCTGAGAAGTTCAGATATTGATGTCTTAGCAACAAGTGCATGCTAATTATTAACACAGTCCAGGATCTTCAAGTTAGCGTACTTGGCCTGCCAAGAGGTGCTGAGGAAAGGTTTTAGACAGCAAAGATGAGAACTGTTCATACTTTTCTTCTGTTTAGTGTGTATTGTCCAGATCTCACCACCATAGAGGAGTGTATTGAGGTTATAACCTTGGGGTACTCACAGCTTGGTATTGTCAGTCAGGTTGCTGTTATTCCAAATTCTCTTACTCAGGACGGAACAGTTGCAGCTTTTGCAATGTTTGTGTTTATCTCAGTGTCAAGTGACTAGATTGCCGTGTCGCACCACACAGAAAAAAACTTTTAAATCAGAGGTGGTCTCCAGTGGGTTCCTGCGCAAGACCTGGCTGTAGAATGGCCACCCATGCACAATCACTGCCTTTTCCCATCCTTCAGGTCTTCTACACACATGCCAGAGGATGGCCATTCATGAGCAGTTGGTATTTTTGCACCTTCAGGCTGAGAACAGGTCCCGCACACACATGGAGCTCATATTCTTAGCTTTTTATTGAGAAGCCAGCCCTGCACCTGCACAGGCGGAAGATTAAGTACAAAAGTGAAACTGTGTAAAAAGGTTAGGTGACCTGGAAGAGGAGCATCATTCCAAAGAGACTACCTAAAAGAGCAGGAGATGGGCAGGGGACAGAAACCTACCCAGGAACAGACTTGTTAAGGAACAAGGAGAGGAATCCGAAAGAGGTTCTGTTCAGTAAAGTTAAACATGAGGAACAAACAAACAGACTCCAAGTTAACGAGGGAAAGTTGCAGGGAGAAGATCTAAAGCAAAATGGGCTTGAGGGAAGGTAGAAGGTCCAAGGAGGCAGCTATTTTCTGCTTATGTCTCCACTAAACGTTACCATTTCCGCCCTCCCCCCAAAAAGGATTATCTTGCTACTTTGGTTCTCTTGCTACACAATGATAATTACGCAACACTGCTTTACCCACCTATCTGTCTGATATTTAGGAAACTATAACAACTGCAGAAATCAGCTGTAAAGGAATGGGGCTTTATTGCATAAAATGAGGCAAAAATCACAAGCCTATGGTGAACATAACAGGTCTCAACTTGGGCGGTACATCAATGGACCCAATCAGGGGCCTGCTTTATAAAGGGATCAGGATTCGAGCTCCACATGTTTACATAATTACCAATTATCAGGGAGCTTGTATTGTACAAGACCTACAGAGAGGTCAATCAGTGATTACCCATACAAGTCCTGGGCATTATCAAGGATGCCATTATTCGTTATGGAATTCATTATTCCCAGTCCCCTGTGTTCCCAGATTATTCGGCATCAGTTTTGCTGGTTAAGAAATCTCCGCTCATATTCCCAGTCTGGTTTTTTTTGGCACTTTTGTTTATTTCATCAACATCCAAAAGATTGGCCTCACCTTTTGTAACCCCTCCATCTATTAAGAGTTAGCATACGGTAGCTATTCAACTGCATGTGCTCAAGCTTACATCTGGTGACAGAGAAACTCACAAGTGCCAACTGAAAGTGAGCTAAACACTTCACTCGAAAAATTCAGAGTCTTAAAAAGCCAGGTTAGAGACTGTGCTGGAACAGTTGATATGCAATGCCATTTCACTTTTATTTCATCAACCCAGAGCAAACCAATAGGAAAACATAAACACGAGACATTGAAACCTAACAAATCTAATTCCATTAAATCATACAGTTACAAATTTATAAAAATGTACATTATTTGCAAACAGTGAATGAAGCAAATCGGTTCCTCCCTTCCCTTGCTGCAACCCACAGTTGTCATAAATTCAAAATGCAAGCAACTGTTTTTAATCAAAAGCATTTTAGCTGTACAATACCAGAAAACATTCCATTTTAATGATTAAATTCTTCGACGTACTATAAATATTAAGGGAAAAAGTATCTGGGGGGGGGGGGGGGGGGGGGGGGGAAGAAAAAAACAGAATTGCCGTCATAGTCACGGACTAATCAATACTACTCAACAATATCACGGAGAGGAGATATTCCACTGTCCCTGGTACCAGTGAGAGAAAAAAAATCAAAAGTCTGCACAAAAACAGAAATACTGCAGATGTTGAAAATCAGAAGCAGAAAATGCTGGAAATACCCAACAGGTCTGGTAGCGTCAGTGGAGAAAAATAGATTCACGTTTCTGACCAATGATGACCCTTCATCAGAACATTACAGTTGTGTTCTGATGAGGAGTCATTAACCTAAAACAGCAAATCTTGTTTTTCTCCACGGATGCTGCCTGACCTGCCAAGTGTTTCCAGCGTTTTCCATTTCTGTCTCAAACGTTTGCTGCCAATTTTAGGAATTTGGGACTGAAAAAAAATGCACTTTCTGGATCACTGGCAACTGATGAAAATTTTTACTTATTTTCCACCTGTGAGACCTGTCAACCCAAAAGCACTCGAGCAGGGAAGTCTACGCTCAACCATTACCAATTACTGTGGGCCAGCTGTTCTGAGCTCCAGGCCAGTCAGGTAAATGTTCTAAAAGTCCCAGTGCACCAAGGGCTCTGTTGGTCCAATCTTGTCAACATTGTTGTGAAGATAACACATTGCCATATACGAACAGTACAGAGCACTCCCACAATATATATCTGATTTGTGGGAACAGTCCTTGGGTTTCACTTTGACTGCTGGTCTCTGAGCTCCTTACTCTATTGATGGTTCCCCAAAATTGATGCCAGTAAATTACCTCAAACTGGCCAGGACTGGAATAGTCCCAGAGTAGGTAAGACTAATTAAAAAACTTATTGCAATAAAGTCTGGCAGATCCTTGCTTTAGCAAACCAGTTCAGAGCACTGAACCACCTGCAGTGACTGGGGATAAAAGAACTGTCCTGGATTATTGCCCATTCACATCCTCAGCGAGAGAAGCTTCCTCTGCAACTCACAGCAAAGGTCTGATAGTGCAGTATAATTTTACACAGTACACAGGGGAACGCCAAGAGATACTTACACACTATGCATGCAACCATTAAACTCATATCAGAATAGGTTATGTCCCCATTAAATCTTCCTTTATCATGTGTTTTTAGGTTCAAGACATTCAATTCCCATTTCCTGATGCCAGTCCCCAAACTTCAACTTGCAATGACTTGTGCCCAAGTTGACAGCACTTTAAGCATTGGACTTCATAGAGCTTGCAATAGTGAACATCTATCTTAGCGTTATGCCAAAATAGCTGTACTGACAAAATATGCAGAAGGGCTGGTGATTAACACTAATATTAGACTGGACTCAAAGCAGTGCCACTGAGATGAGAAGGCACCTGAGGTCCCTTTTCCCTAATCTTTTGATCACAGAGACTTCAACGATCAGCTCTCATTAGTTTGCAAGATCAGTTTTTAATAAACATGAGGGTTATTAATTCAACTGACCTCAACACATCATAAGTCGCAGAGATATGTTTTGCAATTAAGGAAGGACATGGGTTAATAATATTGAGCTCTGAAAACACAAACCAAAGAACTTGGTTTATAGAGTTACGAACCTGAATCTTCCTCACTGGAGTCAAATGAGACACAGTTCAGGACATTCTGCCTTCAAGGTGAAAGTGATGTTTATCTGTGTCTGACAATATTATGCTGAAGCTGCAGAAGTTATTTGGTCGATTTTGGTTTACCATTTAGGTTTTTGTAAATGTCACGGACTATAATGCTGAAACAAGGTCGCCACATTCTATCGTGATTGTTTAAGGAAACATTTTGCAGTTTAGTCACTTAGAATTACAAAAATCAGCCTCCATTCACCATCTATCTATCTGGAAAACTACATATTTACGACTGTATTCCACACACAACTACTACACTTTTAAGCTAGACATCTTAGTCCTAATAAGCAAAAGGCTGCAAATAACTTCTGGAGAGTGAGTGTTTTTATGCCTTGACATTTTACAGAAATAATTTAAAGTATTTAATACAATGGCATGATACATTTTGTACATAATTATCTATATTTAATTGTTGATAATCACCTTCTCCATTTTAATTTCTATTCTTATTCAAACCCCATCTCCCATTGGGTTTAAACCATCTTAGGAACTACTTTGCCTCAATCCACCATATCTGCACGACAAGCACCACACTCCCCCCCCCCCCACACACACACAAATATTCCGAGGGGTCCCAATCCCTGAAAAACATAAAAATTAAAGACTTAATTCTGAGACCTGACAAGGTCTGAACACATGCTGCTATACGACTGAATGTAAAAAAACAAAATTTCTGAAAAGTCTCTTTTTCCTTTCATGGTTTTGTGTTTTTTGCTAATTAAGCCACAAAGATCCTGATTCTTGATAACACTTTCCTGATGGCACAGCTAAAGGTAAGAGCAAACTCACACAAGAGAACGAAGCAGGACAGTTCAACTTCAACCTGCTCCAACTCTCTTATGGAGGCTATAGAGTTGCACGTTCCAGCCATGAGGAGACACTGTTCACAATAAATGAATTAATTCCAATGTGCTTCAGTGCTTATGTAGATGAAAAAAAATCAAACTGGCAGAAAAAGGAACTCTACAAAGATAACATTGAAATATGTACAGATAAGCACATTGTTTTGCAATGAACAAAACATGTATTTATTGAGGTTACCAAATAAATCAATGGTTATAGAAAAAGTGGCTCAATAGAACTGAACGGAAAGTGAAGTATGTGCTTATTTTGGCTAATGATGAACAAGAAGACAAGAATTTAGTTTTGAGCTTAAAGGATATTAAGGAATAAACATTACTAACTAAAAAAATTAACATTAACAACCTGAGGGAATTATGTTGAACACATTGGTTTCCCTCTCCATAGATGATGGCCAATTATGCATTGTGGTCATTTTTTTTTAGAAAACATTTCCAATGATTTTCATTTTGCATCAATTGCAATCAACAGTGAATTGGGCCTTAAATAGAACAAACAAGTTTCTAAGTCTTGAGAACAAAGACGATATAAAATAGACTAACGTTGCCCACCAACACCCCCAACCCTTAACCCAACAGTAGAGACATTATCAAGAATAGTCTTGGGATCAACTGACTCTGCAGGACACGAAGCGTGATCAATTTCCAACTTCATCTGCCCTGCCCAACAACTTTTTTTTAAAGCCCCATCTTAAGTCAGGATTCACCACAAAAATTAACAAGAAATTAAAAGTTCTAAAACATTCCGGCGGGGAGGGGAAACTGCCTTTTGTGTGTTACCATTCAAAAACCGTGCACATTATAAATTCCAGTGAGCGAAAAGTTAACATTACAGCTGGCATACCAACATTGTTGGAACAGCCAGAATTATGTCCCAACTCCCAGGCTGGGATTCATTGCGTCAGATGATCAGCCACATCCGAGGTTTTGAGAAAAGGTATTTTCTATAGGTCTTCAGAG
Organism: Sphyrna mokarran; assembly: GCA_024679065.1. Lineage (NCBI taxonomy): Eukaryota > Metazoa > Chordata > Chondrichthyes > Carcharhiniformes > Carcharhinidae > Sphyrna > Sphyrna mokarran. The sequence continues at coordinate 35,312,404 of JAGIQG010000026.1, forward strand.
AAAAAAATTTGAACCATTTTGGGAATGCAGCCTTTATATTTATGTTCAAAAACATTTTCAAAATCCACCAAAGCCTCCCAACTACAAAAAAAACTGTACCTAAAGGCGACTGAAAAAAGTTGTCTTACTGCAGACAAATCAGAGAAGTGACATTGGTTTCCTTCATATTAATACGATCACACCTACAACAATTGCAAATATTGCTTTGGTTCAAATATGCAAGGGAGATACACACAAAAGCTAGAAAAACGCTGAACTTTGTTCTCTCTTTCTTCTTAAGCCAAAGATTTTAAAAAAAAATCTCACACACTAGTTTTTTTTTCTATGTACAAGAGATGTGATTGAAACTTCAAGGCAGATTCAGTAGTTCAATTCTAAATTTGTTTAGCACCTTCGCAGAAGATGGCTCACATGATTTACTGTAGAGTCTTTTCAACAACATTTTTGTTTAAATTGAATCCATTTACCAAGCACAAAAGCATTTCTATTTTTTCCCCATTGAAAAACCCAAAACAAACAAATCCCCCCTACCCCAAAAACACAGAAATGTACGTCCCTAATTACTATAGCCCTGCTGGTATGGTGACTGAAAGAGGTTTTCCATAAATGTATAATATTCAGGATTCTGGCTGTAATCTTCTTGAAACTTGGAGTTTGAGGGCCAAGTCTTCTTTGCCTCCTTAGTTTCCTCTCCTGAGACATAATCCTCGTGCTGGGAGCTCATCAGTGGTGACTGCAAAACAAACATGATAGTGACGGACAAAGCAGATCAAACATTGCACAGCAAAACCAAGACAGCGCTTTGACAATGGAAGGTTTAAGTTGCATCTCTCCCCAGTGATTTCTGACTGTTGAAATTCAAATCAGTTTAACAAATAACAATTTACACAAATCCATAACACAGGTGTTGAAGATCAAAATTAAAGTAAAACATGGTAAAGGGAAAAAGGATTAATTCCTTTAAAAAATTAATTTAATTGAATGTTATCAATACAGCCTCTTCTATTGCAGTTCCAGGTTAAAATACCACACAGAGAATCTGTCTGAGGCTGCAGAGAAAGGTTCCCATAAGTGTTGTATTTAGGTGAAACAATGATTGAAACAGTAGCAATTTCCCAGTTTAAAGGTGCTCAGATTCAGTTAATTTGCTTTGGGGCAAACAAGCGCATGTAGTTATAAATAAAACAGCTCCAGAAAAAGCCACAATCAGCCACCGAATATTCCAACATCAAAACAATCCATTCGGAGCACCACATCCATTTCATCACAAGTGACAAAGCCTTAATCAAGTCTCCTGAACTCTCCCTTTATCCTTCAACATTCTTTTCCAATGCAATGAGGGGCCACAAATGTGGGCTTCAGTAAAACATGGTGACTTTGTTAAGATGTTGCTTGTTCCAGAACCGAGATGGAAAAGAATGTGAATCTCTCACCAGAGGCCACATGATGATATACAAAGAGATGCAACCACATTAATTACATAACATCCTTCCCCCTTTACTTCTTTAGTTTCCAACAACTTCTCCCAATATTTCAACAATTGACCCAATTAAACATTATCATAATTTCCCATGTATATATTTATATACACAATTAATAAGACATCTCTCAGGTGGATGTTTATTTTGGATTGTACTCAACACTCTGGAATTTGGCTACCCGAGACCTTTGAAGTTTTCTCTTTTTTTGTTGATAATACTTTCATGTGAAATTTCATGTCAGTTTCCATTGTTGTTGAAGATTCTTTAGATATGGACTCTGAATTTGTCTCTGTGGTTAGTCTCTATTCAGATGTATCAGGACTTCACATTTCTGATGTAAGAATTTCCAGTGAAACTCAATGATTTCACTTCTTGAGGCTAGTATCTGATCAGTTTGATGTTCCCAAACTCTCTCATCATCCGCCTGTATGGTGTTAAGATGTTGGACCTGTTTTTTCCTATGATAACAGCAGGTACCCATTTTTCACTGGTAGATTAGCTTCTTGCTAGTGCTCATTCTTCCTGAGTAAATACTCTTTTTAGAATTTTGTTCTCTCCTGGCAATCAGCACTTTTTTGTTTCGGTCGACAATCTCTGAAGTATCGGATGGTGTTCAAAGGTCAAACTTAGTTCTTAGGTTCCTTTTTAAAAGTAGCATTGCTGGGGAATTCCATGCTATTGCATGTGCAGTGTTCCTGTATATGATCAAGAATTTATTTACTTGTCTTGAGATGGACAAGTAAGTCTTTTAAGTTTCTTTTATCTCTTTGTCAGCTCTTTCACATTCTTCTGCCCAGTGCCATGCCTGTTTAACAGATGGCAGTGTGCAATGGCTGTAATAGTGTTGTGAAGTTTGGAATGGATTTACCATAATGGTTTATCAATCCTAGAAACACAATCTCAACTGCGTCATATTTTGAGGATATGCTGCTTCTAAAATTGCTGTAATCTTTTTTGGTTCCTTATGCAAGCCATCTTTATCAATGATAACTCAGAGGTTATGAAGAGAATTTTCCCAAAAATTGACTAAGTGTTCATGTGGTGAGAAAACAGATGTGATTTGTGTCAGACACGCACACGCTAATCAGATCACAATTTTCCAACACATAAGTCAGTTTTGCACCTGTTCTGAGGGGGGCATAAACACACCAGTGAACCCAGCTTCACAGAGATCTGACCTCCCAATCTGGAACTGAAATTGAGGACTCCCTCCCTCGTCCATGGCCCTCCCACCATTCATGCACCTTCCCACTTCATGCCTCCCTTCAAGCACCTTCCTTCCTTCAAGACCTCCCCACCAAGCTCCAGTCCCGTTATGCTGCCCTGTCATGGCCCAGTCCCCTTGGTACTGCCCCAGCACCCTGGCAGTGCCAGGTGCCAGTTGGCACTGGCAGATAGGGCAATGCGCATCTCTGTCTTCAGCCATCTCCAAAGGTCTCCGGGCCCAAGACATTTGTGGAGACCAGCAGTGATCCTTCCCAGGCTCCCTTGGAGCCCACTAAAGTTCACTAAATATGTTTTCAATCAGCAGCAGTATTAATCAGCACACAATACCGAGTTAATTGTCATCTTGAAACCTCCACATATTTTACTCAGTCCATCAGGTTTTAGCACAGGCACGATTAGAGTAGCCTAATCACTTGTAACGAATTCAGCGACTCCCGTTTGGACTAGTCTTTCTAGCTCTTCTTCAGCATTTGGTCTGATAGCATTTGGCATTGTTCTGGCTTTTAGACATTTTGATGTACCAAATGGTTTAAGAGATGGATTTCAACTCGTCATTAAACCCACTGAGTTTTCAAATACATTTTTGTATTTTTCCAGAAGTTGCTGAAGTTTGCTAGTGACCAATTGATTTATAGCTCCCCAGTTGAGTTTGATTTTTCCCACCCACTTTCTACCGTAATGAAGCACACAATGGATAGGCAACCTCCCTGTTAGTCCATTCACTTCTACTCTTACCTTAATGTATCCTTTCAGTGGTACAACCTTCTCTGTGCATGTCTGTAGAATAACGTTTGATGGTTTCAGTGATAATAATTTAACTTCTCCTTATAGACTGTCTCAGACATAAATAATACTGCAGCCCAGTTTCACTTCCATTTTGACTAGTTTACCAACAAATTTTGGAAATATCCATAAACCTTGTGAATTGCCACGTATCGACAAAATTCCTAGCATTAACATTTGAACTTTTGACATACTATCTTCATGGTGTCTTCATCTTTACCTGTCATTTTATACATTCTTCCTGCAGACTAGGATGTTTTCTTTCTCATACACATTTTTGTAAGTTGGGGTATCCAACTTGTGCACATCTGTGACATTTCTGTTGTTTAGCTAAGGAACGGCCCAATCTCTAAGTCATCCAGTACTTAATTTGTTTGAAATTAACACTGGAATCTTTCTTTGTGTGAGTTCACAAATTCACAATCTTCACAATCTTCATCAAATACATCCATGGGGCTACCTTTACCTGCCATTTACGGTTATCAGCTCCCAGGTTTTCTATTTCCTTCAGGTTTCCCCCTCTTCCTCGCACAATGCGAATGATCACCTTATCTAACTGCCACAATTTCTTTTTTTGTCAGAACTTTCCCGTAGTAACTTTGCTTTCACATCTCATGGACGTTCCTGTCAGTCTCCGTTCCCACAGCCCACTCCACGTCGTGCATACGCACGGCCTCCACAGTTTAACAGCCTACCCACATTACTGAACAGTAAATAACTTTAACTTTTGTTTCTTGCTTACTCACTTTTTTTTCTCTAAACCTTTTGAGGTGCATTGGAAGTTTCTCTTCCTTGCCTTGGATCAATTTTTCAATCCAAAGTTCCGGTTTTCGTTTTCCTTTCAATCAAGTTGGAAAAAAATAGTTTTCTCTGACTCTCACTACCAATTTCTTCTTTGTTACATATCGAATGGTACTTACCATAAAGAGAAAAGTAATGAGGTGCCACACTTGCCGGTTTCAATTTTATTAAGATGCTGCTTGTTCTAGGTCCAAGGTGGAATAGCCACAAAAGCCCACACTCTCTATCACTACAAGTCATGTGACGTTATACACAAAAGCGAGACAATCACTTTAACTACATAATAAGATCTCTCTGCAGTTGTCACTCATTTTCTTTGAAACCCTCATTTGCTGAAATATTTATAATTACTCTTCTCTTCCAGGAGAGACACATTTGGATGAGATTGCCAAAATACCTAACGTTTCTGAGAAACTATTTGTAACGGTGCACATCTCCCTTGAAACCCATAAGAATACATCTCAATCTGATAAACTGCCTCTTTAAAACCAGAGGAACTTATCTCCATCTCAGAACCTTCCTCTTTGAACCCTGATATGCTGAACACGGTTTGTTTGAAAACTCAGCAAACATTTTGACAAATTGTACTCTCTGCTGCACAGTTTAGTGCCTCTGTCTGATGCTCTGCTCATAAAAGAGGTTTAATAATTGAGCAGCCTCATCCATCTTATCTGTTGTACACTGGCAGACTTATGTTTCTCCAATCCAATAATGTGAGCTAAAAATTATCAAGTTGCCTGCTGTGGTTATTTCCTTTCAGAAAATCCAACCTTAAGGCCAGTTAGACACCACGCTTGTAAACTCAGATTTATTCTGATATACAGTTGTTTGAAGCAAATGTATTATCAGCAAAAATTATATTTTTCTGAAGGTCAAATTTCATATCAGACTGATTTAGGTTCACCCACATTCAGTAAGAGACTAATTAGATACCTTCCCCATGTTTCATTTTAACATTCACGCCAAGTAGCTTGGGGTTAAACCCAACCGCAACAGATCAAGATTTATCACAAAGAGTGACAGCAGATAGGCCACTGAAGCGTGTGGAGTGCATGATGAGATACGTAGAATAGATCAACCTAAAACTAGAGTGAGTGAGATTAGACAGTTCAGATAGTAGAATTATCAAACCCCAATGAGAGAGGCAGACCAAGTTCCAGTTCTTGTAGTGTGTGAAGAAATTGGACCAATTTCTCACTGAATCTGATGTTGAATATTTATCATTATACGTAGGCTTGAGTCAGTATTTAAGACATTGTGTTGTTATTATTTCAAGTTCTTTCTGTCTTATGATGGCTTCTTCAAAGTTCTATAGTAAACAAAGTGGGAAAATTCCCTCTGGTCATTGTTTATAGTAACATGCCATTTTACTGCAGAATGGCTTACATCTAGTGTAATTATAAGTGAAGAGGAAATGTCCTCTCTATTTGTGTAGAAGTTGAGAAAAGCATTAGTCCTCTACATTTTGAGCAGCAAGTCCTCAATTATAAATATTTAAGATGTGATATTGGTTTGATAAAAATGTGTAGCACAGCATGAACAGTAAGGATGTACCTTGTATGTCACATTCATCTTCAGAAGCAATGTCACGTATAATAAATTTAAAGAACTGCTAAAAGCAACAGAAGCCCCCTATCTCAGGATACCTTACATACAGACACTTGCTTTGCCATTTTCCAAAGAAAGTAGGAATCATCAGCTTCTTAGATGTTAGACTGCCAATGATAAAATATCACACCCTGCCACCTTCCCCATTTATAAGTAGAACTGTGAAGTGATTTCAGTACCATGTGGAAGCACTGAGGGTGGTAATTTTTTTTTGTTAGTTAGTGGCTTGATGGTGACAGTTAATTACTATTCCAGTCCTTCCCCTTTCTCTCCGTGAAGGTGTGGACTTTCGGCTACATAAAATTCCGTAGATGCTGACTATCCTCTAATCAAACCAGTCATTTTCTTATCAGCTTGGATAGAGAGTAACAGCAGCCTATTTCACCCAAGAGGGCATTAGAATCACAACACTTGCCAGGACAGAACACTGAGTAGTAGAATTTTCAATGTGCCTCTCCCTAGCCATAGTATTTGCAAAGCCACTGCTGCAGTCCCTGATAACCTAACTCAGCAAACAGTAATCAAACTGCAATCTCTGGCGTCTACAGCTTCACTCCACATCAGCATTGTGCAGTAGGCCATAGAGGGAGCTAAATTCTGATTTTTATAAAGGGCTATATTTCCCAGTCAGACCCAGCTTTGACAAGTGTCAGTGCTCTTGCCTCTGAATTAGAAGGTGGTGAGTTCAAATTCAACACTGGAGACTGATGCCCAGAGGTTACGCTGACACTTTTCTACATTGCTGAAGGGAGGGGGGTGGGGGGGGGGTGGATACCAGGAATATAACACAGTCGAATGTAGACATAAAAGATCCTATGACAATGTGTGAAGAGGAGCTTCTGGATAATTTTATCCTTTAACCAACATCAATGAAAAACACAACCTAATCATTGTCATACTGCTGTTTGTGAGCTCTTGCTGTGCACAGCTTGGTTGCTGCATTTCCTACAAATGCAATTATACTTCAAAAAGTACTCGAATGATTGTAAAATGTTTTGTGATGGCTGGATGTTGTGAAAGGTGCTGTTACCAGCTATTCTTTCCTTTAATATGTGATGTTGAAATTCAGCTCTAGGGTGGTTATCATTGTGGTGTGCCCTTATTATTGAGATGTCTGGTGTGGTAGGAAGCAAATCAAATCCTCAGTGTCCCAGAGGACCCAATAGCTGCAGCTATGTGCATCAGACCCCTGTCTGGGAAAGGAACTTGAATTCCAGCTCCAATTGTGAGCGAATTAGCACATTAAATGGGCAAGTTCTGGTGCCAGTATCAGATGGATCACCACGATAGCTCTTCCATTATCAGTATGGACAGCGTGATGGCACAGTGGGTTAGCACAGGTGCCTCTCAGCTATAGGAATACAGGATTGATTCCTGGCTTGGGTCAATGTCTGTGTGCAGTTTGCACGTTCTCCCCATATCTGCGTGGGTTTCCTCCAGGTGCCTGCCACAGTTCAAAGAGATGCCATTCAGACTTGGCACATCCTTGAAGTATTAAATTGCCCCTCAGAGTCTCATTAACCATGGGAAATGTGTGCATTATGAAGACAGGGTAAAGGAAAAAACCTTGTTAAGATGTTCTGTCAGAGAGTCAACGTGGACTCACTGCACTGTCAGGATTCCATGATTCAACATTACAAAATACAGAGCAATGTGAGAGACCATTATAGTTTGGAGCTGGATATTATAATTTCCAGGTGATTTATAACTGTTAGCCTAGGATTTAATAATGGAACATGTATCAGATCAACTGAATGATTATTAACCATTAGTTTCTATACGATGGGCAATGTATGCCGTGAACTCACCAGCCTAGCTTTCACACGCTTGGGGAGCTCCTCATCCAGTGTAAAAATTTCTTCTCTTTTCAAGGTCAGCTGTGAACCTCCCTCAAACTCCACCTAAATCATAAACAAATCAAGAGAATGAGCACTGAAAGCACTCACGTGATTTCCAATCCCTCCTTGGCCAATCCAACCTCCATCATCTCCTCCAGCTCTGCAACTCCAAACTTAGCATATCCTTCATTTTCACTGTTCCACCACTGATACAGTAAGAATTTTCACAACCATGTGTGGCTAGATTTAGGGAGGGAACTCCAGAGCTCATAGCCTAAAACTCCCAATTCTAAGTTTGTCCTAATTCACCAGGCTATGGTCACCTGTCTAGATAAGTCTTCATGTGGCACAGTGGAAATTTTTGTTTTTAAAATTGCTCCCATGAAGTCTCTCAGGATGGTTTTCTATATTAAAGGTGCTACATAAATGCACATTGCCATTATTGATAGGGATTCTACCATGCGACACTAGGTGGCAGTAGATCACTGGGCAAGTGTTCCACCTCGAGGTATTTCTAAACATGCTGAAGAAAACTAGTGGCAAACAATGGAACTGCTAAAAGTTTCTGCTGGAAAGATGATTTTCAAAAACAGTTTCTGTCGGGCGGCCGTGCAGAGAGATAGAGGGATCCTTCACTATTATGTTATTGCTAGTTTCATTCCTTTTCCAGGCTTTTAACACCATGTACCATTCTTGAGAACTAAATATTCAGATTGCTCATTAAGGCAAACGCAAAACACTGCAGATGCTGGAATGCGACACAAATACTAGAAAATCTCAGCAAATCTGACAGCATCTGTGGAGAGAGAACAGAGCTCTAAGTCATTGAAACTTTAGCTATGTTCTCTCCCTAAGAGATGCCATCAAACCTTATTTTCTGATTTTGTACTCAGGCTATTTACAATTCCCCAAACTTTCTCAAGCACAATTAGTTTCTATATGATGGGCATTAAACGCTAGCGACACCCACATCCTCTTAACGAATAAAAAGTAACCATGGGTCTATGTGACACTGGATAGGCAAATCGTGTACCAAATCAGTGCTTCCTCCTCCTGATAAAGAAGCCTTCCTGCCAACCCCATCTACAATACCTCACCTTATCAACATCTCTCGCTCTCAACATCCTTGACTTGTTCATACAAACATCTAAATTTCTTTGCATTTGCTTCCTCCTCAATTGGAAGGAAACATAAATTGCATCACTATCTAGTCACTCATGTAATTAGATGTTCTAACTTCCCAATCATTAACCGCTGCATTATCTATCCTCTTCTTAATGGTACCTTCCATATAGCGATTGTCACATCCTTGCACCAGAAAGCTCTTTACTTAGCAAAATCTATCAATCTCATTTTTGAAATTTTCTGCTCACTCCCCAAACTTGACAAGTTTTTGGGATGTGGAAGGACAAGAGATCCAGACTTTCACTTTGTGTGTGATGAAGCCACTTGGCATCACCACTAAATAGTTTTAAGTTTGGGTCTGGACTCTTTGACTGACTTAGGATGGCTGCCACAAGTCACCTGACATCTGGTATTACAAGTTGTTCAGTTTTCTGGAAGATTCCAATGTGGAATACAATTAAGACATGTCCTCCTATAGAATTTCAAAAAATAGATATCAAAAATGACTTCAAAAAATATACTGAAACTACACTGGGCCTCAAATTTGCATTTTTATAAAACTCTCTCTCAAGTGGAGCCAGAAAGTTTATCAGGACAATCGCCATATGGAGGGTACCATTAAGATGAGGATGGATAATTCAGCGGTTAATGATTGGGAAGTTACAACATCAAAATACATGACACATGAAATTAGAACATAACAGCACATTACAAGCCCTTTGGCTCTCAATGTTGTGCTGAGCTATGTCCAATCCGAAGATCAAGCTATCCTCTCCCTATAAATCTGGAGTGCTCCATGTGATTGCAGCTACCATCTTTCCAGACATGAGCTAAATAAATAACTTCAGAAACCATAATATGGAGAGAACTCAGGTGACTATAATAGTTATTAATACTCTCTATTTGCCTTTTCTCCCATGGTCAAGACCCCATTGCTATGGCAGCTTGAAACCCAACACAGAGATAAAGGATTCCAACAAAAGGAATCTTCAGTGCTAAAATCATCAAGATTTAGAAGATGTGTGAAGTTTAAAAAAGAAACTTTCCCCAGAAATCGTAGTTTACTTGGACTTAAACTCTGTGGAATTTTCAAAATCCCCATGAAAAATTGCTGTCTCAGCCATGGTACCAGTGAAGGACTCAAATAGTGAATTTAGCCTGAATTTTTAATTTGCCCAAAAAGTACTTTCCACTGTACAGTTTGTAATTTTGCATTGTTATGTGCCTGCGTTGTGACATTCGGACATAGGCTTTACCTTTTTAAGTATCTTTATGAGTTTTTCTGGGTGATTTCATAGCTCAGTAAAAAAATGCAAGAATACTTGCCAGACTGGTTCCTTTGCAATTAGCACAAATTGTTAAGCACAGATAATAAGTAAATACCTTCCTGCTAAATTTACAAAAAACCCTGTTATGCTGACTTGGGAGTGGGATGATAGGGGAGTCATTTTTACCCTGGCTCGTGTGCTCATAACAATATTTATAAAAAAGACTTCATTATTGTCATTAATGTCTCTCATAGGCTTTTTGTCATATCCTTTTTTGTGGCTCTTATCACTTCATGTATATCTCATTGTTGCTCTCTATATCCACAGGATTTCTAGCTTTGTTTTGTTTTTAATAAGCCCTTTCTCTTAGTTTTATACTTGATCCTACTTGTTCACCAGGATTGTTCAATTACACAAGTACAGTTCTTGCCCTTTAGGGGTATTAACAGATTTAGAAAGAAACACACTCCACTGCTGATCCACGGTTTTATCAATTAATAGCTCTGCCCAATTTATCGTGGCCAATTTCTGCCTCATCCCTCCAAAGTCAGCCTCCCCTAAATTAAAAATCTTGCTTCTTGTTTCACGAACTTATCTTTTTTGGTTCATTTATGATATTTGTTATTTGAACAAAGAAGGATAATGCAAACACGTGGCACTGATCTGCATGGCTGTTTCAGGGAGGGAAATGTGACTAAGTCTTACCTGATAACTGTATCTGACCTGGGAACCAATAAACTTTGCGCTATACACCAAATTGTCAGTCCATCGTACCTGGATGACCTCGCCCTCAGTGGGTGAACCATGCCGCACACAGTCCCTGCTCTGTACAGAAAACAAACAAACATCAGGGACAGTACAATCATGATAAAGCATGCTACACATGAATAGCTGAGAGATTCAACTGAAAACAACTAACAACAACTTGAGCTCCCTTTGAATCAAGTAATAAAGTCCTTCGTTTGACTAAAGACAGTAATAAGTAGCTGACTATAATCATTAAACACAATGTACAATTTCCATTCAGAAATCAGGCATTGCTGCTCTAAGTGTTAGGAGCTGTATCTGAACAGCTGAAGGGGAGGGAGCTTTATCCGAAAATGAGAAAACTGGTTACTATTTTGTCTCTTTAATGGTTGAGCTGATAAATTATTTTATCGACCGTTTGAATGGAGAAATACCCTAAAAGCAGGAGAGGGGGGAGATGCAAATTTGGGACAACAAATTGACAGCATCACAAGAAGCAGCTTGCACAACAGAAGGGTCTCACTTGCATGTTCTTTCTAATCACATTTTGGTAAGAACATATTGAATATGCTTAATCGCAATCATGGCGAGGATTCATTCTGTAAGCAATCACAGATACAAATCTGTGCTCTGTTACTCTCTTTAACCTCAGCATTGGTGCACCTGATGACACTATTAACACAATGTGCTCCCTGCCATTACAGTGTCTGGGCTCACAATGATTTCCAATATATGACCTGAATGCAACCATTTTGTTATTTGCTAAGAAATCTGCTAATCATACTTTTCTATGGATATCATGTTATTTTCAGTGTATTATCTAATTGAGTAGCCTAATTAGGATCAAAGGGGATAGGATCTCTCCTACAGAACAACTTTCTTAACCAAAGAACAATTTTAAAGACTTTTACATTAATCAGTAAAAACATTCTGAACAATTCAGTGAGTCAGCAGAAAAGGCATTTGCCTGTCTACTTACAACAATATTTTCTGGGTATACATTGTCACTGTATGATCCATCTTCAAAATTGATCTCATAAAAGGTCTGTGCTGCAGTCCCAATCACTTTGCACTTGTAGTAAAGTCCATTTCGATTTTTTGCAATGACCGTCTGGCCTATTGACACGAGCCGAAGATCTTGGTTTTGCTAAAGTTCATGGTGGGAGTGGGGTAATATTAGAAAAAACAGGGAGACAAGTCAGTATATTAAAAAATGTCAAACATATGTGCGATACTGGTACTTTTTTAACCTCTTAATTGGTACAAAAGTACAAATTGTTTCACAAGTGCAGAAGAGTTCAATTCAAATTCAAGCTCTTCCAAAAGTGTTCTATTCTTATGAAGTGTTCCTAATTTCCCTCCTTCTGCTTTCTCTCCCAATGATTGTCTCCCATCCTGAATGCTGCATTTCTGGAGATCCTTCCCCCGCATCAATTATTCTTTAATCCAGGAGTATTCAAACTTGTTCAAACGTACAAACCCTGGAGCTTCAGGGGTCATATCTAAAAATGAAATCCATGCGCCATTAATGCTCTCTTCATTATAACCAATGCTAGTTAAAATGATGTCTTGCCAAACTTCCAGGCCCACACACTTCAAACAGGACAAACCAAGAACCAGATAGCAGGGTAAATCAACCACAAATGGGTCACTGGTTCCATTTTGTCATTTCCAATTATATTCCATTACTACTCCTGTGGTAACAGATTTACAACCTACCTGAAGACTTCACTCCTAACCTATATGTTTTTTCCCTCCATTTTCAGAGAGTATTTATATTCAATGCATGTATTCAGATAAGGAATTGTTTACATAACTGGTAAACAATTCTCTGATTGCACGATTGATGGGATGACTCAGGCTGCAGAGCAGGATTGTTTGATCAAACAGGTTAGAGAAGGAGAAGTATGTGATATCACCACTCATTCATTTATGATGCTGGCTTGAATCCCACTTTACCTGTGCAATCACAAACTGAAATTCTCTGAACTGCTGGGAATATCTTACAGAAACCACAACTTAATGGTATATATTATCCATTCTTCATGCCTATATAACTGAAATCACATCTTCAAGACATGTATCATTCATTTCCAACCTCTGCACAGAAGCAAATTCAGCCCATGATCACATTGGCCATTCTTTATAATAAAAAAACTCTCCCTTTCTCTCAATAAAGCTTATTTATACTGTACTCTTCATAATTCTCTTCATAAAGGTAAAGTATGTATATTATAGTCACAGAGCACTTTTTCTATTTCACTCACATCTTTATCACGATTTGTGAATTGTGTGCCAGGCACCCCCTGTATCAATATATCAAGGTTATTATAATGACTGCAGTGCACATTGTGCCAAATAGTATCTTTCCTAGATCTGAATTCTTCATGGAGAACTAAGGAGCACAACAGTGACACCAGACCCACTCATCACATAGATCTGATTTGCAAAATCCTCATGTCACCAGTTTCCTTCTTTTCAGGAAGAAACATGCAAATGGTTCACACTCAGGATGTAAGTTCCTTGTTAAACAGATGCTTTCAAACATGGTAGATGGCTGCTGAGAAGAAACAAGGCATCTGCATTAACCGTTACTCAAGGGAGTACAGATCTTCTGGATCAGACATGGAAATAATGCTTTGAACATTGCAATAACACATTTCAATCACAATACAAATGGATATCAGATTACAAAGGGAATAACTGAAGAACGCTGCAATGAAGTGACCAAAGAATGGAAGATAGATAACACAGAATCAAAGAATAACCCAGCAACTGAATCACATGATATGGCTTGCCAAATCTGTGATAACATTTTTCTGAGAGTCACAGGCTCCAATTTTCTGCTCCCAGTGGTTTTGGCAGCAGAGACAAGAAACAGTGCAAGAAAGCCTTAGTCAAGTTTCACATCAACGCAAAATGAGGAAGTAATCGTCAGTGAAGGGCCATGTTTCCCGTCGTTCAACATCAGGAACCTCTTTGTAATAAATTAGCATGTAGTTTCAATTTGATTCATCATTGTCATTTATTAGCATACAGTGAAAAGTATTTTTTATGCACTATGCAAACCCTATCATTCAGAGAAGGAAAGGAGAGTGCAGAATGTAATATAACATTGTAGTATATAGTCACAGCTAGGATGCAGAGAGAGATCAACTTAATGCAAGGTAGGTCCAGTCAAAAGTTTGATGGCAGCAGAGAAGAAGCTGTTCGAGTCTGTTGGTATATGATCTCAGACTTTTGTATCTGAATGCTTGAATATCTGATTATTCCATATGCCAGAATTATACCCCCACATCAAATAATGCCTCCATGGCAGCGTGATATCAGAATGGCCCAATGCATGACTGTCTCAGGTGGTGTGTGTCCAGTGGGCAGCACTCAGAGGGGAGCTCAGAGGTCAGAGCAGCTCTTGCAATGTGGCTCTGTACCTTGGGTGATGGTGGTGGACAGAAAGAAGAGGGTGATGTGAGGGGCATCTGCCTGGGGATGTTAGAGTGTGTCAAGGGGTGACCTGGGTGAAGAATGCTTCCTTGTGTGCTCGCTGTGGTGGCCTTTAAAAAATGATGCCGGGATCATTGATGCACTGAGTGAGGGTGGAGCAGGGCAATCAGAGGCTGCCCACCAGTAATACATTGTGGAACCCTTGTTGCCTTTCTTTTTACATGAAACCCTGCTGTATATGGCTTAAAAAGCAGCTGTTGCCATTGGCAGCCTCAATGCCACTTTTCCCACCTAGAACATAGAACATATAGAACATAACAGCACAGAACAGGCCCTTTGGCCTTTGATGTTGCGCTGACCAATATAAAAAGCAATGCCCCTCCAAACTAAACCATTCCCTTCTCTTCCATATACTTATCAACTAACCTCTTGAACGCCACCAAACTTGGCGCATCTACAACTGCTGCAGGCAGGGCATTCCACTCCCTAACCACCCTCTGGGTAAAGAACCTACCTCTGATATCCGTCCTATAACTATCACCCCTTAATTTAAGCTGTGTCCCCTCGTGCTAGCTTTCTCCATCCTAGGAAAAAGGCTATCACTGTCCACCCTATCTAAACCTCTAATCACCTTTATATGTTTCGATAAGGTCCCCTCTTAGCCGCCTCCTTTCTAACGAAAACAACCTCAAATCCCTCAGCCTCTCTTCATAAGACCTGCCCTCCATACCAGGCAACTCCTGGTAAACCTCCTCTGTACCCTCTCCAATGCCTCCACATCTTTCTTATAATGCGGGGACCAGAACTGCACACAATACTCCAAGTGCGGCCGCACTAGATTTTTGTACAGTTGCAACATGACGTTGCGGCTCCGAAATTCAATCCCTCTACCAATAAAAGCCAAGACTCCATATGCCTTCCTAACAACCTTCTCGACCTGACTGCCTACTTTCAGGGATCTATGCACATACACACCAAGATCCCTCTGTTCATCTAGACTACTAAGAATCCTACCGTTTGCCCTATACTCTACACATTTATTATTCCTGCCATAGTGCATTACCTCACACTTTTCCACATTAAACTCCATTTGCCACCTCTCGGCCCAGCTCTGCAACTTGTCCAAGTCCCTCTGCAAACTATAACACCCCTCTTCACTATCTACCCTCCACCGACTTTAGTGTCATCTGCAAATTTACTAATCCATCCTTCAATACCCTCATCCAGATCATTTATAAAAATTACAAACAGCAGGGGCCCCAAAACAGACCCCTGAGGTACACCACTTGTCACCGTACTCCAAGATGAATATCTCCCATCAACCCCCACCCTCTGTCTTCTACCTGCTAGCCAATTCCTAACCCAATTAGCTAAATCACCCTCTATCCCATACATCTGCATTTTCTGCAGAAGTCTTCCATGGGCCACCTTATCAAACGCCTTACTAAAGTCCATATATACCACATCAACCGCCTTAACCCCCATCCACCTCCTTAGTCACTTTTTCAAAAAACTCAATAAGGTTAGTAAGGCACGACCTACCCTTCACAAAACCATGCTGACTATCCCCAATCAATTCATTTCTCTCTAAATAACGATAAATCCTATCCCTAATAATTCTCTCCAATACCTTGCCCACAACAGAAGTAAGACTCACTGGCCTATAATTCCCTGGAAGGTCTCTCTTCCCCTTCTTGAACAACGGGACCACATTCGCTATCCTCCAGTCCTCCGGAACCACACCCGTAACCAACGACGACCTGAAGATCCGAGCCAGAGGCTCTGCAATCTCCTCTCTTGCCTCCCAGAGAATCCTAGGGTAAATCCCGTCCGGCCCAGGGGACTTATCCAACTTCAAACCCTTGAGAATTTCTAACACATCCTCCCTATCTACTACAATACTCCCCAATTTGCAACCCTGTACCTCAGTGCTCTCCACAGCTACATTTCCAGCACTCTGCGTGAATACCGAAGAGACATATTTATTCAGTGCCTCACCAATCCCTTCAGGCTCCACGCACAACTTCCCACTGCTGTCTATGACTGGCCCTAATCTTGCCCTAACCAATCTTCTATTCTTAACATACCTAAAGAAAGCTTTAGGATTCTCCTTAATCCTATCAGCCAAGTCTTCTCCTGTCCCCTCTTAGCTCTCCTCAACTCACTCTTTAGCTCCCTCCTGGCTAATCTATAGCTATCCATTGCACTAACCGAGCCTTCAAGCCTCATCCTGACATCAGCCTCCTTTTTCCTTTTAACCAGCAAATCAACTTTTTTCGTACACCAAGGTTCTCTTACTCGACCATTTCCTCCTTGCCTGCCAGGGACATACTTATCAAGGACTCGCAGCAGCTGCTCCTTGAATAAGCTCCACATTCCAGATGTTCCCAGTCCCTGTAGTTTCCTAGTCCAATCTATGCACCCTAATTCTCTCCTGATGGCCTCATAATTACCCTTCCCCCAGCTATAAATACTGCCCCCAGCTTCATGCCTATCCCTATCCATCACTAAGGTGAACGTAACCGAATTGTGGTCACTATCACCAAAATTTTCACTAACTTCCAAGCCTAACACCTGGTCTGGCTCATTGCCCAGCACCAAATCCAATGTAGCCTCACCTCTAGTTGGCCTATCTACATACTGAGTCAAAAAAACCCTCCTGCACACTTTGTACGAAAACTGACCCCTCTAACGAGCTAGAGCTATAGCTATTCCAATCAATATTAGTAAATATTGACCTGATATGCCAATATGGGAGAAAATCCCAGCCATAGTTTAATTCTGCTTGTTCCCTTAATAATCCTTCGTAAGAACTGACTCCTTTCTAAAGCAACTGATTAACTTCAACCACCATGTTTAGTAAAAGATTCCACATTGCAAACATACTTTGTGCACTAAACTTGACTGTAACTTTCCCTATCATTTTTTCTGCATATTCTAACTTGGATATTCTCAATAAATAACGGAACCAATCCATGACTATTTATTACTCTATAAATCTTCATTAATTTGCAGGATTTTAGCAGGTTACCTCTTAATCTTCTCAGCTTCAGTGGAGAAACGCTCTAATGTCTCGAGTCTGTCATAAACATCTTAATGAATCAATGCTGAGCCACTTCCATCAATTTGACATCTTTCATGTAATGTGGCGTTCAGGACTGCACACAATGGTTGAATTCTTCATTTTAAGACGAAGAGAAGTGTTGGGTGGCTCCAGCAGCGCTTTTCCTGCTGGCCAGAATGACCAGAGTCCATGCTTTGAACTTCATTAATTATTCATAGGCAAGTTTCCCTCAATCTTCTGGTGGACTGGCAGTTGATTTGTCTGCCTGCTGCTAGCTGGTGAGGGTAAAAATCCAGTACCATAATTAAACACCCGTTCACTACTCATATCACTCGTTCCAGCTCACCTATCTTCATCACATCATGCAGCAACCCAGAGGCAAAAAGCTAGCAGTCTGAAGAAAAAGTCATTCCTCAATTCATCCACCCTCCACATGGGCCCATTACCTGCAACGGTTCCATGCTGCACTGGAGCATCTACCCACCACATACGGAGTTTTCATGCATCCCTTCCAGTAAATATCCCTTTGACTCCCTTGTTCGTGAGCTTTTCATGCAGCTATGTGGCCCAGCTCCTCAGCCCTCACAGTCTTCCTTCTGCTTTGCATTCTTCATCTTCTTTATCCACCTCCTTGGCCCTCTGCTATTATCATCATGAACCCTCAACCTTCCTTCACCTCCTTGCATTGTCCCCCATCCATATCGTTCACCTTGTCTTCTTGAAGTCATCCTCAACACAGGCTTCACCTTGCATTCCATCCTCATCGAACTTTGGTTCTTGGTGGCAGTAGCTGCCTATGTCCCGCAGTCATGATGTAGAGACGCCGGCGTTGGACTGGGGTAGTAAGAACTCAGTAAGAATCTAGCAACACCAATTTTAAATCCAACCGATTTATTTGATAGTAAATCTGTGAGCTTTCGTCCTTTTTGTCTTCGTCAGGCAAATGCAGTGTTCTGGTCTGCAATAGCACACATATCAGCACAGACAGTTTACAGATTGCTGATTAGAATGCGAATCCTTACATCTAACCTGCTATTCGAGTGTTAAAGTGGCTAACAATGTGTGTGAAGGGAACACTGAGCATTGGTTAGAGAAATGTGTATTTTCTCCAGACAGCACAGTAAGTGAGGTTTTTTGCTAACCCAGGCAAGTCACAGGGGTTACAGATAGTGTGACATGAAGCCAAGATCCCTGTTAAGACTGTCCTTATGTGTGCAGAACTTGGCTATTAGTCTCTGCTCAGCGACTCTGCGCTGTCGTGTGTCACGAAGGCCCCCTTGAAGAACATTTACCCAAAGGTCAGAGGCCGAATGCCCGTGACTGTTGAAGTGTTCGCCCACAGGAAAGGAACTGTTTTGCCTGGTGATTGTTGAGCAACGCTCATTTATCCGCTGCATGGTGTCCCCAAGTACCATGCTTCGGGACATCCTTTCTTGCAACGTATTAGGTAGACAACGAGTTGCAAGAGTATGTACCATGTACCTGGTGAATGGTATTCTCACGTTTGACGATGTCGTCCATGTCAATGATCCGGCAGGTCTTGCAGAGGTTGCTGTGGCAGGGTTGTGTGTTACTGTGGTCACTGTTCTCCTGAAGGTTGGGTAGTTTGCTGTGAACAATGATCTGTTTGAGGTTGTGCGGTTGTCTGAAAGCAAGAAGTGGGGGTGTGGGGATGGCCCTAGCGAGATGTTCATTGTCATCAATGATATGTTGAAGATTCCGGAGAAGATGTCGTAGCTTCTCCACTCCGGGGAAGTACTGGACAACAAAGGGTACTCTGTCCACCGTGTCCCGTGTTCGTCTTCTGAGGTCAGTGTGGTTTATCGCCGTGGCACGTCGGAACTGTCGATCGATGAGTCGAGCGCCATATCCTGTTCTCACGAGGGCATCGTTCAGCGTCTGGAGGCGTCTGTCACGATTCTCCTCATCTGAGCAAATTCTATGTATACGGAGGGCTTGTCCATAGGGAATGGCTTCTTTAACGTGTCTAGGGTGGAAGCTGGAGAAGTGGAGCATTGTGAGGTTGTCTGTCGGTTTGCGGTACAGTGAGGTGCTGAGGTGACCGTCCTTGATGGAGATGCACGTGTCCAAGTGTGCAACTGATTCTGGGGAATCAGAGTCTAGTTTGTTTGCCCCTTCTTGGGAACAACAAAGAATTGACTAAGAAATAGTTCTGAACTCACTGCAAATAAAACTACTACTTCATACAGTTTCTCTGTCCTCATCTATTTTTTGCATAAATAAATCTTCCCGTAGTTAAATCTAATATGTCTAAAAGTCTCTGTCCATTTATAGGTCTATTACACATTCCCAGAAGTGCAACTGACTCCTTTTCTTCATCCCAACCCTAGTTTTTCATCATTTTCTATTTTAACGAATGCCTCTAATTCTCCAACATAAATATAAAATCCTTCAAGTATTGAGCAAGTTAGACAGCATCTGCGCAGTGAGAAACAGAATTAATGGGCTGCACTCTAGTGGTAGATCCTGATTGCAATGCTGGGCTGAATTAGTTTGGGGACCTGGAAATGGCTGTGGCAGAGTCCTGTTAGAGATTTGAGAATGTGGCCATTTCAGATGCCACCTTGAGCAGCCCAGCCCAATTATGAATAGTGGATGGCTCTGTAGTCAAGAGTTTGGCAGTCCCATTGTAAGATGTCAGCTCCCCTGCTCTAAGTAGACCAAGAGGGTGCTCCAAGATGGAGATGCTTCTTTATAGAATTGTAAAGTGCACAAATTACAGTGTGACCAAAGCTGTCAGGTCACCACTGTGGAGTGGAAAATCAATCTTCAAGATGGCAGAGGCCCTGACAGTCTAGTGTCCCCTGTTGGACTGCTCTACAGGAAGAGATACTATTCCACCACTCCGGCCACATCAGAGAGACCTTGTCTGTCAACATAGAAATCAGTACGTGAAGAGTATCCATGATTGGCATTTTAACTGTCCAACCTGGCTAACTGATGCTGGCAGGCAGGTACCCATCAACCCCCAGCAACCACCTTCCAGGAAGATGCCAATAAACCAGAATGCCAGCCAGTAGCAAGAAATTATTGGCACGTATTCGTCGAAACCTGCCTCTGACTTGCGCTGACATTTCAGTCCAATGTTTCACGTTAACCAGGTGATTATCAGCCAGAAGTGGAAACTCATTCAGACGTGACCAGTTATGTACAGGTCCCTGGCAAGTTAGATATCATTCACATCCTCAACATTTGCCAATTCTGACAAAAGATCATTGGCCTAAAACATTCACTGTAATTATTTTTGCTCCACAGATGCTGCCTGACCTACTCGTATTTTGATTTTAATTCCGCAACTGTGTTCTTTATAGACTGTGCATTAATATACCAAATATAACAATTTAGGTTTAAAGCAATGAAATGCCCCAATGCTTTTTACAGGAGTATTATAAAACAAAGCATATCATTACAACATGTAAAGAGACATCAAATGCCAATGGCTGTGACAATTCTGTGTCAATAGGTTTTATGGGATATCTTAAAGGAGCAAAGCAAGGTCGGTGTTGTATGGAGGGGCTTCCGGAGCCTGGGACCTGGGAAACTGAAGTCAAGACCGTGAATAGTGGAGTAATTAAATTGCAGATGCTCAGAATTAAACAAGTACAGATACTTCCAAGTTGTGGAGCTGGAGGAGATTGCAGAGATAGGGAGGGGAAAATCTATGGAGGTATTTCAAAACAAGAATAAGAGTTTTAAAATTAAGACTGTTTTGTTAAATCGACCACGTAGTTCAGCAACCACAAAAGTGATAGGGGATAAGAACTCGCTGCAAGTTACATCATAGACTGCAGAGTTTCACTTAACCTCAAGCTTATGGAAATGTGTGAACCCAGCCAGGAGTACATTGGAATAGTCGAACAGAGACAACAAAGAAATGAATGAGGGTTTCAGCAGATGAGATGTGACAGGGTGAAGCATTATTACATCAGTGGAAATAAGAAGTCTTAGTAACGGAATAAGACGAGGTCAGAAGCTTGTCTCGGAATCAAAAGTGACACCATGGGGTTGTGAACAGACTGGTGAATGCTGGACTTTTATCAGGGAGGGGATGTTAATGCTGAATTTTGCTGCTGAGAATACATGCTTTAAATTGGTAATTAAGCACAGCTGTCCCCAGCTGGGGAAAGATTAGGGAATCACTGGAAAAATATATAAACCAATTTATTCTGTGCTTCTGGGGGGAACTGGGAGAGTCTTAGACTTTGTTTCGTTGTCTTGGAAATAAACTTTTTTAAGGTACGGGCTAGCTCCAGATTCATTCTTCCTCAACATAAAATTACTGGGATTAACAGACGGATGGAGTTGGTTGCTGGGGAACAGAGTTTGGAGTGGGAGCTTGAAAACAATGATTTCAATCTCCCAATAAACTTGACATATATATTTGTTTTCATTCTTAAGTTTGGTAAGCATTTTTCACATCCTGATGGCATTACCCTCATGAAATACTCCACTATCAACATTGTGGAGAGTTAGCATTGACTAGAAACTGAAGTGGACCAACCAAATAAATACTGTGACTCCAAGAGCAGGTCACAGGCTGGGCATTCTGTGGAGAGAAACTTACATCCTGACTCACCAAAGCCTGTCCACCATGGTCAGCATCTTCACAATGTTATGACAAAAACTGCTGTGATGGCCTGGACATGCCACCAGAATGCCTGACTTTGGCTCCCTAAGTGAATCTTCTGTGGTGAACCAATGGAGCACACTCCCATAGTGGCCATGATCCTCCCATAAAGACTTCAAAATTGGCACTGCATCGTGACAGACCCTTGCCCAGGATCATCAAACTGGAGGACAGCACCTCAACAAATGAGGAACAATGGAAGTGTCAGACAAAACGAGCACAAGTAGTACACCCAACTACTTACTAGCCTCACTGGTCTATCATCACTGCACCAGAATCTTTTGTACCAAGACAGAACTCATTAGCTACCTTCACACCTGCACAGCTCAAAGCCTGGATGATAAATGAAGATGGTCTTCTTCGATACTGAACGACAACTTGCCAACAGTTCAAAGGTTTAAGTACTAAGACTCAAAATCCTACAAGTTGCTTTCAGAAGATCTCTTTTCCAATACTGATGTACAATATTCCATGCAAAGTATGTTGAATGCTTCTGTACTTTTTGGAAGAAATAAAAAAGCTAGCGATTTTCATATTCTGATTCCACAACATGAGCTGGAACAAGCCTATAATTTTCATCCTGTGATATCAGTCATCCCTCATTTTAAATTCTAAAACCTTTCATTCTGTCTGTTCACCTGGGTAGTCTACTTGATATCATAATCTGCTCATGCACACATTTCAGTATCACTCACTGCTGTCTCTTCCAAATAGCCCTGCTATAGATGAATGCCTGGAAATAATGTGCTCCCCACATTTGTAGTGGGCTTGCAACTGCATTCAGAGAAAACAGTAAACAAATATACTATCAATCAACGCTCAAGAAATAGAGTTAAATCATTTAGGTATATCCCAGTCCATGCTGTGGTTTCATAATTGCATTTAAAAACAGGAGCAAACAGGAGAATTGGGCCTAATTTGGCTGATCTAGTGATTAAGAATTAATTATGTTCTACATTATAGTATTAACTAACTCAAGGCAATTATTATAAAAGTTTGAATATCAACAATCTACTTTTACTTACTAGAATCTTCAATTTACAATGTTTAACAATGAGGGATAATTGAGATGTGATACATTAATTTTTCAAACCGAATGCCTGTGACCAGCGGCGTGCCTTAGGAATCGGTGCTGGGTCCACTATGATTTGTCGCTAATAGTAATGATTGGATGAAAATTTAGGAGGCTTGATTAATAAGTTTGCAGATGACACCAAGATTGGTGGCATAATGGACAATGAAGAAGGTTATCTTGGATCGTAGCAAGACCTTGATCAATGCGTCAGTGGGCTGATGAATGGCAGATGACGTTTAATTTAAATAAATGAAAGGTAATGCATTTTGGTAGATCAAACCAGGCAGGACTTACTCAGTTAAGGGTAGAGTGTTGGGAAGAGTTACAAAACAAAGAGACCTAGAGCTCCTTGAAAGTGAAGTCACAGGTAGACACAGTGGTGAAGAAGGCATTCAGCATACTTGATTTCACTGGTCAGAATACTGAATACAGGAGTTGGGACATCTTGTTGAAGTTGTATAAGACATTGGTAAGGCCGTACTTGGAATACCGTGCACATTTATGGTCACCGTATTATAGAAACGGTATTACTAAACTGAAAGAGTGCAGAAAAGACTTACTAGAATGCCATCAGGATTGATGGTTTGAGTTATAAGGAGGCTGAATAGACTGGGACATTTTTCCCTGGAGCAAGGGAATCTTAGGGATGATCTTATAGGAGTCTATAAAATAACAAGGGGCATAGATCAGCTAGTTAGTCAACATCTTTTCCCAAAGGTAGGGGAGTCTAAAACTAGAGGGCATAGGTTTAAGGTAAGAGGGGAAACATACAAAAGGGTCGAGGGGGGCATTTTATTCACACACAGGGTGGTGAAAAAGGGTCTGGAACAGACTGCCACAGGTAGTAGTAGAGGCAAGTACAATTTTGTCTTTTAAAAAGCATTTAGACAGTTTCATGGGTAAGATAGGTAAAGAGGGACAGGGGCCAAACACAGGCAATTGGGGCTAGCTTAGTGGTTTAATAATAAGGGTGGCATGGATAAGCTGGGCTGAAGAGCCAGCTTCCATGCTGTAACTCTCTATGACTCAAGGACTCTTACTCTAATTCAGAAGGTAACTGGTTATTTTGCTTTCAGTAGACAGAACTGAACAGATGATTAGAGGATTAATTACAGACATTCACAGGCTCAAGTACGTGCACAGGTCAACACCCGTTTGATGTAAAGTGTCATCACCCCTCCTGTAGGTATACTGTGTGCAATATATAGAAAAAGAGCTTATTTTCCCCACCTTGCTTTCTTTTGCAGGCTCAGTAGATTTGCCAATTAATCAGTCCCCACTGCTTTTGCATCTTTCACCATCTGAGGAGATTTGCTCTCCCTCAGTTTCTAGGCAGTGATTGAAACTGCTCAATAAACTAGGCAGATCAGGTGTTTTGAGTGCCAGAATCCAAACATGTTATAGCACTCCACGGCTTTAAGAGATATAAATGAAATATTATACATCTTTAAGGAGTGAGAAAGCACTGATAAATATTGAGCAGCAATCTTAGGGATATTTAAATTAGCAAATGGCATAGAAAGAACAAGGTTAGCTCTATTTAAATAAGGTGACAATTGTTTAAAGGTAAGTTTAGGAGAGTCATGAATTTTTTCTTCATGAATGAACATTACATGGAATTGCAATTTCAGTTTAGATGAAGAAGTTGAAAACCAGGAATCATTTAACAGTTGGATTTTACGCAATGAGATAGGGTTTATCTGTATAGGCTGTTCTTGATCTGAATCAATGCAGCAGGTAATTTTGAAATACATTCAAAAACCATCAATCATTAGAGTAAGACAGGCACTGCAAGTTACCAACTCAGTAACTGTTCCTCCACCCATCACTGGCCCAATGTAAAGAATGATTATACTCACATTCTGACTGGTTGTTTTGTGTTTGAAGCATATAATGGACACAACATATGGCCAATCATCTGGTTCCATTACAACGCCCGCAGCGTGAGCACATGTCACATGAAATGATGTCGAACAATGTTCATATGAACACTGGATACAGGCCCCTGAGGTGCTCTTCACTCTTTTCCTGCAGTACACACATTTCTGATAAACACAAAAAGAGAGACATGTAAGAATATATCTTCTGGTTTTATTGTCACAAACTTGTAAGCAGGATAATACTTCTTGCTTCCCTTAGTACATGGTATCAATAAAGTAATTTCAAACTGGTCAGGCCACACTATAGAGTCTGAAGAGGGTAACTTCAGTCAAGTTTCAATGCTGTTACTGTAAATGGGAAAAATGCACCAAAATACACCATCTGCCTATGACTGAACTTTTACGTCAGTCCCAATATCAGTATTGAGAATGGAAACAAAATCTGTCACCATCTGTTTCTTATATTGCTATGCGTATAATCCCAATATAATTACTATGTATAGGCCCATTCCAATGCCACATATTCAGGTCCATATCAATGGCCATTGCTACTAGATAGTTTTGAGTCTTTTGTTGCCTTCAGTAATAGTGACCCAAAGCTGGGTATCTTGGACTTCTCACTTGGAACATTTTTTTCAGAACAGACTTTAAACTTTACTATTGTTAGGTAGTTAATGTGGATTGAAACCATAATAATATCAAACCATATTAAATCAGCCAGCAGAATATGAAGCCAAATAACTAAATAACGCCTAAAACAGTACGACACACTTATGGATACTTTCTTCCAAAATTGAGCTGAACTCCCATAGAACCCTACAGTGCAAGAGGTGGCCATTTAGCCCACTGAATTTGCACCGACTCTCCCAAAGAGAATCTCATTGAGGTCCTCCTCTGTGCCCTATCCCTGTAACCCCAAATACTTGTGATGTCTAATTCACCTCAACTGAACATCTATGGACTGTGGAAGGAAAACAGAGAACCCTGAGGAAACCCCCACAGTCACAGAATGTTGGTGTGGAGATTGCACAGTCACTCAAGGCTGGAATCAATCCCAGCTCCCTGAAGCTGTGAGGCAACAGTGTTAACCATTGTGCCAATGCACTGTTCTCTGCACCACTGCATTGCCCTCTGAAACCCAGCTGTTCAATGACCATCTCAGCTTTTTGTTAGCTGATTACATCTCTTATCTGAAAATTCTACACGGTGATTCAATTCCCAGCTTGGGCTACTTTGCGGAGTCTGCACATTCTCCCCGTGTCTGCATGGGTTCCTTCCAGGTACTCCAGTTTCTTCCCACAATCCAAAAGACATGCTGGTTAGGTGCACTAGCTATGCTAAATTCTCCCTCAGTGTACCCAAACAGGTACTGGAGGGTGGCGACTGGGGAATTTTCACAGTAATTTCATTGTAGTGTGAATGTAAGCCTGCTTGTGACACTAATAAATAAACTTTAAACTTTCCAATTATTTTGCCTGTAGAATATCACAATAAGCAGCATGTCTCCTTCTCCTCCTCCCACTCTTTGTGCAACAACAATACAGGTAAAGCTCAGAATGCATGGTTGAAGTCAACCTGCACCCCACAACCCCCTGGCAAGTTGCTCTCAGATTTTGACACAAGCCCTACCCTTCCATCTCTGATTTGATTCTGGAGTAATGATCTTTTAATTTCAGATTAAAAAGAGGGTTACGTAGGAGATGGGTTTGAGGGGGGAGCAGGAGTTGAGATGTGCAGGAAGGGATGTCTGAACTGAACTGTACTGTTGAACATTTAACATCCGTTGAGCAGAAAGAAATGTGTGACTCTTTGCATTGATGTGATCTTTTTTTAATAAAAAACCAAAACCACAAAGCAGGATTTGTATGTGAACAGAAAAGATCAGCTCAGTTTTGAATGCTCTGGTCCTCAAAGCTAAATAATTTTATTTCTGTGCTTCTATTGTTCAGGAGATTAGTTGATTCCATGAGATATAAATAAGGAAGATTGGTATAAAACCCCACTTTCATCTTATTCTTAAAGCTTTGAATTGCTTTTATGAAACTTTGAAAAGAATAAAGAGGAACAGTGATTTTCAACACTTCAATATTTTAAAGATATGAAATAGAAATAGCAAAAGAAAGAAAGCAACTATCTTTTCACATGCATGAGATATTCCTAATACACAGGGAGCGAATTACACAAACCGTGGGGTTTGTTGGGTTAATATGCTCGTCAATTTGCTCACATCAATTTCTCATAAACAGCCAAAAAATGAATGGCGAGTTAACAGATGTTGGCCATGACACCAAAAGAATTGCTTCTCTTGGAAAAGCTCGTTAGGATCTTTTTAGTCTGCCTGAACAGACTAACCTGTGAACGTGCAGACTGTATGGGAATTGTCCAGGAAGTCTGAACTTCTGATGGGCAACTCTCCTGCTCCACAGAATCTTCTGAAAAGGTCTCCAACTTGTCAAAGACTTTGGACAATTCTGACATAACTACATAGATAGTTACGCAGGAAGTATTATACTGAAACATCCTAACCCAACTACACAGTTGACCTCGAATCACTCATATTAACGTCACTGACTCACCCCTCCAAACCCTTGTCTACATCCCCCTGGACTCCTGACCGCTGACATCCTCCACCACATAATCTGATCTACCCTCACTACCCAATTCGCCCCTGACCTGCTAACTCCCATCCCCCAATCTGACGTGACTAATACACCACCAGGTTCCTCCCGATCGCTCACAATCTCACCACCCTATTCCCCACGATATCCCTGACCTCGCCACTTTGCTATCCTATTCCCCTACCTCACCCACCCTATCCTCTTGCCCATTCATTCACCCCTACACATTCACCATTCACTCAGACCCTCATTCCCTTAGACACTGAAAAATAGCTGTTTAAATGCTTCAGCTGTGCAGTGGGTTTGAGACCATTCACCAGAACACAGCAGCTAATACAGAAGGGGGACAAAGCTCGTCTGCCCTCACCAATCCAGCATTACGAAGTTAAATTACAGGAAATGCTACACATTTCTGGAGAAGCCAGGATTGGAATCTCAACCAGAAAGGCAGAGCACCAGCATGTTGTAAGGAAAGTAGAAACTCCTCGGAAGATTCATCTGGCAGCTGATCTCAGGGAGGTTTCCAGAAGGTACAGCATTCACCGTTCACTGTATAAACACTTGGAACAGGACATAATGGCAGCTCAGAATCCTGGCTCAACGGCACCTCCTTTTTCTGAAAGTACTTAAGTGCAGTCAGTTCAGGCAAACTGAATCCAGATGTTCATGAATGCAAATCCATACAGCCACCCACAATTTAGCATTAATTTCAGAGTTGTTAACATTAGTTGCTTACGAAGAAGTGAAAGACAGATTGAAAGCCGCAGGATAAAAAGATAGCAATAACTTTAAACTGAACCAAAGATATGCAGGTTAGGTTGATTGGCCATGCTAAGAAAATGCCCCTTAATGTCCACGGATGCATAGGTTAGAGGGATTAGTGGGTATATGTAGGGATATGGGGCTAGGGACTGGGTGGGATTGTGTTCGGTGCAGACTTGATGGGCTGAAGGGCCTCCTTCTGCACTGTAGGATTATATGATTCAATGAACCTCTAATGGAATGACAATGGCTAGTACAGAACAGTACCACCTCATTTCAGTGAGCACTGGAACACAGCTCACTTCAGGAACTGAAATATTGCAATGGTGTAGTTAAATGTACCTTTGGATTGAGGAACAAATATGTAATAAAGCAACAAAAATAATTGAAAACTGTCTTTAAAAAGATGCATTTCTAACAAAAACACCTCATTGGTTTCTATAGATGTACAGACGTCATCAAGAATCATTAACATGAACAGGAGCAAATCACACTCCTGTTACATCTGGAAACTCTGACTTTCACAGTATTTGAATAAAAACCAACTCCTCCTTGCCTGTGAATTGGGACAAGGTATTCACATTATCTGGGTACAGCTAAAGACCAGATCACCTTTATGGCTCACCACCAGATGGGTCCTTGTTGCTAATGTGTAGGTGGTAACACAGAATGATTAGATTTCACAGAAACTGTGCATGTTTTGCAAGAAAATCTGTTTCCTATTAGATGTTCTGTCAACTTGGTAATACAGTGATTTATTTAAATAAGAACAATCAAATTTTTTTTTGTTCTTGGAAACTGTCCCCAAAACAACATCTTTCAAAAGTAAAATAAATGAACATTTCTCTGTCTATGCTCAGTACAACATGTGCACTTACATTCTGTCCTCATTTCTTGACCTGATTATCGCTGAACACAGCAAGTTCACTCTCAGTTTACCACTTATCAAATGTCCTTTAATCAGGTTTGTGCTCTGTAAGGCAGAATGTTTAATTTATCTCATTGGAGTGCTATCACTGCCCAAACATCACTATATTGAACTTTATGGGTGTTTCAGACAATAGAAAATCCTGCAGCATAAGAGGGAGAAAATGAGCAGAGATGCCCCAAAAAGCTGATGTTAAATTGCTTTTGACGATGGTGAGAAAGGTAGCAGGGCGGAGGGCATTCTAGGAGGTTAGAGGCGATTACAATAAAAACAATCCAGAATGTGCTTAAAAGCTCAACACCCAAGATGGAAATTAAAGGACGGTGTAGCTCCAGTGGTGGGCATATCCCGTTAAACATAAACGTATACATGGTTTAATTTCGTGAATGCTTAGTTCCCTTGTTTTTCAACAAAAAAAAAAATAAAAATAATGGCAAATTTAAATGCAGAGTGGGGAAAGAAAACTATAATCCATCCACTAGGTCATTTCAGAAGCAGATGCTTATCAGCTAAGCACAGGTACAAATTCAATTCAAAAGCAACATCAATGGATGGAAAAGAATTACAGTTCCCTCTGCCAAAAAAACCTCAAAAATAAAGACCAATTTCACTTCAATAGGTGTTCACAATTTTTAGAAGTAATTTGTTTAAAGGTGTAGCTATGGCATTAATCATTGAACTTCTAACAGGAGCTGTTTAGGATGGAATGCTGCCTTAACTGTATCCTCAGTACAACATTTTCCATTAGTCCTCCACCAACATATATTTCATTGCAAGAAAATCAAATGGAATGAACTTCACCTAAATATCCGTGTAAGATACAAGTTTGGAATGGAGCAAACGTTACAGAGAACACAAGAAATAGGAGTAGACCATATAGCTTGATGTGCCTGATCAGCCAATCAATATACTTATCAAAGTAGTTAATCCCAGACTACCTCACATTATAGTCTGTCTGCATCTTCTTGTTACCCACTCAATCTGTTTAGAACGCTTTGCAAATTCCCTGTGTCCTTCTCAAGGCTTACTTTTCCACCTAGCCTGGTATCAAGGGAAATTAAGATATTCTTGAAACATTTAAGGATTTTAGGACCATTTGATTGGGAAGTTAGATGTTCACTGATTTGTCTTTATTTATTGGACATGAAGTTACCTTTATATAATATTCTCTTCACAGGAAAGATTGGTTTCATTGAGGTGAAAGGAAGAAGCTCAATGTTTGTAATCTGAGCAATTCCCTGTTGGCTACGCCAATGCAATTCATTTCCACAACCAAGATTCAGCTTCTAATTATTTCAAATTTTAATGTTATAAATAATTAATGCAATGATAAACTATGCATCATAAAATTATAACACATTTTACAAATTTGTTAGTGGTCCCCCTGGTACAACTGCAAGTACTAAAATGCTTGGAAATAATTTTTGAGGCTGTAGCTAAGCTTTCCCAACACACATGTTCAGGCTTAAATATGTGCAATAGTGGTTCCTTTCACATTCATTTTATCAGCAGTCAGACTCAACCAGTAGGTGAGCAGAATCCCATTTCACTCCTTTATCTTCTAACCTCCCAGGTAAGTGGTGTAGTAAGGGAGAAAGTAGGGGGCAGGGTGGAGAATGGCAGTTGTGCCTTTTTACTCTAAAGGGAAAAATAGACAACATACTCAGAGCCACAAAGTGTCCAACTAAAGAGATTATTGATTAGAAAGTAATCAAAATATAGCTGCACCACTAACAGTAAGATAACTAACAGCCATCAAAGCCACAAGTGAGTTGAATGGCCTCCTTTTTATGGGATGATTCCATATTAAAAATCTTGTATCTATTTGCACATCTCCAAAAAAATTTAATATCCGTCATCATGGCTTTGACACTTTTGTGGCAACTATTATTATAAATTCATACATCTACATTTATAATGGAACTGCCTACGATTTGATTTATTATTGTCACATGTATTAGTATACAGTGAAAAGTATTGTTTCTTGCATGCAAGCATGCAGAATGTCATGTTACAATTATAACTAGGGTGTAGAGAAAGATTAAGTTAATGTGAGCTAGGTCCATTCAAAAGTCTGATGGACTCAGGGAAGAAGCTGTTATGTAAACCTGTCTCATACTGAAATGATAACTTCTCAGGTGACACCACAATTCTGTGCCTCCCATCCCTTCTGGATATACTGCAAAATAATTCCTGTGCTCTAACTATTGCCACATGTTTTGTCAATTAAAAGAAACATTTGTGCAGTGTATTTCACATCCTTCTGGTGTTATAACGTTTCAGAGTTAACAAAAGGCTTGTAAACTGCTGCTCTATCAGCAAATGTGGCAATAAGGTTCTGAGACAGCAATAAGAGAAATGACCAGTTAATATGTTTTTGGAATTGTTGATTGAAGGATAAATGTTGTTCAAGACTCAGACCTAAACAGACAGATAGGTTTAATGTCTCATCTACAAGACAGCACATCCAACAATGCACATGGTGTTTCTCTGTGCCACACTCAGTGAGAGCCTTGGTCATATCTGCAAGTTTCTAAAGTAAGGTTTGAATCAATGACCAACTAGCTGTGTGCTGCCACTGATCCAAGATTAAGATATTTAACTAGAAGTAATCTTAAATCAAAATCTTACGTGAAGACCAATGTTTCCAGTCAAATTCCATTGTTGAGGACAGCTAATTTTTACAATGTCCTCTTTTGTGTGGACAAGCAATGAAAAGTACTAAACAGGAAAAGGAACATATGTGGTAATTTCCAGGCTGGCATGCAGCTGTTCATGCATGGAGCTTAGCAGGAAGACCATACTTGCTCTCAGCTCTCAACTGGCAATGCCAAAAGAGACTAGTAAATCTGCTAATGTTGCAAATGTGGTGATTTAATTGCCAATTTCCACTCACCCCCCAGAAATATTTGGAATGCATCATATTTATTACCTTGCAATGAGGAGAACGCAAGAAGCTGTAGCTGTGCACCCACAGATGTGGCAAAGAAAAAGAAAGATGAGATTTAAAGGACTTAAAATGATGGAGTACGCTAGTGCCAAGTGATCAATTTACAGTTCAGAGAAGAAGAAGAAATTGATTTGCAGTGTATTGCTGGAAAATAGAACATTTTGCCATAGGCACATCGGAGATGGAAACCTTGAAGTAGATAAATATTTGCAATAGTGGAATTTCCCCTTTGGCCACTCTACCTACGGGAATCAACTGTAGTCTTTCTTTCTCCCCTTGCAATGTAAAATTTCCAACAAGAATAAAAAAATTTCTGCATGTATTTGTAATAATAAAGATGGCAGTTAGATGAGTAATTTGGAATAAATATGTCTAAGATTAAAACCAGTTCTGTAGCTCTATAGTTTTAGTTTCTACAAACATTACCATAGACATTAAACTTTTGGAGGTAAATATAAACATTTTTCATAAACAACTGACTCCATGCTCCTATTAAGAATTAAAGGACCATAGGGACTTCAAGGGTAGTGTCTGAAGCCTAAAAGGTCTGAAATAACCGTGCAGTCTGGAATACATTAATTCTTTTCTTAATGGTGTAGTTGCATTCCTGAAAAGTGCAACTTTAAATGAAACAACGTTAAGTGAATCAGAAATTCGTATTACAACCAATATAAAAGCTGTAATTTAAAAAAAAATTCTTTCATGGGAATTGCAATGCAACATCAGCATTTGTTGCCCATTCATTGCCCAAATGAGTGACTGCTAGGCCATTTCAGGGAGCAGTTAAGAGTCAACCGCATTGCTGTGGTCTGGAATCACATATTGGGTAAACCAAGTAAGGGCAAATAATCCTTCCCTCAAGAACATGAGTGAACCTCATGGGTTTTTTTTTACATCAATGATTTCATGGTCACCATACTGAGACTAGTTTATATTTCAGATTTATGAACTGAATTTAAATTCACTGTTTCCATAGTGCGATTCAAATGCAGATATACAGGACATTAGCCTTGGCCTCTGGATTACTAGTTCAGTGACACCATCAATATGCCACCATTTTTTCCTCGGTTCTTCATGATCTTTCTTGTCAGGGAAAGAAAATTAAAGCAATCTACCTGTAAATTGAATTTCTAAGCAGCAGCACTGGCAAGGAAGAAGGTCGAGAGTGGGAGGATTATAAAGTGGAAGGATTTGAGAGTGGGACAACTGGAAGCAGGAGAGGCAGTGTGTAGGATTGTCAGCAGATGGGCAGGTCAGCGAGCAGGAGAATCGGCAAATCGAAAAGGCCATTGCAAAATGGTGTTGATCATGCAAACCTACACCGGCTCAACACAAAGCTATGCTGAAACACAAATCCCAATGTTTATTTCACAAATATCGATTCCACCTTATCCACAACGTTAAATGGGGGAAATTGAAATATGGATTTACTGTACATATGATAAAACGCAGAAGGAAAATACTGACTGAACCAGCTGGTGCAGTCAGCATTGCAGAGGCAAATTAAACACTTCAATACTATAAGTGGACGTTATTCAAGTTCTCTTCAAAAGGACTGTCAGCAACTAGGATTTATAAAAGATTGCAAAAAAAAAGTTGCAGTAATTCGAAAGGGAATCTAAAAGGGGATATGATGCGCTGTATATCCCACAGGAAAATACTGTCTAGAAATGCTTTTGAAGAACCATAAAATTTGACCAGAGCTTAGATATATTTCCATTGTTCCATGTTGATCACTTCTTTAACAAAAAAGAAATTGACAAAGACCTGAAAGTCACCAAAACTCTCCTCACTCTGAATGAAAGGTTCCACTTACTAGGCACAGACTGAGATAAGTTATGTATGGAAACTTAAATTGCTCATCTAATTTCGATATCCTTACCAAAGAGATCTGACAATTGGGAGGTTTTAAATAGTTAACTGTGCAGCTAGCTAGCCCTGTTTTGGCACAAGCCTCTGCCATATGCTTTTTCATGTAAAGGAAACCAAAAATAAAGATGACTGCACAAATAATTTGTTGCCAATGCTGTTTGTTTCCTTGCTTCCTGAAATTTTAGCTTGCATACAATCTCTTTTCTTACTGAATTCCACCACCCTCAATCAGCAGCATGTCCCCTCTTCTGAGAGCCTGTCTTCCAACTGGGTACAATTCAAGGATCCAATTATCCATTGACATCTCAACTAAATGGTCTTTCTATTTGAGTGGAATTAAAGGCAGACAAGTCCTTATGGCTTGATGACCGAAATCCTAGGATCTTAAACATGTGGCAGCAGAGATAGTGGAGACATTGTTTACAGTATTCCAAAATTCTCTGGATTCTGGAAAGGTTCCAATGGATTGGAAAAAGATTAATGTAATATGTCCGTTCAAAAAGGGAGAAAGACAGAAAGTAGGAAACCACAGGCCAGTTAGTTTAATGTCTGTTTTTGGGAAAATACCTGGAATCCATTACTAAGGAAGTGTAGTAACAGAGCGTTTGGAAAATCAAAACGCAAACCGTTTTATTTAACTAATTTGTTGGAGTTCTTTGCAGATGTAACAAGCAAAGTGGACAATGGGGTCCTGTAGATGTACTGTAGAAGGCATTTGAGAAGCTGCCGCACAAAAGGTTAGAACACAAAATAAATCCCATGGAGTTGGGAGTAAAATATTAGTTTGGATAGTTGATTGGCTAGCCAACAAAAGCAGAGAGTCGGGATAAATGAATCTTTTTTTGGTTGGTCAACTGTAACTAGTGATGTGTCACAGGATTTAGTCCTTGGTTGTAATCATTTACAATCGACATTAATGATTTGGATACAGGGATAGAATGTACTTTAGCTAAATTTATGGACAGCACTTAAATAGCTGGGAAAGGAAGCTACAATGAGGAAATAAGAAATTTAGAAATGGATGTGGACAGGTTAGGTGCGTAGATCAAAATTTGGCAGATAGAATTTAATGGAGAAAAGAGTGAAGTTATCCAACTTGGTTGAAAGAATAAATTTGCAACTTTGAGAAAAACTTCAAAATGCTTTGGTGCAGAGGGAGCTGGATGTCCTTGTGCATGAATCATGAAAAGTTAGTACGCAAGTTGCTGTAGGTAATAAGGAAGACAAATATAATTTTGACATTCATTGCTATTGGAAAAGAGTATAAAAGTAGAAAAGTGCTGTTGCAAACATGTAGGGTATTGGTGAGACTGGATCTGAGTACTGTGCACAGTTTTAGACCCCTTACTTGAGGGAGGATGTCAATCATTAGATGGTTCAGAAAAGTTTCACTAGATTGATTCTGGGGTTGAAGGACTTGTTTTAGGAAGGAAGATTAAGCAGTCTAGGCCTATACTCACTGGGATGAGAGGAGATCTAATTGAGGTATTAAGATACAAAAGGGGATTGACAGGATTGATATCGAGCAGATGGTTCCCCTTGTTGGGCAATCTAGAATAAGAAGGCATAGTTTTAGGCTAAGAGGTGTTTGGATTTATAACAGAAATGAGGTGGAATTACTTAACTCAAAGGATGACGAATCTGCGGAGTTCCTTACCTCAGCGCAAAGGACACCAGAACACTAAACAAATTTGAGGAGGAATTAGATAGGTTTCTAATTAGTAGCAGGATGAAGGATTATGGGGAACGGGCAGGAAGATGGAGTTGAGGCCAAGATGAAAACAGCCATGATCGTAATGAATGGTGGAGCAGGCTTGAGGGGCTGAATGGCCCACTCCAATTCCTAGTTCATGGATGGCACAGTGTTTTCTCACATTGGCAAGGAACCTGGGTTCAGTTTCCGATTTGGGTCACTGACTGTGCAGAGACTGCACGTTCTTCCTGTGTCTGCGTGGGTTTCTTCCGGCTGTTCTGGTTCCCTCCCATAGACCGAAAGAATGCCGGTTAGGTGAACGACCACGCTAAATTCTCCCTCAGTGTACCCAAACAGATGCCAGAGTATGGTGACTAGGGGATTTTCACAGTAACTTCATTGCAGTATTAATATAAGCTTGCTTGTGATACTAATAAATAAAGTAGTTGTGTTCTTGCAAGAATTTAAATTCAATGCTATTCCACCACAGAAGGTATCACAGTCAAGACTGTCTTGTCTTCAATTGGTATCCACTATCCTCACAGGACGGACTAAGAGCAAGAATCTACATTTATTTGTCTCTGCAGCTGACTGTTGCTAACTGACACTAATTGTTGTTATGTCACTACTTAAGATTAGAAAGCTAACTTGGAATATTTATTCAATGTCTCCCAACTACGCTCTGATTTTACAAGCTAGGCCATGCATGAGAGAGAGATATTAGACATCTGAGAGGCTGACAGTGACAATATCGTACATGATTGATGTTTGAAGTATAATTAGCCTAAATTAATATTGATGGAGCAATATCACCTTGCCACAAAATTCTCCTCTCAGGAAGCAACGCTGGACATACTGGCTGGGAATTCCAACTCTTGAGTCAGGAACCTCACTGATTCGGCTCCAGGTCCCGATCCTGCGTGGCGTTTTCTAAGCACGTTCACCCGGATTTATAAAGGACCAGGCTTATTTTGAGTGGAGTTGGCTGTCCAACTAAGGATGGTGGATGGGCTCCCAAAGCTGAAGGGCCAATGGAAATCTTTACAGGATTCATGTCTCTATCCCATCCATATTTCCAATCCTGAGACCATAGTGGCCTGGACACATGGGCTGTCTGCAATGTCAACTGAAGACCCAAGACAGCACTGATCGGACCATAGTATGTCTGCTAATTACCAATAATTTGCTTTAACTGGCTGCTTGCTACTTCCCACTTGGCATCCAATCAAACCCCAAGCCACCTTTATTGAAAATAGCTTGGGGTTGGGGTTGTGATGGTAAAACTAGTGAGGAAGCCAGTGCAGAGAAATTGTGTGTCTGCCTGCCTTTGATCTGGACGTTGGTTTAAAAATCCCAGCCATTGTCAGTAATCTTTTCTTGTTGGGGGAAGAATAGAAATGGAATAAAAGTCTAACCTTTATTCATAGAAATGCTCAACATTTAATCTCATTGTTAACATCTAGAGCGTGGGATCTACGCAATGCATGAGTCATGTGGGAAATTAGAATGCAAAATTCATCAGGAACCCCCAAACACATGAGCATTTTCCTCCTAGGTCTTCCAGATAGAAACTGAGTGATATGTTACACAGACCCAGCAAATTAATTCCCCATTGCTAGAAACTTCTTTTGAACCATTTGATTCAAGCTACTTGTCAAACTGAACAACTTTGCATTTAAAACTGAAATTAAACTGTGTGTGTGTCCAAAACAAAAAAAAACTATGTAATCCTGAACCATCAACAGTGAAGTTGCTCCAGAGAGTATGGACTTAATTAAACATCTTTCTCCCATCACCCTCTCTGTGCACTAAAGCCATTAAGGACTATTAGATTGGGCTCTGAGATAAAAAAAGCTTTTTAAAATCATTATTGTGATGACAACATGGAGAAGAAATGTCAAGATGGTTCCAGAAAGATCAAGCTAAAAATGAGCAAGATCAGTCACAACATAGTCAGTCTGTCAGTTTTGTAGGATAACAATTAGCTGTGATGTTCTAGTTGGCAACATCTCCTGAGTGAAAATTCCTAATTGAAATTCAGTCCTAGATAAGTTTTTTAAAAAAACAGAAAACACTGAATATTTTAATCTGACAATATCAATCTCCTCTGAAACTTTCACATTAAACACATGATCATGTACAAAATCAGATTAACAGGCACACATAACCCTGTTATCTTGTTTTACACAGTGGAATGCGCCCGTTCCTTAATCCTTCCAAAATCTCATGATCCGTGAGAAAGTAATGCCATCCATTTACAATCCTGAATTTTTCTTGGCAACTCATCTGAATCAAGATCAAGATTGTTTATGCTCTGTACTCATTTTATCTGTGAGCTCCTACATTCTTCTTGGCAGGAATTTCCCTTGCATATGGACACAATTCTACTTCCAATGATAATGTTGTGAAATTCCCATTTGAAATAATCAAACCATGGTGAACATTCCAGAGGCTCAACCATGGAAAACAACAGGGGCACAGGACAACATACTCAACTACTGGACTATTTTTTTCAAATTTAACAAGTTTTGTTTTAAGAACAGGCTCACAATTGAATAGCAATCACTCTTTGACCTATACAAAAACAATTTAAATGTGTACAGCAGCTCTATTGAAATGAAATGTCTTGAGAAGCATTATAAAACAAGAAGAAGACAACGCTGCTTTGAGTCTCACATTTTCCCTCTTTAATGTTTTGTTTTTTCATGATTTTGGTACCTAGAGTTATTGTAATGATTGGGCAAAAAAGTAGGTTTAAATGTCAATGGAGCAAAGTGAGGCAGGGAGTGAGAGATGTGGCGTAGGAATTTCAGAGATTAGAGGATAGGCAATTGATGGCATGGCTGCCAGTGCTTAAGAAGTTGCAATTAGATGATTGTGGATACTGCAGAGGCCTGTGGGGGAGATTATGGAAATATGGACCAAGAATTTGAAGTTAAAGATGAAAATTTTGCTTTACACCACCGTGGAGGAGAGAGGGTGTTTCCCAATGCACAGAGATTGAAACACCCTTGCACCTGAGCACTCTGAAGCTGGATTTACCGGCATATTTAGGTCTATTCCCACCCCCCCAACCAGTCCCGCCAAATCCCACACACACCAGTACTCACCAGATTCACATTTACTGCTTCTCCAGTAAGTCGACAAAAAGTAAAAGTGGAGCAGAAATAAAAGTATACCACATGTTCTGCTTTGTGAGAAAAATCTTCAATGGTAAATGCATTGTAAATGATTTTCCACATGGTAACTGAATCAGCATTATAAAGGGACAAATAGCAACAAGCACCCAATTTGGAGAATATATTTTTCTTACAAGAGAGCCAAAGAGGAACCCATTCCATCAAGCACAAAGATTTTCATTATGCAGTGTCTCTAATGTAGCTTTCAAAGGAACAAGTAGATAACAAACCTCTTCACAAACACAAGTCTAACTGCACTGCAATGCAGCAAACATCGTATAGAACGTTTTTCAAGCAAGACCCACATAAAGCAAAGGTGCTCAATACCAGGAAAGATAAAGTCTTGAGGCTGTAATCTGTAAGCAGGGATACAAAAGATTACAAAGGATATATTGCACAGAACAGGCCATTGGGCCCAACCAGAACAGGTGACGTTTGTGCTCCATTCAAGTCTCCTGTTCCCTTTTCTCAGCTAAATCTATCATAACCCACCATTTCCTGTCCAGTTTTCTCTTAAATGTATTCAAACCATTCAAGCACTCCTTATGGGATTAGGATCACTGCTCATGTAAAGGATATCAACATAGATGCTTACCAACAAGGATATGTGGGCTGTATGTTGAAACTTCTGCATTTTATTTCTCAAAAGGAGGAGTTAAGTCTTACAGTTTCTAAAAACAACTCCTGTGATGACAGGAGTCCCTCCTCTCCCCCCAAGTTCACAACACAAGATATTTTGGAGGCAGCTTGCTTGTGAATTTATTTTCCAGAAACGTTACAATTAGTAAAATGTAGTAGTTCAGCAGATTAGCTAAACTTGTATAAAATTAGACGTCCAAAGAAACTAATTTTAAGACAACAGATGCCATGGTGGCACATCAGATGCCCATCTAATGCAAAGTATACCACGCAGAATGTTACTAATTGACAGCAAGTAACTTCTTGGAAGATTCACAGATGCAACTTGACAGATCGCTCATTATGCAAATTAGCTCACAATCAAAGCAATAATTACATTTGGCTAATAATTAAATCTGACAATATCAATTTTGGTCGAATGTACAAATCAAATACACTTACAAACTAAAACATTTCTTACTCTTAAACAGAACATATGGGTTCTAAGCCTACAGACAATCTCGTTTAATGTTTGCAGTCTCCACGTGCTCTTGCATGCACTTTTGAAAATCCCTAGTTTAAGCAGACAGTTTCCTTCTAGGACTGAATAGTACCCTGAAAAATGACACTGGAATGTAGATTGGGGCCTGATGTTACAAATTTTGACTCTCTCACAGGACTGACTGGAAGATGATACAAGGTTGATGACTGTACTTGCTATCAGGGTCCTAGTGAGTTAACTTCATTATGTACATAATTGCCATCGAACAGTGCGATTGCTCCCTGTGCAATCAGGCATCACATTTAGTCTTAAAAGCAAAATCATCCCCAAAAGCTTTAGTGATATCATCCTGTGGAAAACAGAAATAAAACCTTCAATGTAGTATTTAAAAATAAGACTTAGTATCTAATTTGAGATTTTAGTTCCCTTTTGCACCCAGATCAGGCAATGATCCAGGAGTAGGAATGATCAAATATTTAAAAGCTGCTCTGTCAATGCATCTTAACCCAAGCTAGAACAGCAACACTCTTCAATATTTATAAGAAAAACATTGTTAAATCTATCAACAGTGCCTGAAGATTGGAGAGTGTCAAATGTTGTGCCGTTGTTTAAAAACTGCTGCAGGGAAAAGCGAGGGAGCTGCAAGCCAGAGAGCCTCACATCTGTGATGGGTAAATTGTTGGAAGGTATT
This sequence comes from Sphyrna mokarran, assembly GCA_024679065.1. Classification (NCBI taxonomy): domain Eukaryota; kingdom Metazoa; phylum Chordata; class Chondrichthyes; order Carcharhiniformes; family Carcharhinidae; genus Sphyrna; species Sphyrna mokarran. Next base: position 35,353,206 of record JAGIQG010000026.1, read on the forward strand.
TTGAGAAACAGGATCTACAGGCATTTAGAGATGCAAGGACTGATCAGGAACAGTCAGCATGGATTTGTGAGTGAAAAATCATATCTCACAAGTTTGATTGAGTTTTTTGAAGGGGTAACCAAGAAGGTAGACGAGGGCAGTGCAGTTAACGTTGTCTACGTGGACTTTAGCAAGGCCTTTGATAAGGAAACACGTAGTAGATTGTTGCATAAGGTTAAATCTTATGGGATTCATGATGAGGTATTTAAATGGATACAAAATTGCTTCTTAACAGAAGCCAGAGGGTGGTTGTAGAGAGTTGTTTTTCAAACTGAAGGCCTGTGACTAGTGGTGTGCCTTACGGATCAGTGCTGGCTCCACTGTTATTTATTATTTATATTAATGATTTGGATGAGAATATAGGAGGCATGATTAGTAAGTTTGCAGATGGCATTAAGATTGGTGGCATAGTGGACGGTGAAGGAAATTACCTCCAATTGTAACCGGATTTTGATCAATTGGGCCAGTGGACTGATGAATGGCAGATAAGAGTTTAATTTAGACAAATGCGAGGTGATGCATTTTGGTAGACTGAACCAAGTCAGTGTTTACTCAGTTAATGGTAGGGGGTTGGGGAGAATGACAGAACAAAGATCTAGGGGTACAGGTTCATAGCCCCTTGAAAGTGGAGTCACAGGTGGACAGAGTGGTGAAGAAGGCATTCAGCATGCTTGGTTTCATCGGTCAGAACACTGAATACAGGAGTTGGAATGTCTTGTTAAAGTTGTACAAGACATTGGTAAGGCCATACTTGGAAAGCTGTGTGCAATTCTGGTCACGCTATTATAGAATAGATATTATTAAACTAGAAAGAGTGCAGAAAAGATTTATTAGGATGCTACCGGGGTTTGACGGATTGAGTTATAAAGAGAGGCTAGATAGACTTAGACTTTTTTCTTTGCAGCGTAAGATACTGAGGGGTGATATTATAGAGGTCTATAAAATAGTGAGGGGACGGATCAGCTAGTCAATATCTTTTCCTAAAAGTAGGTAAGAGACTTTTGGATAAGTACATGAACTTAGTAAGATGGGCAGTTATAGGTAAGCCTAGTAGGTAGGGAGATGTTTGGCGCAACTTGTGGGCCAAAGGGCCTGTTTGTGCTGTAATTTTTCTATGTTGTGAGGTTAGGACCTGTAAATGACCCAGTCCCTGGCTGAAAATCCAGACAATGTTTTTGATTAATGACATGAAAAACTAATTCTTGTTTTTTTCTCTCTACAGACACTGACAGATCTGATGAACTTTTATTCAGCTTTGGCCATAATAATATGTGCAAATGGGTGGCACAGTGGCAAGCAGATTTGGGGTCAATTTTCTGCTTGGGTCACTGTTTGTGTGAAGCTTGCACATTCTCCCGTATCTATGTGGATTTCCTCCAGGGGCTCCAATTTCCTCCCACAGTTCAAAGATTGCCATGCTAAATTGCCCCTTAATGTCAGGGGACTAGCGAGAGTAAATGCATGGGGTTAAGGGAATGAGTCTGGGTAGGATTGTGGGCAATGCAGACTTGATGGGCCAAATGGCTCCTTTTACACTCTATGATTTTCTATGACATACCAAGCTTCTAATCAACATTAATTGGCATGTACTGCAAGTTTCTCCCAGGATACTGCTTTGGGAATCTTGGATCTGGAATGCAGCTGGATCAGTGTGATCCAATTTCAAGCTGGGGAGCTGAGCAAAATGTGAACAAAATGGAGCACAGAGCGCCAGGGAGAGATAAGGATTGCATTTTAAAATAAAACTATTGGGACCCCAAGAGAAGTAGGGGCTCAAGAATTTACTAGTGTCAGTGTTTGTTCTATGCATCTATTTGAGACAAATATGAAGGTGACAGACACTATGCACATGGGACACTTCAAAAGTGATTTAGATTTAATACTGATACCATAGATGCATAACTAAATAAAGAATTTATCACAGGCGCACATAGAATAGGCAATAAAGGATTACAAACCCATATGGTTATCTGGCCAAGCTTCTATATTTTCAATACAGTGCACGGGTGAACAGCTTGCTGTGGGGTGGAATACAAGCAGCAGAATTTAGGGTAGTTGAGGATGGAAGTGTTGTCAGGATGGTATTGGAGCAGTCAGGACTCACCATAAATGACACTACAGTTTGTGGAATCTTGTTGTGCACAAAACCAGTCTTTAAAACAAAAACTCATTTTATAGGATGTGGGCACCGCTGGCTAGACCAGTATTTATTACCTAACCCTAGTTTCCCTGGAGATAGTGGCGAGCTGCCATCTTGAATCGCTGCAAATCCTGAGGTATAGGTACACCCAGTAAAGTTTTGCAACACCAATTTTAAATCCAACCAATTTATTTGATAGTAAATCCGCGAGCTTTCGACACTGTTCTGACTTCGTCAGGCAAATGCAGTGTTCTGATCTGCAGAGGCACTCATATCCACACAGACAGTTACAGATTGCTGATTAGAATGCGAATCCTTACATCGAACCTGCTATTCAAGTGTTAAAGTGGCTAACAATGTGTGTGAAGGGAATCCTGAGCATTGGTTAGAGAATTGTGTATTTTCTCCAGACAGCACAGTAGGTGAGGTTTTTTGCTAATCCAGGCAAGTTACGGGGGTTACAGATAGTATGACATGAAGCCAAGATCCCTGTTAAGACCGTCCTCATGTGTGCGGAACTTGGCTATCAGTCTCTGCTCAGCAACTCTGCGCTGTGTGTCACGAAGGCCCCCTTGAAGAACATTTACCCGCAGGTCGGAGGCCGAATGCCCATGACTGCTGAAGTGTTTGCCACAGGAAGGGAACGGTTTTGCCTGGTGATTGTTGAGCGATGCTCAATCATCCGCTGTCGTAGTGTCTGCATGGTCTCCCCAATGTACCATGCTTCGGGACATCCTTTCTTGCAACGTATTAGGTAGACAACGTTGGCCGAGTTGCAAGAGTATGTACCGTGTACCTGGTGAATGGTATCCTCACGTTTGATTATGTCGTCCATATCTATGATCTGGCACGTCTTGCAGAGGTTGCTGTGGCAGGGTTGTGTGATATTGTGGTCACCGTTCTCCTGAAGGTTGGGTAATTTGCTGCAAACAATGATCTGTTTAAGGTTGTCTGAAAGCAAGAAGTGGGGGGGTGGGGATGGCCCTAGCGAGACGTTCATCGTCATCGATGACATGTTGAAGACTCCGGAGAAGGTGTCGTAGCTTCTCCGCTCCGGGGAAGTACTGGACAACAAAGGGTACTCTGTCCACCTTGTCCCGTGTTCGTCTTCTGAGGAGATCAGTGCGGTTTATCGTTGTGGCACGTTGGAACTGTCGATCGATGAGTCGAGTGCCATATCCTGTTCTCATGAGTGCATCCTTCAGTGTCTGGAGGTGTCTGTCACGATCCTCCTCATCTGAGCAAATTCTGTGTATACGGAGGGCTTGTCCATAGGGAATGGCTTCTTTAACGTGTCTAGGTGGAAGCTGGAGAAGTGGAGCATTGTGAGGTTGTCTGTCGGTTTGCGGTACAGTGAGGTGCTGAGGTGACCGTCCTTGATGGAGATTCGTGTGTCCAAGAATGCAACTGGTTCTGGAGAATAGTCCATGGTGAGTCTGATGGTGGGATGGAACTTGTTGATATCATCATACAATTGTTTCAATGATTGTTCACCATGAGTCCAAAGGAAAAAGATGTCATCAATGTATCTAGTATACAACCTTGGTTGAAGATCTTGTGTAGTGAAGAAGTCTTGTTCGAACATGTGCATGAAGATGTTGGCATACTGAGGTGCAAATTTGGTCCCCATGGCTGTTCCATGTGTCTGGATGAAAAGCTGATTGTTGAAGAACTACATCATGTATAGGTACACCTACAGTGCTGTTAGAAAGGGAGTACCAAGATTCTGATTAAGTGACAGTGAAGGAACTGTGATATGTTTCCAAGTTAAGATGGTGTGTGACTTGGAGGGGAACCTGCAGGTGGTGGCACTCTCAGGCATCCTCTACCCTTGTCCTTTTAGAGATTAGTGGTTGTGGATTTGAAGAGTGCTGCCTAAGGTACCTTGTTAAGTTCCTGAAGTGCATCTTGTGGATGGTACACACTGTTGCCACTGTTCACCGGTAGTGGAGGGATTGAATATTTATAAAAGTGGTTGCCATCAAGTGATCGCTTTGTCCTGGATGGTGGCAAGCTTCCTGAGTGACGTTTAAGCTGCACTCATCCAGGTAAGTGGAGAACACTCCTGAATTGTGCCCTGTAGACAGTAGGCATGATAACCACAGTACTTATATGGCTAGTTCAGCTCAATTTCTGGTCAATGGTAACCCCTGACGCTGATAGGGGGGGATTCAGCAACGATTATGCTATTGAATGCCAAGGGGTGATGGTTAGATCCTCTCTTGTTGGAGATTGTCATTGCCTGGCATTTGTGTGGCATGAATGTTACTTGCCATTTGTCAGCCCAAACCTGGATATTGTCCAGGCCTTGCTGCATTTCGACATGAACTGCTTCAGTATCTGAAGAGTTGCAAATTATGTGTGGTTACAAGACATTAACCAGTGCGCTTCAAAATAATTCCCTATATATGAACTGCTTCAAAGAGAAACACAATATGTCACTGTATTAATTATGTCTTTTTTCTCCATTTTCTATTCACTAGATTCCATTGTGTGCCAGGATTCCATCTTTAACTCTAATGTCGAGTTTTGCAAATAAACACAAATTACATAATAAAAATGTAGCGACACAAGGGAATTTAGTATTATTACAACAAGATTATAACACTTTACTTTAAAGAGATTCAAATATCTACCATATTAACAAAATTACCTTTTGCCCATAAAGGAACAACAATTCATTGGTTATCACATTACTGCTATATTGGTAGGATTCAGTTAATTTATCTTCTGCCAATAGGGGGAATATGTTACTGAGTATTGCACAAGGCATGCCTCAAAACCATAACAGACTCGCAACAATTAACCTTCAGGAAAGTACCGCTTCATAGACTGAATATGGAAATTGAACAATTAATAGTTTCCATAGCACTGGTTTGACAAAGTATCAAGTCTAATCTCCACAGTACATAAACCATGAATTTAGGCCCCATTATTTCTCTGCATATTTACAAAATGAATTGGAAGCAAATTCGCAGGCTGAAAATGGAGGCAACCTAATCATCGGTTGCCACAGAAACATGGTCAAATGGATTCTGAATGACTATTAAATAAGAAATCCATTTTGCAGACTTCACCTTTGGTAAATAAGGTTAGTCTCAGGAGCACATACATTGTGCATAACAATGAGGCTAATTTGTATGTGCAAATACAATACCTGATCATTTTGCAGGAATCTGAAATTCCTGTGTTTTCCAAATTGATTGGGAATATTGACCTTAAAAGTGTACAAAGCAATGAATGATGAGCTGTCATCCAGGAACTTTTTTTGGTTTGGCCAATTTCTCCCCCCACTACTTGAAGGTGGTGAATCCTTTTCTGTTTCCATAAGGATCAGTAAAGTTGCATATCTACAACATCTCCTGTCACAGTTATGGACTAGTGAGCTTTCATCCCGATAACACAGTAAACTGAAGCAGGAATAGGCCACTTGGCCCTTCAAGCCTTCTCTATTATTCATGCTGATCATCAAATTCAATACTCTGATCCTCTCTCCCCATCTGCCCCCCACACGAGAACGAGGAGCAAGAGTAAGCATCTAGCCTCTTGAGCCTGCTCCGCCATTCAATAAGATCATGGCTGATCTTTATAGCCCTTAATTCCTTTACTGTTCAAAATTTATCTATCCTTGCCTTAAAAACATTCAATGAAGTAGCTTCACTGGGCAGGGAATTTCACTGATTCACAACCCTTCGTGTGAAGAAGTTCCTCCACAACTCAGTCCTAAATTTGCTTGCTCTTAATTTGAGACCATACCTCCTAGTTCTAGTTTCACTCGCCAGTGGAAACAACTTCCCTGCTTCTATCTTATCTATTCCCTTCATAATCTTACATGTTTTTATAAGATCGCCATTCTTCTGAATTCCAATGAGCATAACCCCAGTCTACTCAGTCTCTCCTCAGAAGCCAACTTTCTCAACTCCGGAATCAACCTTGTGAATGTCCTCTGCATCCTCTCCAGTACCTGTATATTCTTTTTCAAGGAAGGAGACCAAAATTCCACATACTCCATGTGTGGCTTCATCAGCATCTTATTCAGCTGCAACATAACCTCACTGTTTTTAAACTCCATCCCTCAAGCAATGAAGGACAAAATTCTGTTTGCCACCTTAGTTACCTGTAATCCTTACACAAGGACACGAAGGTCCTTTTGCACAGCAGCATGCTGCAATTTTTTACTATTTAAATAGCAGTCCATTTTGCTATTATTCCTACAAAATGGATGACCTCTCATTTACTAACATTGTACTCCATTTACCAGGTCCTCGCCCACTCACAGACTATCTATACGCTTTTGCAGTCTGTCAGGGACCTCTGCACACTGTTCTACAACTCATCTTTGCGTTATCTGTTTATATTCCCAAGAGCTTTTTTAATTTTCTTCTTGAAATCGCACACCATTTTGGCCTACTTTCTGTGGTAGTGAATTCCACATATTCACCACTCTATGGGTGAAGAAATTTCTCCTCACCTCAGTTCTAAAAGGTTTATCCCTTATCCTCAAACAATGACCCCGAGTTCTGGGCACTCCCATCATTGGGAGCATTCTTTCCGAATTTACCCTGTCTAATCCCATTAGAATTTCCTAAGTATCGATAAGAACTTCTGTCACTCTTTCAAACTCCAATGATTACATCTTACACCTGTCATCCTAGAATTTAGCTTAATAAACCTTTACTGGATTCACTCTATAGCAAAAATATCCTTCCTCAGATAAGGATGTCAAAACAGCACACAATATCCCAACACTCTATACAATTGCAATAAAGTATCCTTTTGCTATACTAAAATTCTCTTGCTATGAAGGCCAAAATACCATTTGCCTTCTTTACTGCCAGATGTATCTGTGTGCTTACTGTGTGACTGCTGTACGAGGATTCCAGGATCTCGCTGAGTGTCCACCTCTCTCAATTTACACCCATTCAAGCAATAATCTGCTTTCCTATTAATGCTACCAAAGTGGACAACCTCATATTTACCCACATTTTACTGCATTGACCATGTATATGCCCATTCACTCAGCCTGTCCAAATCACGCTAAAACATCTCTGCATCCTCCTCACTGCTCATTCTCTTATCCCAACTTTGTATTATCTGCAAAAATGGAGATATTACATTCAATTCCCTCTTCTAAATCAGTAATATATAATGTGAATAATTGAGGTCCTAGCACAGATGCCTGTGATACCCCACTAGTCACTACTGCCTGCCGATCAGAAAAAGACCTATGCTAATTTTTTGTTTTCTATCTTCTAACCAGCCTTCTATCCATCTCAAGGCACCACCACAATCCCATGCATTTTAACTTTACATGGTAGTCTATTAATATGAGATCTTATTCTTAAGCATTGTATCCTCATTTGACAACTGCCCAAGCCCAGCAAGGGTTGCTAGATGTAGCTTGGAAGTGAGATTTCTAGCTGCTTTTTCCCCCAACTCTGTTAAGCAGATCCCATGAAGTCTCAGGACATCAAGTCAAACAGGGACAAAAGTAATGTCCTGCTGATTGCAACTTCTCTCCTATTCCTCTCAACTGATGAATCAGTACTCCTCCATGTTGACTACCAATTGGAAGAAGCAATGAGGGTGGCATGGGCACAGAATGTTATGCAGCAGCAGGAATTGCCTTTTATCACTGCTCCCCAGTTGTGGAATCACTTTGTTCTGTGCTTCCACAGTAGTCCCGGGTTGTAGTTTTACCAGATTGACATCTCATTTTTAGGCATGCTTTCCTTCACTCTTTATTGAACCGCAGTTCAGCCCTTGGCTTGACAATAAAGGAAATGTGGGGGGTATGTTAGGCTATGAGGTTAAAGATTGTGGGTGATAACAATTCTGCTACTATTGATGGCCATCAACGCCTCAGGAATACCCAATTTTGAGTTGCTAGATCTATTCAAAATTTATCCCATTTAGCATGATGTAGTGCCACAGAACAAGATGGAGAGTATTCTCAATGCAAAGGTAGGAATTCATCTCTCATAAGAACTGTGCAGTGGTCACTCCTATTGATACTATCATGAACAGATGTGAGGATGATATCAACTACATTATTTATTTTTGTCGGTTCCCTCACCCCCTGTCAAAGACTAAATTTAGCAGCTATGTCCTTTAGCACTGAGTCAACCCGATCTGTACTGGTATCATCACACCACTTTGTGATGAACATTGAAGTCTCCACCCACATAACATACTGTGCCCATGTCACCCTCACTGCTTCTTCCAATTAGTATTCAACATGGAGGAGTATTGATTTATCAGTTGAGGGGGATGGGAGAGAAGTTGCAATCAGCAGGGCATTACCTTGTCCTTGTTTGACTTGATGCCCTGAGACTTCATGGGGTCTGGAGGCAAGACTGAGGACTCCCAGGGCAATATCCTCCCGACTATGTGCCATTATTCTCCCTCTTCTGCTGGCTCTGTCCTGCTAATTGGACGGGACATCCCCAGGAATTGAGATGGGGCATTGCAAGATATGATCTGGTGATTATGACTATGTTAGGCTATTACTTGACCAGTCTGTGGGGCAGCTCTGTTAATTTTGGCACAAGCCCCCAGATGTAAAGAGGGTTTTGGAGGGTTAACAGGTTTTGCCAATACATTTCTGATGACTACGTTATGACTGTTTCATCCCCTGCAGTTCGCAGACTGAACCACCAACGTTCTAGGTCTTTATTGTTCAGTAAATCAGTAGACAAACTCGTCAAGGCACGGTTTTCATTTAACTGCATGTTTCCTATAATGAACACCACATCAGTCTGAACATTTGAACCGCTAAAATCAAAATCTGAACATTTATACCATCATTTGCATGTGCAAAGATAATAACTGAGCATCGTACTCGCAAAATAATTTCTAAGCAAACTATAACATTAAAAAGGCCAAGTTACTATAGAACAGTTGCTCACTTGCACTTTTGGAATTGCTCATCCTATGGAAAAAGAATAAAAGGAACAATGAATGGGTCAGCGTAGTTAACGCCAGTAAAAATCTACACAAAACCAAAATTACCAGTGCAGTGCAGAGATGATGACATAATGCTAATTTATAACATTAGTTTTCAAGCACCACTATGTGTTCCTCTTACAAATAATAATACATTCATAGGAGATACTAATCCTTTGTATTGACTGTCAACGTTCACACATTTTTCTTAAAAAAAGCGACACCCTCTCTTCCCCCCCCCCAAAGAAATCCACAAATAGAAACAGGTGTCAGAGATACCTGGGTCTTGGAAAGCTGGCAAATAGTGACACGTCTGTTTTTATTTCATTGGCAGACTATCCTCAGGAGGCAGAGTACACTGAAATAATGATTAACTCCAAAAGTTATGACCTAAGTGTATTATCAGAAATGCTCATTACAAACTAATGGCGAACACAGAAATACATCAGATAGAACAGAGAAGTGATGGATCCAGTACATCGGGCACACAGTCAACACAGATTTCAGCTCTGATGAAGGATCATCTAGACTTCAATATTGGCTCTATTCTCTCTCCACAGATGCTGTCTGACATGCAGAGATTTTCCAGCAGTTTTCTGTTTCTGACACAAATTTCTAGTTTTCTAAGTATACAAAAGAGGAAACAGCTTCTCCCTACGTTCCTTCTCATTGGATCGATGGAAGTTGAGAGGAGACCCGATAGAAGCCTACAAGATTATGAGGGGCACAGACAGAGTGGATAGTCAGAAGCTTTTTCCCAGGATGGAAGAGTCAATTACTAGGAGGCATACGTTTAAGGTGCAAAGAGCAAGATTTAAAGGAGATCACGAGGCAGACTTTTTACACAGAGAGCAGTGGATGCCTAGAATTCATTGACAGGGGAGGTAATGGAAATGGATATTGAAGTGACTTTTATGGGGTGTCTTGATAAGTACATGAATAGGATGAGAATAGAAGGATATGATCCCTGGAAGGTAGGGGGTTTTAGTTTAGTTGGGCAGCACAGTTGCTGTAGGCTTGAAGGACAGAAAGGCCTGTTCCTATGCTGTAATTTTTTTTTTGTTTTTTAAGAAATAACTCATTAAAAAAAAATCTTTATCCTTCCTAGAGCACTGGATCAAGTTGCTATTGTTCACATCAGCTAATGTAGTTGGAATATTTAAACGTGGGGTGGGCGGTGAAGGAAGGGATACCCACAATCCAGCTGCATTTTATCCAACTGTCCACACTTAGTAAAAGGGTTCACTGCTCTATGATCCTGGCTGATCAGTTGCTGCCATTCAGGACACCAAGACCAATTGCACTGCTGCCAGCACTGCTGGGAATGGGATCAATACGTGCGGCGGGAGGAAGGGGGATTGAAAATCATCTTCATTACTGGTAGTTAATTACTTACATACACATAAATATTTGCAGCAAAAAGCAACTAAAAGTGAACAATTTGATCATAGAAATACCAAGATAAAAAACACGAGTGTCTTTTTCATTTCTTATAATTGATATATTCCTTTATTTCCCACACTGCAATGAATCAGTGAGAACAATGACACAACACTGATGATCTAACAGAACTATAACGATCCATGTAGCACCTACCAACTTCTGCCTCTGCTCTGGGATGCCAGTGACATCAACTGGATTTCGTTCCAACACGTTCAAAAACTTCACCTCAGGCACAGCTATTGCACAGATCACATGGACCCACCTAATCAAACAGACAAATGCAAGCATCAAATTAGTGAAACAATGGATTTGAAAACAAATTAGCTTGGAACCATAAATTAATTGAATCATTGATATGGATGTTTATTCTTGATCCACATATACCAAATCAGTTACCATCTTACCACTGATTGGAAATGCCAATGTTGACTTGCCAGTTGGAACATGGTGGGGAGGAGGTTTTAAATTATGAGAACAGTTATGTATACAACACTGGAATTCCCTTGAATGCAGAATAATGAGGAGTGATCTGGGATGTTGATTAATGGATCTGATAGAGTAGATACAAAGAACTTATTTCCTCTGATTTGGAACCCAGAACATAAGGGCACAACCTTAAAATTCGAGCTTGGCGATAGCAGGATACATTTCAATATTAACAACAATCATTTGCTATAAGATGCTACACGAGATTAACATTTCACACAAGGATAATGGAAAACAAACTGAAATTGAAATTTCAAGACTGAAACTGATAAGCATTTTGTTAGATAAGGGTTATAGGATTATAGAGCCAAGGTGAATAGAAGGCTGATCAGCCATGATCTAATTTGATGGCAAAACATGTCTGAGAAAATGAATAGCCTTCGCTTGTTCCTTTTCCCTCTCATCATCAAATAACTACAATTTTATTAATTTATTTGCTGTGCAGAATTTCACAGACTTGTGTTATATAAAGGCAGTTTAATTTAAAGCTAAGTGATTAAATTTACCCACATGTATCTGCTGCAGGGTAAGGTGGCTAACTGACAGCAAGAAATGTTTTCCCCAGCACTGTATCCCCATCATGATGAAAGATCTAACTTATTCCCAGTCCGCCATCTCAGTGTAGTAATGAGGGGGGCATTTAGATGTAAAAGACATCCTGAAGACTGGAAAGTGGGACTAGGTGAGTTGCTCCTGAAGGGAGCCAGTGTGGATATGATGGGCTGAACGGCCTCTGCTGTAACCATGTTATTCCCTAATTTTATGAAAAGTGCCATTTTATACAAAATATACTTTCAAACAGTAAGGCTAAATTGTGTCTCACATTATCACAAATTTTTGTGAAGTTCCAATGCTCTTTAACTGAAGGAGTTAAACCATTTAAAATCAATATTTTCATGAAAATAATAAATATTGTACAATATGATTCCACCCCATAGGTCTGTGTTTTGATGCAGTTCAAAATTTTATATTTTATTTTGATGAGACCAGTTTACTTTTTTTTTAAAAATCTGATTCCACACAGACAGCAGAATAAGGTTGCTGGATAGAGATCAACAGCAGGATCAGAGCTAATTTTCCTTCCTTAACTAGGGGTGGCAAAGACAATTGCGGCTTTAGATGAGAAATTAATGCAACACAGACTGAAGATTGAGTAAATGAGCTTCCTGGTCTGCATGGCTCAGTCATAGGCAGTGTTTTCATGAAAAAAGTGTCAGCCAAATGTTTGAGCTATTCACAAATATTATAGCTTATGGAAACTGTATCCTAACAGGTATAATACCATTCAACGCTAACGTGCAAAAATAATACAAGTATCGCTTATCATTTAAAACAACCTGCGGCATAAATATAGCTTAAAGTAGTAACCATTTTAAACTATTTGCATCGCAATATTGTGCATGATACAGCGATGATGCTGCTTTCCATGGGCTTAGCAATAAAAATGACCTAACTATCCACTTCTGAAGGTACAAGGTACTATTATGTCTCTCGATCAAGTGACAAGAGAACAACCTATTTAGCACCGACTTAACAACATGCAGATCAATATAACTTTCAAGAACTCTTAGAATTTATTTCTCAAACAGGAGTTGCTTTTTACCTTTTGTCAGTGGTGCCTTTTAGTGCCCCACCTCTTAAATTACACAAACAGCAATCCTAAAATAAGAAAGAAAATATCGAAGTTAAGAAATGGCAATTAAAAATCAACAGACCGATTTCAAACTAAATTCACAGGATAAACCCAAAAACAAAGAAATAAAATGATTCAATGTTTCATTTAAAACTAAATAGATTGACCATTATTGCTTGTGTTTACAGCATTGGATAAAGTAGACAGATTAGATAAGACCAACCTCACACAGCATAAGAAAAAGCAATTTAGAGACACCAAATTTTCCATTATTTAGAGAATTCAAAAATTCGCCACCAAAAGTTTGGTAACTCCAGGATTCTGCATGGTATTTACCAATTCATTTCCTGAAACAGTGAAATTACATTCCATTTCCATTGAGTGTTCTCAGGCGGGTTAAATTGGAGCATTTTCTTCTCAAGTCACTGGATACAATGGGTGAAAAAAATACCTCCAGCACAGATGCTATCTCTTGACTCACTGCTGTGTAATAAATTTATGTTCTCAATTATTCAAATATAGTGTTTAATTTGGCAGATAAGAACGTGTGGCAAAACAAGATCATCTTATTTCAGATCATAAGCATCCGCAGTATTTTGCTTTTTATCATCTTTCACATCTTCAGTGTTGACATCTTTTCCCAGCCTAACACAGCAAGATAAAATATATACACGTTCATGAAGTGCTCTCCTCCAAAACTTCAAAAAAAAAAAATCAATAATGCAAAATAATCCAGCACAAAAAAGCTGGTTTGCAACTTTGTCCTGTTATTGAATTCTCATGATGGAGCACGTGTGTCATGGTTGGGACTGCTCCTCAGTTCTGGTGTCAGCTATAGCAGGCCCAGGATACAGTGCCAGGCAGCAGAGTGATAAGAACAATGGTAGAATTTTTTTATTTTCACCTTCAGTTTAATGCCATACATACTGCTTCCAGACATGATCATGGAGTCAACTATTGGCAGAATTTGTTTCCTGGATGCGAGTAAAGATATCTTCATCAGTACTGACATCCAAGAAAGCATGCTACCAAGGTATGCCAATATTTCTGTAGCATTGAGAAAAATGCAATCAATGGTTATGTTTGGTGTTTCATAGCTTGTGCCTGGTGAAACATAAGTTTTGTCTTAGAGATACTGATTTGGAAAATGCTAATTCCACACAAATCAAACCCCAAAGAGAAACTTGAACAATGCATTAGAAGCTTTTTTTGTATTCTGACAACAAGAAAGGTTTATTAAATTCAAAAAAACACAAATTCCATTCACATTTTTGGGAGTTAAACATTTAATTAACGAAGGAAAAGAAAATGTAAGCACACAAGATTATACTTACACAGTTAAAATTGGTCTCTCAAAACATTCCCTATTTGGTTAGGCTCACATGTAAATACCCTTCAGGCAATAATGCTTTAAAGATACTTAACTAAAAACATTCAGAAATATTACAAGGCAAACTCACTGTTACTGTAGGAAAGGTATGTCACAGGACTTCTCACTGCTTTGTAAATTCAAGAACTTCAAAACAAAGCCTGCTTTCTAAAAACAATATACTTTTATAGCTTGGCTGGAATTGCTGCTAAATTTTGCCTTTTCACTGCTCTTCTCCCAACACAGAGCCACAACTCAAGAGGTCTCAGACAGCAGCAATATCTCTCCTTATAAACCCTTCATGCCTTTCAAATTCAATTCCATTATCCTGAGAGCTTTGAACTTGCCTTTCCGAAAATATAAAAATATTTCATGTTCTCCTTATTGCTCGACTTTCGGATTGAATAAATTTTAACAATCTTGTTTTGTTTACTTGTGAAACTTTACAAGCTGTAATGGCCTTTTCACTTCCCTTTGAAATTCAGCAGCCGAAGAAAACAAACCTTTACTCAGCTCCTAACGCTATTTTGTAAACACACTGCCCATTACTTGCCATAAATTCCCTTGGCCATACTTACATCAAATGCATACCTTTAACACATACACTCCTATGATGCTCTAAACATTGCAGCCAATCTATCTTCAGTTTAATTGAATTATTTTCACAAATAGACTGAAGCCTGCTTCGTAGAATAACACAGATAAATCCCAAAAAATTAATTATATTAACAACTATCATTGCATTAATGAAAGATTTTTGGCAAAAATTGAGAATGCAGTCTGTACGTTTACTGTACATCTGACTGTAGTCTGGACATTTACCTTGTTGTGGGCAGCTGGGCACAATGTTCCCCATACAGATGTTTTCTGATGACAAGCTAAGTGATTTTGGTGGAGGTGCACATTCTGGGAAGACTCATGAGTTTCTTTGAATGAAACCTAATATTGATGCTACAGGCATGTCATTGGTGACTTCTTCAAGGATTGCAGCAAGAGTTGGGGGATCTATGACACATCTTTGATTCATACCACAGCTGCTGCAAAGGTACTGGACACCGCAAGCACAAACACCTGTGACCATGGCATTGTATAGTAGACAAACCTGTGCAGGGATCCAAGCTTGGAGAGCATGTGCCACACACTAGGGTGTCTCTCATTGTCAAACGCTTTAGTTATGGCTCTGAACAGCATATGTAGATCCTGATATTGTTTCTTGAAAAGCTTTTGTACTTGCTGCAAATGTTTATTGGCTGTTTGTTGGTTTGCCTTAAAACATATTGAACTCAGGAGAAAAATCATCCACCACGCAGTCTAGTAGACAGTTTAATAGAATGCCAAACATCTAAAAGCAAGTGTAATACGTGTAGAAAGGGAAGAGCAATCCCACAATCAACAGGTCACATCAAAGCTCTGTAATCCTTCCACATCATTCATTATTTGTTCTGCACTATTAAACAACAAGCAGGAGAAGGTTCCATAAATATCCTCATAAAAAGTTTGGAGGACTCCAGTAGGTGGTCAGATCAAAGGATCAGGTTGAAGCATTTGCAACCATCTTCAGCCAGAAGTGCCATGTGGACTATCATCTTCCTGAGCTTTCCTAGCAGTCAGATGCCAGTCTTTAGACAATTCAATTCATTCCACGTAATCAAGAAATTACATAGTAAAGGCTTTGGCTTCCAGCAGCAACTTAGCTGTAATGTTTGCCCTTAGCCAAGTTGTTCCAATATAGTTGCAACACAGGGATCAATCAGCAATGTAGAAAATTGCTCAGGTATACTCTGCCCACAAGAAGGACAAATCCAAGCCAGCCAGTTACTCCCCATCAATCTACTTTCAAACACGAAAGTAACAGAAAGTGTTGCAGACAATGCTATAAAGTGATGGTTATGGACAGGGACTTGGCTGAAACTCATACAGCCTTTTCCTTATTGTCTGTGTTCAATGTGTTTGTGTAAAGGGAGGTAGGTATTTTGCTCAACCACAGAGTGTGTAGTTAATTCTTATATCATCAGGCTAAATCACAAGCTTTTGAGAGTTTAAATGCCACATCGCACAAGCACACATATGCGCAAAAGTGTCATTGTGGGCCTGTTAAAGGAGCGGTTTGCTCTGAAAAAGTAATCTAGGTGGTTTCAATAATGGGAATTGTATATCAATGCCATTGCAAATTCCACTCTACCATTAGCACCAAGCCAGGGGATCAACCCTGGTTCAATAACGAGTGCAGAAGATTCCATCAGGACTAACATCAGACATATCTAAAAATGAGGCATCAACCTGGTGAGTCTACAATACAAGACCACTGTGTATTACACTGCATAAGCAGCAAGAAACAAACACAGCTAACCAACAGATCAGATCCAAGCTCTGTAGTCCTTCCACATCAAGTGATCAATGATAGTGGAAAAGTAAAGAATTCACTGGAGAAGGTGGTTCCACAGATACCCCCCATCCTCAACAATGGTGGAGCCCAACACAACAATGCAGAAGATAAGATTGAAGCATTCACAGTATTCAGTCCACGTGCCATGTGGATGATCCATCTCTGTCTCTTCTGGAGATCATGATGTTGAGGTGTTGACATTGGACTGGGATAAACACAGTAAGAAATCTCTCAACACCAAATTAAATTCCAACAGGTTTATTTGGTGGCACAAGCCACTAGTTTTCGGAGTGCTGCTCCTTCATCAGGTAAGTGGGAGTTCTGTTCACAAACATCAGTCTACTTGCTTGTGTTACCAAATAACCTGTTGGACTTTAATCTGGTGTTAAGAGACTTCTTCTGGAGATCCCCAGCATTACAGATGCAATTTCAACTAATCCAATTCATCCACTGAAATATTAAAAGATTAATGGCACTGGATACTGCAAAGGCTATGTATAACACACACACACTAGCAATACTTCCTGAAGATCTGTGCTCAGGAACTTGCTACAGTCCTAGGCAAATGATTCCAGTACAGCTACAACACATCAACTACCCGGAAATGTGGAAAATTATTGCCATATGTCCTGCATAGAAAAAGCAGGACAAACTTTAGCTGGCTAATTACTGTCCAGTCAGTCTACTCTGATCATCAGCAAAGAGATGGAAGGGGACATCGCATCAACAGTGCTATCAAGTAGAACTGGCTTCACAATAACTTGCAGGCAGGTCAACCTTTCAGCTGCTTCATTGATGACCGTCCTTCCATTATAAAGTCAGAAGTGAGGATGTTCATTGATGACTATATAACGTTCAGCACCATTCACAACACTTCAAGTACTGAAACAGTCCATGTCCAAATGCAACAAGATCCAGGCTGACAAGTGACAAGCAACATTAGTGCCACACAAATGCCAAGCAATACCATCTCCACCAAGAAAGAATCTAACCACATTCCCTTGAATGGAATTATCAATCTCCCACTAACATCATCCTGGAAGTTACCATCGACCAGAAACTGAACTGGACAAGTCATATAAATACTGAGGCTCAGAGGTTATGAATCCTGTGATAGGTCATCTCCTGACTCCTCAAAAGCCGATCCACCATCTACAAATGCAGATGTCAGGAGCTCACCATCACCTTAAGGGCAATTAGAGATGGGCAATAAGTGGTGGTCTAGCCAGCGAAGCCTAGATCATGTATACAGATATAAAAATAATTATTAAATTTCAAACTTGGAGACACAAAGTCTGGAAGACCATTCAATTTCAGTTTTGGGTAAATCACAGAGAATAGTAGACGTAAATTTCATAAATGAGTTCCACCTGGATATGTCAATTCAAGGGGGCAGCCTCTACTCATGGTTATTCAATTATAATTTTTGAAGACTCTTAAGGCAGACATTGAAAATGTAACCTGACCATCAGCAGCCAATTTTATTGTCTGGTAAACGTCTGCTAAATAAACTGCAGTTCCAGAAAACTATATACTGAATGCAATCCAAGTCACTGGGCATGACGCTCAATAATAACCTGTTCAATGGTTAGGTTCAGTAAGAATTTAGCAACACCAATTTTAAATCCAACCGATTTATTTGATAGTAAATTTGCGAGCTTTCGACACTCTTGGTTAGTTTGCCAGGACCACTTGACCAGCTTGGTGCAAATACATACGATTCCGGAACTGAAATGAGCACTTTATATTGTAACAACATTTAATTGTGTAGCATCAAGAAGCCCCATCAAAACTAAAGTCAAGGAATACGAGGAGAAACAGACCATTGTGCTAGGCATGACTCCAACCAAAGGAGATGTTATTGTTGGAGGCCAATCATCTCAGCCCCAGGGTCTTGCAACAGGAGTTTCTCAGGGCAGTGCCCAAGGTCCAACCATCATAAACAGCCCTTGTTTCATCAAAAGTAGAGATGGTTGCTTAC
Organism: Sphyrna mokarran; assembly: GCA_024679065.1. Taxonomy (NCBI): domain Eukaryota; kingdom Metazoa; phylum Chordata; class Chondrichthyes; order Carcharhiniformes; family Carcharhinidae; genus Sphyrna; species Sphyrna mokarran. The sequence continues at coordinate 35,371,628 of JAGIQG010000026.1, forward strand.
GATTACATAATTTTCAATCCCATTCGTAACTCCTCAGATAATGAAGCAGGGTATGTCGAATAGCAAAGATTTCTATACTTATCTTAAAAGAAAAAGAGTAAGTGAAGTGAGCATTTGTCCTCTGGCAACACTCAGGCCACACACGTGCCAGGCAATAATCAACAAGGGAGAATCTAACCATCTTCCTTTTGTTATTCAACAGCATTATCAACATCAAATCCCCTGTCAGCAACATTGTGTTTAGAATTCCATATTCTTATCCACTATCAATAGCCTTTGATTCCTTTGCCCAATAACAATCAACCTCTAACTTAAAAATATTCAATAACTCCTGCTTCCATCACCTTCAAGTTCCCAAGTCACACAAACCCCAGAGGAAAAAAACTCTCATCGCCGTTCTTAAAGAGTAACCTTAATTTAAAACAGTGGTCTCTAGTTCCAGACTCACCCACAAGAGGACATTTTTTCCATGTCCATATAATAAATGCATTCAGGATCTTATATACTTTAATCAAACATCCCTTACTCTTGTAAACTGCAATAGAAACAAGCTCAGTCTAATTTTTCCAGCAGACAACCCACTAATTCCAGGCATCAAGCTGGTAAACCTCCTCTGAAACACTTCCAATGCACTTGCATTCTTTCTTAAATAAGACTAGAATTACACACACTATTTAGATGTGGTGTAGCCATGTCATGTATAATTAAAGGATAGATCAATGCTTCTCATAATAAAGGATAGCATTCCATTTTTTTGCTTGACTACTTGCTGTATCTGCATACTAACTCCTGAGAGTCACACACTGGAATACTCAAATCTCTTTGCACCGCAGAATTCTACAGCCATTCTCCATTTAAGCTGTACTTTTATTTTATTCTTCCTGCCAAAGTGAACAAACTCATATTTTCCTACATTATATTCCATCTGTTAGAATTGTACTCACTTACTTAATCATCTATATCCTTCTGCAAACTCAAGTCCTCTTCACATCATATTTTCCTACCTCGTTTTGTGTCATCTGCAAAATTAGCTACCATGCCTTTGCTCCCCTCATCTAAATCAATGACGAGTTGCAAAAGGTTGAGATCCCAGCACAGACCTCTGTGGTTCCACTCAGCTCAATCAGAAAAAGATCCATTTACAAATACTCTATTTCTACCAGCTAGCCAATATTCTATCCACACTAATAAGCGTTTATTGTCTGCAATAATTTTATGCAACACCTTATGAAATGCCTTCTAGAAATCCAAGTACAGCCAGTCTACAGGCTCCCCTTTTTCCACAACGCATGTTACTCCTTCAAAGAACTCCAATAAATGGGTTAAACTTGATTTCCTTTTCATAAAACTAAGTTGCTTCTTCCTGATTACCTTGAGTTTTATAACTATAACAAGCTTAATGCTCGATTGATAGAAATAAAGCTAACTGCTCCATAGTTTCCCATCTTCCCTTCTTAAATCAAGGGGTTATATTAACTGTTTTGCAGTCTGAATTTCTAAAATTCAGTGGATTTTGGAAAATTAACACAAAGACATTTATTACTTTCTTGGTCAAATCTTTTAAGATTCAAGAATGAGGACCCAGAGACTTGTCAGTCTATAGCTCCATCAGTTTGCTCAAAACCACTCTCCCCAGTGGCACGGTGGTTAGCACTGTGCCTTGCAGCACCAGGAACAAGGGTTCAATTCCCGCTTGGGTCACTGTCTGTATGGAGTTTGCACATTCTCCCCATGTCTGTTTCCTCCAAGTGTTCCAATTTCCTCACACAGTCCAAAGATGAGTGGGTTAGGTGGATTGACCGTTCTAAATTGCCCTTTAGTGAGAGGGGGACTAGCTAGGGTAAATGCAAGGAGTTATGGGGATAGGGCCTAGATGGGATTGTGGTCAGTGCAAACTTGATGGTTGCACGGTCTCTTTCCACATTGTAGGATTCTATGACTGCAAATCCACAAGCCTTTGTCTCCTTTTCACTTCTTCATTTATAACTATTAATAGTTTGTATTCTCCATCGTGAAGGCAGAAGCAAAACATTTGTTTTTTTTTTTATTAATCATTTCCTTATTATCTACAATTAGTTCCCTATTGCCAGAGGGCCAATACTCATTTTACGTACTCATTTTATTTTAAAATACCGATATAAATCTTTGCTATCCGTTTGTACATTTCTAGCTAGCTTCCACTTATACTCTTACTTTCTTTCTCAATTAACCTTTTAGTCATTCTCTGCTGTTTTTATAGTCTAACCAATTACCTAACCTGCCATTCATCTTTGCAATGTTTGATGTTTTCTTACCGTTAGCCATAGATGGTGAACCCTCTCCCTTGGCATTTTTCTTGATCATAGGAATGTACATTCTGCATATGCCAAAATATTCCCTTAAATGTCTGTCATTGTTTCTCTATTAATCTGCCCTCTAGTCTAATATCTCCATTCACTTCAGCTTCCATGCTCACACAGTTGCCATTATTTAAGCTTAAAATCATAGTCTTACACCGATTCTTCTCCCTTTCAAACTGGATGTAAAATTTAATCATAATGTGGTTGCTGCCTCCTAGGGGTGTCTTTATTCTCAGATCATTAGTTAATCTTGTCACATTACACAATACCAAGTCCAATATAACTTGCTCTCTGGTTGGTTCCAGGATGTGCTACTCTTTAAAAAAAAACTCTCTCAAAAGCATTCTGTGAACCCCTCATCCAGGCTACTACCACCATTCTGATTTTTCAAATTTGTATGTAGCTTAAAATCACCCATGATTATTGCCATCTCTTTGTCACAAGTACCCAATATTTCTTCTTGTCTACTTGTTCCTATGTTGTGCTTATTATTAGGGTGCCAGGAGACTGCTCCCACTAGTGGTATCTTTCTCCTACTGTTCCTCATCTCCAATCAAACCAATTCTACATCCTGTCCTTCTCAACCAAGGTTATACCTATCCATTGTACCAATGCCATCCTTAATCAACAGTGCTACCCTGCCTTCGCCTTTATTTAGCTCCTTGTTTCTTCCTGAAATATTCAGGACTCAATATTTATCATTCTGTAGCTATGCCTCCATAATAGTTATCAGATCATGTTTTTTTTTTACTTCAATTTCCTATCAATTTGCTTACTTTGTTGTGAATATTACTCGCGTTCAGATGCGGAGCCTTTAGTCTTGTTGTCTTTATAACATCATTGTGTCATTCTGAAGTCTTGGAAGACACTATTATCTGCCAATTATTTTGCAAACATTAAAATCCAAAATCTGACAACTACTGAAACGAAAGATTTATAGAGCAATTCTTAACAAAATTGAACTTTTGAAACTAAATGTTCTTTTCAATTTTTATACATTTTTCTTCAACAATAACAGGAAAAGAACAAGATGAATAAAGGAAAATTCTTCTTTCAGTGCTTATCATATTCATCAAGACATTGGCCATGGCTGTATTGGCTCACTGTGCCCATCAATGGGCAGAATGAGCTGGCAAAATAGTGCATGAGCTAAGAAATCTCACTGGTACTAGATATTCAGCATGATCAGCCTCTGGCACATTTACAGTAAGAGGCTGAGTAATTTAAACATAGTCAAAATTTATATTATACTTACTTAATGAACCTGGCACAGTCATCTGGAGTCATTTGCCGGGATGGGGTGGTCCAATTGGAGGGGGAGGTGGGGTGCAATATTTCCAGGTGGTGTGGGGCACACGATCAGCTGCAAGCCTCCATGATAGCTGGAGCAGGAGTTGTCTACAATAGCGTGGAGGGGAGGGGGGACAGAGCTGGGCCGAGGCCAGCTGCAGCAGTAGAGGTCTGACAAAGTCTCTCTCAGAGCTGTCAAGTCCCTGCTGTTGCAATTGCGTATTTGCAGCCACGGAAGTCTGCACACGTTTAATAGCTTCCTCTGCTGCTACAGCAAGCTGGCCGGCTATTTAAGTCCTGCCCACTTCCCCTACAGGTGAGGAACTGTTTAGCTTTTTTTTTAAATCGCTAAGTGCATAAATTTGAAGTTTGAAGGCACCCAAAAAAAGGGTGAGAAACTTCCTTGTTTTCCCACACGTCCTCATTTTGGAGTATTTTTGGCCCCTTTGTCTATGATTTGCTCTTTATTGAAAGCAGCAACACAACTTTGAGGGTATATTGACAGAATTACCACTCAAGACAGTCTGTTATATAACATGATTAAAAACAATTCTGTAACTTGTGACACAGCTTGAAGCCCATCTGGAAAGAAGGCATTCTAGATGTCCATTTCAAATACTGTCAAAGACTGCAAGTAAAACTGATTAGACAAGTTCTATGTTGAGACACCAAAATAAAAGATGACCATCACTCAGAATTAATTAAGCGCTCAAGCTAAACAAAATGACAGACAGATTAGGAAACTGAAGTGGCACCATAGAACAATACAGGCCCTTTGGCCCTCAATGTTTTGCCAAGCTATGTCCGAAACCAAGATCAAGCTATCCCACTCCCTATCATTCTGGTGTGCTCCATGTGCCTATTCAATAACCGTTTGAAAGTTCCTAAAGTGTCCGACTCCACTATCGCAGCAGACAGTGCTTTCCACACTCCAACCACTCTAGGTAAAGAACTTACCTTGGACATCCCTCCTATATCTCTCACCATGAACCTTATAGTTATGCCCACTAGTAATAGCTACACCTACCTGAGGAAATAATCTCTGCACATCCATTCTATCTATCCCCCTCATCATCTTATAAACCTATATTAAGTCGCCTCTCATCCTCCTCTGCTCTAAAGAGAAAAGCCCCAGCTCCCTCAACCTTCCCTCCAAACCAGGCAGCATCCTAGTAAATCTCTTCTGCGCTCTCTGCAATACTTCCATATCCTTTTATAGTGAGGTGACCAGAACTGCGCACAGTATTCCAAATGTGGTCACACCAAGGTCCTGTATAGTTGCAGCATAACTCTATGGCTTTTAAAGTCAAACCCCTGTTAATAAACGCTAACAAGTTATAAGTATTCTTCATGACTCTATCCACTTGAATGGCAATCTTCAGAGATGTGTGAATATGAACCCCAAGATCTCTCTGTTCCTCCACATCCCTCAGAACCTGCTATTGACCCTGTAATCCGCATTCAAGTTTGTCGTACCAAAATGAATCACCTCGCACTGATCAGGGTTAAACGCCATCTGCCACTTTTCTGCCCAGTTCTGCATCCTATCAAAGTCTCTTGGCAGCCTACAAGAGCTCTCCACCTCATCCATTACTCCACCAACCTTGGTGTCATCAGCAAATTTACTAACGTACCCTTCAGCCTCTTCTTCAAAGTCACTGATAAAAATCACAAATATCAGAGGACCCAGCACTAATCTCTGTGGTACACCGCTGGTAACTGGCCTGAAAGTTCTTTCTCTACCTGCACCTTCTGTCTTCTATGAGACAGCCAACACTTATCCAATCAGCCAAATTTCCTTCTATCCCATAACTCCTTACTTTCTTCATGAGCCTATTATGGGGAACCTTATCAAACGCCTTAGTAAAATCCACGTATACAACATCAACTGCTCTACCTTCATCTACACACTTAGTTATCTCCTTAAAGAATTCAATTAAATTACTGAAGCAAGACTTACCCCTCATAAAACCATGCTGACTATCCTGGATTAAGCTGCATCTTTCCAAATGTCATAAATCCTATCTCTCAGGACCCTTTCCATTAACTTACCATGGTGCATTAGGAAATATGACATTTCAGAGGATGGGTTTGAGGCAACGTACAGGGGGGTTCTTTGCTTCAAATAATCCCTGTTATGACCAACTTGAAGAGATTCACCTTCATAATCACTCAACAAAAATGCTTTATGGCCTCCAAGTCCAAATCAAAAGATAAAAAGAAAAATTATTTCAAGGGATTAAATATGATTGCAGTGTGATAAAATTGAAGAGAATAAATTAAAAGTTGAAGATTCAGGTACACCCACCTGGTTTACTAATGTCTATTAGAGAAAGAAATCTGTTATCCTTACTCTGTCTGGCCTACATTTGATTCTAGACCCACAGCTATTGTTGTTGACCCTGAACTGCCCTATGAAATGGTCTAACAAAATATTCATTTGAGGAATACTTATGTATGGACAATAAGGATTGGTTTTTCTAGCAATGCTCACATCCCAGCTGACAATGACATGAAATGTCCAATCTAAACCAGACTTCATTTAACTTACTGAGATTCTTCAGAAATAAATTACGTCTCAAAGGTCTCTCCTTCTGCTAACCATGTTTACGATTGGAGAATCAGAGCTGAAGAGCCAATTCTTGCCTCAAGCTGAAAGGTACATGGCCTCAGGAAGGGAAGTATTTTGTGGATAAATTGGCCTCAGAGGTCCTCTTCACAGCTAAGGGTAACCTGATCTCCGAGACACTGCTCCCAATTTCTGACAGTCACAAGCAAAAACAGGACATCTCAATAATAGTATGAAATAACCAGTTGGCCAGCATCAAGACATCAAATTCTTAACATCAGTGATGTCATGAAAGGGTAGCTTGGCTGCCAACAGGAGCACTCAGTGATGTGGCAGCGAAATACTAAACTCTAACAGGCCCCAGAGACAATTTTTAAGTATCAGGATAAACCAACATTGAATAGTAACTGAGAGTCTACACTTTCAATTGTAGTGGTCTGTTCATTTTGGAAATAAATCACAAGATATCCAGAGGTATACGTTCCTAATGTGACTACAGGATAGCCCTGAGTCAGATCAAATAATTCAGTATTGACCGGTAAGCAGATGCCAGACGTTTTGATTACTGTGGCTCATGATATTGAGGTATGATACTGGAAAAGTTGACCAAGTCTTCAGCCTGCGTCACAGTTGAGGGTTTACCTTTTTCTCACCAATTAAAAGTACCTAGAAAATCACAATACTTTCACACTCCAATCTAATTCAGTGCTCATTTCATTCTCTTCCTCTACTGCCTTCCATTCGTGCAGTCAAGAGAACTGTTGATTACAGCAACCAGATCTCGGTCCATTCAAAACAGTTGTACAATGTGTGATAAGAAACACTTACCGCTGTCCAAGCATTGGCAGTACAACGGGAGCAGGTCCAGCCATCTTTGACTAAATCTGGTCGAATACCGTAACAACCTGCCAATAACAAGAGCTGGTTAGAAATGCTGATTTGACAAATGTGTTCATTTATCCCCAAATCAATGCCTTAATCACAGCACCTCCGGAGTGTTACTAATTAATCCTTAACTTCTTTAGCATACAGTGCTTAAGGTTAGTCTTCATGGCACAGCAAGGTTCAAAAGATTCTCGGTGCAACTTGAAAATCAGTAGTTTCAAATCTGCAGAGATCTGTTATGAAAAGTGCTTGAACACTGAACGATGAGACTTTCATATGGTCCTTTACAGGTTAAAAATCTAGAAGAATAACAGAATACCAGCATTTAACTCACCCCAAGACAAAAGCATGAAGCTAAATGCCCAATCTAGGGTAGTACTGAGTATATGAAAAGCAAACGGAAATCTTTAAATGAGTATAGTTCAGAAATACTTCTAAACTGTTAGGTTCTGGCAAATGAATAGGCCAAAACCAACCACAACACAGTTGCACTTTTACAATCTATTCCCTAGACAATCATTTGTTTTAAGCCAGTATTTCCCTTGTAAGCAAAACAAAAAAAATTAATCGAATTATCCTGCAGCAATTCAGAATTTTAAAACTGCCCTGAGAAGTGGTGGATTGCTGTGGTGTAGGTACAGCCATAATATTGTTAAGAAAGGCGTAGGTTTTTAGCAGTTTGATGTAACTGAGTGGCTTGCTAGGCCATTTCAGAAGGCATTTAAGAATCAGCCACATTGTTGTGGGTCTGGAATCACATATAAGCCACATATAGGAAAGGATGGCAGATTTCTTTCTATTAAAGGCATTCATGAACTAGGTGGGATTTGTGACAATTGACAATAGTCATCTGGAACTTGAAACTCCACAACTGTGTTTAGCAGCTATTAGATGGAAGTATGTACATATGTATGGTCATGCTATAATGAAATAGGACTGGCAATAAAGTAGTAAACACAATCAGCTTAAGGTAAAGTGGCACTGGTGATGACTTCTTTAGTGAATGCCTGATATTCCTTACGAATGAGGAAAGAGAGAACTGGCATGCAAAAGTGAGATCCAATTTATCTTTTGTGGCAGATATAAGAGAAGAGAATTTCATCGACTCCACGTTTCTGTATTATGGAGGAATTTTAAAGCTACTCTGCAATCAGAAATTTGGGATCACACTGCACCATTTCCAATTCATCTTCAGACTCTTCCAATTGTCAGAATATTAAGGACTCTTCAAACTCGCCTAGCAAAAATGGATGGACTTCTGGAATGAGACCTAGAAAATGAGTGGTCACAACATGCTTGCCTGTACCTCACAGATATATGTTCATTGCATTGAAGTAGCCATTTGTGAGATTTACCTAGAAAAATGTTATCGCTGAAAATTGCATTTGAAATGCAGTGTCTGAACAGTTAACTTCCATCTGAACAACAAACAAAACATAATCATCGATATGGAAGAAAACTCCCCTGGGCAACAAAGAAAGAAAAAGAACATGTATAATCACCAATTGTCTAATAGATCTCATGGGAGCAGGCAAACTGTGAGGTTATAGCCAGCTGTTGCTAGGAGGATCAGTGCAAACGTGGCGATGAATTTATATCTGGTGTATCCATTCCAGAAATGTAATTTATATGGTGATATTTTGTGAAACGAGTTGAAACCAATAAGTTCAGTACTGCCTTTCTTAGTCAGACACTATATAAAATGTTGTACATTTGTGCATCTAAATTCAAAGCATCTTAGATCAGTTTAAAGATTTGGCTGCTAATGTAGCTTACATTTGGTGTTTTCATCATCACAATGGACCAGCAAACAAGCATAAGGTAAGTTTCACTTTGTACAAATGTTACTTTCACTCAGTGCTCGCATTCTTCTATGAGTCAGAGGTTGGGATCCAAACATACTGGAGCAAATAGCCTAGGTGACACACACTGTGCAGAACTGAGCGAGTTATTTTGATTCATTCATGGGGTTAGGGTGTTACTGACAAGATCAGCATTTATTGCCCATCTCTAATAATCTTGAGAGTCATAGAATCCCTACAATGCAGAAGGAAGCCTTTAGCCCATCGAGCGTGCACTGACCCCAAATCCCACACAGGCCCCATTCCCGTAACTCCCACACACTTACCCTACTAATCCCCCTAACAATAGGATCAATTTAGCATAGCCAATGAATCTAACCTGCACATCTTTGGACTGTGGGAGGAAACCAGAGCACCCAAAGGAAACCCACGCAGACATGGCAAGGATGTGCAAACTCCACACAGACGGTCACTCAAGGCCGGAATTGAATCTGGGTCCTTGGAGTTGTAAGGCAGCAGTGCTAATCATGCCGCCCAAGAAAGACTGCCTTCTTAATACAACCATGTTGACTTGAGTCTGGGACCATGTACAGGTAAGACCAAGTAAGGCTGCAAGATTTTCTTTCCCAAAAAGTCATTAGTGACCCTGATGGATTTTGATGACAATCTGTAATTTTTTACAGTTGCATTATTAAGTTCTTTTATTCCTGATTGGTTTAATTAACAGTCATTTATTGAAGTTTCCAGTTTGTGGAGCCTTATTTTGTCTAACAGATGTTAGAGTGAACATCGGCTTTGTGAAGCATTTTAGGGTTGCTCAAACATGCAAAAGATAACATTTAAATTCAAGTTTATTTTTTTTTCTTTGTTACCCATGATTAGTCAATAAGTTTGAGAGATTTTTTAGACTTGTAGGTCACAGAAAATATGGTCCAAAAATGAATTCAGATGGTGTAACCGATTTGTAATGTCAACCTGATTTCTCATTTAGGTGCCAAACGATTTACTTACTCTGATTTTCCAGCATTTTCTGCTTCAATTCAGGTTTTTAGCTTTCACAGTTGTTCCTTTTACTTTTAGCACATAATAAGTTTCAGTATTAAGTAATTTTGGTTAAAGAGTACACGTATCAAATCTATGTACCTCTGCGTTCAAACAAAATTAAGTCGTTGGAAAGTTACTGTTGTTATCAAAGTGTAATGTACATTCAATGATTAAGTGGAACTGCAGTGGCAGTTACTGTACTCTAAACAAAACACACAAAAGCTGCTGGAAAAAACAGAATAATGCAACTAACAAAATGCATCCCAAGGCCATAATCTTGAAATACCCAATGGTTCAGTGCAACTTGGGAACTCTGCTTTAAAGTGTATTTATTCGTGTTACAAGATGGATTACATTAACACTGCAATGAAGTTACTGTGAAAATCTCCTCGTAGCCATACTCCAGCGCCTTTCGGGTACACTGAGTGAGAATTTAGTATGGACAATGCACCTAACTAGCATGTCTTTTGTACCATGGGAAGAAACCGGAGCACCTGGAGAAAATCCATGTAGACACAGACAGAACGTGCAGACTCTGCACAGGCAGTGACCCAAGCCAGGAGTTGAACCTGGGTCCCTGTCGCTGTGAGGAACAGTGCTAACCACTGTGCCGCAGGGGTCATTGAATATTTTTAAGGCAGTGGTAGATTGATTCTCTTGCCTAACAAGAATCAATGGTTATTGGGGGTAGCTGGGAAGGTAGAATTCAATAAACAAACAGATCAACTATGATCTTATTGAATAGTGGAACAGACTCAGGGTATTGAATGGGCTACTTATGCTCCTATTTTGCATGTTGTAAGTACATTTGTAGTATACATCATACCAACCATCCAAGATTTGTATATAAAATATTCCCTTTTTAAGCTGACAGAGAAATCCCATAAACAATCCTCTGCTAATCCTGCCATGAATGTGAAAAGTGAGGTGCATAACCAGGCTGTGTATAGTTCTGGTCACCCTATTATATAGAGGATATTATTAAATTAGAAAGAGTGCTGAAAAGATTTAATAGAATGCTACCAGGACTTAATGAATTGAGTTATAAGGAAAGGCTGGATAGACTGGATCTTTTTCTCTGGTGCATAGGAGGCTGAGGAATGACCTAAAGAGGTCTATAAAATAATGAGGAGCATAGACCAGCTTGACAGTCAATATCTTTTCCCAAAGGTAGGGAGTCTAAAACTAGAGGGCATAGGTTTAAGGTGAGAGGGGAGAGTTACAAGAGTATCCAGAGGAGCAATTTTTTCACACATAGGGCAGTGAGTGTCTGAAACAAGCTGTCAAAGGTAGTAAGAGAGGCGGGTACAATTTTGTCTTTTAAAAAGTACTTAGGCAGTTACATGGATAATATGGGTATAGAATGATATGGGCCAATGCAGGTAATTGGAATTAACTTAGGAAATTTAAAAAAAGGCAGCATGGACAAGTTGAGCCATAGGGCCTGCTGTAAACCTCTACGACTCTATAATTTTACAACAAAAGGTTAACGATTCACTCTTTAGGAAACGGTGGGGAAAAGTTAAAGCTCACTTAGCAGTCACCCATTTCAGACTGGAGATAACAGTGGGTATGGTAAAGATGGTGTTTGGGTAAATATTAAATCTTTAAACTTTCTAATAAGTAACTTCTAATAGTTGATTTAAAAAAAACTGGAGCTTTACACATGCACGCATGGGATAAATTATTGCATGCATGGAGGGACGAAAAATGAGAAATGTAACTCTAGCTAAAGAAAGGCACAAACCCAACTTCAGTCAATATGTTGAAAAGAAAGGCATTTATATAGCCAGAATTATAGTCTTGCAAAAAGAATAATTAATAGATAGGCTGGTAGCTTGGGCAGACAGATGGCAGATGGATTTCAATCCTGATAAATATGAGGCGATGCATTTCAGGAGAAAGAACGTAGTGGAGAGGTATATGATAAAGAGTAGACCTATTAAGAGTATAGAAATGCAGAGGGACCTGGGGGTGCAGGTGAACAAGTCTCTGAAGGTGGCAGAGCAAGTGAAGAAGGTTGTGAAGAAAGCATATAGTATGCTAGCCTTTATAGGAAGGGGTATAGAGTACAAGAGCTGGCCTTTAATGTTGCAGTTGTATAAAACGCTGGTCAGACCTCATTTGGAATACTGCGTCCAGTTCTGATCGCCTTACTACCGAAAGGACGTGGAGACTCTGGAAAGAGTGCAGAGGAAGTTTACCAGAATGCTGCCTGGTATGGAAGGTCTGAGTTACGAGGAGAGGTTAGGCAAATCGGGACTGTTTTCCTTGGAAAGACGTAGACTTAGAGGAGATCTAAGAGGTGTACAAGATTATGAAGGGGATAGATACAGTTAACAGGGTTAAGCTTTTTCTTAGGAAAAAGCACTCAAATAGCACGAGGGGTCACGGGCTTAGGGTGAGGGGGGTAAGGTATAATTTGGATGCTAGAGGGAGTTTTTTCAGACAGAGGGTGGTGGGACTATGGAATGCGCTGCCAAGTAAAGTGGTGGAGGCAGGTACTCTGGAGATATTTAAGAAATACTTAGATGGGCACATTCCAACAGAATGGGAATGGAGGGGTATAGAAAACTGATTTAAAATAGGGATCATGAGCCTTGGGAGTCCCTGGAAAGTGTGTAAATAGATGATGATATTGATGTACTTGTTTTTATCCTACAGAAGCTTTGGTCCACCATGTTGTTTAATGAGGGGCATACATGTGATGGGTCATGAGAGGGGCTGCTCTTGGATGTTTTTCAAGAGTACCCTAGTGCTTCACGTCGTTAGTGTACGCTTGACCTGGACCATTTGATGGGCAACACAACAGCTCAGTGACTATCAATGTGCTGTGCAGATACATGGATTTGGGCCTGTGTCTGTGGGAGTTTGCGCATTCTCCCCGTGCTTGCGTGGGTTTTCTCCCACATCCCAAAGATGTGCTCTTAGGCTAATTGGCAACACAAATTCTCCCTAAATTGTCTCAAATTTGGTTTTTAATCCATAGATCTATAAACATGGACAGGGATCGCAAGTAGAGGTGGGAACATCGGGGTGGCGGCATGGGGTCATTGGGCCGAAGGGCCTGTTTCCCGTGCTGTTTTGTTCTTTGTTCTTTTAATAAGGCAATGTCATAAGTCACAAGGAGGCAACTGAAACACACATCCATGGTATTAGTTCAACAGCCATCAAACATGATTATCCAGCAATCTGGGTGACTGGTTAAGCAGAAGCTTACAAAGTAAATTTGTGTTCCCTGAAGCAGGTGTTCTTAAACTTTTTTGCATCCTAGCATGCCTCCCCCTCTCCTCCCAAACCTTGGTAATGCAACATAAACATTTTTCACAGCTTCCACATTATATTGCTTTCTTGTATGTAGGATCTTAAAAACACAAATAATTCCTCCAAGAAAGATTATTCATGGGAAATTCACAGTTGGAAATTGAAAAAAGTAATATCTTTGTTGTGGAAGAGGATAAAAATGATAAAACTAAAATCTGTGAATCTCATGCATTAGGGATAAGTTACTCATGTTGGTTTAAATATGTGACTTACTGCGGATGCCACTGATCACTATACATTGCTTCAAGTATTGAGAAGGGTTGCAATCTGCCTCACTCCTTGCTGACACCCACCACTGCTCAGAAGCTTAATTGCTTGTTATTTCCACCAACATGACCCAATTAACTGTAATTCAAAGTCCTGGATACCAACACCTCCTGCCCCAAACCTAAATGTAGTGCTAATCCATTTCACTCGAGCTCTGTCACACTTGCCTTTTCTGGACTGCTGTTCAGCTCTGCTAACATGTTATCAGACAGTGCCATAAAAATCAGCACTGCGTTTACTTTGGTTAACTCCAGAACTGACCATTCCTGTTGGCCTCCCAGATTCCATTCTGTAAATTTGAGGTCACCTAAAACTCTACTGCTATCCCCTTACACCAGATATCATTCACCTATCATTGCTTTGACCCTTTACTTATAGTGGCTTCTAATCAAATAATGTCTTGGTTTTAAAAGCATCATTCCTTGATGTCAAATCCCTTAAACTCCCTATTTCTGTAATCTCTACTAATCTCATAACTTCCCTCATTTCTGCACTCATTGAATTCTTGCCTCTTGGCATCATCAATTTTAATTGCTTAGCTACTGGTTGGCTGCGCCTTGAACTTCCGAGTGTTTAAGCTCTGAAACACCCTCCCTAAACCTCTATGACTCCCTACCTCTCATTCTTCCATAAAATCCACCTCCTGAACCGAACTCTTGGCCATCTCGCTGGTATCAACCCAGTGGCTCAATGTTTAATCTTGTTTCATAATACCTCTGTGAGGCGCTGCTCTGAATATAAGCTGTTGCTGTTCAAGATAATTTAAACAGTAGATAACGTAGATAGATAAAAATCATTTACCATGGTGGATGAGTCTACAGTAAGATAGCACAGCCTGAAAATTAGAACTAGGTCATTTAAAGGCAATGTCAGGAAGCACATGGAGTAAAGTGGAAAGATGAACTGTCCTCCAAAAGGCTGTAGAATTAAAAATGTCGAGGTTGAGAAGGATTTTTACTCAGTAGGTAAACTAAGGAAAATGGAATTTTGGGAGATAAATGGAGCCAAGATACAGCCATAATCTAACTGAATGAATGGTATAGGTTAAAAAGGCTGAATACTCCAATTCCCATAACCCAATCTTTGGCATCATCCTGAGGAGCATCCTTTTCACACTTCTCCTGTGCTTAACGCATTGTAGGAGGAGAGAAATCCATGACAGATAAAGCTCACTTCAATGACCTTTTACATTCTGCTTTTCACTTGCCTTTAACATATTCAGTTTTTTAATTCAGTATTTTAATATTCAAATGGAATATCTGCTTCAAAAACATCTTGTTAGTACCATGCCCTTTTGTGACACAGATTTACACAAACTGCAGAACTTTCAAGACAGGAATGATGGCCTATGTATTCTGAAGGAGTATTTTTTTTTGAGCTGAGAGTTACTCACTGGCATGGACTTGAAGGCAGCATTTTGCACAGGAAATGAGCAAGCTGGTCCCATCATCACCAATGTATGAGTTTGTGGGTAGGGGTTCAGTGTTTTCTCCGCCTGATGTGAAGCACATTTCTGGGATGATTGGCTTTGTCTTTTGCCCAACCTTGGCAGCGGTTATCCAGGAACTTCCTTCTGGCGTGAAAGCATCTTGAACAGTATCTCTTTCAGGCTTTAAATAGAAAAAAAAAGTTTAAAGAAAAGCATTCAGATTACAATATAATCACTTTGCCTTTATAATCCTCAACAGCTAACCTGCAACTATACTCAAGATTTTTCGATGTGAAGGGAAAACATTCAGCAAGTGATCTCAAACCAGAACAAATTGCCCGCCTCCTGTGCTGCTGCTCTCAAAGGTGTCCATCAAACCGACAGGCAGGAATAGGTAAGCGACAGCAGTCCAGGGATATAACAAAATGCACGGAACGCAATTTATCTACAAACTATAGATAACCCTCAGGTTACAAGAACGAATACTTGACCAAAATTTTTGCAGGCAACCTGTCTGTCAATTTTCACAATTCTTCCTCTTCCCTCCATTCAGCATCCACAGGGAACTACAAAAGGTCGCGAATGTAGCCCAATTCATCACACAAACCAGCCTCCCATCCACTGACTCGACGTACACTCGCCGCTGCCTCAGCAAAGCAGCCAGCGTCATTAAAGACTTCACACACCCCGAACATTCTCTCTTTCCCCTTCTCCCATCAGGAAAAAGATACAAAAGTCTGAGGTCACACACCAATGGACTGAAGAACAGCTTCTTCCTTGCTGCTGTCAGACTTTTGAATGGACTTACCTTGCATTAAGTTGAGTTTTCTCAATACCCTAGCTATGACTGTAACACTACATTCTGCATTCTCTAATTTCCTTCTTTATGAACAGCATGTTTTGTCTGTACATCAAGCAAGAAACAATACTTTTCACTGTATACTAATACTTGTGACAATAATAAATCAAATCAAATAAAATCACTATTCTCATTGTTATGACTCATAAGATAATTATCACTCCTTGTAAAGTGATTGCATTAGTGGAGAAGTGACTCTGGCCTGAGTGAAACAGAGACCAAGACAGTATACTTGGGAATTTAGTCCAAAGTGGAAATTCAGCATGGAGAGGAATATGGTGCTTTAGGTTAAGGTTTATTTCAAGAAGTGCGACTTAAAATGGAGTAGTGGGAGTTTAGTCTAAGGGAAGGAGTTATTATGCTTTGTTTTCTAACTTTCTCAGCCTTCAGGAAGTGGTCTTACATTGCTACAGGAGAAGCAGCTAAGTATTTGGTGAACATCTGGTTAAGTTACTACAGTTTAGATCATTCCTGAGGTTAAAAAAATAGTCTAACAACTGATGGCAAGATTAATATATAATTAAATATTTAATAAGATGTAAAGGTTGGTAGAACAGGTAGTGTGTCACGGCTGCAGCATGTTAGATGCAAGTGTGATCCAGGGCAAACATGCGTAGTATGCAATGTGAGCAGCTTCAGCTAAGAGGTTGAGCTGGAGAACTGCAGACATTGTGGCATATCTTAGACAGGTAAAGCTACCTGGATCCTTTGTGCCAGGAGGCAGTCACCCCTCTTAGGACAGGGTCTTCGGATCTGGTCAGTGGTCAGGGACTACAGTATGTGACTGCGGTGAGGTAGGTAAAGAGAATCAGAGGGCAGAAGCACAGGAGCTTCAGCCTTTACAAGTGTCCAACAGGTTTGAGGTTTTATCAGCCTGTTTGGGTGAAAGTGGGGGCTGCATGGCAGATGACCTAAATGGCCATGGTGTTGTAAGGTTCAAGTGAGGGAGGAAAAAGGAATGTTGTGTAGTAAGGCATAGTCCCTGTCTGAGGGATTGACACCAATCTCTGCATCAAAAAGCACGAGTCCAGACAACTGTGTTACCGTCCCAGAGTTCGGGACACGCGCTTGGGGTTGGAGAGGAATTTGCAGTGGGAAGGAAAGGACTCAGCTGTCATGATCCACATGGATATCAATGGCATCGGCAGGACAAAGGAAGTTCTGCATTGTCAGAGAGAGGATCCAGGTACCAAATTACAAAGGTCTCTGGAACACCTGAGCCACATGCAAATTGGCATAGGACAAATCAGATTTGAGAGATGACTGCATAGCTCAAAAACTGGTCTAGGGGAAATCTATTCCACTTCATGGCATAGTAGCACCAGTATTGGGCAAAGTGGAATGGTGACACAGTGATTACCACGGCTGCTTCACAGCCTCAGAGAACTGGGTTCAATTCCAGCCATGAATGTCTGCGTGGAGTTTGCGCATTCTCTCTGTATTCACGTGGATTTCCTCCAGGTGCTCCTGTTTTCCCTCAGTCCAAAGATGTGCAGATCGGGTGAAGTGGCCGTGCTAAATTGGCCCGATAAGAGTCCCAAAAGCGTGGGAGATTTTACTTACGTACAGAGTGGAAAATTCAGATGGGCAAAGATAGCCTTGATAAGGAGTTAATCGAATCTAAGTTTCTTAGAACAGTACATTCAAGAACCAAACAGTGAGTAAGCTATATGTTCCAATAGACGACATAATCCTAAGATGACAAAGGGAACACCCTCACCCAACCACAAAAGGGCAACCTCTTGCTTACCCTCCTCTCACAGCACTAAATCTATGGAGGGCACCGTGGCATGTGGTTAGCACTGCTTTGATTCCTGTCTGTGTGGAGTTTGCATGTTTGCGTGGGTTTTCTCCGGGTGCTCTGGTTTCCTCCCACGGTCCAAGAGATATGTTCGTTACATGCACTAGCCATGCTAAATTCTCCCTCTGTACCCAAATAGGTGCCGGAATGTGGTGACCAGGAGATTTTCACAGTTACTTCAGTGCAGTGATAATGTAAGTCTACAAATAAACCTTTAAATCTCCACTACATCATGCAAGCATCAGGGCAGCCTGACCACCAGTCCCTCAGGTTGGCACCGCCAGTGTGCCACAGTGCCAAAGATACTGTCAGCTATGTCCATGATACTCTGGAGCTGCAACAGTCTCCGCGCCCACTGGACATGGTGATGTTCATCCAAAGAATTCAACAGCAGCTGTGAAAGGGTCATTACGGAACCCCTTGACTTTAATGTCTGAGTTGTGCCAACTACATCCATTGGTTAAAAGCAGCCCCCAGTAAAGGCATGCTGTTCAGGTACAGGATTTGGAATAAAACACAATCTTCTATCTGTGCCAGTATGCTACCCCTCCCATAACATGAGTTTTGTCCTCCACCATAACCTTTGATATGGCACATCATCAAACACCTTCTGGAAATCTAAGTATAGTATATCCACTGGTCCCCTTTTATCCACAGTGCATTACTTCCTCAAAGAACTCCAATAAATCGGTTAAACATGATTTTCCATATTTAAACCATGTTGACTCTAATTATCTTGAATGCATCCAAGTGCATTTCTGTAACTCATTTAACAATAGCTTCTAACATTCTTAAAAAATGAACTCAAGACTGTATACCTCTGCTTTTTATGAAGCACTTCAAAGTTAATGGATTGGGAAGAGTTATGTAAATAAACAATCATAATCCCTCCTTTGAGGGGTCCAGGAGCTGCCACTCAAGGGGATTGCAAAGCTAATGGGGCTCAAAATGGGATGTGAGCAAAGCATTTCAAAACTTTTGAAAGCTACAGAAAGACTAGCCTTTGCAACCTTACAGATCTTTGAAATTGACATGTTGAGAGATAGTTCAAAGCTTTTAAAATCTACAGAGAAAAGACTAGCTGCATGATCACCATCCCAGAGTCTCTCACCAAATTCACTGGCCCAGCAGGATGTGTGCCGGAAGCTAAAGGGGTTAGAGAAACACCCTCATGTTTTAACCTTAGATAAGGAAGTTTATGAAGGCATGAAAGCAAAGTTATCTAAAGTGAATTGGTTAATTAGATTAAGGAATAGGTCAAGAGAGATTCAGCAGCAGACATTTAAGACTGAAATTTCAGAATATACGGAATATATACATTCCAATGAGTGAGGAAAAATGCCATGGAACAGACCTTCTATCCATAGATAACTAGAAAAATAAAAAGATAGCATCAAAGTTAAAGGAAAAGCATACATTTGTGCAAGTCACAAGATTGGATAGAATATAAGGAACAATAAAGGGATAACGAAAAGATTAATAAGGAGGGAAAATTTAAAGTATGAGAGAAAGCCAGCTAAAAATACAGGAGATGAGTTTTTATAAATAATTTATAAAGGGTTGGTTCTACAGAGGGACTCTGGATAATAGATACTGGAAAACAAAGAGATGGCAGATAAGTTTGCATCAGCCTTCACTATACAGAACACAAATAACATCCCAGAAGCAGCTACAAACCAGGAAAGAGGAAGGAACTCAGGAAAATTATAGTCACCAGATAAGTGGAACAGAATAAATTGTGGAAGCTGTGGGTTCATCTTGGTGTCTTAAGAAGTGTCTAATGAGATAGTTGATGTATTGGTTTTAATTTTCCAAAACT
Source organism: Sphyrna mokarran (assembly GCA_024679065.1). Taxonomy (NCBI): domain Eukaryota; kingdom Metazoa; phylum Chordata; class Chondrichthyes; order Carcharhiniformes; family Carcharhinidae; genus Sphyrna; species Sphyrna mokarran. Next base: position 35,391,056 of record JAGIQG010000026.1, read on the forward strand.
CCTTAGATGTGGGGGAGATCCCATTAGATTGGAGAATAGCAAATGTAACTCCATTATTCAAAAAGGGAGGAAGACAGAAAACAGGAAACTACAGCCCAGTTAGTCTAACAACTTCTGTAGGAAAATGTTAAAAGCTATTGTTAACTAAGTTATAGAAGGGCACCTGGATAAGTTCAAGGTAATTAGACAGAGTCAACATGGTTTAAACAAGAGAAATCATGCTTGACCAATATATTGGAGTCTTTTGAGAAAGTAATGTGCTGAGGATAAAAGGAGCCAATGAATATACTGTACATTTCCAGAAGGCACCTGATAACGTGCCACATCAAAGGTAATGGTGGAGGATAAAAGCTCATATTATAGAGGATAACATATTTGCACAAATAAAAGATTGGTCAGCTAACAGGAAGCATAGTAGGCATAAATGGGACTTTTTCATGTCAGCAATATATAATGAACGATGTCCATAGGAAGCAGTGCTGGGAACTCAACTGTTTACAATTTATATAAATGACTTAGATAAAGGGATTGAAGGGATGGTTGTTAAATTTGCTGATGACATAAAAATAGGTTTGACAGTATGTTGCAAGAGGACACAAGGAGACTACAAAAATATATAGATGGGTTAAATGAGATGGAAAGAAGCTGGCAAATAAAATATAATGTGGGAAAAGGTGAAATTTTGGCAAGAATAAAAAAGCATACTATTAAAACAGTGAAATTGCAGAACTCAAAGTGAAACAGTGAAAGTGCAGAGATCTGAATGTCCCAGTACTTCAAGCAAAAAGACAAGAATGCAGATACAGCAAGTAATTTGGAAAGAAAATAAAGTATTATTGCAAGGGGAATTGAATGCAAAAGTAGAGAGATTACATACAGGACAATAGGGAGATCATATCTGGAGTACTGTGTAAAGTATTGGTCACGTTATTTAAGATGGAAACTGCATTGGAAGCAGTTTAGATAAGATTTACCAGACTAATATGTGGAATGGATGGGTTGTCTTATGAGGGAAGGCTGAACAGACTAGGCTTGTATCAGCTAGAGATTGGAACCCCAAGAGGTAACTTGACTGAAACATACATGATCCTGAGGGGACTTGACAGGGCAGATATGGGCAGGTTGTTTCCTCTTGTGGCAGAATCTAGGAATAGGGGTTAATGTTTAAAGATAAAAGTTTGCCCATTAAAAATAAAGTTGATTCTACTCAGGATCACAAGTTTATGAAAAAAGTGGTAGAAGCAAAGTCATTAAATATTTTTATAGCAGAGCTGAATAGATTCTTGCTAAGCAAAGAGGTGATAGGTTATCAGGAGTAGGCGGAGTACAGATTTGAGGTTACTATCAATTCAGCCATAATTACTATCTGAATGGCTGTAAATTGGGAGAGGGGAATATGCAGTGGGACCTGGGTGTCCATGAGCACCAGTTGCTGGAGTTAAGCATGCAGGTGCAGCAGGTGGTAAAGAAGGTAAATGGTATGCTGGCCTTCATTGTGAGAGGTTTCAAGTACAAGGGCAGAGATGTGTTGTTGCAATTCCAAGGACCTTAGTGAGGCCACACCTAGAATGTTTCGTACAGTTTTGGTTTCCTTTTCTGAGAAAGGATGCTCTTGCTTTCGAGAAAGTGCAGCAAAGGTTTACCAGGCTGATTCTAAGGATGGCGGGACTGATGTATGAAGAGAATTGATTAGGTCAGGATTGTTTTCGCTGGAGTTCAGATGAATGAAGGGGGTTCTCATAGAGGCTTATAAAATTTTAACAGGACTAGACAGGTAGATGTGAGAGGATGTTCTCAATATTGGGAAAGTCCAGAACCAGAGGTCACAGTGTGAGGATTCAGGGTAGACCATTTAGGATGGAGATGAGGAGACATTTCTTCACTCAAAGAGTGGTGAGCCTGTGGAATTCATTAACAAAGGAAGTAGTTGATGCCAAAGCATTGAATGTATTCAAGAGGCAGTTAGATATAGCACTTGGAGTAAATGGGATCAAAAGTTTATGGGGAGAAAACAGGATTAGACTGTTGAGTTGGACAATCAGTCATGATCATGGTGAATGACGGAGCAGACTCGACAGGCAATGGCCTCCTCCTCCTATCTTCTATGTTTCTATGGCTGTATTAAATGGCAGAGTAGGCTCAAGAGACTGAATGGCCTTCTTGCTCTTTGATGGTATATTCATATGTACATATTTTGTTTCTAAGATATCCAGAATTCATAATCTAGGTTGACATTCCAGCACAGCATTAAAATAGTACTGCTTACAGGTGAGAAGTTAAATGAAGGTTCTTATACCTTGCTTCAATCCCATGCAATTGGAAGAGAAGCAGTGTTCTCCTCCTGTGCTAACTGATGTTACTCCCTCAACTGATAGTATTAAAGAAAGATTTGTTCATCTCACGTTTGTTGTGTGATGTTACTGGTGTTACCCATATACCAATAGCCACCACACTCCAAAAGTAATTTGTGGTGTGAAGCTTTGAGATATTTCAATTATGTGATAAAATACCAAGAAAGTATAAGTATTTCTTTCTCTAGGAAAAACAGATGACATGAAAATGAGACAGAATTCTGGATTGTATGCAACTATATGAAAAACAAAAAGTACACAGAGATAAAATTGATGCAGCCAGGATGTGGAAGACTCAGTCTTGTATATTGTGTGAGCGCAGGAAAAATTTGAAAAAATGGAATATCCATACCTCAGTGCTTACTCTATCAGCCGAATGATGGGTAACTCAACACTTGAACTTGCGGGTGCAAGGAACTACACTGCACTGGACAAAATGTTCTGGTGAGAAGACTCTTGCAGAGGGAGGAAAAGCAATGTGTGTGATTGTTCTGACTGTATGGCATGTACATTCTTTGGAAAGTGGTGTAATTATGTGATACAGCAAAGGAACTCCTGCATGCCTCAGAGGTCAGACTTAAATGCTACAACTTCAATGTGCTTTGCTAATGCTCTTTTGAGATCAGCTATCCCAGTCACTCCATTGTTGCTGACAGTGAAATCTGGAATTGAGCACATCCAATTCAGCAGTCCATCCAACATTGCTGACATCATTGCCAAGTCAGGGAATTAAATATTTTGCAGTAGAAGAGTTTTTGTTGAGGTGAGTAAGCTCAATCAAAGTCAATCTTTCCTGACAGGATTACTGGGTTGGCTTTTTACTGCAAAGATATTACACCACTTGTTCATCCACTGGCCTTTTTTTTTTCCTGTATCAATCCCAAATGAGTCAGTCCTGGCTACGTAAACCTGAATGAACCGTATTTTTAATGTATTTAATGCTACTGCACAAACTATTTTGCAAATATTCCAGTAGCCTTCTCTGCTCTCCAATGAGATTTCATCATGTCAAAATTATACAAACAGATTTAAAGATCATTTTCAATTATGTGAAGATGTCAAACTCTGTCTTTTGGCAATGTAGAACAAAATTCAATTCAAGAGCAATCTCACTTTAATCAAAAGTTTGTTGTGAATGTTACAAGCAGACAATAAATGTCTTTCCATCAATTATAGAAGGACTCGTGCTTAGATATCACCACTTTCATTTATAAAGTGAATCAAAATGGAGATAGCCATAAACTCCAGAAAATAGGCAGACTTTAGAAAGTCAGAATTAGTGACATTTCCTATATTTGATCCATTTTCCTCTCAAATATCACTCTGTGACATCCTTAAGACACCTTTCGTTGGGCAGTAAATGTATGTCTTTCATCACGTTCTCATCGGCAAGATTGCTGGTTGTTTTATTCATTTTTTCCTGATGGTTCTACTTACAAACAACAATTTACAATCATATAGTTTAAGGTAAAAAATATTCCTAGGCACTCTGCAGCGGCACAAGGAAGAAGCTGGAGCTGCGCCAAAGGCATGATCAAATGTCTGAAGGTGAATTTTAGCAGGAGAGGGAGGTGGTGAGAAGACAGGTTTTTGATTATAAATCCTAGCGTGTAGAACATAGTCAGTTGAACTCTTTCACTGGGGAAGGCCAAAGGGAGGGCATGGTGTGTACATGATGTGAACAAGAAGAACTGAGACTTCAAAACGAACAAGAATACTGAAAGACATTATAAATAACAAGGGTCAAGGCCATGATGAGGAAGGAAGGTGGCTTAAACACAATAATTAGAATATTACATCTGAGGCTCCAGTTGTATTGGAGAAGGGCGAATTGAATTTGGTGCAGTGGACAATATGGGGAGCAGGCTTCTAGGTGAGCTGAGGGAATTAGATGGGATGAATGGGAGATCAACCAGGAAAATATATAAAAATAAATAATTCTAGAGTACCAAAAGTAAGGTTATGGGTTACTGAGGAAGAGGTGGAGATGGGCAGTGTAACAAAGCCTAGATGAAAGTGGCTTTAAGATGTAACAATAGGTTCAGGGGCAGTGATCTAGGAAATGGACGTTAGAGGTGAATTAATGATTTGCACTGACAAAAGTTATTTGTCTCATTATAATTTGATACTATTCTTTCACATACTTAGATCTCACCGCATTCAGTATAAGTGCAGCAACAAGCATTTCCAAGGCCAGGAATAGAAGTGGAAGACTTAAGTTTGTTAGTAAATAAACCAACAGTAGATTGTAGCACTAAAATATTCAAAAGTTAAATTGTCAATTTTAAAAACCATTTTTATTTATGCATGGAAGGCTCATGATATCTGGAGACTAGCTTGGAGGAACTATTAATTAACACTAAATTATCAATAAAGTCATTAACACAAGGCACTTGAGTGTTTCATTTTTTAATCTCAACTAAATATGGTTCTTCGCACAATTGGGCTCAGTAACCCCTCCTGTTGATATAATTGTGTGTTTGCATCTTTAAAAAATTGCTCTTTTTCTGACTATCTGCAGGCTTAAAAGGCAAAGAATTATTGTAATTCTCTTCAGTGGTTTCAAATAGAATTCTGATAGTGAGGCACCCACATATTAGTCAAACAAGCATTGATAAAAAGACAGCTTAATTACAAGAAATACTCAGTGCTGTGAAGAAAATTAACTCGTGCATTGGTCCCAATACTGTCATTTGTAAATAAAATTGGATTATAGGCAAAGATTAAGAAAACTGTAAATGCTAAAAATTAGCAGCAGGTTTCTCTGCTTCCGAAAACAGATGAGGGAGTTTAGCTTTTTGCAGGGAGACCATTTAACAGACCCACTCTGTATTTCCAGCATTTTCTGTGAGACTCATACTCTATCCCCAATGGTCACAAAACTGCAGACAAGGCTCTGACTATATATACCCTTGTCTGAAATTTGTCAAGGTTAAAGGTAAAATCTGGCATTCAATCCGTTGAGTGTATTTCAACAGTCAAGTGATTGAGTTTGAACCAATCAAATACACACTGGCAACTATTCTCTAGATATTTATCTAAGATTAAAAACTACAGTTAATTGTTAATTCTTTGCTATGATTAGTAATGGTTGAGAGGATTATGAAATAAAACCAAAAGTCCTATAGTGTTTGCCAAATAAACTATCTAATAGGCAGTCTGCTATACATTACTGCTAAAGAAGATGGTCATTAAGAGCCTTTCACAGAGATTTTCTGAAATGCCTGGGAACAGGTGATGAGTTTGCAGGAGGTGGCTGGTTAATGTTGTTCTGCTGCTGAGCTTTGTACATTCACCTTTATTTAACTTTCCGCTTTTACATCATTTAAAATCTTTGACACACTCATTAACATCTGTTCTTTCCAACAAACAGATGAGCTGCTAAATAGGTAAAGGTCACCTGCCAAGGGGTCCATAATCTAGCATCCCCATTGATCCTGCACTAGACCAAGCAAGGCTGCCAATTCCAGCTTTCAGGAGAAGTGAAAGACACCAGTTTCATTAGAAGATGCTGAGTGGCTTCCTTTTTTATCTGATTGACAAAAATACAACTCCGCAGAAATTATGCTCTTTCTTTGAACAAAGCAACTATTCGCCTACTGTCAAGTGTCAAATAGTGAAATCTTAATTTCTAAGCTACATCGACCAAAATTCTAAATTACCACCAATGATTATTTCAACTATGATACCAGTGGCTGAATTACAAATGCCCCACAGACTACTGCTCACCATCAGTACAGCATTTTTATAGCAAATGCATGGGGATGCATTCAGAACTCACAGTAGCCTGAATAGGCTTTATGTTGAGATATATGCAAGATGCTTCCCATGAAGCACTAGAAGGCAACCACTGTTCTGGAACCACTCATTCTGACAAGTAGTCAATGTCTGCTCAGTTTTCCTGGAATTCAAAAGACATGCACTAGAATCTCTTTTGAAGAGAAAAACAAAATCAACCTGGAGTTCCAACACTTAATCCCACCTATGCAGAAATACATAAGAAATGAGCAATCTGAATAATACTCATTCTCACAGAAATAAAAAGTGCATTTTGAAATTGCTTCCATCAATAAATGGTAATACCTACAATTACAGATGAAAAGGAATTCAACAATACAGCTTAAAAGGTGCTAAAGTAGCGGACAGAAATATGAGCTGAACTTAGTTGTACATTCAATCCCACCAAATAACCATTGTAGAAATGCAAGGTCCACACTAAATATGACAAAGACAAATCAGTAAGCATTGATTGGGAACCTGAAGATTGCAGAATATTCATACATTCCGAAAAGAAGCTCAAATGCATTTAGCATAGATCGTGGCATATAAGCCAACCATTCAAGCTGGAGAACTCCTTCTAAAAGCAGGGGTCAACTTACATGCCAAGCATAAAATGTGAATTACCAATATTGTTGTAGGTGGTTGGCATTTTGAAAGTGAAACATCTGTTGGACAGTTGCTGTGGGCAACCTGCTGTGTTTTCTAAACTCATGTACACTTACACTGGCAAAACAGTTTACATCGCCTGTTTGATCCAAGTCACTGACTTATCAGGCAAGTGTAACCTAAATATGTATTTCTGAGCTGAAGTTGAATTCTAATGAGAGTACAGCCCTGAACATGCATTTATTAGATGAAAATGGGGCATCTACTTAAACCCCTGATGATGTAGACCTAAACATGCATTCTGGCCTAAAATATGGATCGTCTCATATGCTGGGATCATCTTATATGCATGATTGACTTATGTGCCATTATCTATAGTGATACCGCCAAACTAATTAAAGTATTTGTATTTCAAATGCTTGATGCCAGAAGTCACTGAAAGTTCAACTAAATCCCTCGCCATCTTTCAGGTGATGAATTTAATTCACAGTGCATAGTACATGCAGCTAGAATTTGCTGCTTACTTTGAAATGAGCCAAGACTTTTACTGAGAGCAAGTCCCTTATGTTTCTTCACTGCTGTAGACAAATCAGTGTTTGACAAGCAAAGTAGTAAACATCATCATGTGTTTCACAAGCTGTTATTCATTCTTCCAGTCTTAGGTGATACCCAATCCATCATACTCTAAGACCAATCGATTTAGTGTTAAGTAAAAGTATCTAGGGATATGGAGCAAAGGTAGGTAAATGGATTTGTGGTATGAATCAACCGTGATCTAAGTGAATGGCAGAATAGCTCAAGGGACGGAATAGCTATTCCTGATTTATCACTTTGTTGTTTTTTTCCAAAGGAAACTTGTGAAAAGTTACTTCCGAGGACCCTCAAGATAACTCCTATGCTGAGGTGCTGCTTATACTACCCCTGAATGCAATCATTGACATGGTTCCATTCTTAAACTAGTACATTATCTTTAAATGATCATAATTGGTGGTTTAATACCTTACAGACTGCAGTACAACAGTCTAACCTTTCCATTAATTGATCACCCAGAAACTGTGGAAATCTTTTTTTAAGAATGCATTTCTACATGGTGCACAGACTTGAAAGGCACCTTTCCTTGTCTGTATCGAAATGGACTTACGTTTATCTAAACCAGACCAGCACTGGAGCAGTTACAAGTGACATCAGCTGCCATGTTAAGTAGGTAAAACCAGGTCAAGCTTTCCACTCCTGATCATAATCCAGTGATTTTTTGATGGAAAGTGTGCTTCATGTGGCTAAGAGGCGAGTATAACTGCTGGTATTTGCTCTCTCAGGTCATCTGAGTGAGGCTTCTGCCCAAGGAACTGAACACCCGCTAATTAGAGAAAAGTGAAGACTACTGAAAGAAGGAAATATGCAAAGGAATGGGGCCACTGATTCAACATTAGTAAATTGTTAAAGCACAAAAACAAACTGTTCAGTCCATCAAATCTTTGTATTTTTCACCAACAGCCATAGTTTAATATGTCATTCCTCATAATCTTCTTTTTCAAGCAGATGTCAGTTTTTAAAAAATATATTTCTCAGCTTATGTTCGACAACAGTGACAGAATCTCATATTTATCACCCCTCTGTGCATTTGAGCTTTAAGCTGTAAGAACCTGCAGCCAATTGAAAAAAGGTTTCAACTTGCACTCTGCACACACTCACTCAATTGTGAAAAATGATATTAAGTAAAAATGAGTTTGTGCAGTCTCAACTTATTGCCATTAAGCCTAGATCCAGAGCAAGAAACTTGCCAGCAATTTATCAGAAGTCAGCACTAAGCTGGCAATCTCATTCAGGCACACTGTAAGGATTGCAAGTGATGGAAATATAAAGACACAATTTGGTGCAGGATGGGGTGCTTTTATGAGATTAGGGGTGCATTGTAAGGTAGGACAGACAGAACTTTACTCTGAAGCTGATGACATTACAACTGGCCCAGAGGTGTGGTGCTAACTTTCGGTAATAGAAATGGAAAAATGTTCCTCTGCCCACCATCAATCAGCACAAATACTTTTTAAATCCCATTTTCTGATTATCAAATGGTCATATTTCTCCAACTTGCTTTTATTTTAGTGCTACTAACATTGCAGCAGTTCTCTGTCCCACTAGATAATAATTTGAGCCACAGTTCTCTGTTAATCATCAGCGAGTGTGGCTCAGAAGACCCTCTCTGCCACACTTATTGCTGAGGAAGAGAGTGGGCTAAGAAGATGCACAATTCCCCAGCCTCTATCTTCTCTGGGCCCTCTTAGTCAACTGTGCTATTTGTTTCTGCAAACCTCTTCTCATGCTGTTCTGGAGATCAGAGCTACCACAGCAATAGTCTCAATTGTCAGTACAATGGGCGGGGTGCTTCCATTTTGAGACACTTTTTATTGCACTTGTCTTGAAGCCTAATCTGTCACCAACGCTATGGTTAAGAAAGCTCACCAGTGCCTCTACTTTTTCAGAAGGCTAAGGAAATTTGGCATGTTCACTACGATTCTCACCAATTTTGTCAAATACACCATAGAAGGCATTCTTTCTATTGTATTACAGCTTGGTATGGTTCCTGCTCTGTCCAAAACCACAATTCACTATAAAGGGTCATGAACAAAACCCAGTCCATCATGCAAACCATCCTCCCATCCACTGTCTACGCTTCCTGCTTTTGGAAAAGCAGCTAGCATAGTCAAGGATCCCACACATCCCAGATATACTCTCTTCCACCTTTTTCTGACAGGAAAAAGATACAAAAGTCTGAGGTCATGTACCAACTGACCCAAGAACAGCTTCCTCCCTGCTGCCATCAGACTTTTGAATGAGCCTACCTTTTAAGTTGAACTTTTTCTACCCCAAGGTATGACTATAACACTGCATTTTGCATTCTCTTCTTTCCTTCTCTATTACAGCATGCTTTGCCTGTAGGGCATGCAAGAAACAATACTTTCCATTATATATTAATACAGGTGACAATAAATCAAAGTCTCTTGCCAACTGATCTCCAGAAGACCATTAGAAGAGAATAGCAGAAAGGAAAAGTTCAGCTGGTTGAAAAGAGGGCCCAGAGAAGATAGAGACTAGGGAACTGTGCACCTTCTCAGCCAATTGTCTTCCTCTGCAACAAATGCATAAAGATCTGTTTTGTACATATCATTCTTTAGCAGTCAGATTTGATGCTGATGTAGTTTCAGGCTGGCATGACGCAAGACGGAAAGATGTGACAGGATGCCAGTGCACAGTTGTATTATTGAGCATTCTTGAGTGCAAATGAATCCAAATGGCATTTGTGCCACCCATCAACAGGATAACACATCTACCATTGGGAAAATCGCAATATAACTTTATGCCAGCAGATTTCTGACTTTTTGGCCCTGGCCACATTCTCTGCACCTATCCACTACCAAACCTACCCAATGGGCAGATTGTGAAAATTCCACTCAATGTTTGCCAGCTTCAAATCTCATCTTTGGTATTTGTAACAGAGGTATGGAAGCCAAGGTTATTGTGTCCTTGTGGCCAGTTCACCAATAAAACACTGAGTATACTACCATCATTTTACTATGGCCAAGCCAGCGCAGGCATCGTTGGCTTACTAATGAGTGTCTGCTGACGTCATTAGCCTGCTAGACGACCTCCATTGATGGAGATACTGGAGGTGAAACAGCAATGGTAGAATCTGTTCAACTTTTTCTCCTGCTTAGCAAATGCTATCCAGGTCGCTGTAGGGCAGTATGCTGAAGGTGCAGGCTTGACAGACTCTCAGTTTGGTGTTCTCAGTCAGATTACTGTTATTCCAAACTCTCTATCAGCTTGGACAGAATATATGCAGCTTTTGTGACTTGTTTATTCCAGCATCAAATGACGGATTGCTGGTGATTGTTGAGCTTAAATATATGAAACTATCAACAAACTCCAATTTCACATTGTCAATGGTGATAGATGGTGGCATGGCAACATCCTGGACTATGACATTTGTCTTCCTGATGTTAATGATAAAACCAGACTCTGTACAGGCGTGTCAGCATCTGCTCATCTGTCAGTGCAGGTGCTCCTCAGCATGGGTTGTTTGTGCAGAATCGCCAGTGCACAGTAACTCTCTGAGATGGACTTGCCACATTTTTGCCTTGGATCTCAAGCGAGAAAGGCTGAACAGCTTTGTGGCAGCAGTTCTAGTGTGAAAGCAGCCACCCTTTGTAAATAGTCTAAACACACATCACAGCAAAGGGAGGAACATACCAGAGTGGCAGTGCCAGAACACAAACCTGTTTGACTCCATTGTGGATTCTAATTTTGGCCTATCATAACTGGTCCTTACTCATCATGTTGTCATGACAAGAGATCACACCAACAGGCTTTAACAATCAGCCAGTTTTAAAGAGCAGCTTAAATAGATTCTTTAATCTGGGCATGAATGGGCTTTCAAGGTGCTGAAACTTATGTTCTACAAAATTGATCTCCGAGAAAAACACAAGAGCAAGTCAGGGAGAGTGATTGCTTTTGCTCAAATTGCAGTTCAATAGTTCCACTGACTAGTCTGTCATCTTCAAATATCAACATCATCACATTTTGGTCTTGTGTTAAATGAGAATTGACATTTTGTTGTTCAGTGCTCTTTGTCTCAAGAGTTAGATTATATTTCTACTAAAAATACTTGCTATTCATGCACTAAAGTAATCTTTAATCACCATCATTGACTAGTGGAAGGCATCCATGGAACTTACATTGATATTTGCGATGTGGACAATGTAAAGCAAATAAATATCTCCCTAAAGTCTATTTGGCTTCAGTCATCACTCCTGCCTTCAGCAGCACAAGAGTTCCATCTGCTCTCCCTCCTTCAATGCCACTTTTATTTGCATCTCTCTTGCAATAATCTTGTTACCCTATCTAGAACTAGCATCTTCCTCACTATGTGGAAGCCACTGTCTGATGAACATGAACCGATATTGCCTCGTTCCATTGTTCCTGAAATTACAAAGTCCAAAAGACTATGCTTCTCGCATTTTACCGGTATCAGGAGGATAACATACGAAGATCAGTAGTGAACCAAATCATCTTGCTTGTTATAAACAAGCCTCATGTTAAGAGTTACTGTTCACTGTCTGTAAAGCTGAATCACATTCCAGCTCACTCCATGGTCTTTGTTTTGCCCATGCAGCAACAAGCCCTCGGTGTCAATCTTTATAAAACATAGACAGTTTCCACAGATGTGGATAATTGGTTAATTACAACAATTAAAACACAATCTCTTCAATGCAATGCATTTCTCTAATCAAGTTTCTACACATCTACATCACTTGAGCTGCGCAAATACCTTCTTCTGGCCAATAACAAGTGTGATTTCCACATGGTTGCTTTTTATTCATCTCACATTAAGTTAATTTTAAACCCTAATTTTAAACAGATTTTAAATTTGCATAATTTAACATCAATTCTAGGAACAGCATTTAGAAATGTCAATTTTATTGAATGAATAAATGCTTTTTCTGTCACTGTGCAAGCATTATCTTTCAAAGGGAAACCTCAGTAAGACAGTGCAACATTTCATCTTTACTCTTTTATTTTGTGCCAAAATCCCATTTCTCCATAGACAACTATTCAAATGGAACCAAGGAAAGCCATTTTAATGGAGCAGCAAGTACTACTTGGCTAATCACAACGAGGATAATCCTCTCTCTGTTGGCACTGAATGGAAAAATAACTGAATGTTTCAACTTAAGTTTGGAGCTTTCCATTCAATTTTAAAGCACTGACGTACATTTTCTCCAATGAATTAGAGCTGCAAAATTTCCCTGGTCCGGTCCATGTCACGTTTTCAGGGCTGCGTATCAGGTATCATAGCAATCATCATTTGTTAGAGGTTTTGAATGCAATGTTAATATGCCAAGTGGTAAGGCACTTCTTTGTTTGAATAAGAAGTTACAACTTGTATAAGATGACAAAGCAAGGGTAATCACCAAGCAAACAGAGTTCTGGTCAGTGTAGCGTGTTATACCAGCAACAGGATTTAGGAGAGGATTTTCTTTACCTGGTAGTAGGGATAGAAGAGTGTACAGATTGCACAGTAGGGCTCAGTCAGAGCAGCAGATGCATTAAACCTCCTTTCAGCCAGGAAGTTGTGAGATCGACTTTGCCAAAGGTGGGTGAATGGTGCCTTCCAGGCCTCTGGTTCAGTCTGATCTTCCTCACCGGAGAAAACAAGCATTTCTATGAGGAGAAAGGTGCAGTAAATTTAACATTAGTATGCAAACCACACCAGCTTTCATAAATCACTGCTAGCATCCAGTTTCCAAAATGATAATGGTCATTTGTCAACATGTACAGTCACTGAGGATGTAATGCAAAGAACATGTAATGCATAATGCAGAATGCAATGCGTAGTAGAATAATAACACGGTATATAATTGCGCTTCATATACAACTCAAAATCAAAGCAAATATGGACTCCCCAAATGATTACTGCATACGCAGAGAACAGGAAACATTACAGAAAAATACATTGTCCTGGATTTCTTTCACCCTTGCTATGTGTTATGAAACTTTGCCCACGTACAAGCTAAGTTATGTTGGTAGTCTCAGTAGATACATTCAAAAAATACTCTTTTGGCTTCTGGCTCCTAGTAATTGTTGACAAAGTAAACATTTCCACCTTTCTAATAACTGACAGCACCAAGTGGGCCCAGATTCAAATACAATGTTAATCCAGCAACAAAATGTTACTGAACCTTTTCTGTAAGGCAGCAATCAAATTGCAATATGCCCCATCTGAGTAATTCATCATCTATTTATTGGGGGGCGGGGGGAGGCTGGGGGGGGTGGGGTCGGGGTGGAGAGGGGGGTTGGATAGGGGACAGGTCCAAGAGGGCAAGGGTCAGAGAAAGTGCAGGATGCATGAGGGCAAGAGAACGAGAGCGAGGGAGAGAGTAAGGGAGTTGAATCTGAGAACGTCTGCATGAGAAAGAGGGCATGGAGTGCAAGTGAGCGAAGCCTTGTTAGAAAGGGAAAGCAAAAAGCTATGAACATCAATCAGATCGTTAGAAATATGGATGAAGACAGTATCCAGCTGAGGTGACTGCATTACAAGGATTTCTTCCAAATACATGAAGCAGCTATTTACAAATATATTATTGAGATTTATATATAAATGACAGTTGACAGTCGACAGTCAAGTTTATAAGGCCATAATCTAAAGATTCTGCTGTTCATCTGCGTTTCTTTAGTACCAGTGGACCAAGAATCTAAATTATAACCTTGAACTTACTGTCTGCTATTTGGTTTGAAATATATTGACAGTTTTTTTTTATTTTTTATAAATGGCCTGGAATAGGTGAAAATATAATGAGTGGCGATGTAGGAGCTAAAAACATTATGGCATGAAGATTTTCAGTGAATACATAACGAATCTGATATTTTTATGATGGAAGAGCTGCCAACTGTGGGCTCTGAATGGTGGCTATTCTTGAATGACCTGCTAGCTGAACTCTTGGAAAGGCCGCTGATGTGAAGCCCTTTTGCATACATGGCGGTAATCGGCTTACAGATATGTTAGACTTTCAGTCACCCAGAGAGGCTGGAAATGACAGCTACTACTGACCTGTTCAAAGTGACTTTGAAAGCAGGTAATTGGAAGTCATGATCCTTGAATCAATAACTGTCTTTGAAAGCAAAACCATGGGGAGCCTGACTACAACACTGACAGGCTGTCTCCAAACTAACCTTAATTGCTTTGATTGCCGATGGAGTTCCTCTACTTGCATCTGGTGTGGCAAGTCCACAGACCCAGAGTTTCCTCAACAGAAACATACAAAATGATCACCTCCAGGATGCAAACTGACTCCTTGATGCTTGTGCTGTGAAAGAGGTTTAGTAATTCCATCTTTCTATTTGGTTTTAACATGGGCTGGGCACAGGGTGGGTGCATTTTGTAAAGGGTCAGAGTGGGCTACCTTGGAGGTCTGGCACCAACTGGAATTAAATCAACAACATAAACAGATAATGTAATCCCTCCAGCCATTAACAAATTGTAAGTCCATCTCTTGGGTGCAGTTCATTTATTCTAAATTTCAGCCCAGACTTCCAGTATAGATTTTTGACATGCCACACATAAATTTGCAGTATCAAATTAACAGGGCAATCTTAGCCTCTGTACTTTCTGCCCACTGGAGATTCAAGTGGCTTCAGTAAGATTCTCAGTACATGGTTCTGATGTACATTCATCAGCCTGAAATGTTAACTCTATCTTCACCTCACCACTGATTCTGCCTCATCTCAAGTGTTTACAGCATTTTGTACTCATATTTTACAAAGTACATCGCTCATTTGTGGAATTACTTAAACAAGTTGCTAAAAGAGAGAGGATAATAACACTTTTTAACCATCATGTGAGTTCACAGCATAGCGTGAAGACATTTTATCCTTCTTTCACTATGCAACATCTTTGAAGATCCTACTGCAGACTGGCAAAGCAAGTTCCACTAAAGCCACTGGAATATTGGCAGTAAAGGACAAGGGATAAATAGGAAAGCAATGTGGATTTGCACTGCGGTACTGGCTGTTAGTTAATGAACAAAAACTTAACCACTATGGAGGTTGATTTAGCTCAGTTGGCTGAACAGCTGGTTAGTGATGCAGAGTGATGCCAACAGTGCAGGTTCAATTCCCGTACCAGCTGAGGTTATTCATGAATAGCCCACCTTCTCAATCTTGCTCCTAGGCGGGTAGTGTGGTGATCCTCAGCTTAAATCTTCATCAGTCAGCTCTTCCTCCTCAAAAGGGCAGAGCAACCTACTGTCACCCGTGACTATAGGGACTTTACCTTTACAAGCATAACATGCAAACATCTATTAAGTTTATTTTTATTAGCGTCACAAGTAGGCTTACGTTAACACTGCAACGAAGTTACTGTGAAAATCCCCTAGTCACCACACTCTGATGTCTGTTCAGGTGCATTGACAGAGTATTTAGCATAATCAACATACCTAACCAACATGTCTTTCAGACTGTGGGAGGAAACCAAAGCACCCAGAGGAAATCCATGCAGACACAGGAAGAACATGCAGACTCCGCACAGATTCTGACCCAAACCAGGAATTGAACCCAGGTCTCTGACACTGAGACAGCATATGCCCCATTGTGCCACTACGTAGACACTTTGTCAGCTATTTCTATAATGGATAAATATTATTGTTCAGCTATATGGTTAAACATATGCATAAACAGAGTTCTGTTGTACCATAAACTGCAAACTCAATGAGCAAGATATATTTCTGTAACAAACTGGCCCACATATAAAATGACTTTGTCAATCATGCTGTGTATCTGAGTTACTGTTATATAATTTTTATATTACTTCTGGATTCATGCCCATCAATTCAGAGAAAAAAAGAGTGAGCCTTCATTGCAATTGTCAGGGTCGACAGTTTCTCCAACTGTGAACAATGATGATAGTAAAATGTTTTCTCCTCCCATTCATCTGATTCTCCCTTAATGCTCCTCCCACAACCCAAGATAGTTCCATGCCTTCATCTTTTGACAGTCTGGCCACCAGTATTGACAGTATCTGTTATAACTGAGCCATAGAAAAAAAACATGGGGTGAAGTAAATTTCCTCCTCTGACCAATCAGCAAATATCTGACAAGTGGAGGTGGTTGGGCGGGGAGTTGGGGGAAGCTGGAGGGAAGACAGAGCAACAGATTAAACATTGGAATAAAAACATGTGTGCAGATTGCTGAGAACTAGCAACATGATGCCACATGGGAGACTAACGCAAAGAAATAATGGTTTCCCCTACTAAAAGAAAAGTAAAAAAGTCATTCAGATTCAAAAGTATTTATGTACTTAGCTAAAATAAATAGTCATATATTCATATATTCAACAAAACATTGTAACTCTTAGGTAGCTTGGTCTGTCAGGTAATCATGATGAGAACACTCTGCAGCCTGCAGAAAATCATACAACCAGAAGCTGCAATCTGTTCTTTGGCCTGCCTTTTTCATGAATTACTTTAATGATGTATTGTAGCCTGTGATCCACATGCTGCACTCAGTAACGATGGCACTCTGATTGTTGCAATTGCTGCAACAGGTTGTCATACAGTTAAATCTCAATTTTATTCCCCTCTTGAAAGAATCGTTTATTCATGTGGTAAATCTGAGATTGTACACAAGTGTCTAACAAAATCATTTAGAGTGGAGTTCATCTTATATCTGCAATGCCATTCAGTGCAGTCCATCTTCAGACAGATGCATTAAACAGTTTACTCTTCAGCTGTCTTAAATCAGACTTTGTGGTAATAAATCTTGCATCTAACATTTGCTAACCAGTGGTTTTTGGAACATTTTAAGGTGATGCATCATTCTTCTACTTTTACACTGCTAAAAAAAGCATGTTATCATAGCTTTTTATCTTGTGATCATTAGGACAGCTAAATTAGATAAGCCAAAAGTAATAGCTATATTAAACAGCAATAACAGCAATATTTGTACTGCATAAGAAAAGGATGTAGACAATAGTTCACTTTGATAATATCAACATTTCAATATCCCCACTATCAAGTTTACTCCCTAAATCAGGCAGAGCCTTAAGCCAAGATGGTAAATGGGTCACCTACTTCCAGTCACAACGAATACCTGAAGAGATCCCTCCTCCCACACCCCCTGAGGAAGCAAAGAAATGCACAATGATCATGCAGGGAGGTGATTGGCTTCTCTGCTCCCCAATTCTCTATAACAATTCAAGATACAATAATTGAAAGGGAAGTTACTTCATGTGACTAATTCTGCATGAAACTGCTCTTGGACACTCTTCAATTTCAATTCCTCTTTCCAAACATTTAGTGTAGGCTATCTTACTGTAGACTCATTCTTTTTGTTAATTTAAAAGGAAGTAGTATTATCAATGCTGCGACATCATGTTCAATGTTGGATTTTATAAGTCATCTTCCAGACGTGGAATCCCAGAGAAAGGAGGTCATCCTTAGTTCTGAGGGACTGCCTCAGAATAAGGTGACCATCATGGTAAGTAGCTTTAGACCAAGTCATATTCCATGTGTTAGGCATCAGTAAACATTTCTAATATAAGGGACGTGGGAAGAGCGGATTCAAACATCCAATACTCCCACAAGGATAATATCAGTGACATATTGATCAGGTCATGTTGGCAGGCAGAGACAAAGCTATGTATTTCATGACTACATGGAAGTTCAAATGCATTAATGAAAATAAGATCATATGCATGAGGTGGCAATAGACGTGCGCTGAATTGATGCTATACTGTGAAAAGCAAAGTTGCTGAGATTTGAGAATTTATCCCAGAAGTGTCAGCCAAGATCCTAAGCAAAACGTTACTTAAAAATATAATTAGTGCTGACTGGCTGTAGTATACCCCTTACATCTTGCCTAATGTACATCTAAGGGTCCAAGATAGTTCTGAAATCTCAAGAGGGATAGAAAATTGAAAATGTGGTCCATGTAAAAACTAAGTGCAGAACTTTGATATTATTAGGGCTTGGTGTTAGTACATTATCTATTCCAATTCCTGTCATCACAGAGAATGTTTCAAAAGATCTAGATGCAGAAACACTAGCAAATTGGTCAACGTTGGGTACCTATATAAAATTTATTAAAGTAGCAGACAAAATTCATATTTAATTCATGGTACTGGCACGCTGGGGGAAAAATCATGAAAGATATAAAAAAGTAATTGCAGAATTATATAAAGTCACTGGATCATGGTGAAGGGGATCTTAGAGTGTTAATAGACTGGGTACCGTAGTTACTATGAACGAGTCAATAACACAGATGAAATACAGAATTATATTGCTAAAGCAGAAGAGTCAGTAATCATGTAATGATCAGCTATTGGCTGATGAATCAAGTTAGGGTTACCTGCATGTCAGGTACTGACCTCAAGCTCAGAGGTAGCACTCACTCCTCCAAGCCAGGAACATTTTACTTCATACCACAGATATAAGCACATATATTAGACTGGAATTTGGAGTAATACTGAGCATGTGCTGTATTGGAGCCACTATCTCTCAGATCAAACATTAAACAGAGGTCTCAATAAAACTTCTTGGAAAGACAAAAGATCTGAAAATTCAAAGCTGGTCTGAATAACGAAGGCCATAAAACTAGCATCGGTCATCATAAAAATCTATCTGGTTCATTAACATTCTTTAAGTAAGGAAATTTGCCAGTCTTCTATGCTACGACCTATGACTCCAGCTCTACAGCAATATGGCTGACTCTTAACTGCCCTCTGGAATGGCAAAGCAAACCATTCAGTTCAAAGGCAATTCGGGTTAATAACAAATACAACTTTTTCAGCAATGACCATACTCCAGGAAAGAATAAAAACAATATTAAGAGATATCGTAGCACTACTGAAGGAAAAACGGGATTTCTCCCATGTTCTGGTCAGCATTTATCCCCTGAACCATCACCAGTGAGAAAGGATTATCTGGATATTTGTATTATTCCTTTCACATTTCCTCTAGTGGCTAGACTTCAAAGTTAATTAATTGATTGAAAAGCACTTTGGGTCATCCTGAGGCCATCAAATGCAGTATATAAACATTTTTTCCTATTCGTTTGACACAACTGGTACACATTGGAAAGTTTGTCAAGAGTAAATTAGGAGATTTGAAATCTATTGGAAAGCTCAGCATCTTTATTACATCAGTTTTGGTGCATCTGCCACTGGGGTATTTTCAACTGTGTAAATCCACCATAGCAGGTTTTAGAAAAAATGTGATTGCTTCAGAATCTATAAATTCTAACTGGAAAACAGCATACAGTCAGAGATTTACAGTATGGAAACAAGGCCCCTTCGGCCCAACTTGTTCATGCTACCCTTTTTTAAAGCCACTAAGCTAGTCCTAATTGCCTGCACTTGGCCGATATCCCTCCATACCTATCTTATCCATGTAACTATCTAAATGCTTTTTAAAAGACAAAATTGTAGCTGCGTCTACTACTGCCTCTGGCAGCTTGTTCCAGACACCACCCTCTGTGTTTAAAAATTACTCTTCTGGACCATTTTGCATTTCCCTCAGCAGTAGGAAACCTTCCTTAACAAAATAACAAGACTGTTCCAAGTCATGATGCGACAATCATTGATGCAGAAGCAATACAATAAAGAAAATTTGTAATTTCTTTAAAATGCCTGTAGAATTTACAGTTGTTTTTAAAAATGTTTGAAAAATCAGTTGTAAAAAGAATCAATTGTACTGGGATATTAGGAAGTGTTGATCCATGTGACATGACAGCTTTTGAATTGGAAGCAATACCAGTAGCAACAACGTAAAGACCAGAAGCCACTTGACCGGCAGATACACAGGAGAGCTAAAAGCAGAGGAGCGGAGGATGAAGGCAACTAGTGCACAGATGCAGATAGAGCCAAACAAAAGAGAGAATTCTTATAAAGAACAAAACAGCAAGGGAAACAGGCCCCTTGGACCAACGAGCCCGTGCTGCCACCCCGATGTTCCCACCTCTACCCATGATCCCTGTCTATGTTTATAGATCTATGGATTAAAAACCAAATTTGAGACAATTTAGAGAGAATTGGTTTTGCCAATTAGCCTAAGAGCACATCTCTGGGACGTGGGAGGAAACCAGAGCACCCGGAAAAAATCCATGCAAGCACAGGGAGAATGAGCAAACTCCCACAGACACAGGCCCAAATCCATGTATCTGCACAGCACAGCGATAGTCACTGGGCTGTCATGTTGCCCATCAAATGGTCCAGGTCAAGCATACACTGATGACGTGAAGCATTAGGATACTCTTGAAAAAAATCCAAGAGCAGTCCTCTCACGACCCATCAAGTGTATGCCCCTTGTTAGACAACAAGGTGGACCACAGCACCTAGAACATAGAACATTACAGAGCAGAACAGGCCCTTCGGCCTTCAATGATGCGCCGACCAATTAGGAACAAGCAGTGACCCTCTAACCTATACTATTCCCCTTTCATCCATAAACTTATCTACTAACCTCTTAAACGCCACCAAACTTGGCGCATCTATAACTGACGCAGGCAAGGCATTCCATACCCTTACCACCATCTGGGTAAAGAACCTACCTCTGACATCTGTCCTAAAACTACCACCCCTTAATTTAAAAGCTATGTCCCCTCATGCTAGCTTTCTCCATCCTAGGAGAAAGGCTATCACTGTCCACCCTATCTAAACCTCTAATCATCTTATATGTTTCAACAAGGTCTCCTCTTAGCCGCCTTCTTTCTAACGAAAACAACCTCAAATCTCTCAGCCTCTCTTCATAAGACCTGTCTTCCATACCAGGCAACATCCTGGTAAACCTCCTCTGTACCCTCTCCAATGCCTCCACATCTTTCTTATAATGCGGGGACCAGAACTGCACACAATACTCCAAGTGCGGCCGCACTAGAGTTTTGTACAGTTGCAACATGACGTTGCGGCTTCGAAATTCAATCCCCCTACCAATAAAAGCTAAGACTCCGTATGCCTTCTTAACAACCTTATCGACTTGATTGCCAACTTTCAGGGATCTATGCACATATACACCAAGATCCCTCTGTTCATCAACACTATTAAGAGTCCTACCATTAGCCCTATACTCTACACACTTGTTATTCCTGCCAAAGTGAATTACCTCACACTTTTCCACATTAAACTCCATTTGCCACCTCTCGGCCCAGCTCTGCAACTTGTCCAAATCTCTCTGCAAACTAGAACACCCCTCTTCACTATCTACCACTCCTCCGACTTTGGTGTCATCCGCAAATTTACTAATCCATCCTTCAAACCTGTAGGATAAAAACAAGTACATCAATATCATCATCTACTTACACACTTCCCAGGGACCCCCAAGGCTCATGATCCCTATTTTAAATCAGATTTCTAAACCCCTCCATTCCCATTCTGTTCATGTGCCCATCTAAGTATTTCTTAAATAACTCCAGAGTGCCTGCCTCCACCACTTTACTTGGCAGCGCATTCCATATCTCCACCACCCTGTGAGTGAAAAAACTCCCTATAGCATCCAAATTATACCTTACCATCCTCACCCTAAGCCCATGACCCCTCGTGCTATTCGAGTCCATCCTAGGAAAAAGCTTAACCCTGGTTACTCTATCTATACCCCTCATAATCTTGTACACCTTTATTAGATCTCCTCTAAGTCTACATCTTTCTAAGGAAAACAGCCCCAATTTGCCTAACCTCTCCTCATAACTCAGACCTTCCATATCAGGCAGCATCCTGGTAAACTTCCTCTGCACTCTCTCCAGAGTCTCCACATCATTCCAGTTGTAAAGCAACCAGAACAGGACGCAGTATTCCAAATGAGGTCTAACCAACGTTTTATACAACTGCAATATTAAAGGCCAGCTCTTGTACTCTATACCCCTTCCTATAAAGGCTAGCATTCCATATGCTTTCTTCACAACCTTCTCCACTTGCTCTGCCACCTTCAGAGACTTGTGAACCTGCACCCCCAGGTCCCTCTGCATTTCTATACTCTTAATAGGTCTACCCTTTATCATATACCTCTCCACTACATTCTTTCTCCCAAAATGCATCACCTCGCATTTATCAGGATTGAATTCCGTCTGCCATTTATCTGCCCAAGCTACCAGCCTATGTCCTGCTGCATCGCCTGACAATGCTCCTCACTATCCGCAAGTCCAGCCATCTTTGTATCGTCTGCAAACTTACTGATCACTCCACTTACTCCCTCTTCAAGTCATTTATATATATTACAAATAGAAAAGGTCCCAGTAACGATCCCTGCGGCACACCACTAGTGACCGACCTACAGCTAGAGAAACGCCTTTCCACTATTACTCTGTCTCCTATTACCAAGCCAGTTACTTATCCATCTAGCTACTTGTCCTTGTATCCCATGAGCCTTGACCTTTTCAACTAACTTCCCATGAGGGACTTTGTCGAACGCCTTACTGAAATCCATACAGATGACATCAACGGCTCGCCCTTCGTCGACTGTTTTCATCACGTCCTCAAAAAATTCTACCAGATTCGTAAGGCACGACTTCCCCTTAACAAAATCATGCTGCGTATCCCTAATCAGATCGCAACGCTCTA
This sequence comes from Sphyrna mokarran, assembly GCA_024679065.1. Classification (NCBI taxonomy): domain Eukaryota; kingdom Metazoa; phylum Chordata; class Chondrichthyes; order Carcharhiniformes; family Carcharhinidae; genus Sphyrna; species Sphyrna mokarran. The sequence continues at coordinate 35,413,892 of JAGIQG010000026.1, forward strand.
AGTGCCTATACATCCTAAGAATCCCCTCCAACACCTTCCCTACCACTGATGTCAAAGTCACCGGCCTATAATTTCCAGGGTTATCCCTACTATCCTTTTATGTGGGAAAGTAAAAAGCTCACTAAGAGTTCAGCTTTTTTCTTTGGTATAAAAGGATACAGGGGAGGAGGTGGGGGGGGGGATGTCTGTTAATTAATGCTGTCCAAAGTTCAGAGGCGCTAAAGAGCTGAATGTTTTCCCAGAAGTCAAACAATGGACATGCATGTTATTGGCTGTTGGTTAAAAGGAAATTCTTAGAAGCTGTACCACCTGGGGTTGTTTTCCCTTGAAAGACGTCGGCTGAAAGGGGATCTATTAGAGGTATATAAGATTATGAGGGGTATAGATAGAGTAAATGGTGGTAAGCTTTTTCCACCATTAGAATCGGATAGAACGAGGGGTCACGGCCTTAGGGTGAGGGGGGCTATGTATAAGACGAATATTAGAGGGCATTTTTTCACACAAAGGGTAGTGGGGGTGTGGAATGCGCTACCGAGTGGGGTGGTGGGAGCAGGCACGCTAGGGTTGTTTAAGGGTCTCTTGGACAGCCACATGAGCGGTCTGCAGATAGAGGGATATAGGAGGACTGTTTAAATACTTTGTTTCCACAGGCTATTCGGTCCACCTTGTTGACCAACAAGGCGCATGCGTTCGGCAGGTCGTGCGAGGGCTGCTCTTGGATGTTACTTCAGGAGTGGCTTAGTGCTTCATGTCGTTAGTGTATGCTTAAACTGGACCATCAGATGGGCAACATGACAGCTCAGAGACTATCGCTGTTGCTGTGCAGACACATGGATTTGGGCCTGTGTCTGTGGGAGTTTGCGCGTTCTCCCCATGGTTGTGTGGGTTTTCTCAGGGTGCTCCGGTTTCCTCCCACATCCCAAAAATGTGCTCTTAGGCTGATTGGGTAACAAATTGTCCCTATATTGGTCTCTATATGTCATTAAGACATTAGGACAGCGGCGCGGGCTCGTTGGGCCGAAGGGCCTGTTTCCCGTGCTGTGTTGTTCTTTGTTGTTCTGTCATGACGAAGGGGAGGGGTTTGTAGAAGTATGTCTTGCTGATAATGACGCTTCCTGTGAAACTCAAAAGATGAAAGTGGTTGTTGGAGAGGACTCCTAACATATCTGGTGTGAATAAAAAACATTTTGTCAAACTGCTGAGCGAATGCTCCATGTATGTAGGGGCAGGATGCAAATACTATTGTTGGATCAATTATTTGAAGTGAATTTTACTTTTTTTATCTAAAATATCAGTGGTTTATTAGTGTACTTTGAACTGGTTCTGATGAGTGTAAACTAAAAGCTACAAAAAGTAAAATGGTAATGTCTTCATTGGGGTCATTTGGTAAATTCTGTTTACATTTCCCACAGGGATCTTGACAAAATTGCTTGCAATAATTTTAACATTTACAAATATTTCCTCACTGAAAGTCAAAACTAACAAAGCTATTCTGATGATTTTTATTTTCCTAGGATTTTTTTGCCTCCCTGAGGACATTACATAGAATCCCTACAGCGCAGAAGGAGGCTAGTCCAGGGATAAAATATATCTTAAATCAGTAATCAAGGCAGGAAACACACTAAGCTGCAGCTTTTCCAGCTTCAGAAGTTACTATCCCATTGGGTGAGACAATAAGCTATATGGGCAAGCAAAATCCTAGGTTTGCTTTTTGGGTAATCTCAGCAGGGATGCTAATAAGGGATCATATTCATCAAGTTCCTTTTCAGCCTCCCTGTCGTGCAATACATTTGCAGATAATGAGCACTGGGTCTGAATATGTGGACGAACAATGAATAGTCATCTGCCAACCACAATCTAGACTTGCGCATTAAGTATGGCTAAGAGTACAGGAGTGGAATGGCCAACTGAGTCAGTGCCCTCAGGAGACAGCAGAACATCATGGTTCCCTGACCAGATGACTTTTGTGTCATCAGAAAGCATACATAAGTGAAACTGTGGGTGGAAGTTAAAGAATTCATACCTTATCCATTCTGTGGCACAATATTTCAGTGCACAGAGTCTATGCGCACTAAGAATACCAAATTATGCATTATTGTCATTAGTACGCACCATCCTTTGGCAAATGTGGAGACTACTATGGGGTTTGAATCGCTCTGAATCAAATTGGTGCACAGTAATATGTACTATAATTGTCAGCAGGGAACATGGCCTTATTCTAAAACCCCCATTTTGTGTGACAGGTCCCTTACACAAGGTGGGAACATAAATGCATTTAATATATTTATGACATCTGTAATAAATACCGTCACAAAGCTCAATAGCATTACAGTACAAATCGTGTGTTACAGTGTGACTGCAATATTAACCACATAGTTTAAATCATACAGTGCAATCTATTGATGTCCACCTCAAGCTATAACCACTATTTACCACATAACTGAGTGAACAGTAAGAATGTATTTATTCTTAAAAAAAATCCCATGTTTCTGTCCATCAATATTACCCTTGAACTGTGCTTTCCACAGTTTAATCTGGTAAATAATTTCAGAATGCTTGGAAAAAAACTTGTATTTACAGAGCACCATTTACAAAAGCAATTAATATTATTGAAGCTGTACAATTGTTAGTAAGATAAAGAAATATCTGCACTTGCATAACATCTTTCATGACATCAAGAGGTCTCAATGTGCTTTACAGCTGGTGAAGTACTTTGGAAGTACAATGACTGTTGTAAGATAAGAAACTTGGCAACCAATTTCCACTCAGGATGCACCCATAAACAGCAATGTGACAGGGACCAGATAATTTTTTTGATAGTGACATTTCAAAGACACTGGGGATAATGCCCTGGCTCCTTTTGAAATAGTACCATAGGATTCTATTGCATCCAACTAGACTGAGCCTCAGTTTCCTGTTTGATGGGAAAAATCACTGACACTATGATACAGTCTCAGTAGTGCCCTGGAATGTCAGCCTAGATTTTTGTGCTCAAATTTCTAGATTGGGAGTTGAACACACAACATTCTGACTTAAATACAAGAATTCTATCAACTAAGCCTAGGCTGGCACTAATTAATTAATTAAAAAAACGTTATTATGTGAAGTTCAAGATGAAGAAAATTCCTGGAATATGTTTCTTGGAAATTGAAGAAAATCTCATTAATATTTATGTATTTTTTTTTGTCTGCGTGCAATGAAGCATGCACTCATTTTCTATCCCCCCTCTGTTATTGCGATGATGCTATATGATTTAAAACTCCCTTATTCTGGGCAATCCAGGTAATCCTATCACAACTATTCAACTTGCACAATCCTGGACACGTCCATCTTAAAAAACAAAACAGGAGTCTGCCTTGTTCACTCGCGTACCGTTTTATTATGCTATATACTACCGTACATTTAGAAAACTTTGAGGCACTTAAATTCAACAGTGACACGGAGTTGCAAACTACTCTTGTGTTGTCCACACTTCAATCACTGTCCAAATTAAACAGTTCAGTAAACCAGCAGTAAAACTTAGCATTTGCTAATTTTACAAAAAATATCCTGACCTGCCGAACATCCCACTCTTTGATATGAGATATGGAGTGCAACAGCATCATACATTCAGGATGTGTTGACAGAGTGCACCTTTAGAAAGTCCTTCTAGGGTTAATGCTTGAAATGTGAGACACAAACATTAACATTTTGTGTGAATTTAACAGATAAGCAAACGGGTGGTTTTTATCAAGTAACACACATTCTTTTAATGTTACAAATAAACTCCAATGAAGAGAATGAAATTGCATACAGGATTCCAGCCAGGAGTATTCAGTCGACATTGCTGCTTTAATGAACCCATTGCTCCCTCAAGGCATCTATCATCTCTTTAGTTCATGTATAAAAATCCATCAAGATTACTGACAAACACCACAAGGGAGCTGCAAGGACAGCTCCATTATCTGACAAATAAGTGAAGCAAACAAAACTGAACTGTTATTGCATCAGGAGGACAGCAGTCACAACAGAACACATTAAATTCAAATTAAACTTTTTTTTTGCTGCTGTTTATTCCATCAAAACCTTTTCAAATGTCTGCAAGACCTATATTGTTATAGTTAGAAAACATTAAAAAGTGCTACTCAGAGCTGAAGCTAAGATCTATTCTGTTATATGTTGGGTGTCCTATTTGATTTGAGATTCATTTTAGGCTCCATTCTTATCCCTTTCAAAGGCCATCACTTACAGAATACCTCCTGAACTGCACAGTGAAGTACAAAATCATAGAACAGAATCACAGAATCCTTATAAGTGCAGAATGAGGCCATTCGGCCCATCAAGAGGTATGCTGAACCCCACAACAGATTTCTCAAAATTAAGACAGAGAAATGATGTGTGTCAGTTTCCAATTTTCTGTCCATCCCCAAGTACACAACATGAGTCACTTCACATGAGCATGGCTGTGTGGTACTGGAATCTGATCCGAGATTAAAGACAGAGAATCAAGTAACTACAATTGCTTTTTCCTAATTGGTCGGCACAACATCGAAGGCCGAAGGGCCTGTTCTGTGCTGTAATGTTCTATGTTCAATGTTACTCAGTGTTCCAAGCATTTACATCAAGATCTAATGAACTCATTCATACTTTGCTTTTTCATCTCTCTGGTTATATTTTGATTTGACATGAACTGATTAATTAAATGGTGGTAGCAACTGCACAGTACAGTGCAACTTTAAAGCATTACGCCAAGGCACTAAGATTTGAGTTTAATTCAAGCATTGCACACATCAAATTCATTGGGCCAAGTTGTTCTGCCCAATTAACAGTGGATTTATGTCACACACGATTACAACATGAGCAAAGTGACCAGGAAGTTCAGAAGAAGAGGGAGACCAAGGGTTGGATTATAAAGTGAGGGTAGGTTCTCAGCACCCCAAGGGATGAATGCATCTTCACTCAGCTGGGTTGCCCCTTTTTCAGGCAATGGCCCTTGAACTAGTCTGAGGCAGGTGTTCAGTACATCCACCAAGTGGCAGCCAGCAGCTCTGCACGCCTGCAATGCCAGTGGAAGTGGTGGCCACCTTTCATTCTGCAGTCAGGATAAGGAGATGGCCTTCAGCAATGAACCCAGGTACATCTAGAATTTCACTACAGCCAGGGTGGCAGCCATATGTAGGTGAGGAGTATTAAAAGTCATTTTTAGAAGGGTAAGGTGTGGGGTGGAGAAAGTATAAATATGCAGAGGGGCTTCAGATTAGCATCAGATGCCTGGCAAGAAGCACACTTCTTTTAACATAGTTAAACTTGCCAGGCTGCATATGGAACCCACAATACCCTCCTGTCCCTCATTCTGTGAGCATTAACTGTTTGCTCAGTTAAGGGCCTCAATTGGGCCACAGATAATGGACCCCCTTGACATCTCTCCATACCGCTTGTAGAATTGCAATAAGAGTGGAGAGTAGGCAGGCTGACAGCAGCACCAAGCCAATGGGATGACATCTAAACTTATGGACCATTAATCTGCTTTTTCCCTAATAGTGGTGCTCAAAAGTCAGCCCCAAGAATCGCGAAACTCTTTTGACATTGCACAAATGGCTTCTTGTCTTTAATCTTCCCATTAACTTTACAGAATTGTCACAGTGCAGAAGGTGATCATTTCCCCCATCATATCTACACCAGATCTCCAAATGAGCATTGTGATTCAGCACCATTCCCCTGACTTTTTCCCATAACCTTTTCTGGTTAAATAATCATTGCATGCTTTTGTGAATGCCTTGATTGTATTTGCCTTCATCACACCACAGGCAACGCATTCTGACTCTAGAACTTGCCTCTTATATCAGCTAGCTCCAGAAAATTACGGCTCATCACGGTATGGATGTCTCCCAGACATCCATACCTGTGCTAGGTGTGTAGAGCTGCAGTTCCTAAGGGATAAGGTTAAGGAACTTGAGATGCAGCTTGAGGATCATAGAACATTACAGCACAGAACAGGCCCTTCGGCCTTCGATGTTGCGCCGACCAATATAAAAAGCAATGCCCCTCCAAACTAAACCATTCCCTTCTCTTCCATATACTTATCAACTAACCTCTTAAACGCCACCAAACTTGGCGCATCTACAACTGCTGCAGGCAGGGCATTCCACTCCCGAACCACCCTTTGGGTAAAGAACCTACCTCTGATATCCGTCCTATAACTATCACCCCTTAATTTAAAGCTGTGTCCCCTCGTGCTAGCTTTCTCCATCCTAGGAAAAAGGCTATCACTGTCCACCCTATCTAAACCTCTAATCATCTTATATGTTTCGATAAGGTCCCCTCTTAGCCGCCTCCTTTCTAACGAAAACAACCTCAAATCCCTCAGCCTCTCTTCATAAGACCTGCCCTCCATACCAGGCAACATCCTGGTAAACCTCCTCTGTACCCTCTCCAATGCCTCCACATCTTTCTTATAATGTGGGGACCAGAACTGCACACAATACTCCAAGTGCGGCCGCACTAGAGTTTTGTACAGTTGCAACATGACGTTGCGGCTCCGAAATTCAATCCCTCTACCAATAAAAGCCAAGACTCCATATGCCTTCCTAACAACCTTCTCGACCTGACGGCCTACTTTCAGGGATCTATGCACATACACACCAAGATCCCTCTGTTCATCTAGACTACTAAGAATCCTACCATTTGCCCTATACTCTACACATTTATTATTTCTGCCATAGTGCATTACCTCACACTTTTCCACATTAAACTCCATTTGCCACCTCTCGGCCCAGCTCTGCAACTTGTCCAAGTCCCTCTGCAAACTATAACACCCCTCTTCACTATCTACCACTCCACCGACTTTAGTGTCATCTGCAAATTTACTAATCCATCCTTCAATACCCTCATCCAGATCATTTATAAAAATTACAAACAGCAGGGGCCCCAAAACAGACCCCTGAGGTACACCACTTGTCACCGAACTCCAAGATGAATATCTCCCATCAACCACCACCTTCTGTCTTCTATCTGCTAGCCAATTCCTAACCCAATTAGCTAAATCACCCTCTATCCCATACATCTGCATTTTCTGCAGAAGTCTTCCATGGGCCACCTTATCAAACGCCTTACTAAAGTCCATAAAGTCCATGACCTTCGTCTCATTAGAGAGAACGAGGAGATTATCGACAGGAGTTATCGGCAGGTGATCACACCAGGGCAACGAGAAGGCGGCGCGTGGGTGACTATCAGGAAGGGGAAGACTCGGGTGATGGAGAGCACACCGGAGGGTGTCCCCCTTCATAATAAGTACTCCTGTTTGAGTACTACTGGGGGGGAACAACTCATCCGAGGGAGGCAGCAGTGGCCCGCTCTCTAAACCTGAGCCAGTACGCAAAAAATCTAAGGAAGAGAGAGGCAAGGCGATACTAACAGGGGACTCCACTGTGAGGGGTTCAGACAGGCGTTTTTGTGGACGCAGCAGAGAGTCGTGGATGGTGGTTTGTCTTCCTGGAGCTGGGATCCGGGATGTTTCTGGACGCCCCCCAGACATCCTGAAAGGGGAGGATGAGGAACCTGAAGTTGTAGTGCACATAGGTACTGCAGACATAGGCAGGAAGAGGGAGGCAGTCATCAAAAGGGATTATAGAGAACTGGGTAGGAAGCTGAGGAAGAGAAAAGCGAAGGTAGTAATTTCAGGATTGCTGCCTGCGCCTCGGGAGAATGAGAGCAGGAATCAAATGAGGTGGAGGATGAATGCATGGCTGAGGGACTGGAGCAGGGGGCAGGGATTCAGGTTCATAGATCATTGGGACCTCTTTAGGGGCAGGTGTGACTTGTACAGTAAGGACGGGTGGCACTTGAACTCTAGGGGGACTAATATCTTGGCAGGTAGGCTAGCTAGAGCTACAGGGGGATCTTCAAACTAGAAAAGCTGGGGGGTGGGAATATCGATGGGACGCTGAATAAGGAGGTTAGTTCCCAGGTAGGGAAGGACTGTAGGCACCCTGAGAGGGGGGTTAGGCAGGTGGTGGAAAAGGGTAATATCCTGACTGAGAGGCTGAGGTGTGTCTATTTTAATGCCAGGAGTGTAGTAAATAAGGTAGATGAGCTTAGGGCGTGGATTGCTGCTTGGGAGTGTGATGTGGTGGCCATTACAGAGACTTGGTTGTCTCAGGGACAGGACTGGGTACTTCAGGTGCCGGGATTCAGGTGCTTCAGGAGGGACAGGGTTGGGGGCAAAAGAGGAGGTGGTGTGGCACTGTTGATCAGGGACAGTGTCATGGCTGTAGAGAAGGTGGAAGACTGGCAGGGGAGGGATTGTCTACGGAGTCTCTATGGGTGGAAGTTAAGAACAGCAAAGGCTCGATAACTTTGCTGAGTGTATTCTATAGGCCGCCCAATAGCGATAGGGAACTTGAGGGGCAGATAGGGAAACAGATCCTAAACAGATGTAGAAATAACAGGATTGTTGTGATGGGAGATTTCAATTTCCCAAACATCAACTGGAATATCCCAAGGGTAAGGGGTTTGGATAGTGTGAAGTTTGTTAGGTGTGTTCAGGAAGATTTCCTGACACAGTACGTGGAAAAGCCTATGAGAGGAGAGGCTGTACTTGACCTGGTGCTTGCTAATGAGCCAGGGCAGGTGTCGAATCTCACGGTAGGTCAGCATCTTGGGAATGAAGATCATAATTCTATCTCTTTCACGCTAGCGATGGAAAGAGATAGGATCAGGCAGGCTAGGAAGGTGTATGTCTGGAGTAAGGGGAAACATGAAAATGTTAGGCAGGAATTGGACACATAAACTGGAAGGAGGTATTCTTGGGGAAGAGTATAGAAGGAAAGTGGCGGTTTTTCAAGGAATGTTTGTCTGGGGCACTGCAAGACAACATTCCGAGGAGTCAAGGAGGTTCTGGTAGGACACGAGAACCGTGGTGCACGAAGGTAGTGGTGAACCTAGTTAGGAAGAGAAAAAAGGTATATAAAAGGTTCAGAGAGCTAGGGGATGTTAGGGATCTAGAGGAGTATAAGATGTGTAGAAGGGAACTTAAAAAAGAAATTAGGAGAGCCAGAAGGGGTCATGAGAAGGCCTTGGCAGGTAAGATTAAGGAGAATCCCAAGGCCTTCTACAAATATATGAAAAGTAAAAGGTTGAGAAGAGAAGGGATAGGGCCTATAAAAGGTGAAGGGGGAAAAGTCTGTGTGAATCCGGAAGAAATGGCAGAGGGGCTTAACGAGTACTTTGCCTCGGTATTCACAGTGGAAAGTGAACTGGGAGATTGCACTGCAGGTTTGAGGCAAACGGAAAAGATTGAGTATGTGGATGTTAGGAAAGAGGATGTGTTAGACCTGTTAAATTCTATCAAGATAGACAAGTCGCCGGGACCGGATGGGATGTACCCCAGGTTATTGTGGGAGGTGAGGGAAGTGGTTGCAGAGCTCCTGGCGATGATCTTTGCGTCGTCCATGGAAATGGGAGAGGTTCCGGAGGATTGCGGATGTGGTTCCTATCTTTAAGAAAGGGAACAGGGATAGTCCAGGAAATTACCGACCGGTGAGTTTGACTTCAGTGGTTGGTAAGCTGATGGAGAGGCTTCTGAGGGATAAGATATATGAACATTTGGAGAAGTTTGGACTGATTAGAAATAGTCAGCATGGTTTTGTCAAGGGCAGGTCATGCCTTACGAGCCTAGTTGAGTTCTTCGAAAATGTGACTGAACACATTGACAAAGGAAGGGCGGTGGACATAGTGTACGTGGACTTTAGTAAGGCATTTGATAAGGTCCCACATGCAAGGCTTCTGGAGAAGGTGAGACGGCATGGGATCCAAGGGGCTTTGGATCCAAGGGGCTTGCCGGCAGAAGGCAGAGAGTGGTTGTGGATGGGTCTTGTTCTGCATGGAGGTTGGTAACCAGTGGAGTGCCCCAGGGATCTGTTCTGGGACCTCTGCTGTTTGTCATTTTCATAAATGACCTGGATGAGGAAGTGGAGGGATGGGTTAGCAAGTTCACCGACGATACAAAGATCGGTGGTGTTGTGGATGGTCTGGAGGGATGCCAATAGTTGCAGCGGGACATAGACAGGATGCAAGACTGGGCGGAGAAGTGGCAGATGGACTTCAACGTGGATAAATGTGTAGTGGTCATTTTGGCAGGAATAATGGGATGAAGGAGTACAATATAAGGGGTAGGAGTCTTAGGTGTGTTGTAGAGCAGAAGGATCTCAGGGTCTGGGTCCATAAATTGGCCTCGCAGGTGGAGGAAGTGGTCAAGAAGGCGTACGGTGTACTGGCCTTCATTAATCGAGGAATAGAGTTCAGGAGTCAGGAGGTAATAATGCGGCTCTATAAGACTCTTGTCAGACCCCAGTTGGAGTATTGTGCGCAGTTCTGGTCACCTCATTATAGAAGGATGTAGAGGCTATTGAGAGGGTTCAGAGGAGATTTACAAGGATGCTGCCTGGATTGGGAGGCAGGCCTTATGAAGATAGGTTGAGGAGCTGGGACTCTTCTCACTGGAGAGACGTAGGTTGAGAGGCGACCTGATAGAGGTTTATAAAATGTTGAGAGGAATAGATAGGGTGGACTCTCAGAGACTATTTCCCCGAGCTGAAATGGTCACTACGAGAGGACACAGATTTAAGGTGAAGGGAAGCAAATACAAAGGAGATGTCAGGGGTAGGTTTTTCACTCAGAGGGTGGTGAGTGAATGGAACCGACTGCCGTCGGAGGTTGTTGAGGCAAACTCACTGGGGTCCTTTAAGAGACTTCTGGATGAGTATATGGAAAAGAATAGGATAGGGGGTTATAGATAGGTCTGTGGATTGGTAGATGTGATCGGCGCAACTCGTGGGCTGAAGGGCCTGTTTGTGCTGTATTGTTCTATGTTCTATCACGGTGGCACAGTGATTAGTACTGCTGCCTCACAATACCAGAGACTCACGTTCAATTCCTGGCTTAGATCACTCTCTGTGTGGAGTTTGCACATTTTCCCCATGTCTGCAAAGGTATCCTCTGGGTATTCCAGTTTCTTCCAACAGTCTAAAAACGTAGAGATTAGGTTGATTGGCAATGCTAAATTGACTCTAGGTTCAGGGAGATTAGCAGGGTAAATGCATGGGGTGACGGGGATAGAGCCTAGGTTGGATTGTTGTCAGTGCAGGCAAAATGGGCTAAATGATCTCCTTCTGCACTGTAAGCATTCTATGATTAACAACTTATTTGATGTGATTTGATTTACTATCATCGCATGTATTGGGATGCAGTGAAAAGCATTATTTATTGGGTGCTATAGAGGCAAAACATACCATTCATAGAGTACACAAGGAAAGAGGAAAGAATAGGGTGCAATTACTGATGGGTGAAGAGAAAGACCAGCTAAACACGTGATAGACCCATTCAAAAGGCTGATGACAGCAAGGATGAAGGTAATTTAGGAAAATTTAAGCGCCTTTTTTCAAAATGACTGATCATCTTTAGCGCAACGCCAATCAATCTTTCCGACCCTAAAGGCAACCATTTAAACTGTTCAATTTCTTTCCTGAATGTCATAAATTGTTCTTAAAGGTTTTGATTTGAAGTTACATTCCTCTTACTTTTCCATCTGTTCCTCTTTATCTCTTAATCTAGGTTTCCTTTTCCTCTATTTCCATTTTTACATCTGATTGCCTCCATTTCCTCTGTCAAGTCCATTTATTTCTCAATTTTTAAATCTTATTGAATAAGGAAATACAGACCAAATGCTGGAAAATGGGATTAGAATAGGTGCTTGACGGCCGTCGCAGACATGATGAGCCAATGTGCCTTTTACTGGGCTATAAAACAACATGATTCTATTCATTAAGGTTTCAGATACTCCACTGTCATCATTATGCCATCATCAGCCTGCATTTGCAGCAATTTGTGGAATAAGTTATACTCGAGGTGAAGTGTGCAGGAAAAGAGCTAATTAACAGCACGTATGTTTACATTTTTGTAGTTTAAATTTATTTATTAGTGTCACAAGTTGACTGATATTAGCGCTGCAATGAGGTTACTGTGAAAACCCCTGGTTGCCCCACTCTGGGACCTGTTTGGGTACACTGAGGGAGAATTTAGCATGGGCAATGCACCTAACCAGCACATCTTTCAGCCAGTGGGAGGAAACCGAAGCACCAAAAGGAAACCCACGCAGATACAACGAGAACTCCACCTAGTGGGAATTGAACCCAGGTCCTTGGTGCTGTGAGAAAACAATGCTAACCACTGTGCCACCATTGTGAGTTGCACAATTCAAATATTGTGAAAAGTCCCACTTTACTAACTCTGCAGACAGGGCAGAGATTTGGTGCAGGCTTCCAACCAGCAATGATGCAGTATACTGGAAGAATGCCAGGAGAAAATTAAATTCAAGAATTGTTTTAAAAATTTACCAGTGTAATTTAAAGTATAATATTTTCATAGATTTTTAATTAATTTGCAAGGTATTGAGCAAAGAGTTGGACAAATTGAATGGTTCTTTCAAAAACCCAACAGCAGCATAATGGGCTGATTGATGGCTCTGTGCTAGAACATTCTATGAATTCTCTTCTGTATTTCCCAGGTATTTGAATAATTTTAAATTCTATTTTAATCAATAGATAAAAAGTATTACAATGTAGCAATGTTGACAGCAAGATAGGAAGGTGTACATTGTGAGCTAATAATCTGAGAATAACCCGGTTAAACTGAAATTAAAAAGGAAAATGGACAACATACAACAGAAGGCAAACAGTAAACTACAAGAGACTTAATAAGGTAAGACAAAAGAGAACAGAAAGCAGAGTCTCCATGTGGACAGCAGGTAGTCCACTTGGCATCACCTCCATACATGTTGACACTACCACTGCTACAATTGTGTACCTCTTCTAAAGGTCAACTTTAACATAGTAATAGTCAAGCTTTAGAGCAAAAGGTCACCAACCTGTTGACTGCAAGAGAAAAAGGCCTGTGCTGAAAATTCTCTCCTCTGCATTAGTAAATTACAAATGAAGAACACAAGAATGCTGACATTTCCACTACACATGCCAATGATAAATCACAAACTGCATGATGTCTCATATAATAGCATGATGTGCTATTATATGGGAAACTTTTTTTTTTGAATTGATCAAAACCAGTTCAAGGCTCCTATATCTGCTGCACAATTCTTTTGGGATGTTCATAACATTGTAAATGCCAAGGCAATAAACCTACTCTGAGAAATATACAATTTTTTTTAAAAAGTGATATTTTTGCAGTTCAGGAAATTAATCAGCTTAACTGCACTTGGTTAAATATAGTTCCTCAGCACTGACCGCTACCATGAGTGTTGTATCCAATTTCCTTGTAATAAATTGACTGGGTTCACTTCAGAGGCTTTGTCACATGCACATAAATACTCAACAGACAATCACACCCCTGCAGACCTTTATACTTCCAAATTCTTCTAATAAAATGTGAACTCTGTGGATACAAGGGCAAAGAAATACAAATTTTAACTGTTTTGTAAATGGAAGACTGTCTATTGATCACACCTTTGCATTATAATTGAACAATACCATTCTGACATATTAATTTTAGCGTTTATATATTTATGGTTCATTAGTTCATCAATTATCATCATTTGCCAAGATTAATGCTGTAATTTTGCAATTCTTTGTATTGGTCTTAAAATATCCTATCATTTAAAATAGCTGTAATTAAGTCAGCATATACTTGATATCCATTCTTCATAACCTTGACTATATACTACTATTCATGTCTACACTGTTCTTAAGTGTAAATTGCACACTGAAAGCAATGAGAAAATCAGCACATTGAGCACTGGTTTGAACCAAATATTGGGAATAGCATTAAGTCATTGTAATTTGTAAATAGCACCACAAAAAGCTGCTAAGGATGTGGGATCTCTAATTGAGATGCGCTTTGACATCAATCTTTTGCAACAGTGTTAGGGTATGAAATCAGAAGCCCCCAGGTGAATTATGAAGTTAGACTAGAATCCAACTATTTGCTATTTTGGCATTGTAAGGATAAGGTGTTTCACTCCAGGTGTGATTCTATTAACGTACTTGGAAACTTTTATCAAAAACAAACTTTATTTAACAATTGAGTTTAACTATAACAAATAAATTAGCTTAACAGTTACCAACTGAACAATACTTAAACATGACAAGATACACTTAACTGTTAACCTATCCCAACGACTTCCAATTCAAGCAATATTCCTCTTATAGTTATAAAACCCTGCTTCAAAATTAGTTAGTGAACCTCTAGTATCAGTTCTAGAGCCTTATAAACATCTCTGGAGACAGAGGGAGAGACAAAATGTGAGAGAGAGAGAGAGAGAGAGAGAGAGAGAGAGAAAATGAGAGAGAGATGAGCCCCTAACAGCAGCCTCCAGAGAAAGAGACAGACAGAAAGACACCTCTTGCTTCTTTCAGGACCAGGCAGAAAGCTGATTTTTATTTTAAAACACAGAAACTGTGGATCTTTGCTGCAAGCTTAGCTTTTCCCATTAGCACATGATTCTGTTCCTTCTCAATCAACTTAGTTAAAACCCGACTGAAACCCCAAGGAAATCTAAGTAAACACAAATGCATTGACTATGTTTAGACAAAAACACCATTAGCTAAAATCTGTCATTGTCCTGCATTCTCAACATTTGAGCTGCCTGTTGCCCAGACAAATTGGCACCATGTAAAATAAAGCTAAACTTTAACATACCTCTTATAAGAAAGATGATAAAAATATATTTAATAAAGGCACAATATTATCACATAGATTCACTGCCACATTTATTAGTTTTTGTTTAGACTCCATCCTCAATATTCACAACCTCAGTCCACTTGCAGTTGTGACTGAACCATTAAATCCTGATTTATATTTCAATGGATCACTGAAAATCTTAACTGCATTAAACTCAAGACATCGGAGGAGAAATTCAACTCCATCAGGGACATCAAACTGACGCTATGCAGCCCAAATTTTTTTTTCCCTGAAGTCAGAACTAGATTTTTAAAAAAATCTCATTCATGGGATATGGGCATCATTGACCGGAGCAGCATGTATTGCAAATCCTTAATTATCCTTAAACTGAGTGGCTTACTTGGCTTTTTCAGAGGGTCGTTGAGTCAACTGCATTGCTGTGGATCTGGAATAACATGCAAGTCAGACTAGGTAAAGATGGCAAATTTATTTTCCTAAAGCACATTAGTGAACCAGATGGGTTTTTGCAATAATCAACAATGGTTTCAAGGTCATCATTAGACTTTTAATTCCAATTTTTTTTATTCAATTCACATTTTATCACCTGTCATGCTGGGATTCAAACCCAGGGCCCAGTGCATTACCACTGGGTCTGTGGTTCACTAGTCCAGAAAACCAGTATGTACTGCCTCTCATCAGCCTGGGCGAGCTAATCCACCACTCAAGTTGAATGCTGATCCATAATTTCTTCAGAACGTTGAAAGCTATCTCTTGCCTTTGGTGCCTCCAGCCTTTTCTTCCCTACATGCCTCCCATATTGTCATGTAGCTTATTCCCTTCAACTTTATGCTGCTCTCTGTTGCCAAAACTATGATTCATACTTCCGTTGTCATGACTCTACTATCTCCTCACTGGTGTCCCATCTCCCAGCCAGCTCACAACTTGGCCAAAATGTCGCTGTTCAGCATCCTGCACCAGACAAGCCCCACTTGTCCTCCAGCTCCATTCTCACTGCTCACCAATGACTGTGCTTAGACTTCCCACATTTGCCTCAGAGTTTCTGTCACCTGCTTCAGCCTTGCATCATTCAACCCTCTGACCCTTGCCATTTGTGGATACAACCTTCCCCTCCCTCCCTTTCCATTCTCTGTTTGAGACAGTTTGGTTAAATTGGTGCCATTCTAGCCTCTCAATCACACAGTTGTATATCTTCTATAAACTTTTTTTTGTTGGTAATGTTGCCTATTCATTTGCTGCTGTAAGACCTTGCTATGCCCAAACTGGCAGTCTACAAAACAATAGTAGTGCATTTTAGAACTAATGAACCCTTTGTGTAACAATGAGGTTGGGTTACGACATGGAGGCGATTTTTTTCCCCCTGCGCGATTTTGGAGATACTTTGCCTGGTAATTTTATATGAAAATGCATGAAGTAATAGGAAGCAACTAGTCTTGGTAAATTAAACAGGATCTCGCACTCGCTATCATGAACAATTAGCAGGTCTTCATTTTAAAATTGGTGACAACCTTATTAACAAACTGAACAAAATTCCAATAGAATGCTGTTCGAATACAAGTCCCATTCAGGAATAATAAAATAAATCCTTATAGAATACAGTCACTGTCGAATAATGTACCAGGCTTCTGTTGGAAGTATGAACATTCTTCTGATGCTTCCATCTGGAACATTTGCTAAATTGGTATATTTCTTTCCAGATGGTGATTTTCTGAAGATATATATCAATTACTGCAGGATTCGATAAGAGAGCCTCTCCTCCATTCCTTCTGACTACAGAGGTGACAAGCTTACTCTTTAGTTCTTGTTCTGGCAGTTAAAATCATTGATCCTGGCTTTTATACCTAGAATTACCTCAGTACTCCTACAAACCAACTGATTCAGAGCTATTTGAATTCTATTAGTTCTGGATTCTGAGGGCTTGCTTTATCTAGGAGTCCAAGTCAAAAGCCTGTTTTGCATTGGTGTAAAAATCTGTTGCTGGCTTTCGAAGCCAATGTTGCAAATCTCCCTGAACCTGCTGCCTTCAGTCTGCAGTTTAAATTTCAAGCAGGAAGAGACATGCTTTTTACAAAGACAATGGTATCTGACTTTTTAACATTTCTTTACAATATTTACATTTGTGAAACACCACATTTTTAATCTTATATATGCAGCTTCTCAACAGTGTCCTGAAAATATGAAAAGTGCAAAATAAATGTTCTTTCTTTCTGTGACTCAGCATCTCTTTCTTCTTTCATTGACCTTCTTGTTTATTACTGGCTATCTTTTTTCCTTGCTCCATTAAAGTTCCTCTGCACTGCATGTCTTACATAACTGGAAATTGTTATATTAAAATTGAGACTCTGCCTCACACATCCACCAAATCTATTTCAACCGGTTTTGTAATCACTACTTCCCAACGTACCTTGCCTTTTTTAAAATGGAATTCACTTCAGTTGTCCTTGCACTGTGGTTTACACTGTTGAATCTTGATTTTTAATTAAAAACAGGATCAAAGCTTCAGTCTCACAGCAACACTTCTCCAGGTCAAAAAACACACTTTATTTCACTGGAAACAAACGCGAAACAATTCACTCACCCTCATCACTGGATGCTTCCAATTTGACAACAGACAAAGGAGACCTGGCTGGCGGTTTGCTGAAAGGATGACGTCGACTCTTTGTAATCTCCTTCTTTAACTTTGGATAAACTGGAGGCAACTGAAAAACATCAAGCAAAATTAGATGGAAATATCATGGGATATGAAGCTTGGATTTTTGCCCAATGGTTAACTAAGTAACATGGTAATGAGCCACAACAAATAAGATGGCTGTATGGTTGACAGAAACAGGTTGTGCTGTACTGAGGTCGGGGAGGGTGGGTGAGAGAGACTAAAACCAAAAATGACATCTATCTTACGGGAGATCTCGCATGTCAGTAATTGTTTCTGGGATCTTCCTGCTCACTCAGCTGTGCATTTAGTCACTCAGCTACTGTGGCAGCTACATTAACCAGTAGTATAACCATCCAATTCATTTCAACGTTGTTATTTTTTGTAAGTATTACTTACTAGCTGGGCTTAGTGTATAACATCCCTAGATACAATACTTGCATTAATTGGGGGATCGGTTAGCTCAGTTGACTTCACAGTTGGTTCGTGATCCAAAGCAACACCAACAGCTTGGGTTCAATTCCATTATCGCTGAGATTATCCATGAAGGCTCTCTCAATCTTGCCCCTTGTCTGAGGTGTAGTGACCCTCACGCTAAATCAGTCTGCTCCATTTCAAAAGGACTTATGGTCCTCTGGACTGTGGTGATACTTCATTTTATTTTCATTAACTGGTATTATTATGAAGCTTCTTAATTCAAACCATTTCTAAAATAGAAACTAACACAGTTTAAGGTTTATTTATCAGTCAAACAAGCAGACTTACATTAACACTGCAATTAAGTTACTGTGAAAGTCCTCTAGTCACCACACTCCAATGCCTGTTCAGCTACACAATAGCATGGCCAATGGACCTAACCAGCATGTCTTATGGATTCTGGGTAAAATTGAAGCACCTGGAGGAAACCCACGCAGTCACAGGGAAATTGTGCAGACTTCCAGCGACCCGAGCCAGGAATTAAACCTGGATCCCTGGTGCTGTGAGACAGCAGTGCTAACCACTGTGCCACACACAGGTGCGACATTACAGTTTTGGCTTTTATCCAAGGCTATACTCAGGCATGTCAGAAAGATTAATTTCCACCACATTTCGAATATGAACATATCTAAACAAAGCACTGCAGTTTATACCAAACACTGGAAAACTTGTGTGGCCCAAAGATCGAGAGATTTCAGGGAGAAATTAGAAATAGCTCTTGGGCTAAAGATATATGGGGGAGAAAGTGGGGAGGAGGAAATCAGGATATTGAACTTGAAGGGCAAATGGCTGACTCCTGTTCCTATTTTCCACGTGTAAGGCACCAGAGCTACAACTTTGTTAATGTGTATCACACACCGAAAAGAGAAAATCTTAAAATCAAAAGACAATGTAATGCAGTCTTCATAATGCTCTTGTACTCCTCAAAACCAAGGCTTTATTCTGTGCTACAAACTAGTTACCATAAAGGTGGAGCTCAAATGGATGTCACCAGGTTCAGTTTATCCAAAAAGGCTATAAGCATATATTTTCATTTTGTAAGGACAGTTCTAATGCATGTTCATAAATTTGAAATGTTAACTCTGTTTCTCTCCAAATATTCACCATTATACTTACTCTTCTTATAAGCAGATTGCATGTGTATTGGGTACAATAGTGATGACATTGGATGGATGAAAGATCAATGTTCTTCTGTCATAGGAAATGAAACAAGGGATGTGAATAGAGGTGTGAACGGCAGAATGATGAACAGTGGTAGAGTTTTATTTAGTCCTGGCATATCCTCCTAACTCTGAGAATTAAAGCGCATGGAATAGAAGGAACAGTAGCAACATGGATATAGAATTGGCTGAGTGACAAAAACAAAGAATAATGGTGAAAACTTACTTTTTGGAGAAAGGTTTATAGTGAGGTTCTTCAGGAATCAAGGCCCTTACTGATAATTATTAGTGAGCTGAACACTCAGATACAATTCTTAGAACCTGAAGTTATCAGGAAAGCAATTAGCCCCAGTCTACTTTGATCTTAAAAGTGGCAACATTCCACTATTTCTTGCACATTCCCTTTCCTTATTCACTCTTCCCAAATAATTAGGCAGGGAACAAGCCCATTGCATCTGGGGTGTCCTGATAGCTGCTATCATAGTTTGTCCAGGCTAGCGTAAAGATAGCCAATGAGGATAAACCGAGGCTTTATCTGATGTAATTTTTCAAAACCATCTCAGCTCTGTTTATTTATTTATTGGTGTCACAAGTAGGCTAACACTGACACTGCAATGAAGGTACTGTGAAAATTTCCAGTTGCCACACTCCGGCGCCTGTTCGGGTACACCGAGGGAAATTTAGTATGGCCAATCCCCCTAAATAGCACGTCTTTCGGACTAGGGGAGGAAACCGGAGCACCCATGCAGACATGGGGACAACATGCAGACTCCACACAGACTGTGACCCAAGCCAAGAATCAAACCTGGATCCCCGGTGCTGAGGTAGCATTGCCATTCCTCTTTTAGCTAAGCATCAGGTCAAGCCTGGGAAGAGGTACAATACTTCATCCTGTCAGCTTGGATCTTGTTTGAATGAGCCCAAGATAGGAAGCAAAATCTTGTATTGTCAGCTTGGATCTTGTTTGTCCCTCATGTAGGAACCACGATTGTACGTAAATTGAATTGGCTTGTTTGATTAGAAATAAAGTATCAAAAAAATGCATTACATCACACTTCTGTGGATTAAATTCCACTTGACTCTTCCCACCAGACTAAACATTAATATCCTACAGCAAACTACAGCTATCTTCCTCACTAGTAAGCACACTGCCAATTTTTGCATTAACTGCAAGCTTCTTAATCATGCCCTCTACATTTAATGATTATGCATATTATATCACACACACAACAGGAAGAGTAAAACAGTAAGAGACCTGATGTTGACCTCTGCAGAACTCCTCTGGAACTAGCTTTCCTGTCATAAAAGCACTCATCTACCATCCTCCAGGGCTTCCTGTCACTGAGCCCATTTTGTATTCAACTGCTCCTTCCCCAGCTGAGAGATTAGTGAAAATAAACAGCACACTAAGTTTATTTAAAGGACTAACTGGATTAACATTTAATTTCAAAAGATTACATAATTATATTTGAGTTTTATTCTGAAACACCCAGAATTGCACCCGTCTTTTGTTAAAAGAGTTTTCAGAAAAAAGGGTTACCATGAATGCGGAATGTAATTCAGCCATCTTAACTCATCCCGTCAGAATGATTCTAAACTTCCTGATTGCAAAATTCAAGTGCTGCTGATCTGATCCCACTTATGTTTATCCCCTGGTCTGTCTGGAGATTTATTCCATGCAATGTCTATTGTGTATAGAGGTATTTCCAGGTATCAGTCCTGAAATTACAGCTCATGGTTTTGAATCTAAATAGCTGTACTCATTCAGTAAGAAGTGAATCATACATCAGCTGCATTCCAGTCTGGTGTTGCAAATGAGACAAGTAACTTCCATTTACACAGCAAATATCCCAAGGCAATTTACAGATATAAATATACCAGAAGGAGAAGCAGGAAGGGTGGCCAAAGGATGAATCAAAGATGAATTTTAAGGATGTGTTTTTTTTGTGAAGGAGACTTATGCGAAAGGTTATGGGGACAGGAGCAGAATGGGACTCAGTCAGTGAAAGGTTTGCCTGCAGTAGTACAGGAAAGGGAGATGAAGCATTTAAAATCAAGGAAAAAGAATTTTAACTTTTGACATTTTTTAGGGTGTATAAAAGTTAATAAATAGAAAGTTCCTTATTACTGTTTAGCCCAGTTGTAGGTCTCTTGCTTTTGGATCAGAAGGTTGTGGGTTTGATCTACAAAGAACAAAGAACAACACAGCACCGGAAACAGGCCCTTTGGCCCAACGAGCCCGCGCCGCCGTCCTAACGTCTTAATGACATATAGGGACCAATTTGTTACCCAATCAGCCTAAGAGCACATTTTTGGGATCTCTTTGCTGAGGAAATGCTGTTCTTTTGGTTTTAGACTCCTTCAGGTGAAGGATTGAACTGAAAACGTGCCTATCTGTTGCTGACTCTACACGCGATAGAATTCCTTGCAGTTTTCCAAATAGTAATACAGGATGAGTCAATATCCATCTGAATCTGTAGTGCAGGATAGGTTCTCAGTTCAATCTCGCAACCAGACCAAGCATCATCTAACAGTGCAGCACAGCCACTAGTTATGAACCCAAACCACAATGGCTTGCTCCAGTGAAGAGCTAGGAAAGAAAGCCTGATGTACTCAAATACATTATTCTAATGTCCCTGATTTTTCTTTTCTCCAAGATCTTACTGAATCATTGAGTCATCTGATAATTACTGTTCAAAAACAAGACTGTTCACATTGACTTTCTTAGACACTGATAGCTTTTCAGTGTATCCAAATGCTACAGGAGCGCACGTGCCAATCAGATTAATTGTTTTTGGCTTGATAGTGACATTTCCAAGATTTCCAACATTAAAAACTAAATTAATTGTAAAAAAAAATGAATGGAAGAAATCCGTTTGTTGCTATACCTGTACTTCAGTAGTTTCAAAACTGACATCCACACTTTCATGGTCACTGGTCTCTTCCTCCATTGTGACTCCCTCGTTGCTCGTCTCTGCTTCGTTCCATGTGGGTATTTTATTCCTGGTAGCAAACTGCTCAAATGCCTGCTGACAATTCATGTGCTCCTTGTCGAACACCACCTTCTTCGATTTGGGGAGCACATACATCGTGGTAGCTTTGGCTCTAGGTTTAAAATCATCTTCAACAGCAAAACTGTCCGATAGCACACTTGCTGCGGCAAAGGGAGAATCTGCTTGGGATGACTCGGCTCTGGATAGTTCGGTACCATCGGTTGAGGTAGCTGCTGTTGTGTCCGTTTCCACACGCTTCTTTTTCTTTTCATTTTTAGATCTTGAGGAACGAGAATATGTTTTCAGCGGCTTGCAGTTAGCTGTATACAGAAGAAGGAAAAAAAGACTTAAGATCTTCTGGTGGTTACAAACATAAAAATCTCCCTCTGCAGAGGAGGAAGAACCAAGCATCTTATCTTAGATGTTCAGTGATAGTGCTTATTTCTCAACTATTCTGTCTTTTAGATGGGATATTAAACTGTCCTTGCCCATCTGTCCTCACAGGTTGAGGAGGAATACCCCAGCCAATGATGAGGAGCCTGAAGTCCTGGGTAGTATTTATTCTCAACCAAATTCACTAAAACTTGCTACTTGGTCATTGTTACATTGCTTCCTGTCTGTAAGTTGGCTGTTTATTTTCTATATCAGCACAATGTCTACACCACAAAAGTATTTCACTGGCAGTTAAGCATCTTGGGATGTCCTGAGGCCTCAGTGCAACACCTCATCTAACAGGCAGAAACTTTGACAGTGCAGTAGTCCCTCGGTACTACATTGGAATGTCAGACGAGATTGTATGTTCACAAGTGGGACTTGAACTCTCAATATTCTGGCTCAGAGATGAGTGTACTACCATTGAGCAATACAACGTCCTGAGTCATGAACAGTACAGTATAAATTTAAATCTTTCCTCGTCTTACCAACAATTGTATAGCTCAAGCAATTCATAAGAAAGTCTTAACAATATAATGGTAATCAGGCTGGTAAGGCACTTTTAGTTTACTTAGGCCATGTCATTCTCAGTGAGCCAGAACTAGTTCAATTCCCCCCAGAACACCATTTCAATCACCAAATTCCCAGGTAGGTGTGAGTGAATGTTTATGGTTAAAGTCTTATGTGCTTACAGCCCGAGGGAATGGGAGAGATCCTGAATGAATACTTTGCGTCGGTATTCGCAAATATACTGAATTTGTATTTCGGTATACAAATATACCGAATTTGTATATTTTCGGTATATACCGAAAATATATACCGGTATATATATCGGAGAAGGAGAGGGGCTTGTTGACCGGTCCTGTCTCTGAGGGAGCTGTGAATCAGTTGAGGGAAATATCCATACCGAGAGAGGAAGTGTTAGAGCTTCTAGGTAGCATTAAAACTGATAGATCTCCGGGGCCTGATGGCACTCATCCCAGGCTGCTTAGGGAGGTGCAAGGTAAAATTGCTGGGCCTCTGACACAAATCTTTGTCTCTTCCTTGGACATAGGTGAGGTCCCAGAGGACTGGAGAATAGCTAATGTTGTACCGTTGTTTAAAAAAGGTAGTAGGGATAACCCTGGAAATTACAGGCCGGTGAGTTTGACATCAGTGGTAGGAAAGCTGTTGGAGGGGATCCTTAGAGATAGGATGTATAGGCACTTAGGTCGTTGTGATCTGATTAGGGATATGCAGCATGGCTTTGTTAAAGGGAGGCCATGCCTTACGAATCTGGTAGAATTTTTTGAGGAGGTGACGAAGACGGTCGACGAAGGGCGAGCCGTTGATGTCGTCTATATGGATTTCAGTAAGGCGTTTGACAAAGTCTCTCATGGGAGGTTAATTGAAAAGGTCAAGGCTAACGGGATACAAAGGACAGGTAGCTAGATGGATAAGTAACTCGCTTGGTAATAGGAGACAGAGAGTAATAGTGGAAGGGTGTTTTTCTAGCTGGAGGTCAGTCACTAGTGGTGTGCCACAGGGCTCGGTACCGGGACCTCTTCTATTTGTAATATATATAGATGACTTGGAAGAAGGAGTAAGTGGAGTGATCAGCAAGTTTGCAGACGATACAAAGATGGCTGGACTTGCGGATAGTGAGGAGCATTGTCAGGCGATGCAGCAGGACATAGATAGGCTGGTAGCTTGGGCAGATAGATAGCAGATGGAATTCAATCCTGATAAATGCGAGGTGATGCATTTCAGGAGGAAGAATGTAGGGGCGAGGTATATGATAAAGGGTAGACCTATTAAGAGTATAGAAACGCAGAGGGACCTGGGGTGCAGGTGCACAAGTCTCTGAAGGTGGCAGAGCAAGTAGAGAAAGTTGTGAAGAAAGCATATGGTATGCTAGCCTTTATAGGAAGACATATAGAGTACAAGAGCTGGCATTTAATGTTGCAGTTGTATAAAACATTGGTTAGACCTCATTTGGAATACTGCGTCCAGTTCTGGTTGCCTTACTACCGGAAGGACGTGGAAACTCTGGAGAGAGTGTAGAGGAGGTTTACCAGGATGCTGCCTGGTTTGGAAGGGCTGAGTTACGAGGAGAGGTTAGGTAAATTGGGACTGTTTTCCTTAGAAAGACGTAGAATTAGAGGAGGTCTAATAGAGATGTACAAGTTATGAGGGGTATAGATAGAGTAAGCAGGGTTAAGCTTTTTCCTAGGATGAACTCAAATAGCACAAGGGGTCACGGGCTTAGGGTGAGCGGGGCAAGGTATAATTTGTTTGCTATAGGGAGTTTTTCACACAGAGGGTGGTGGGGGTATGGAATGCGCTGCGAAGTAAAATGGTGGAGATAGGCACTGTGGAGTTATTTAAGAGATACTTAGATGGGCACATGAACAGAATGGGAATGGAGGGATATAGAAAACTGATTTAAAATAGGGATCATGACCCTTGGGAGTCCCTGGGAAGTGTGTAAATAGTCGATAATATTGATGTATTTGTTTTTATCCTACAGGTATTTTGGTCCGCCATGTTGTCTAACAAGGGGCATACACGCGATGAGTCGTGAGAGAACTGCTCTTGGATTTTTTTTCCCCAAGAGTATCCTAGTGCTTCACATCGTTAGTGTACGCTTTGACCTGGACCATTTGATGGGTAACACGACAGCTCAGTGACTATTGCTGTGCTGTGCAGATACATGGATTTGGGCCTGTGTCTGTGGGAGTTTGCGCATTCTCCCCGTGCTTGCGTGGGTTTCTCCGGGAGCTCCGGTTTCCTCCCACATCCCAAAGATGTGCTCTTAGGCTAATTGGCAAAACAAATTCTCCCTAAATTGTCTCAAATTTGGTTTCAATCCATAGATCTATAAACATAGACAGGGATCATGGGTAGAAGTGGGAACATTGAGGTGGCAGCGTGGGCTCGTTGGGCCGAAGGGCCTGTTTTCCCGTGCTGTTTTGTTCTTTGTTCTTTGACCTGAATCTGTGGGAAACTCGGCAATAAAAAAAACTCAGATGAAGGAAAAAGGGCTGAGCTACTGTGGATTTTCTGTAAAATCCAGAGATACTGAAAATACAGAATGTAAAATCTACAGAAGTCATTCAACCTCTAGACAGATTTTTTTTTTAGTGTATGGCAATTTTCTAGTTATCAGCAATAAAGCAACTGAACCCAAAGAATGCAGCTGCTCAAATAATTTGAAAAGAAAAAGTGCTATTGAAGAGCGCTAAATTATTTTTTTTAAACATCTGTATTATTGCATGCACTGTTTTGAGTTGTTATAAAGTTAAAATTAAAGTTTATTTATTAGTCACAAGTAAGGCTTACATTAACACTGCAATGAAGTTACTGTGAAATTCCCCTAGTCGTCACACTCCGGCAACTGTTCGGGTCAATGCACCTAAACAGCACATCCTTCAGAGTGTGGGAGGAAATTGAAGCATCCAGAGGAAGAACCTGCAAACTCTGCACAGAGAGTGATCCAAGTCTGGAATGGAATCCGGGTCCCTGGCACAGTGAAAACAGCAACGCTATCCACTATGCTACTGTACAGCCTGCACGATGCGTCATGGTGCAGTTATGTCAGAAAAGCTTCAATAATGGCCCCTTAGATTGTTTTGCAAATTTAAAAAAAATTTACGAAATGTAATCAGTCAGCTTAATACAAGTTTTTTCAGTTTAGAATTATTAGTGCAGTCGTGCACTTCCACTGTCCCTCTGCTCCACAGAATGGAGATTTTTAATATGAGGATCCATTGAGGAGCGTGTTTCAGATTTTTCTCAGTCAAATTTACACTCACATTTGAGCCACATTTAAAAAAGCTCAAGCTGCACGACCAAAACAACATACAGGTCGAGAAGAGAGCAGATATCAATTTTCAAGGACAATAGCATAAAGGTATGACAATGAGAAAGTTGGTCATCGCATAATTTGGTAAATAAATGACGCTTTGCCTCAGTTCTACTTTAAACTGAAACAAACAATGCAATTAGACAGTTGTGATCTCTAATACCGAACAGGCCGCTATGACTGTAGGGATGCAGAATCTGCCCAATGTAACCACCCACAGTCTTTCCTCAAAATTAATTTGAAAAGCTTTGGACTTGTACGTAGCATTCAAATTGCCCTTTTGCAGCAAAATGAACAAAAGAAATGATATTTTAATTTCCATAAAATGAGGAGAAAGTAACTGAATTGTGCATTTTTGTCCAACAGAAGTTCTGGAGTGCAGGTATTGAAAGTTCACTGTATTTTAGTCAGGATACCTTTCCCATTAAGGGGAGGTTATTTTGGTCCATTACATTTAATTACAGCTCATTGTATCTAATAGAATGCACAGCTGAAAGACTTCAACCGCTGTACTGAAGGGTGCATTTAATAGATGAAACATTATAACCTATAAACTGCTCTGTCAAGAACTCACTCAATTTAAAATTATTTCTCCTGTAAAAACTAAGCCAGCAATTGTTCTTACGGTATGCCAATGTGGGCATTACAAATTTTGCCTCTTGCAGTTTTTGAATGTAACTTTCAAAATGGTTTTAAGCTCTGGGGCACCAGGCAAAACTTTGAAATGACATTATTAGCGCCTAGTTTCATTATTGCTCTGATACACTCTGCCTTTACTCCAATCTGTATTACATCACCAAGAACTCCACGTATATTCACTAATAACTTTTATGGAGTAATCTGTAAACATACTTTAAAAATGGTAATCAAACACATTTCACAGCATAGATACACACCTGCAATATGTATTTTTATTGGTCTTTCCCACAGGTGGAAAAAAGTCAAAATTGCAATATTCACCTGCAATTTATGCTTTGAGATCTTTGTAACCACAAAGAACAAAGAACAAAACAACACAGGAAACAGGCCCTTCAGCCCAACGAGCCCGCGCCACCACCCCGATGTTCCCACCTCTACCCGCGATCCCTGTCCGTGTTTATAGATCTATGGATTAAAAACCAAATTTGAGACAATTTAGGGAGAATTTGTTTTGCCAATTAGCCTAAGAGCACATCTTTGGGATGTGGGAGGAAACCGGAGCTCCCGGAGAAAACCCACGCAAGCACGGGGAGAATGCGCAAACTCCCACAGACACAGGCCCAAATCCATGTATCTGCACAGCACAGCGATAGTCACTGAGCTGTCGTGTTGCCCATCAAATGGTCCAGGTCAAGCGTACACTAACGACGTGAAGCACTAGGATACTCTCGAAAAAAATCCAAGAGCAGCCCTCTCACGACCCATCGCGTGTATGCCCCTCGTTAGACAACAAGGTGGACCAAAGCACCTGTAGGATAAAAACAAGTACATCAATATCATCATCTATTTACACACTTCCCAGGGACTCCCAAGGCTCATGATCCCTATTTTAAATCAGTTTTCTATACCCCTCCATTCCCATTCTGTTCATGTGCCCATCTAAGTATTTCTTAAATAACTCCAGAGTACCTGCTTCCACCACTTTACTTGGCAGTGCATTCCATACCCCCACCACCCTCTGTGTGAAAAAACTCCCTCTAGCATCCAAATTAAAGCTTACCCCCCTCATCCTAAGCCCATGACCCCTCGTGCTATTTGAGTCCATCCTAGGAAAAAGCTTAGCCCTGTTTACTCTATCTATCCCCTTCAAAATCTTGTACACCTCTATCAGATCTCCTCTAAATCTACGTCTTTCTAAGGAAAACAGTTCCAGCATTTCTGTTTGCTTTTTTTTGTTTTGAGAGGTTAAAAGAAGCGAATAATTTAAATACTACTAGAAAATTTTCCATGCACCAAATGGCCAGCATTTTTTGGTTCACTTTCTCCACTATCCCTTTTGCCTTACAGAAAGGACCTCGTGCTATTTTCAACTTTGCTGCACTGAATCCTTAAGTACATGTCTCAGAGGAATTAATACAGGCAAATGGATAAGTATAATAAATCGAATACCAGAAGGCAACATCATTGCTTTTCCTTCTTCGGTAAAGCTTTTTGCCTGTCAACATGGAGAATGTCAATGCTATGGATTAAAACACTTTTTTTTGCTTTATAAACATCATGTCAGCATCTAAAATTCTCATGCTGAATACAGCACAGATCATCTGGAAGATAGTCTGCTCTTCTCCAAGAATTCCTTCATTTCATGCAATAATTCTAATAGACCCAGTGTGATTTGTTTCAAATTTTCCACAATTTTCAGAAAATCAGTAACTCGTGGGCCATCTTGTGTCATGTGCAGCTTTATTAAATCCAGGAATTGGATGTGTGCACCTACTCATTTCACTTGGTGCACAGCAATTTGACCAACGAGGGACACATATAGTTTCATTCCCATCAGTTTTGAGTTCAATTTAAACCCAGTCCCAACTCTCAGGCGTGCACTTTGAAATCATCCTTTGTTCAGGTAGCTCCACCATTGCTCTGAATCACTCTACTTCGACTTAATCAATACCACATCACTGAGAACCACACATGCATTCACTAATGACTGTTATGTAACAGTCCATAACACATACTTGAAAAATGGTGATCAAATAAATTTGCTGTGAAATCATCTTGGCTGAGCTCCAAGATCGTAACTTTGCTTGGTTTGCTGTGCTCTTCCGTGTCTATTGTTCTCTTGTGCTCCTCCTTGATCTTGGCTTCATCTTCAGGCACATCTTTTCCAGAGGTTTCTTCTGCTACAGGTTCGCTCAGTATTCTCTGGTCTTCAGTTTTCTGCCTCCTGGTCTGGGTTCTTCGCCGATGAGATCTGTAACACATTTGCAGGGAAGGGTGAAGAAAGAGAGGTAAAGAAAAAGTAAAATTGACAAACTACCTCAACTGTACTGTGATACTGTCTAATTTTTACACATTAATGCAAATGACAATTTTGCATTTACTTCGGAGATTTGAATAGTTAAGTCGTAGAAGAGTGACTTGTTGAATGCATCGCAGAATTGTTACAGCACAGGGGGCCATTTAGTCCATTATGTTTACACATTTCTCTGAATGAGTAACTATCTTAGTTCCATTCCACTGCCTTCTCCCCGTAACTCTGCACATTCTCTCTTTTCAAATAACACTCTAATTCCCTTTTGATTGCTTCAGTTGCATCTGTCTCCAGCACATTCTATCAGGCAGTGCTTTCCAGACCCTAACCACTTGCCGAATGAAAAGGTTCTTCCACATCACTACTGTTTTATTTTTTACTAATTCCTTTAAATCTGTGCCCTCTCATTCTCAATCCTTTTTGAATTGGGAATAATTCTTCTCAACTACCCTGTCCAGATCCCTCATCATTTTGAATACCTTGATCAAATCTCCTTGCAATCTTCTTTTCTCATGGAAAATATCCTTGCTTCTCCAATTGATCTTCACGATTCAAAATTCCTCATCCCTGGAACCATACTTGTGAATTTTTTATGTACCACCTCCAACATCTTTATATCCTTCCCAAAGTGTAGCACCCAGAACTAGACACAATACTTAAGACAAATTAGTGCCCTAAACAAGTTCAGCATAACTTTCTTTCTTGTACTTTATGCTCTATTATAAAGCAGAAGATACTGAATGCTTTATTAAACCTGCTCTGAGCTTATCCTTCCATCTTCAATGGCTTATGCATGTATATGCCCAGGTCCCTGTTTTTTTTTTCATTCATTCATGGGACATGGGCATCACTGGCTGGCCAGCACTTATTGTCCATCTCTAGTTGCCTGAGGGCAGTTGATAATTAACCACATTGCTGTGGCTCTGGAGTCACATGTAGGCCAGATTTCCTTACCTGAAGACATTAGCTAACCAGACAGATTTTTCTGATAATTGACAATGGTTTCATAGTCGTTAGCAGATTCTTAATTCCAGATTTTTTTTATATAATTGAATTCAAATTCCACTATCTGCCACGGTGGGATTCAAACCCGAGTCCTCAGAATATTAGCTGAGTTTCTTGATTAAAAGTCTAGCATTAATACCGCTAGGCCATTGCCTTCCTTTGCTCCTTTAAGATTATGTCTTTGAGATTATGAAATAACAAGATACCAACAGATATGTTTTCACAGGTTGGCGAGAGCTTAATGAGAGGACACAAATTTCAAGTAATCTCAAAAAGAATTAAAGGGGAGGTTAGAAAAAGATTCTTCACATAATGGCGACCATCATATGGAATATTCTGTCACAAATTCTTGTTGAAGCAGTTAAATAAATTAGTCAGATAATTGCTTAGAAGAAAAAAGCAGTGAACAGGAGTGGGATTGACTAAATTATTTAGTATCGCATTTTGACAGTGCAATAGCTTTTTTCTTTTCTGACTACAATAGAAAGATCCTCAAGTTGTACCTTCATTAGTGAAGTACCTATGACTTTACTTAGCCTTTTCGCTTTAATTGTATGTAGCACTCATTAAATAATGCGTCAGTAAATGCATTCTGCATTCTATACATGAAGTACAAGTGAGAATGCATCTTACTGGACCAACTATACTACAGTAAGGATATATAGCACTAGAACACACCAGCTAAGGAATGTATTATCTGTCCATCACTACACAGAACTTTGATATTTAAATTCTAACCTTGCACCCCAGCATTTTTTTTTCATAAGCAGTTGTCTCCAGGGACCTACTTTTCACAGCCCAGGCTATAATTATCTCCACACTGCTCTCAATACTTTTTCTGGACTTAGTCTGACCACGTGGCAGTTGGAATGTTCCAACTTTGTGGTCGCAAAGAAAAAGGCTGGAATTCTCCGAATGTGTTCACCACGCCACTAGCGAGAATGGAGAATTTGGTGTTCAGCAGGACTGGAGAATCCCAGCCCAGGAAAAGATCAAAAAATACAAACCATGGTTTCTACCATTCTTCTGTGAAATATTCTTTATTAAATGCATCATTTTCAGTGCTTCCTCCATTGTACTGATATCAAAGCAGATGCTACACCAAAGTTATGTAAAAGGTATTTGAGGCAGTTGTGTATTTAAAATGTGTTATATACACACTTATTCAGAAAAGGTGCAACTGGCAATGGCCACTAATAGAAGTTAATTATAAGACGTTCTTCTATATTCAAATTCAAGAATGTGTAGAGTACCTTTCCCACCAGAACGTTCTGATGTTTCTAATAATTAGTACATTTATCTGAGATTTTGGACCAAAATGTACTGTAAGAAATCGTTAGATTAATGCTGCTTTTTGTAGTTACATGCAAATTGGATTGCAACTTCAGATCAGTGCAGATGCACAGCTGACAATAAAAATTCAGAAGCTGCCGTTTAAGATGTGCCGCTCATGCAAAGGCTGCACAAAAGCATCATCTCACTGCCTGGCACACAATTTAAATGTATTAAGAAATGTGAAGTTCCTTTACTTGCATCACAGAAAGGTAGTAATTGTCTTTTCCAATTTATGTACTTTTTAATGACATGATCATCTTATTTACTGATAAGCAACCACTCTAAAGGCGAAATTTAATTTTACAAGTGTAGAGTCTTATTCCTTCAAATTTTAATTGCTGGAAATTTAATTTTTAAAAAAACTTTTTCTTTGCCTTCACGCTCTGAATCTAATCTGTTTTTCTCTTTCATTATTCTGAACCTGATTTGATATAGAATTTACTATTCTGAAATGCACTTCCTTTTCAGA
Organism: Sphyrna mokarran; assembly: GCA_024679065.1. Classification (NCBI taxonomy): domain Eukaryota; kingdom Metazoa; phylum Chordata; class Chondrichthyes; order Carcharhiniformes; family Carcharhinidae; genus Sphyrna; species Sphyrna mokarran. The sequence goes on from JAGIQG010000026.1 coordinate 35,445,892, forward strand.
CAGCTCATTAACAATGCTAATATCTGACTGGAATTGAGAAAACACACAATTGTTTGACAATCAAGTGTCCTGTAGATGTATAGATCGGATCTCTAATGTACTTCAGCTTCCAGCTAAAAAGGTCAAAAAAATTTAATGAACAGGGAAAGTCTGTTTGCTTGTCCACTACAATAAAGTCTGAGTGTTTCTTAAGTGTTTAAGTGTTTCTTAAATTAATATACAATGATGAATTTATTGAAAAGTCTAACAGTATTTCAGCAATAGGGAAAATCTAAATTACATAAGGGGTATCTCCGAAAAGTTCAATTGTTAGGCCAATGGCATGATTCTATTTTCACAAAGATAGGACTTTCACCTGGAGTTATGGGGGAAACTACTTTTGCACTTCATCTCAGTTAATTATTTAATCATTTCTAATCAATAACTTGGCAAGTATAAACTCAATTTGATAGTGAAAGAAATTACTTCAAGTTACAAGTATAGATCGTGACTCTTCCAAACTGAGGGTTATAATCATTGTTAATGAAAATGAACTATTTTGTAGCTGACTGCTTACGTATCCTCGTATCTTCTTACGCACTGCTTCAATGATTGTTAGGAATCTAGCCTACACTTATAATTCTCCACATGATCTAAGCCATACTGTCAATATAGAAGCCCCTCTGAAGATGGTAATTCTTCACAAAGACAGGAACAAGAAAAATACACAAGGAAGCAAGGATTATTTGTGTGGATCTGTTGGCGCTTGGATTAAAACAGTAAATTAGCAGAAACATGGCAGCAAGACATAGGATTGTCCCTTTGGCCAGAATATAGTATAGCTTGCAGTGAATATAAAACTATTGGAGCCATCTAATTAGTAGCAAGCCAGCTGAGTCTTCTGCCAACTGAGGAAAAAAGTATCTGAAGACCAGGATCTCAAATCTGAGTTTATTGGGCACTACTGATCCTATTTATGCACAAAATACAGACATCAGTTCATTCTGACATTTTTCCTCATGATAACTGAGGCTACGAAATTAAAGGAGTATTGACAGTTTTCAAAGCACTCTGTGAAAGGACAATGCAAGTGAGCTCTCTGCAGCGTGGATTAATTCAACTTGAATCTATTTGCTGGAAACAATGTAAACATACTGCCTTTTTTCATAAAAAATGAGCAGATAAGCATTACCTTCGGATACATTTCGCTTTTAATGAAGCTTTCCGCTCCAGCCATTCATCCATCTGAGGGCTCGACAGAGCAGTTGGTTTGTTGTGATCAATAGTGACAACATCTTTGCCACTTTTCCACAGCTCATAGCGATCAGGCTGAAGGAACTGCACAAACACATCCATTGAGATCTTCACCATGTCCTTCCTACAGGTACACTACAAACATAGGAGGAAAAGGAGAAGGGAGGGGGAAAAATACAAAAAGCAGATTAAACATCCATAACAGAACAACCAGCATCAAGCTTTCATCTTCAGTGGACAAAAATATGCTCAATTTCTGAGGTACCTTTAAAGCTTTAATAACATAAATAATGTAAAATCCAGCAAAGTAAACATTTTAAAGTATTAAACACTTTGAGATTTCTACACAATTGCATATCAGACGGGTTTGAAAGAATGGTTAGGGGATTAGGTTGGGAGTTAGACAGGATTTGCAACATCAGATACAGCACCATGTTTTATGGACAGGAAATAATGTAGGAGCCTCAGACCCAAAGCAAGCCAGTGCCAAACGTCAGGGATTAAATCTAGACCAGCTTCAGAGAAAACCTAAAAGCAAAGGAGAAATAAGAGCCCAATGATGACAATTTATGTATTTGCCCTCACTGCTACTGCTCAGAGCTCTACTTATTGCATGTGCTGTTCATCTGGCTAAGAGTCACCCCTCTGGGTTCTCTGATCTACATTGGTTCCTGGTGAAGCAACACAACAATTTAAAGAATTTCATCCTTGTTTTCAAATCCCTTCAGGGTCTCATCCCTCCCATCTCCAAAATTCCCTGGCCCACAAGCATCAAGACATTTGCACTCCTCTAATTTTTTACCTAGATTTTAATTGCTCCCTCTTAGTGGCCAAATCTCTCGTTCCTGGACCCCAAGATATGGAATTCTTTCCTTAAACTTTGCTCTTTTAAAATATTTCCTCCTCTTTGACCAAGCTTCGGGTTATCTACCTAAAAGCCCTGTTATATGGCTTGGCATCATATTTTGTTTTATAATGTTCCTGTAGCATTTGGAATGTTTTACGTTAAAGATGCTATTTCAATACAAGTGACCAGTGTTGTTACTACACATATGTCCCCTAACACATCATAACTTATCAGCTACCAGCATATTTGCAGCTAAGGTTGTTATAAAGTGGTCACCTTAATTACCAGAAGAGAAATGGGTTGCTACATTTGCCTCACGGGTGAGTGATAAATGAAGTCAGAGTCTGGAGATGGAAAGCTGAGAGGGGTTTTCTTCTTTAGCACTGTCACTTAAATTAAAATTTTGGAAGAACCCCAGTGGTCCTAGAGCAACAGGTTCCAGGAAGCTCTCTGGTACTCTTGCAACTTGTACACGTTCCACACATCATACCCACACATCAATCCTGAACATTATTGTGGACTTTCAAGCCTTGGCTCTGCCCTGCACCCAAACCCAATAAACTTAATGAAGTCAGATTGGTCTCATATGTTGTTCAAACAAAAATTCACAGGTATGGATAAATTGTTTCAGTAGTTTGAATTAGACTCTTAAGCATGGTGTTAGGTTCCAAACGCAGTAAGCCAAAACCCCACATCATTTACATACAAGACACAATCTGACAATAATTATCCTAATTCATGTCTCACTAGCTATCTAAGAAAGCAATATCAAATGGCCATGGTCAAAGAACTGCTAAAATAACCATGAAAATAGCTGCAAAAAAATATCTTAGCAAGGCATGATACCAAGATACTAGCTAGAAAATTCTAAGCAGTATTTAAAACTTTCAATAGTTGTAGATGAAAAATATAGAAAACAACATAAAATCCAGTAACGAGAGCCTTAAACCTCTTGCCCTTTTCATTAATACCAGAAAGGGGACCTCCAAAACCTGTATTATTTTTCAATCACTCTTGACACCTGCTATGAGGCAAATCCAATAACACACAATACGCGCCTCATCTTATTTGCTTCAGACTATCTAAAATATTTATGCTGTGATCACAGTCTGTAAAACTCCATGGTGTATGCGCTGCCTAGGTGCATGTAACATCATTCTTTATTTTACGAAGTGCATTGTACACCGTGTGTTCAATTACCAAGAACAGGGTTTGAAAATTACCAGACAAGCAAATCAAAACCCCAGTACACACACGAGCACAGAAATAGTCGCAGCTCAATCATAATGCTTTTAATAAAAAAAAGTTAAAAGTGCTGAAATGTAATAATCGGAATAAATCAGATAGTACAGAGCTCACAAATGAATTCATAAAAAGCAAGGAGTTCATAATATGCTCATATTGGCAGCTTGTGGGAGAGAATTTCACAAAATATCTTCTGATTGCCTTCTTTTAATAATTAAGAAAGCAGATATAATTAATTTTCATTTGCTGCCACAAGAGTCAACAAAGAGTTTCACAGAAAGTAAAAGGAGTCTCTGTGGTATCCTATCTGTTCTGATGCTATGCCCTCTTTCTCCAGTCTGTTAGGCCACAGACTTCACCTTCCACAATAGATATGTGTATTTGTGTTGGCCGGGGCCGGTGGGGGATGGAATTTCTATATTGGATGTCAGTAATCTACAGATAGGAGGTCATGCTGATGAATGCTGTTTCAGAGGAGCAATGACTGAATGCTGACAGTTTTGCCATCATTATTACTGTAAAAATTGGGCCATTACATTGGATGCATTGACATGTATTGAGTCTGCTAGCCATGCAGTTCTCACCATGTGTTGAAAAGGTTTTCAGGCTATTAACAAAAATAATTTGTCTCATTTTAAACTCGTTACACGTTACATTTGCAAATGCGTCAAAAGATGCTGAATGGGGCATATAAATTCATCAGATGTTTTTAAAATGATCTACCATTTTCATACTTACTAAAAAGCTGAATTCTTAATTGGGGTAAAACTACTTTGGAATCAATCTCGCTACATTTATTAAGGTTGCTTCATTCAAATAATTTCAACAACGTACATTTATCTTGCGCTTTTGACATGATTAAAAAGCTCCTAGTCACTTCTACGGGAACATTATTAAACAGAATTTGTCACTGAGTCACATCAGGGCAGATGATCAAAAACTTGATGAGAGAGAAAATTTTAAGGAGCATCTTAAAGGAGGAGAGTACAGAAGCAGAGGTTTGGGAAGAGAACTCTTGAGCTTTAAACCTGCCACTAACAATGAGTGATTAAAATCAGAGATGTGCAGAATGTGTGCTTTCGAACACAATGGCACAGAAAGAAATTACGGAGGTAGGGAGGGGACAGGCAGTGGAATAATATGGAAAAAAATGACAATCATAACATTTCAACACACTTCCTATATATCCAGATGCACAGCCGGTGCTTATAACAACAAGTTGCCTAGGAATGAGGTGGGCAATACTTCTTAAAAAACTGTTGTATCTAATGTCAAAATGGTATCTGCCTGTTGTGGTTGCTGCAAAGGAGATGCCTAATGTATCAGCAGGAGTGCTTTAGGATATTGACTTGCTCCAGAAACGTTGGACCTAGGATTGCTACCCATCCATAGCTAATGCTCAGAAAACCTTGCCCAAAGTCCAACAGATGAGGGAAGGGGTAGATCAGGTGGTAAACACAACAAACAGCTATTTTGGTGGGGAGAATGAAAAGAAGTAGCATTGGCTTTCTAAAGTTACTCACTTTTCTAATGCATACTACACTTAGAACTAGAAATAAACACTTTGGATGTGCCTGTAGAATTTTGAAGAAACTCAATCAAAACTATACAGAATTCTGCAGAGCAAGTCCACACCTGAATGGATTGCTGAGAAATTAGTATTCATTTTGTTTTAATGAGGCATGTATCAAAGGCTCATTATAATTACCCTGTCTGTGTGAATCCACCTGTGTGTAATGGAGTAGAATATTCACAATATGTAACCCAGCCAGTATTAAAACAGAAAGCAAATAGTTACATTTCTGAGAAATCACATCTTAAGAGCATGAAATACTTCTAAATTTACCCAATACATCAGTATCATTTATGGAATTTCAAAATGAGGATGTAAAGACTTAAAACAGTGACTGAAGTCCTTCTGCAACGGACTAGTTCAAATAGCTTAAAGGCACAAGAACATTGCAGCTTTTCATCATTTTTACTGAAACAAACTGCAGAATTATCAGCAGAAATTGTCGCAATATTTCAGCTGTCATCAAATCCAGGTAAAGACCGACAATAAAGGTTGATGGGGTCATTAAAAGTAAATGGCGCCCCTGGCTGCTTCAGCCTTCTTCAAACAGATCGATAAGACAATGCCATTGGGAAAGATCAAGACTTATTTGTTATTCGCTTTTAACCACTTCATCCAGAAACCACAAGAGTAAGGAACTATTTCGATCCATGTACATTTTGGTCCCACAGGAAGTTAGAAAGATTCCTTTTTCGATAAGATCAAATTTGAACCCAATGCAACTTGACCTGTGTCTATTTTCTCCAGGCAAAATAAATTTAAGGTGACTTGTCAAATTTGTTTTCTCTTGTTCCAAGGAATGGTTGTTGTGGACAATAGAAATGTCTCAGTGAGGCAATAGGTTTTGCAGTTAACATATAGTAGAGGAAGATTGATCTCATGCATCTGTGGATGTTGGAAGCTGCTATCCAACTGTTTTCTCCAATAACAACAATAGTGTCTCTGTTACTCTCCATGCAAAAGCCAGATGATTAATGTTGAATTAAGGTAAATAGTTATAAAATTCTGATTGATATTTCTTTGTAAAATTCTATAGTAAATCTCAAGAGGATAAAATTCACCCTCACTGTTACATTTGTGTTACGCTAACTATACCAGAATCAACACTGTTCATTATCACAGGGAAAAGACCGAACACTCAACTCAATGCAAAAGAGGTGAAGATGTACTGTATTAGCACTGTGGAAAATTAATAAAAAAATGTCAAGCTAACAGTACCGATTCAGTGCAAGGTTTAGTCCAAAGCCAGCAGCCATGGAGAAAGTTTAGAACTGGACTAGCATGCAAAGTCCAAGTCACCAATTCCATGCAATTACTGTTGACCAGGTAGAAAACAGAAATTTTCCTAGCTTTAAAAGTCATTCCTTGGTTTAATCGGTGACAAAAATCCAGTTACGAGATGGGCTGTTTTTTTACAATATTACATGGTGTCCGTAAAAGTCAATGGACAGGATTTTATGGCCTTACTTGACCCGAAACCATAAAATCCTGCCCAAGTTCAATGGACTGCCCCATGACTCGTCCACTCCAATTCCTGTGGAGGGCAGCATGATAAAATTCCTGCGTATATTCTACAATGGTCTCTAACTTCAAAAACCATTGAATGGGTTGTCATAAGCGAAAAATGTTCTGATCTGTATTATTTCAGAAATAAATAGGAGTATTGGATTCCAGAATAAGCATACCTTCTCTTTCACAAAGACTTTGCTGTAAATTTTGACATTGCCATGAGATAAAAATCTCTTGTCAAAAATGTGTTACTTTACAAGACCAAAGCTCTCGTGTTTATTAGCACTCAAAGACAGAAGGTTCCTTTGATTTAGGCACATCTGCAGAATGGAAGCGGGTTGCATTCTCTAGGTATTTCTGCATGGTGAAATATCCAGAGCCAGAGAACCCGCAGGACACCCGCAGGATACCACTTCAAGGGTTCCTGCAAGTGTGACATGAAGATCCCAAACATCGATTATTGCATGTGGGAGTCACCAGCTAATGACAGAAGAAAATGGCAACACATCCTAAGGGCTGCCATTCACCACCACGATTACCAGTAGCCACAACTGCTTGGTTGCAGACACCAACAACCCACAATGACACTTGGTCACTTACATGCCATACTTATAAGAGAACTTGCCTCTCAAAAATTAACCTCTTCAACCATCAGAAAACACACGCTATATGAGGAAACCACACCAAAAATGAATTGTTTGCTGTGCATAAAACTAAATAGAAATGACATCCACAAAGGATATTTTCATCTCAGTAGTTACCACTGACTTCTACCATAACCAACACTCTAAGGTAACGAATCTAATCTCCGAGACCCTGGCTATCAGTCCTATCAATGGGATATAGGAGCTGTTGCTGAGTTTTCACTTAAAATTGAACTAATATTGACGTACTTGTTTTTAATCCTACCGGTACTTTGGTCCACCTTGTTGCCTAACGAGGGGCATACACGCGATGGGTCATGAGAGGGCTGCTCTTGGATTTTTTTTTGAGAGTATCCTAGTGCTTCACGTCGTCAGTGTACGCTTGACCTGGACCATTTGATGGGCAACACGACAGCTCAGTGACTATCGCTGTGCTGTGCGGATACATGGATTTGGGCCTGTGTCTGTGGGAGTTTGCGCATTCTCCCCGTGCTTGCGTGGGTTTTCTCCGGGTGCTCCGGTTTCCTCCCACATCCCAAAGATGTGCTCTTAGGCTAATTGGCAAAACAAATTCTCCCTAAATTGTCTCAAATTTGGTTTTTAATCCATAGATCATAAACATAGACAGGGATCACGGGTAGAGATGGGAACATCGGGGTGGCGGCGTGGGCTCGTTGGGCCAAAGGCCTGTTTCCCGTGCTGTTTTGTTCTTTGATGCAGTTATCCAGAAAATGGGAGCTTATTCAGAATGACTCAGGGGGTTCATTATTGTTTTTGCATTATAAAACCATTAGATATAGGAGCAAAATTAAGCCATTGAGCCCATTATGTCTGCTCCATCAATCGATCATGGCTGATATGTTTCTCAATCCCATTCTTCTATCTTTTCCCCATAATCTTTGATCCCCTTTCGGCTAACAGCTGGTATTCATATAGTGCCTTCAATGCAATAACATCCTAAGTTGCTTCACTGGAGTATTACAAAACAAAATAGAACACCAAGCCAGATAAAGAGGTGTTAAAGCAGACAATCAAAAGTTTGGTCAAAGCAGCTTTGTAAGCAGAAGAAAGTGAGGCAGAATTGGAGAAATTTAGGGAGGGAATTCTAGAGAATTGGGCCCAGTTAGCAGAAGACATGATCATAAAGTTTATTTATTAATCACAAGTAAGGCTTACATTAAGACTGCAATGAAGTTACTGTGAAATTCCACCACACTCCACACCTGTTCAGGTCAATGTACTTCACCCACACATCTTTCAGACTGTGGGAGGGAACTCATGCAAACACGGGGAGAACGCGCAGACTCTGCACAGAATTGACTCAAACCAGGAATTGAACCCAGGTCCCTGACACTGTGAATCAGTAGTGCTAACCACTGTGCCATTCGCATCAATAGTGAAGCAATTATCATGAATGCTCAAAAAACTAGAATTAAAGCAGTACAGATAATATGAATATTCTAGAACATCTGTCTAAAATTTACTTCTGTGTTCATTTCAATGGCACTGGATCAGCCCAACTCACTAAAGTTGGATTTTCTTCCCTGTTAGCAATAGGAGTCCCAAGTATCTGCTTTCAATGGGCTTTAATTAGAATAATAGCAAGAGGCAAATAAAAAAGAAATCACACTGCAAAGAATCCACCCATGCTAAACGCTCTCCATGCTATAAGGAACACTCAGTCACAATGATAGAATCTTTATTTGCATTCAAACTCCAAAAGACAAAATTCAGACCAAAGAAGCTAGAATCCAAAATCATCATGGCTGAAACAGGTTTTCAAAAGAGACCCACGTAAGGAAACAGGTAATGATCAGTCTCAGACAAAATGGCCAGAGTTGACAGATTCTCTTTTCTCTGATATCAGAAAAAGCTAATATTGTCCAGGAAAAGAAGCACTGAACCTTATAGAGCAATGGAGGCTTTCTCTGTCATATAATGTGAGACTCTAAAAAGAAAACTGGAAATCACGACATATCGTTGCAGGGCTGCATCTGATTCACTTGCCCCACAGCAATTCAGACACTTGATGATCCAGACACCATTTTTAAAAGTCACTACAGTATACAGTAAGCAAGGCAGATCACCCAGATGCAACCTCCCCCAGCAAGAACTATACTTAGATCAAGCTGATGCCTCAGGGACTATGCTAGCATCAAACTGACAAGACAACCCTCCACCCCCAGAAGTGCATGCCTTCTGAGACCTGTCACGAGAGGGATGGCATATAAAAGCAGGGAGGTCTTGCTGCAATTATATAAGGTACTGGTGAGGCCACACCTGGAGTACTGTGTGCAATTTTGGTCCTCTTATTTGAGAAAGGATATATTAGCTTTGAAGGGAGTGCAGAGAAGGTTCACCAGGTTGATTCCAGAGATGAGGGGGTTAGCTTATAACGAGAGATTGAGTAGACTAGACCTGTACTCGGTGGAGTTTAGAAGGCTGAGGGGTTAATGAAGGGGCTAGATAGGAAAACAGAGAGATTATTTCCATTTAGAAAGGAAACAAGAACTAGAAGGCACAGCCTCAATACAAGGGGGAGTCAATTTAGATCAAAGCTGAGAAGGAACTTCTTCTCCCAGGAGGGTAGTGAATCTTTGGAATTCTCTACCCATTGAAGCAGTGGAGGACACCGTTAAATGTGTTTAAGTCACAGATAGATAGAATTTTGACCAATAAGGGAATTAAGGGTTATGGCGGACAAGTACAACTGAACCACTATCAGATCAGCCATGATCTTATTGAATGGCGGGGCAGGCTTGAGGGGCTAGATAGCCTATTCCTGCTCCTAGTTCTTAAGTTCTGTCATGCTTCATATTTTTCTGCTATCATGCTGCCGTGAATGGATTTTTTGATGTGGGAGTGGGATGATTACAGCATATAGGCCTGATAATCATACAATAATTTATTATAATAGGTTGCAATGTTGAAAATGGGGAAACGCGGCCAGTCAAACCAGCACATCATGCTTTCACACTGTACGAAACCCAAGTATTTTCCATTTCTGTCACCAAAGTCATTTGATGTGAATGGAAGTGGAAATCCCAGCCTGATTATCCATGAACGCATGTGGAATTCAGGGAAGGCCATTGAAAAGAGATAGCAGCATTTTTTTCTTTTCAGCCTATTGTCAATAATTCTCTTGATAGCAGAGGACACAACACTTCTTTAGAAAAAACTCCATGAAAAATGATCTTATTTTTAAACAAACACCTTTGATCAAACATTTAATTTCATTTGGCGCTAGTGCATTCTTCTTTGAGTTACCAACTGTTTCACTGCAGAGATTAGAATAATAAATCTGATGGATTTCATGACACCAGTTTGAAACTGAACAAGTACCAAAGACTTGACTTGTTTGAATCAAACCAACAATGTGGTTTACAAATACTACAATTAAACCATCAAGTTGGCTCCAAGTTGGATAAACAGTACAGTTTTAAGGATTCCATTTATTGATTTTGAAGGCCAATTCTGTTGTTTGCCCTCTTCTGACTTCTAGAGTTGATCAGGATTTCACCTAAGGTTACTGTTTCCATGGCTCAACTTCCCTCCATCTGCAGTATTGCTGACCAGCAGAATAAGTTTCATAGTGCTATCCTATGCACTTTTCAACAACTTTCACAAGCTTATCGTTCATGCTTAGAAGTGTGGTTTAGTCTGATGAAATATGACTAGTTGAAAAGAAAGCATTTTCTTGCTGGACTATCTAGCTATACATATTGGCGATAAGAAAAATCCTTAAACTCTTAAACTGCTTTCACACTGCTAAGAGTCAGTGAACATGTCTGTAGCTGATATCTGGAAAGCTGATGCAACACAGTATACAGCTGCCACAGCACTGACAGCTATGGAAATGAATGTCGTCCAAATGTATTAACAGTGGAATTCAGTTCAAGCACATCTCTCTTTTCCCAAGCCAGTGACGTCAGTGACTTTGGATTGCTCTCAAGTACTGAACTGTCACTGCCTAGAATAAATACGACAGATCAAACATAAGAATATTCATAATGAATTCCTTATGGGACCAAGTACCAACTCCAAAGAAAATGGAAACCATTCAAGGCTCTCTTTGTGCTTTACTACAACTAGACTCAGGCTGAAGGTACAAAAAAATGAAATAAGAACAGTAAACATGTCATACTATAGATTTAAACCATAGCGCAAATGCAACTTTTCAAAGGATCGCAACTATTAAAGTTGGGGCTTTGAATTTTAGCTCCAAGTAGCTGATAATTTAAACTCCTGAATATTTGTTTCTAAAACCGTATGTACCTACATCTTGTTTATCAATGATTTGTGACCAATTGGAAGGGTAGAGATATTTGCTGGGCAAATGTGGAAAAAAATCTGAAAATATTTGTTCTTTCACAACTGCTTTGAAATCATAAAAGAAAAAAAATTGGCCTCTGAAGTAAACAGAACACTCTTTCCAACATAAAGACAACACATACATCAAAGATGGGTATACCACTGAATTATTGCACTTGCCCCAACTGATCTACGAAACCTTCGCTACTTAGCTACTGCACAAACCTCTAAATTCTAGGCTCTTCAAGTATTCTTCTAAATTCAATTTGAATTTAACCCTTTTGTACACAAATAGTGACATGCAATGATGTATCCAACATTCTGGGTTGTTAGTCCAATTCATGTCAGTTTTGTGAAAAGCATTTTAGCCTGAAAATTACAGGTTTTTTATAATACAATAATGATGCATGCATAAAAAGTTATTATGTGCTTTGAAGGAAGAATCCTATTATCTAGTAATTTAGCAATTGATGTTTGCAGATGTTAGGAAAGTACTATATATCATATTAATGCAATATATTTTCAAATTCCTGAACTTTGAACACTTCTCCCTTCTCTATCTTCCAATTGTAGCATAAATGATAGATTTAACTTGGAACCAAAATAATCTATCATATACATTATCAAATTATAGAACAATTATATTAACTAACTCAGGAGTCAGAAACAAGAATGGAAAGCTGAGAGTACGTTACTTCATAAATATACTGTTGTGTATTCAATTTTCAAAAGTAATCATTTATTTTTTGCTACTTTCTCTTCCATTTTCCCACATTTCCAATGCAAATAAACTAGTTTTTTGGAATCTCTAAATGATAACTGTATTCCAGAGTGACTCTAATCCATTAGGATACCAGAGTAGAAACCTCAAAGTATATTATAAAGTCCGACTAGATTCCAACAATTTTTCCATTTTGGCATTAGTGAGAGCATAAAGTGTTTCAGTCCAGATATGATTCCATTGATACACCAGGAAGCTTTAATCAAAACAAACTTTATTTAACAATACAGTCTAACTACAACAAATGCATTAATTTGACATTTACCAACTGAGATACTTAAACATGGCAAGATACAATTGTTAATCACTAACCTATCTCTATCAGTTCCAATTCAAACAATATTCCTTTTACAGACTTAAAAGTCCTGTGTGTGTGCGCGAGAGAGAGAGAGAGAGAGAGGGCACCTGTCATCTAACAGTCCCAAATAGCAGCCTCCAGACAGAGACAAAAAGACACCTCCCACTCCTTTCACAACCAGGCAGAAACTGACTCTTTTAAAATCAAAGAGAACTGTGTGTTTTCCCTGCATGTTTAGCTCCACCTATTCACGTATTCTGTCCCTGTCAATCAACCTGATCAAAACCCTACCTGAAACCCCCAAAGGAAAAACCAAAAATGCATTACTCAGATTAAAATGAACATAACCCAAGCTAAAACCAATCATTAGTCTGCATTCTCAGCATGTGATCTACCTGGTGCAGATAAATTAGGATGTAGAGATGCCTGTGTTGGTCTGGGGTAAACTCAGTAAAGTCTGGCAACACCAATTTTAAATCCAACCAATTTATTTTATAGTAAATCTGCGAGCTTTGTGGCCTTTGCCTGACAAAGGCCACATAGGCCGAAAGCTTGCAGATTTACTATAAAATAAATCGGTTGGATTTAAAATTGGTGTTGCCAGACTTTGCAGAAAAATCAGCACTGTGCAAAACAGAGCTGGATTTTAAACATACCCCTTAGAAATAACATAAAAATATCAGTACCATGTAAATTACTGACTCTAATCACCTTAAATACTAACACATTTGTATAATTGTTATATATTCGAGTTATTGTCTTGTACAGCTCCTTAAAGGTTTGGTCATGTGATCTGTCTGTGACATCATCAGCTACCTAACAGACTGTATTCAATCTAGATCCAACCATTGTGGAGTAAATAGCTGCTTAATAAATCTGTTCTGAAGTTAGACCCGAAAATCCACATGCTAGCACATTCTGTTCTATTATCCTGCAACATGCAAGTGCTACAAGTACGACAGAATCAAAAGAACAATCTATTTTTTTGTTGTCAGTTTAACTCTTCAGCTAAAAAAACACCCAAAGAATTTGGGTCAAAAACAACCTTGGAGATAGCCATTTTGATGGAGCTTGTTCAAAAGAGGCTTCTTGGCTAACAGCTGAGTATATGGCACAGTAGTTAGCACAGCTGTCTCAGCACCAGGGATCTGGATTCAATTCTGGCCTTGAGCAACTATCTGTGTGAAGTTTGTACATCCTCCCTGTGTCAGCATGGATTTCCTCTGGGTGCTTCGGATTCCTCCCACAGTTCAGTGATGTGCATTCTAGGTAGATTGGCCATGCTAAATTGTCCCTTAGAGTCCCAAGATGTGGATTAGCCATGGTAAATGTGTGGGATTATGGCAACACATTCCATAATGTGGAATGAATTCCACATTAAATGAATTCCACATGAATTCCAGAATGGGGGAAAAGGGCTGAGTAAGGTACTCTGTCAGAGAGTTGGTACAGACTCAAATGGCCATCATCTGCACTGCAGGGATTGTATGATTGCATAGGAGCAGGCACAAGCATCCATAACATTGGCTCACCAAAAGGAAGTCTATCCAGCAACAGGCATGTCATCACTGTCATTGCTGTGCAAAAATGGGCCATTCACAAGCTGAGTGATGGATGAAGAACAGTCAATGCAAAAATTGTGGAAAGATTGCTCAGATAACCAGGGCTTGCTGGAAAAAGGAATCTTCTGCAGAAAATAGTGTTTCTAAAGGCAACCTAAACATACCAAAGAAAAATAAAACAAATTTCACCAAAAGGAGAATTTATAATATAGAACAAAATAACAAGATAAATGAAGACCCAATACAGTTTGATGAAGAATTAAAACTAAATGAATCAATTCAAGATGAATCACACCAATTTTGGATAATTCCAAAAACGAATGGGAAATTAATCAGAATGGAGGTCGACGCAAAGGCTGCAGTCTCCCTAATTCCAGAGAGCACCTACAAACAATATCTGTAGCATCTACTCTTAAAGCCGGTTATCCTGAGGATCTGCATAGAAAAAATAGTGCCTTTCAGAGGAGATAAACTGTTGAAGTAGAGTTAAGTGGGCAAATCACGGAGCTGCAACTCCATGTTGTCCAATAAAACGATCTAGCTCTCTTTAGTTATTTTTGGCTGGAGAAGAGAGAGTCAAATTGGAATGCTATGAGCAGATTAGATGACTCCAAGATAAACTTACAAAGCATCTTAGAAAAATACAGTAATGTATTCAAAGGTACACTGGGTAAATGAAAGGAGTTCAAGTGTCACTCAAGATTAAACCAAACAGCCAACCAAAGAGTCTCAAGGTCAGAACAGTACCTTATGCTATACATCCAAAGGTAGAATCGGAATTGGAGAGACTGGTGGAGATATGAGTTTTAGAACCCATCACTCTCAATGACTGGGCAACCTCTATAGTGGCTGCAAAGAAAAAGGATGGCGCTGTACACAACTGCACAGGTTTCAAGACAACAATCAATCCTGTTTTCTGTGCCGATCAATATCCATTACCACTGATTGAGAACTTGCTTGCTGGCCTAGGAGAGCAGAAGTTCAGCAAAATTGACTTGTCACAGGCCTACGTACAAATGAATGTTGCAGGTAAATCTCAACACCTGCTTACCATCATCAATCATAAAAGCCTTTTCCATGACAAATGCGTGTCTTTTGGAATTATATTATCATTCTATTTCAACAGTCAATGGACCAGATCTTAAGTGATCTGCAGGAGTTACAACGTTATCTTGACAACACTTAATTAAGGACTCAAATGAACAATAACGTTTAAGTAATATTGAAACAACCTTATAATGTTTTCAATGTCTTTGTGTCAAGAAAGACTAATGTAATTTCTTCCACACATCCATCCAATATTTAGGTCATGTCATTGATAGCAAAGCTTAATAATAAAGCCATAATAAAATAGTCGAAAGTGCTGAATATGAACTAGTTGGGAATGGGTAACTATTTACAACAGATTACTGGTTAATCACCACTACAGTTAAGAAAGCCCACCAATGCCTCTATTTTTTCAGAAGACTAAAGAAATTTGGCATGTCAGCTATGACTCATACCAACTTTTACAGATGCACCATTGAAAGCATTCTTTCTGGTAGTATCACAGCTTGGTATGGCTCCTGCTCCTCCTTTCAGGAAAAAGATACAAAAGTCTGAGGTCACATACCAACCAACTCAAGAACAACTTCTTCCCTGCTACTGTCAGACTTTTGAATGGACTTACCTTGCATTAAGTTGATCTTTCTCTACACCCTAGCTTTGATTGTAACAGTACATTCTGCACTGTTTTTTTCTCTATGAACAGTATGTTTTGTCCGTGTAGCACGCAAGAAATAGTACTGTGACAACAATAAATCAAATCATATAATCCTAGGGCATCCTAGCAAGTGCTATGACTTTTTTTTTAAACTGTCCATGGCCTCACTCATTTGTTATAAATAGGCTTTCTGAAGAGCAATTCAGTTAACTAGAGACCAACTGTAGCCAGGAAAAGCACAAATCTCTAAATCTCTAATCATACCTACAGTTTGCGTAAACGCATGCTATTCTGCAGACACCCTGGAAATGCAGTTGGAAAAAATGCGATTGAAGGAATGTGCAAGAGAATTCAGATTAATAAATAACATTTTAACATCAATAATTTCTTCAATAAATTTCAAAGAAATAAACAACTGTTCATTGTCAAATTAAGGCTGAACATTGACCATGAAAGGGCAGCATGGTGGCACAGGTACTGCAACCCTCAGTGGAGACCCAGGTTTGATTACAGAAGAATATAAAATGGGCTTGTCAGATGGGTTCATCAGCAGCAAATAGATTTCCATCAATTAAGTGTTGGATGATACACTTGGGTAAGACAAACAAGTCAACGGAATACATGATGGATAGCAGGACCCTGAGGAGCGCAGAGGATCAGAACAACCTTGGAATGCAAGTACATTGGTCCATTAAGGTAGTAGGACAGGTGGATAGAGTGGTTAAGGCATATAGTATATATGTGCCTTTATTAGCCAAGGTATATAATTCTAAGAGCAGGGAGGGTATGCTGGAACTACAGAAAACATTGGTTAGGCCACAGCTAAAGTACTGTGTGCAGTTGTGGAATCCACATTATAGGATGGATGTGATACCATTGGAAAAGGTGCAAAAGAGATTTACAAGGATGTTGCCTGGGCTGCAGAGTTTTAGTTATGAATAGAGATTGGAGACCGGTGTCATTTTCCTTGGAGCAGAGGAGACTGAGGGAGGGAACAAGACTGAGATGTACAAAATTATGAGGGGGATAGATGGAATAGACAGGAAGAGACTTTCCCCTTGGTAAAGGGATTAATGAGGATGCGAAGAAAAACATTTTCACACACATTGTGGTGGGAATCTGGAATCTCTGCCTGAAAGGGTGGTGGAAGCAGAGACCCTCATAAGATTTAAAAAGTATTTAAGTATGCACTTGTGACACCACGGCATACAAGTTTATGAGCCAAATTCTGGAAAAAGGATCAGAATAGTTAGATGGTTGTTTTTGACTGGCAGAGGTGTGATGGGCCAAAAGGCCTTCTTTAGTGATTGTATACTTCTATGGGTTGCAAACTGGAAAGTATTGAAGTAGATATTCTCGAGGGTTTGAAGTTGGATAAGTCCCCTGGGCCGGACGGGATTTACCCTAGGATTCTCTGGGAGGCAAGAGAGGTGATTGCAGAGCCTCTGGCTCTGATCTTCAGGTCCTCGTTGGTTACGGGTGTGGTTCCGGAGGACTGGAGGATAGCGAATGTGGTCCCATTGTTCAAGAAGGAGAAGAGAGACCTTCCAGGGAATTATAGGCCAGTGAGTCTTACTTCTGTTGTGGGCAAAGTATTGGAGAGAATTATTAGGGATAGGATTTATAGTTATTTAGAGAGAAATGAATTGATTGGGGATAGTCAGCATGGTTTTGTGAAGGGTAGGTCGTGCCTTACTAACCTCATTGAGTTTTTGAAAAAGTGACCAAAGAGGTGGATGGGGGTAAGGCGGTTGATGTGGTATATATGGACTTTAGTAAGGCGTTTGAGAAGGTGGCCCATGGAAGACTTCTGCAGAAAATGCAGATGTATGGGATAGAGGGTGATTTAGCTAATTGGGTTAGGAATTGGCTAGCAGATAGAGACAGAGGGTGGTGGTTGATGGGAGATATTCATCTTGGAGTTCGGTGACAAGTTGTGTACCTCAGGGGTCTGTTTTGGGGCCCCTGCTGTTTGTAATTTTTATAAATGATCTGGATGGGGGTATTGAAGGATGGATTAGGAAATTTGCAGATGACACTAAAGTCGGTGGAGTGGTAGATAGTGAAGAGGGGTGTTATAGTTTGCAGAGAGACTTGGACAAGTTGCAGAGCTGGGCCAAGAGGTGACAAATGGAGTTTAATGTGGAAAAGTGTGAGGTAATGCACTTTGGCAGGAATAATAAATGTGTAGAGTATAGGGGTAATGGTAGGATTCTTAATAGTGTTGATGAACAGAGGGATCTTGGTGTATACGTGCATAGATCCCTGAAAGTAGGCAGTCAAGTCGATAAGGTTGTTAAGAAGGCATATGGAGTCTTAGCTTTTATTGGTAGGGGGATTGAATTTTGGAGCCGCAACGTAATGTTGCAACTGTACAAAACTCTAGTGCGGCCGCACTTGGAGTATTGTGTGCAGTTCTGGTCCCCGCATTATAAGAAAGATGTGGAGGCTTTGGAGAGGGTACAGAGGAGGTTTACCAGGATGTTGACTGGTATGGAGGGCAGGTCTTATGAAGAGAGGCTGAGGGATTTGAGGTTGTTTTCGTTAGAAAGGAGGCGGCTAAGAGGGGACCTTATCGAAAAATATAAGATGATTAGAGGTTTAGATAGGGTGGACAGTGATAGCCTTTTTCCTAGGATGGAGAAAGCTAGCACGAGGGGACACAGCTTTAAATTAAGGGGTGATAGTTATAGGACGGATATCAGAGGTAGGTTCTTACCCAAAGGGTGGTTCGGGAGTGGAATGCCCTGCCTGCAGCAGTTGTAGATGCGCCAAGTTTGGTGGCGTTTAAGAGATTAGTTGATAAGTATATGGAAGAGAAGGGAATGGTTTAGTTTGGAGGGTCATTGCTTTTTATATTGGTCGGCGCAACATCGAAGGCCGAAGGGCCTGTTCTGTGCTGTAACGTTCTATGTTCTATGAATCAGTGGTACACATAGTAAGCTCATGATAAAGGTTAAGGCATGCATAATCAGGATTAAACAGTTGAATGGATAGCAAGTTGGCTAAAAATGAGAAAGCACAGACAAACTGTAGTTGTGGATCAATGCTGGGACCATTGTTATTCACTCTTTACGTTATTAATTTGAACTCAGGGACAAGTAACTAAATATCAAAATTTGTAGATGATGACAAACAACAAACACTAATGCAGAATTCAATGCAAAAAGGATAACAGTAGAAAATTTGCAGGTTGGTCAAAGAACTTCAGTGTAGATAAATGTGAGGTAATGCACTTAGGTAGGAAAACCAGAATCATCTACGCTTTGTAAAACTTTTAACAGAATGGGGTACAAGATCAAAGGGATTGAAGGATACTGGCAAACAAGTCATTAAAAGCAGCATGATGGATTAGTAAAGCAATTAGAAATATTAATAAAACACTAATTTATTTTTAGGAGCATAGAATTAGTAATGTCAAACTTGGTAGGACCCTGGTCAGGCCAACTCAAATAGTGTGCAGTTCTGTTCCCCACATTGAAAAAAGGATACAGAAGCACTGGAGAATGTGCAAAATAATTCCAATATTCCCAAAATTGAGAGGTTACATTAATAGACAAAGATTCAACAGATTGGGACTCGTTAGAGGTCTTTAAAATTATGAAAGAGTTGGAAAGTGTAGATGTGGAGGCACTGGTGGGAGAATCCATAGTGAGTGTCCATAAATACAAAACTGTTGGGAAAGGAGAAATGTCTTTATATTCGAATAGTTCGTAGAACTCGCTACCATAAAAATGCTTGAGGCAAATACATTCAGCTGCCGCCATTCAGAGCTCTGTTGGCATCAAATTGAAAATAACAAACTTGTGTATGTGCAGAGTATTGGCACATGCACAGTGCATGCTGATTATGTGGGAATGACATAGGAAAGGTGAGAGATTCTAAATCACCGATGAGTGAAGCTTTGGGTCTACGAACCACAATTGCACGGACAATAAAAAGTGGTATTGAATAGCTCTCTACAAATGCAAGTCTTCATTTTCTTTCACAGTGAAGCAGTCTTGTCAATCTGGAACTACAATGAAGGCAACACCATTAAAAGATACTCTGCTTTTCCAGTTCACAGAATCAAAAAATTCAGCAGGAAATTTATAGAATTGATAGAAATTCATAAAATTCAGTTCAGCAGCCTGCTGACACTTTTGAGGCTGAAGTGTGAAGAACAACCACTATGGCAATGTAGCAGAGCAAAAAGCCAAGAGCTTTTACAAAGGGGAGGCAAGCAGAATAATTGGAAAAACATACTAAGCAAAAAATCAAACTGTTCAGATGGCAAAATGACAGGAGGAAGCAATTACTAATCCTCAATAAGATGGCATATGACAGAAACCTAGGTTGGCACTGTGAAACGAAGAATAACAAATGGGGACCTTTTGTTCACCACTGACAGTGGATCTCCATTACCACAAGACTAATAGCAAGTCTGTTTAGCATGAGATGGACTGAGGACTTCACCATTAGGTCTGCTCTAAAGATCAGTAACGTTCACAAAAATAAGGTCTGAACATATTCAGTGGCAACAAAAACAGTTTGCTGATTCGTGCGTGAATTTAACAACATGCGGTCAAATTGCATTTTAAAAATTAACTGCAATTTAGTTCAGGTTTCTTTTCTTCAACTTGACTCATTACCCAAACAATTACTAGCTGAAACAAGTTACCTTGCAAACATGCAGATTTATCTCCATGTTACTCAAACATTAAGCTGTAAATGTTTCAGTTATTTTATGGACAATGCCTACACAGCTCAAGTGGAGTTATTTTTTAATAACATCAAGGGCAGCATGTAATGATGGCAATTAGCATTAAGTTAGCATGATGTCAATAGTATTGAATAGTGGAAATGATTTTACACGTTGTAGTATATTCAATTCAACATATAAATTCAATAAGCTTTCATACTACTGCTGGAATTCTAGACCAAATGAATGCTGATTCTATGACTCGCCTTCTTCCTCACTGTTTAAAAAAAGACCAAAGAAGCACACAAATTTGTTGCTGTGTTGGCAGATTTGCTAATTTCTTAGCAGTAACTAAATATAATTGAAATATTTTGGAAGTTAATATTTTTCTATGCACATCTGAAACACAATGGTTAGCACTGTTGCTTCACAGCACCAGGGACCCAGGTTTAATTCTGTCTTGGAGCGACAGTGTGGAGTTTGCATATTGTCTGTGCGTCAATGTGAGTTTCTTCCGGGTGCTTTGGTTTCCTCCCACACTCCAAAAGATGTGCAGGTTAAATGAATTGGCCATGATAAATTGGTCCTAGTGTCCCCAGGGTGTATAGGGGAAGGGATGGTCAGTGGGGTAAATATTTGGGGTTACGGGGAACAGGTTGGGTGGGATTGTCTTTTAGTGTCAGGGAATTACTTGGGGTACAAGGATTGTTGTCGGTGCAAACTCAGTGGGCTAAATGGCCTCCTTCTGCACTGTAAGGATAAAATGACAAACACTAAAAGAGAGGCACCACTGTAGAGAAAGAAAAATGGAAAATGTTCCCATTTAAATTGGATTTTAAAGGAAAGGCCAAAATGTATTTCAAACCTTCCATTTCCTCACTCCCACTATTCACTCCATCCAACCCTTCTGATTAATTATCTTGGCAGTTTGATGGTGCTTTTACTGGCCAACAGAGTCACGTTCAGCATGGTTTGGAACAACTAATGAACGTTTTCCCATTTTAACTAGCAAACAGTCCACATATTTTACCCCTTCAAATATTAAAATCAGCTAAAAAGATTAAAGGATCTTTGTCTTACTGATTGCGGTGCTGTGCTATGTAAGGTTAAACTTTGGTAATCATTATGATAATGGGAAAAAGCTTTTGAAGACAATTTGAGGAAATTATTATTTATTTTGAAAACTAGAAATTACTGTAGCCGAGTGTGCTCTTTTAATAATTGGTTTAGATAATGGTAGTCTATGGGTTCCAATTTCTGAAGCAATACCATTTGGCAGAACAAACAGTCATGACCTGCGCTGTCTCCATTGCTTCCAATCTCATAATTGATATATTTTAACAAATGCATCCAGGGTAGTGCAGGTTAAAAGGTCACTGTCTTTCAGAAATGCTTAACTTTCAACTTAGTTCATTAATACAAACAATCTGTGGAGTACTACCCAAGGTGGCAATAGATTATTAACAAACGCTGACCTTTTTCAGTAATGCAGCTCATGAAGAACTTTTACAATCTTCATAGAAAAACTTTAAGTACAGATTACACAATTGCATAGAGTGTACAGTACAGGAACAAGCCATTTTGGTAAAACATGTCAATGTTAGTATTTATGCTCTACACAAGCCTCTTCTGTTAATTGAACATTTTCAACATATTCTTCCATTCCTTTTTTGAATACTGATGAAAAGAGGGACATGTTGCAGGAGCTTTCCATCTTGCTTTCATCAGGATAAATGCAAGAATGCCAAATTTCAAATGATCACGACAATTTACGATACAAGAGAAAAGGGTGTTGATTGATTGATTTCTCGACACAGGCCAAGATGTTACCATGGAGAAAGCAAAGGGAAATTATAGGCTCCCCATTTTGCGGGTGATTAGAGGACACAAAGCTTAAATTTATTCCTTTGTTTGCAGAGAACAGTTCCTGTACAGTGTATGAATGTATGTTGCTTCTGGCAAGGGTAAATGAGCCTTGTTATAAAAAGAGGGTTATTTTAAATTATGGTATGTATTTTTGGACTGATGGCAGAATTCAATTAATGGAAAATACTATCTGTGTTGCCACTGCATATTAGCTTAACTTGTTGGCCAAATTTCTGGGATTCTTTGTCTTTCTTCACAGAGCTGACAATTGACCAATGTCATAACTAACTTAATTTCAATACGCACCTTATAAAAAGGTGACCAAACTGCCCTTCAGCTACTGATTAGGAAGTTCAGTAAACAATTCATCAGTTACCTGTATTTCTATTCAATTGATATAAAATCAGAAATATCCATCAAGTTTGCCAGTTTGAGTTTTGTTGATCTGTCCATTCTTCCTGCTAATTTCAAGACAAAAGATTTTTTAAAACTTATCATAGAATCCTTACAGTGCAGGAGGAAGCCATTCAGTACATCAAGTCTGCACAGACAACAATCTAACCCAAGCCATAACGCCATCTATTTACCCTGCATATCTCCATGTCATTAAGGGACAACTTAGCATAGCCAATCAATCTAAGTCGCACATCTTTGGACTGTGGGAGGAAATCACAGCACCTGGAGGAAACCCACGTAGATACGGTGAGAACATGCAGACTCTATACAGACAGTATGGGGCCGGGGCCACCACGAGACAGGCCAGACTCACTGTTAATCAGACCAAGAAGAGTGTAAAATATGTCAGGATCACTAGGAAGCTAGAGAGAAATAAAATCCTACTAGATTACGGGATAACTGTGTGTTCATTGGCTAACGAATCCTCTTTTTTTCTGCAAGTTAGAGATATTTAAGTTGAGAACTTCAAGGACATTGGGCTTTTCTGGCCATGCTTGCCCCAAGGATACATAAAATCCTACCTAAGGTCTTTGCACAGTCCATGTTCCAATTGCTACAGATCCTGGGGCAGGCAAGATGGGAAAATAGATAGGTGCGGTCACACTGCATCTTAAGACTATGCAGGGAGAGAGAACGGGAGACCACCAGACAAAGAAGAAGAATCTGCCAGGTGGTAGAAGCAGATTCTACAACAACGCTCAAGAGGCATCTGGATAGATACATGAATAGGCAGGGAATAGAGGGATATGGACCGCACAGAGGCAAGAAAATATTAGAGAGACATTTGTGTCGACACAGTGTTGGTGGGCCAAAGAGCCTGTTCCTGAGCTCTACTGTTCTTTATTCTTTAAATCTGGATGGTTAACTGTATAAATAATTGAAGGTGGTAGGACAGATTGAGTGTGGTTAATAAAGCATACGGCATCCTGGGATTTAGCAAGAGTACAAAAACAAGTTGAACCTGCATAAAACACCGATTGGGCCTCAACTGGAATACTGAATGCCATTCTGGGCGCCACACTTGAAGAACGTGAAGATGTTAGAGAAAAGGCAGAAAAGATCCACAAAACTGATTCAAAGGATGAGGAACTTCAGCTAGTAAAAATATTGGAAGTATTCTTGGGAGAAAATGTGTGAACAGATTTGATAGAGGTGCTCAAGGTCACAAATGATCTGAACAGAATGAATTAAGACCTCATACTATATACTGTGTGTATAAATATGTGCTATTGCTATTTTTAAAATGCTAAAACTGAACCAAGACCTCAAGAAATGCCTCCTTCCGAATGAAGTTTCATTTTGCACGTCCTTTGGACTGCTGCTGTCACTTCATTGACCTGCTTTTGTTGCTATCCATGCGGATGATTTGTAAAATAACTGTGCAAAGGTGAGGGCCTTCACAAAGTTGTAACTACATTTATCATAAAATTTATTACACTGATTACTGATTATACAGTAGAATCCATTCAAAATCTTTTATGTTAGACCTCCAGCATTGTTGTCATTGCTTCAGCGACAAGTCTTTTCAGAGTTGAAGAAAACATAAGACATTTTAAAAAAAGCAACTGTTTAGCATTATAATGACATTATAATAAAAGCACATAGTACCAATAACCTAGTCAGCAATTAAATATAACATGACTCAAATCTAAACCGATTATGCCATTTGACTTCAGATGAGATTAGTGAAAACAGTTAATAAATTTAAGAACAGTATCACTGCAATCATTATTCCAGCACTATGTAGAAAAACTCATTTGGCAAGAATTACATATGCAAAATGATGCTACCAACCCCAGGACTCGAGTTGAATTCCCTCAGGCATAATGTAATTTACAGCACATCATTTGCCTTACTAGTTCACCCCTTTTCTCCATGCAACGTACAATCTCCCAGTGAAAGTCAACATAGCAACCGTTTTGTATTTAAGTGGAAGCTCAGTGCGGGAAGTAATGCTTGCAACTTCACATCTCATCATTCTCTGCACAGCATATCACTGCTGCACCATACTATTGCAACACTTCTTTCTAACAGTTACCCCTCTTGTATAGTACTACTGCATTTAACATGAATAGGACAGTTATTTCCTTGGAAAATATTTAAATCTTTATAAAATGTTATGCACTAATGATCAAGAAAGATAAAGGGCAACAAAAACAAAATGCCTGAGAAACCCAACAGGTCTGACAGCATCTGTGGAGGGAGAATAGAGCTGGGTGCTCCAGTTTCCTCCCATGGTCAAAAGATGTGCGGGTTAGGTGGAGTGGTCATGTTAAATTGCCCATTAGTGCCCCAGATGCATAGGTTAAATGTATTAGCCATGTAAATGCGTGGGGTGAGAGAGTTAGGCCTCATATTTATGCTGGTTCTTTAATAGAGCTATCTAATAAGACTGCAGCCCTCTTCTTTATCCCATAACTCTGAAGAAAATGTCCAGTTCCTTTTCAAAAATTATTGAATGTCAATCAAATCTCCTCTAAACCTTCTCTGCTTAAAGGGGAATAATTCCAGCTCTTTTATTCTCTATGTAACTGAAGTCCCTCATCACTCACACCTTTAATAATCTTGCTTTGCATCTTCTCCAAGGTGTTAATATTTTTCCTTCCATAAGTGTCGAGCAAAATCAGACACTATATTCCAGCTGGTTCAGAAAAGCTTTGCTTTGTACTCTATCCTCTGATTTTAAAGCTAAGGATCCTCACGCCTTCTCAATTTGTCCTTTCAAATACTTCTGCACATACTGCCCATTGTTTCTCTGTTCCTCCACCTCCTTCAGAACTCATTTTACATTGCCTTCTTTCATTCTGCATAACAAACAGAAGAGAAACTGAAATTGGTACAGAGATGTGACAGATAGAGAGAAATTTGTCTTAGGCAACAAAACAAATAATTGGTGAATGAAAGATAGACAGGAAGCAATTACAGAAAGCAATACAAGTTTATTTATTTCTTCTGGCTTTGAGCAGTGCCACTGAAAGTCAACCAGTCACTGTTGCAATTCTTCTGAAAGGAAATAGCCTAAAAAGATACAGTAAGTAACAAAAAGCTGATTCCTCCCTGTATTGAGCAAACACATCAAATGCATTATCTCTGGGCTTGTTCCTAAGTCCTTCATATGCCCTGGCAAGTTGAAGGACCGCGATTTGAGACTCATTTTTTAAAAATAATTTGCTAGTGATTATCCACACACACCCCAACACTCCATTCTGAGATGATGCAGTGTGGATTATAGACACAGAGGTCAAGAACTCCTATTATACATGTATGGCAAGAAGCCACATTACTATCACTTGTGCCTTTTTTCAGGGGCATGTCACACGTGTTACATATCCAATTGATGAGGGGGAGGACATGATGGAATGTTAAAGAAAAATGAACAGAGTTAGACATGTTATTAAACTTAAAAATCAATTTGGGCAGTGCCATACACATTACCGAATTGCGCATTGTAAATACCAGCTTCATTATAAGCTGATAGCAAAGAGAGCTTGGTTCCTGATGGTATCAGCATGTTAGTAAAAATTCTATAAATTAAGTGATTGAATGTTTATTCACTGTTTTCATTTCTTAACCCTGATGTCTGCTTAAATGCCCATTTCAGTGAGGGCTCCTATTATTTCTGGATGTCAGAGAATATTTCATCAGTATTGCGGGTTGTTAATTGCAGACTGGTGGCTGACTGATGCTGGAGGGCGGCTTGTAGAATGACCCAGCTCAGCAAGAATCCGTGTATCAGCGACACAATCATTTCACCGTCACAGCTAGTTTCCACGTTATTGCTATGTGATACAAACTCAGGATTAGGTTCTTATGGATCATTAAACATTAATGGTATAAAACAGCTTGAATCCATCAGGCTAGGAGTATTTTTTAGCAAGAATCTGGGTTTCGACATCCCTGCACACCCCACAATCCCTAAAAAAAGTTGCAAATTCTACAAAAAAAAACTGATAAAATTGATACATGTAACATTTACCAACTGGACCAATAAAGTATATAAGTACATCCGTGAGGCCTTTGTGTTCAAACTTCAACAGTTCTCATCAGTTGTGACATTAGTCTGTAGCTGACACCAACATTGACAGTGAAGAGGTGCTGCCTCAATGTTATTCTCGCTAAACTATTAATCCAGAAACTCAGCTAATATCCTGGGGCCTGGACTCGAATCCCACCACAGTAGATGGTGGAATCTAGTTACATAGACTGACCACACACCTGACTCATAAGGTATGTGAGAACACGAAGTCCTTAAGAAATATATTTTAATCATATTTCTCTGCAGGATGTTTCAGTTGTCCCTGGAATTTTGTCGATGTCATCTTGTCTGCAGCCAGTATTCTTTATTGTTACTGAAGCAGTATAACTGACATCATGGTTGTTTAAAAAAATTCTGAACTGAAGCAGTGTTCTGTGATTTTAATGTTCCCCAGGATTGCAGAGTAGAGCATGATTCGGGTGACTGCTCGGGTATGTCATATAACTGGGAGCAGCTATACTTCACACAGAGAAGTCCAATTTTAGTTTCAGTTTTCAAAAGCTGCTTGGAGCCAAGAGAAACAGCAGTGCTTGTCTCCTCTGTGGAGTTGGTGTTTTGCTGTCTAGATGCTGCTCTGAGGTCTAGAGCTGCCAAAGACTGGGTTGATTTGACACTGGGGAAAGAATAGAGCCATAGATACTGTCAGATCTGCTGAGATTTTCCAGTATTTTCTGTTTTTGTTTCAGATTCCAGCATCCACAGTGTTCTGCATTTACCTCTGAGGTTTCGCTGTTTTGAGGATATATCCTTATCTGGAAACCACTGGTTTGGAATTCTGATGGGCAATGGCAGTTCTTGCCCTGTAGTCAAGGGCCACCGCTGAGGTTGATTCCTGCCTGAGTGCTGACAGCCAGAGGCCAGCAGCACTGTTGGACCGTAGCTGCACTGGGGAGATGATGGCAGCTGCTGTTACAACAATTACATGAAATCTTGTATTGTTGCTGATCCCCGGTTACAAGGGAATGATGAGGGGAATGGGCTGAGGAATGGTTCAAAAGCAAGGACTAAGGTGCGACCTCCCCCTCATCTCCAATTCCTGATGCCGGGTTCCTCAATCAGGTACATAAACTCCATCCCCATGTGGTAACTCCACACGTTTGTTTGTTATGCTTCCCACATAACAAGTCCCATGCTGGATTAATTGCCAATTTAAGGATTTCAATTAGCAGCAAGGTGGGAAGAACATCCATGTGGCTTCCTACAAAGGGCTTAAATGAAGTGGAGGGAGGAAGGTAGCAGAGTTCTCATCCCTTCCAGCAGAGTCCCCAACTACCTCCTTCCCATCTGATTAAGTGTCCCACTGCCATCAAACATGCCATTGGGGAAAGAGTACAAGATTTCACCTACCATCAGTGAAGGGATTAAACCGATAATATCATTTGGACGTTTTCCAGACAAATGACTGCCATGATCTGAAGTCTCCATTGTAAGTTTTACTGCACATTTTATGGGAGTTTAAACAATTGCAAGAAACACATTTTAAAATGGCAGCAGGAGGTTAATGAATGTTGTGTTAGAGGAAGCACTGCAATACTTAACAGCAGCAGCAGGATTCACTATAAAACTAATAGTCACCTTTTTGTATTGCTCATACTAGAGGGGAACAAACCTACAGGGGTCAAAGTGGAGAAACAATGATGTGAAGTTGCCCTGCAGAACTCTAGCAGCATTAACATAATGAGGCACACAGGACAGAGCTCTTCATTTGTTCGCTCAGCAAGAGTAATAATACAACATTAGAAAAGGCAAAGACTCCAGTCGAGTTGGAATTACTTTCTGCAGACCACTGAGAAGTAGACAAGTAAAAATGTTTTACTCCAACCCTAGGAAGATGTATACAGAAGCAAGCTCTGCAAATGGGTGATCTAATTGAGGTAGACAGACAATGCTTTAAAGCAAAACATGCTACATCAGCTGTGGCAACATCAAGTAAATGTGTATATTCATCATGGACTTCAGTGAAACAAAGAATAAACAGATGAAGCTATCCAACTTGTAGATTAATGGCTGTGCCAAAGCAAATAACTGGAGACCGATTGTAAAAAATTTGGTTACATAAATGCCTTTTTACAGCCTTGGTGCTTATATTTGTTCAAAATGACCATAAATTACCATCCCATTCTGGCAGTGGACTCTTCGAACATTTGTTCATTATGGCAGCTTTTGTGACACAGTTTCAGTATGTGAAAGGAACACATACTGAAATTCACATTAAAGAAATTCTAGCAGGTCTTAATGGCTCATAGAATTGAGCTGCAACCAATTTGGCAATGAAATTGTTAGCTAGCCCGTCAAGAAACAGGTCATGAAAAGTGGCTCGTATCATCGTTGTTCCTACCAGAAAAAGGCGGCATTCCCATTCTTTCAAGTCCTATATGGAGAGACTAGGTGCCACATTTTACAGCAGGTAACAAGATACGAAGAAACTTTTAATATTACAGATAGGAGTACCTAAAAGAAATACACCAAAGTATGGATTTAACCTAATACATTTGATAAAAACTGTGACATGCACAAGACATGTCAGTGATGAAGCAACACAGAGATTTATGTAGATGCATCTGAAAAGCTAGGGCTGATTTCTTTGGAGAAGGGTAAGAAGGGATTTGACAAAGATATTCATGAGGCCTTGAACATAGTTGGGGAGTAACTATTCCCATTGGTGGTGGGATCAAGAATGAGAGGGCACAGATATGAGGAATTGGCAAAAGAAGCAATAGAGACAGGACAGACTTCTTCACACTGAGTGGTTAGGATCTGTAATGCGCTGCCCAAGAGTGTGGTGGAGACAGGTCCAATTGAAAATTAATTCTCTGCAAAGGAGGAATGTGCAGGGCTGGAGGTAGGGGGGATAGGAGGAGGAGGAAAGAGAGGAGGAAGTGTGAAGGAATAACATTAGATGCACTGCCTTCTGGAGAGTGGTACAGACAATTCCTTGGTATAAATGCAAAATACTGCAGATGCTGCCTGGAGATCTAGAATAAAAACAAATGCTGGAAAAATTTTATAAATCTGGCACCATATGTCGACAGAGAAAGAAAGTTAATGTTTCCAGTCCAATATGGTGGTTCTTTAGAACTGAAAAGAGCTAGATGACAATGGGGAACTTCAAGTGGAATAAAAAGGAAAGTCAGGGTTAGGTTAGAGGATATGGGAGGTGAAATACTAAAGATGTAGTGGAACAAATAGCTAAAGATGGGGTGTACTAAAGAAACCAAAGCACTGGTCTAGAATAGGTGTTAATATCAGAATGAAGGTCAGCGTGGTCAGAAAGCAAAGCATGAAAAGAAGTGGCATCTGGGGAGGAAAAAAATCAAAATGGAGGACAAAGTTCACAGCCTGAGGTCACCAAATTCAATAGTGTTTAGAATGCTAGGAAGTATCTAATCAATGGATGAAGTATTGTTCCTCCTTGTAGCCAGCTGCACTACAGATGAACTGAAAAGGCAAGCAGCGAAAAGGTCGGGGTCACACTTGCAGACAGACAGGTAGTGTTGTTCTGCAATACAATCAGCTTTCTATGTTTAGTTTTCCCAGTGTAGAGGAGACCACGTTGTGAGCAGCAAATGCAGTACACTAAGTCAAAAGGAGTATAATTTCATTGCTGTCTCACATGAAAGGAGTTTTGAGGCCTTGGGCAGCAACGAGAGTGAAGGTAAAGGCAGATGTTACACATTCTGCAATTTCACGTGAAATGAATAAGGTGTTGGTGGTGTTAGAGTGGTAGACCAGGGTAGGTTGGAGGGAACAGTGCCTTTGGAATGTCGACAAGGAGGTCAGCAAAGTCTATTTGGTAGTGTATCATGCGGGAGTGGTGGAATTGGCGAAGGATGATTCTTTGAATGTGGAGGCTGGTTGGCAGGGTGAGAAGTCACGATAAGGGGCACCCCAACTGTGGTTGTGGAAGGGAGGAAATGTGATGAGGGCAGAACTGCAAGAAACAGGTTGCACATTACTGACTGCCCTGTCAACCACAGTGGAGTGGTGGCAATGATAACGGTGGTGGTTGGGGGAGAGGGGTGGGGGCATTGATGACGTCCTGGGTTTAGGAAAAGAAATACAAGTACTGTTGTGAAAGGCAACATTATCAGAAGAGGTGGAGAAACTGGGTGAAAGCAATGGAGGAGACGACTTAGTAAAGATGAGATGTGAAGGCTCTGGTAGGGCGTCTGAGTGTTACAAGTTAGCCAGGAAGACATAAAGAAAGAGCTAAGAGCCAGCAGGGGATAGGTAGGATCAAGGAAAACCCTAAAGCTTTCTATAAGTTTTTATTTGGAGGAAGTGAGACAAGTTAAAGAAGAAATTGTTCAATGAGAGAACAAGTTCAGACAGGTACAGAAAGATGATGGCAGATAGGGAATATTTTGGTCTCTGTAGAAGGAGAGCTCTCAAACCTTCCTGATGGGAGGGTGCTACAATAGTGAAATTGGATGTCCATAGTGAAGAAAAGGCAGTTAGGTCCAAGAATCCAAAAATTGTTTAAATTATGTACATGCCAGAAGAATCTCAAATTTATGTGGCAAGAGATTGAACAGAAAATGTACAACTTGTTGACTCTGCCTTTGCATATGAAGGATTAAAAGAATGCAAGTATGAACAAATAGAGTAAGAATGAGAGAAACTGAGGAAAGAATTGGGGTGGGGGAAGCAGTGGGATTTAATAAACGTTAACTGTTTTCCATGGCTACAATGAGGACTCAGAAAATGACAATACATTTAATATTTTCTAGAAGTGGATCTTGCAAATAACATAATTGTGATTTTGTTCATTTTATCTTTCATCAATTTGGGAAGGTAGAGGAAAAAAATTCAAACTTTTATTCCATCACCAATTTGTTTTTTCCTTCACAGATCTTTAAACTGCACTTGACTCATGTGCAAAAACAAAGCCACCAGATAGTAAACTGCAAAAAATAGATACAGATTGTATTCGTTGGGCCAAAGGGCCTATTTCCCATGCTGTTTTGTTTTGTTTTTTTTTGTTCTAACCAACCTGTGCTTGTAAAACTCAAAACAAAAAACTTTACTGATACATATGATTCTCCAATTGGGAAACAAATAATCCTGGGTGCGTTAATAGCTGCACCCATACAAA
Source organism: Sphyrna mokarran (assembly GCA_024679065.1). Lineage (NCBI taxonomy): Eukaryota > Metazoa > Chordata > Chondrichthyes > Carcharhiniformes > Carcharhinidae > Sphyrna > Sphyrna mokarran. Next base: position 35,477,731 of record JAGIQG010000026.1, read on the forward strand.
TTTAATAAAAATAAAGTCCTGCTATTTAGAGGACTAAATGGGAGTTATTGTCAAATTTTATTATGGTATCTTAAGTTGAAAATAGTAGCTGCTGTACTTCTCTACACAACAAAAACTACACTTCAAAAAATTTCCCCACTGGTTGTGAAGTGCTTCGGATCTTCTGGGTGATGAAGAGAGACGTCTTGTTTCTGTATTGGTCATTTTGCCACTACTGTGATTTCTTTTTTTATATAAAGCAAAAGTTTTTTTCGGCTCCTCTTCCTGCTTCTGTTTAAGTTAATTTAATTCAATCAATTTCACCAATTTTTCTATCAAGAGCTCCTCTTGACCAGACTGAAGAAACTTCTCTACTTCATCTGTAGCCAGGTCTTCAGATCCCTTTGATCTAACATCTTTCAACAAACATGGTTGTTATAATGTAACCAATGATAATCTATATGTTATAACCAATGGTACCATGCGGTGATGGTCAGCTGACCCTGGCAATGTAACCAATGGCAAAATGTAGTAGTCAGCTGACCAGTTATAAATAAAAAGCATATGGGAATTGTGAAGAGCTTGTATAAACCAGGGTGTGGCTTCAAATGTTGGAGTAATGAAGTTTTTTTTTTAATTTTTCTTTGGATTTACTTTCTGTAGTTCTTTGCTTACAACCGAGGCATCCTTACTGCCAACTGAACAATGGTTACCTCACCATCCACACTAGGGAATCCTGTTAAATCATTCACAGCCTCGGGCCAAATATTTCTGCATCAGGCATTTATGGTTCATTCTCTAACCTTGTCCCATGAGTCCTTAATTATCAATATTGCTGCAAGAATCTTGAATTCCTTCCAGCAATCACAGACTATGTTGGAAAGGTTTGCTTCCAGAAGGCTGAGAATGTGGCTGAAACCTCTGCAGGTGTAATAAGCTTTGAAGGATGCACTGACCTCTTGGTCTTTTGGCAGATGTCACCAGTATGACTCTCTTGATGATATTATATTGTTAATTACAGTCCGTCTAGTATCATCACTTTTTGAACAAGTGTCATCTCTTTTCTAGGATGTTTACTGCTTGGTTATGATTCACTCATTCCTAACTACAATACTGTACAGTACAAGCTTCACAAATTATCTAGATGGTCAGGAATTAAATGGCAGCAACAACCCACATAAAAACAGCAGCAGACAATAAGTCAGTGTATATTTTCTACTACAGGAAATGTCATTAACTCCTTCCTTTTTTTAAAATCACAAATGGCACAACTTTACCAAAATCAGTCAAGCTCTTAATGTAGCTTATTTATATTCATCAGTAGGGACCAGTCTCTGCAAACAAAAGAAATATGTGCAAGCCTTGTGCCTGTTTTGGAGTTACTTGGAAAATTGGAGAGCCTGTGTTCTCCGTGCTAATACCAAACAATCAGAATAAATGTGCGAACCAATCAAATCCTTTTCTCCTGTCATATAAATTATTGTGACTGTTCAAAATGCGACATTCTTGTGCTTGTCCTGATGAGTGCATAATGAAAAGCTTTGATAATATTCAAATTTATAGAACAAGTGACTGTTTGCAAATTTCAAAAATTTTAATTCACCCCAGTTTACACTGAGATCAACAGTTCACTGATGTGTAAAGTCACCTGTTGGATCCTCAAATTACAACTGCTGATGACATCAATTCAGTCACACATTGAAGTGCCATCACTGCAAAGATTTGTGTTTACATAGTGGCTTGTTTTAATCAAAGGAAGAGATGTTTTGCGATGGGAGCTGGTTGAAAGAGAACCTTAGTTTTTCAGCCATTTCATGAACGTCCCATTTTCTCAAATGCTTCAGAACAGTAGACAATGACTTGGAGCTCAGTTTGCGCCTATGCACACTCAAGCATCATTTGCCTGCTGACACTCCATGGCTCAAGTGGAGTCACTTTGGTTTTAGACAAAAGGCTGCTAGATGCAATACACTGTTTAGCTGCCTGACACCAGACTCTTGAAGTAATTGCTATACTCAAATCTTAGTTGTTGCAGGAGACCCTCAGGACAACAGCAGAAATGTGTTAGGAATTCTCACAAAGCATCACACTGACTCAAGTGGCTTGTGACCACGCAAAGTGAAGGAGGCTTACTCAGGAAAGCATTGAATACTTTGCGAGACTGTGTCAGGAAAGCCTTAGAGGTGAAAAAAACTGAGGCATCAGAGGGAGCACACAAGCTTCCAGACAACCCATCCAGCCAACCATTCAAGCACCATCCCTACTGAGTGTGCAGAGTCTGCACATTGACTTTATCAGCTTTTCCAGAATCCATTGAATCAAAGCAAGTCATCCTCAATCCTAACGGATTGCCTAAAGAGATGACTTGTCACACCTCTTGTATAGGGACTTACTTGAACATTTTATAACTTTGATGATAAATACGTTAATCTGCTTTTTCAGAATAATGGACATTTGAGAGATGCCTATAGTAGAATTAAAAATTCATTTTTGAACAAGACAGCTTATGGATACAAAATTCAAATTCTACGTTGTAGATTCATTAAAAAGACAATTTGTTTTTCCTCTACATTTAAAGGACAATTGCTTTAGCTACTCATTGTCGGAATTTTGCCTTGGGGATTATCAGCCTTTAACAGATGGATAAGAAGCCCCAAGATAAGGACTGGAATTCTCCCAAAAGAAGTGCCCAACAGGCAGGAAACTGGGAGATTTTCCCAACCGTTTTGTGGGTATACTTAGTTTAATGAATCTCTGACACCAGAGTGCTCTCCAGAGTGCCTCGGGGAGATTCATTCTGGTAAGTGGAGGGTGGGGCCTAATCCCACCTGAGAGGTCAGAATCAGCATGCTCAAAGCAATACAATGCATTGATCCGTTAGTGGTGAGATCCGTGCATGCACACTGCCTCAAGGTCTCTGCTCTGGTCAAACTTCTGCTGACAGAATGACACGAGATGCCATCAGCAGTTTTAAAAAGTCTCCTTAAATTTCCAGTTATACTATATTCACAGCTACTGTATTAATCATAATACTTTTTGCAGTTTAAATTCATAATAGATTTTATTTTTAAAAAGACTCATTGAATATGCTTCCCCTTAAAATATACAACTATGCTTGAAAATTTTGCTCATGATCACTTGCTGGGTAGTCACAATGCTGTACTTATCTGATTCTAAGCCATATACGATTAAGATGATGTGTCTAAAAGTAGACAGTTTTATTTTTAAATAAATTCAAGAAGTTAGACACATTAAAACAACCTAACTCTTTGTTCTACCAGTATACAAATGAATATCATTGTGATATCTGAATTTAGTGAACGGGCTGAGGTCACTAAGTGCAAGGCAAATGTATCATAAATCATGTATGCGTTGAATATCTTTTATATGCTTGCACAAAAAAGTGTTTGGAAAACTGATTACGTTCATCAATGGGACCCAGAAGTTTGAAGTTAACAAGGAAATCGTCTTCCAAGAGTGTTTGGGACTCTGCAAGTCTGTGCCAGTTGCATTCCAAGTATAATGTGGAGATGCCAGGCACAGTAAGAAGTCTCACATCACCAGATTAAAGTTCAATATGTTTATTTGGTAACATGAGCTTTTGGAGCAGTGCTCCTCATTCACCTGATGAGGTAACAGTGCTCTGAAAGCTTGTGCCATCAAATAAACCTGTTGCTGCGAGACTACTTATCATTCCAAGTACAACAGATCTATTTTTAATGTATATAGTCAGTACAAGTGTTAGTTTGACTCATTTGGCTCTTCCTTAGAAGGGTGTAGGACTTGAGCAAACAATCTGGATTTATACTTTCCTTATGTACTATTCTAGATGTTGTCATTCAGATAAAATTTCAAGATCTCATATGTAAATTCAAGTGTACATAGAAGATCTCAAACTGTTCAGAGATATGTGAGAAATCCAACTGAGAATCTGGTAATCTTTTCCCCTTTTAGAAAGCCTACCAATTCATCCTTGTTTGTGCCATCCGACAGAGTACATTGCAGCTGTAATATTTGCATACAGAAAAACAGTGAGTGCATTCCGAAAGCAATCCATTAGTTGTGATGGCCTGAGGACATGCCAAGTGTTAACTCACATGTCAACTCTTCACAGTAAATTGCATTGCAAGGTGAATTCTCATTCCCTTGGCAGCCCCTAATTAACCATTTTTTTCCAATTGAGTTGCACAGATCCAACAACTCCACCTATGTAGAAAACCACTGCCAGTCTACATTTAACAATCAACTCCAACAAGTGGATAAAAATAAAAAAAACAGAAAGTGCTAGAAATACACATTAGATAAGTTACCATTTGTAATGAGTAGTCAGGTTATTCTGTTTCAAATCTGTACCCTTCAGATTTCTGCTATAGGTTTGTGTGTATTTATTTCAAATTTCCAGCCTTTCCTATTTAATTTTGGATTTAAACTAATGAAGGCAGCTTTTAAATTTGAATGTTAATAATAACGTGCAGTTATATAGCGCAGTTAATCTAATAAAACATCCCAATGTACTTCCACCAAAATTTGACTGAGCCACTTAAGGAGATATCAGGACAAGTAACAAAGACGTGAATAACAGCTTTCTCAGCAGATGATCTGAGGCAGAGGCAGAGTCAAGCAATTCTAAGAGTTGAAAGGTCACAGATGGAGAGAAAACAGGGTTGGAAACTCAGCTCAGGGTCAACAGGTGAAATGAATTCATTGGGCAGTAATCAAACTCAACAGCTTCTGCAGAATTCGAACTACAGCCGCATAAAAGTCAAGGAAGATTAATTTTACCAAATGTTGACTTTTTCCAGTCATAAGTCTGCCACTGCATTATAATTAAGAGGTGCAGACGGTTAGCATGCACAGTGTAATTTGTGCAATTTATGGTGGAGAACAGGGTTTAAAGATAATTTGACAATTTCAATGTTATTTGGGAAATTTTCCATTGTGAAATAATTTAGGTATGAACAGGCTAAACTAGTTTTTATGCTTCTCTGGTGTACTTTTCTGTAGGCAAAATAGCGTGAATGCTGCAAGTCTGAAATACCAGCAAAAGATTCTGGAAATACTCACTAGGTCAGGCAGCATCTGTAGAGGGAAAAATAAAGGTGAACTTTTCTGGTCAGAGACCTTTCATCAGGATTGGAAAATGTTGCAGATTAACAGGTTTTAAGTCAGTACAGTTCAGAGAAGAACAAAAAAGGTACAATTGCATGGAAGACAGGGATGATTAAGTTGCAAAAGGGAAGTGGCAGCAGGGCCAATTAAAGCAGCTGGGTTGGGTCTAGAGAAGCTGCAAAAAGCAACAATTTACCAGTATGATAAAATTAGAACAACAACTCCAGTCAGAAATTCCTTTTCAACAACAATTTGGAACAACAAGTACTGGCCCTACCAGTGATACTCTCACCCAAGAGAATTTGAACTCACTATTGAGGACTAGAAAATATCACGGTGGAAGTTGGCGTACTTTACCCCTCAGCTTCACTGAAAGGATGGGTGGATGAGGACAGGGAGCTCAGAATGGGTGCAGGAAGTAAAATTAAAATAGCAGTGACCAGAAGTTCAGGTTCAAGCTTTTAGACGGAATGAAGCTGCTCATGGTCCCCACATTATAAGAAAGATGTGGAGGCATTGGAGAGGGTACAGAGGAGGTTTACCAGGATGTTGCCTGGTATGGAGGGCATGTCTTATGAGGAGAGGCTGAGGGATTTGAGGTTGTTTTCGTTAGAAAGGAGGAGGCTAAGAGGGGACTTGATCGAAACATATAAGATGATTAGAGGTTTAGATAGGGTGGACAGTGATAGCCTTTTTCCTAGGATGGAGAAAGCTAGCACGAGGGGACACAGCTTTAAATTAAGGGGTGATAGTTATAGGACGGATATCAGAGGTAGGTTCTTTACCCAAAGGGTGGTTCGGGAGTGGAATGCCCTGCCTGCAGCAGTTGTAGATGCGCCAAGTTTGGTGGCGTTTAAGAGGTTAGTTGATAAGTACATGGAAGAGAAGGGAATGGTTTAGTTTGGAGGGGTATTGCTTTTTATATTGGTCGGCGCAACATCGAAGGCCGAAGGGCCTGTTCTGTGCTGTAATGTTCTATGTTCTATGTCATCCAATCTGTTTGCTGTCCCCAGTGTCGAGGAGGCCATATTGAGAGCGCCAGCACAAACATGTAAAATTAAAGTACAAGAAAATTGTTGTTTAACCCGAAAGATGTACTGGGGAGGTATTGGAATAATTAGCCTCCACAACAGCAACACCACCTTTTTTTTTAATCAGATATAGAGTAAATAAGGACAGCAAACAAACTGACACAGCCAAAGTCACATGGGAAGTTCCCAACAATCTAGATAGGCGAGAGGTCAGAGCGCAAGAGGTCAAGTAGAGTGAAAATTCTGAAGGTCAGAAAATGATCAGAGAATGGAAGACGACTCATGGCCAAAAAAGTCAGAGACAAGAAGAATTCAATGTTGTATAGAGCTTGAAAATCATTGTTAGGGTGAAGGCTGCACAAAGTAGCTATAGCCTTCGTTAAGGAATGGTAATTTGAAATAAAAGATGGAAAGGTATTTCTATACATTTTGCAGTGCAATTAATGCAGTTTTTTTATAATTATAACTTTTCTTCTTTTGGCTTTACTTTTGGCATGTGCACTAGCATTACTTGTGCAGATGTTTCAGCCAAAAGGCGTCAGTGCAATGAAAAGTTTAGTGAGAAAGGAGTGGCATAGTGTTTGTGGATTTCAGCAAGGTTTTTTTCAATATCATTTTAAAACCAATTATGATTCATTGTTTTTTGTTTACATTAAAATATTTACATTGTTCAAGAATTTGAACAAAGAATGCAATTAACAGTACAGTAGAATTTCCCCCCAATGCATTTAATACAAAGATGACTAAAATCAATGCTTCTGTTAAAGTCCAAACAGGAGTCAAATCCACTCACTGTAATCCCCCTTCCTGGGACTTAGAACATAATTCTCTAACCTGATAGACATGCACCTTCTTTCTTTATGTCTTTGTTAGGCCTGCACCATCTTAGATGCAAGCATATGATGTCTCTAACTTCATAGGTACTGCAATTATATATGTGGGAACTACTCACTTTGCAAATACAACAAACTCAGCCAAAGTAGAAACTTAGAGCTAAAAAAGAATTGAATGAGGAACTTTGAAATAAGAAGAATGTAGGCCAGGGACAGGACTCCATAATGGCTCAATGAAGCAAAAGTGGCCAAGGTACAATTACTGAGTTAGCTGATCTCAGTCAGTATGGCGGCAAGAACGCTATTTCACCATAAGCTGGAGAAGTGAAGTCAGGTTTCCATTGCTTCCCAAATGATCCTTGCTGGATCTCTCCTACCTTCCTCCACAATTGTCCAGACTGCCACTATTCATTGTAGTGTCTCTCACAGACAATAGCCACTAGTGGATGGTGCAAATGGACCTTAGTATGGTTACTCACCTCCATCTGATTAAAATTCTCCACAATATTTAGGACAAAAGTACATTCCACCTACTATTAGCCTTTATATTCAGTTTCCTGTGTCAGCAGTGCAAATTGCTGTTCAGAACTATAATTAAGATAGAGAATATTGGAATGATAGAAAAGGCCCATAAATACCTTCTGAAGAGAGAAAAGGCAAAAACTGCTTTTCGCCTTAGATCCAAAATAACAAACCTGAAACTTTTGGACCCACATTCCATTTTCTTTTTACAAAAGTTATACATTTCTAGAAATTTCAAGTTTAATTTTAGATTCTCAATTTTTTGACTTGTAAAATCTCTAGTTTTTGGTTGAGCATCACTGGTAGTTTATGTATCTTGCTTATATCTATATTAAATTGTTAGTATATACTTGAGTGAATGCATAATTTAATACAACGCTGACTAAATTAATCACGTCATCTATCTCCCTCTCCTGCCTTTAAAGGTAGCATACTGAAATCTAAGCTTTTAATGATGTATATGTGAACACAGAACCTAATTAACTGTGGGGGGTAAAAAATGACTGCAGGGCTTTGATCTGTTTGTTTCAGGTGAACATTCTTGGTGAAAGATGAATCGGTTGGCCCATGAAGCACAACTTCAGAATATTTTAAATGGAACAGCAGAAGCAGAGACTTTCAGAACATACCCCAATGACATCTCAGATTAAAAAGGAATTCTGCTCAATCAACTCTTTTCGAATTAAATAGTGCATCACCACCCATTTCAATATTTCCTTTTGAATTCCAACAGGAAGCAATATGAGTTAGTAATATCCTCATTTTCACTAATTGGCCTGAATCTGAACTGCAAAGCCTAAAATCAAAGGCATGTAAATGTAAAGTTCCTGTCTCAGAGCAACTACTAAAGCTTATTTTTGGTGGATATCACTATTTTGGAAAAAAGACAGCTGAGAAGTTATGGAATAAGTTGAAGGAGAGAGAAACGGGATGAGGGTACCTAAATAGATTAGAACTATTGTTACATGAAAGACAAAAAGAGAGGAGGTCAGAGTCCATTTCAAGTGGTGGATTCTATATTCTACATTTCAGGCACCAAGTGTCAACTTCAAGCACTTCAAGGCGAGGTACAGCATGGTTAAAACCAGACTGGAGTTCCTTTCATAAATTTGCCATCTCATGGTCTTTCCACATGAGCCAGCAAGGTGGCACAATGGTTATCACTGCTGTCTCACAGCACCAGGGACATGGATTCAATTCCTGACTTGGGTCATTGTGCAGACTCCACACAAACATTCTCCCTGTATGTTCCCACAATCCAAAAGATATGCTAGTTAAGTGCACTGGCCATGCTAAATTCTCCCTCAGTATATCCGAACAGGCACAGAAGTATGGCAACTATTGGATTTTCACGTTGTTTCATGGCAGTGTTAATAATGTAAGCCTACTTGTGACACTAGCAAATAAATTTTTAAAAAAACCATGTGACAACCACAATTTAATATCCGTTCGACAAATTTTATGTTGTAAGCCAGTAGGGTTATTTTCAATTGGAGAATTAGATTATCAATATTGCATGATTTCTTTGTAAAGTGATAATTTTTACAGTTTTTATTAGAACGATAAAATGGGTTTAAACTTTGAGCTCACTCATGAGACAAAGACTGTCCAACAGATACAAGAATGGCCAACTACCAACGCTGTTACAAAACTGTACACAAGTCCATTCACTTTACTTTGAACGGACTAAATGATAAACTACAGCAGTGTCACTTTGTAGAAAAGTTTTAATACCAGGAAATCAAAGGTGCTGAAATGTCATTAATAGCTACCCACAAGGCATTCTGCATGGGTATTAGGGGAGGTGACTCTCCCAGCCCATTATGCTGCTTTAGCAGTGGTGCAGGCTGAGAGTCTCAAGCAGAGACCTTTTAGCAGGCTGGCCACTGGGTGTCACGTCTAGAGTCTCAGGCTATCGGATTTCTGGCGCATAGCTCCATGCCAGAAATTGGCATGGAGCTGTATAACTTTCATTTCAAACTAATTAGCATGTCTGCAAATGAAATCTCCAGGTTTATAATAACTCTCCACTTGTGGGAAGCTGGCAGTCGACCTCACTGGATTGAAAGGGGGGCCTGGAGGCCCTGCAGGAGGTCAGAGATAAGGACGTGCCCCTGGATTTCACAAACATGGTAGTACCTGTCTGGCCCCCTGCTACAGCCCAATGAGAGAAGTGGCAATGCCCAAAGAGATACCTTGATGCTGCTCACCAGGTATCAGACAGTGCCAAGGGGGCAAGACCTATAGCGGAGGGGACAGAGGAAGGAGGCCAGCGACTGGGGCTGGCCATCGGATGCAGTGGGTTGAGGCTGGCCTGGACACGGCCGGGGAGCCATGCTGGAATGTGGGGGAATGGGGTTTTGAATAACTAGCAATGCATGATCACAGGGCTTGCCAGCAATTGGGAGACCAGCAGTACGAAGCTACTGCACGTGGACAGATTCTGGCACTGACAGATTGGCGCCCGTGCAATAGTCGGTCTCTCCAGCAGGAATAGGCCTCGTTCTCTGATTTTTAATCGAGATTCACGCCTGGGCATTCTGCATTGCTCAGTGTGGGAGATTCATTTGAAAATCTTGCTGAAAAAGCCAGCAGAAGTTACTCCAGTTTTAATGCAAATTTGACACTCAGAATTTTGTTCAAGAGATTCCCACCCCAGATCTTTAGTTATACGATAACAGTACTGACACGAACAACATCACAAAAATGCTAACGTCTAAAAACTTAGCTGAAGCTGACGCCCAGTCTTCATTTGTTATTAATGATATTGTGACCAATGACTAAGACACCACAAAACCCTGCCACAGCAACCTCTGCAAGATATGCCGGATCATCAATATGGATGCCATCATCTCTTGTGAGAACATCATCCACTAGGTACACGGTACATATTTTCGTGACTCCGCCAACATTGTCCATCTGATTCACTGCAAGAAAGGATGTCCCAAGGCACGGTACATTGGCAAGATCATGCAGACACTACAACAACAGATGAATGGACATCATTCAACAATCACCAGGCAGTAGTGTTCTCTTTCTGTTGCGGAACACTTCAACAATCAAGAGCATCCAGTCTTTGATCTTTGGGTAAGCACTCTCCAAGACAGCCTTTACGACACACGACAACGCAGAATCGCTGAGCAAAGACTGATAGCCAAGTTCCACCCTAGGATGGCTTCAACCAGGATCTTCGGTTCATGTCACACTATCTGTAACTCCCACGACTTGCCTGGGCTTGCAAAATCTCAGTAAATGTCCTGGCTGGACACGATTCACACCTCATTAACCTGTGCTTAACCCTCCCTCCACTCACATTGTGAGTGACTCAATTACCTGTTAAAACTCGCATTCCAATCATTACCTTGTCAGTGAGTTTGTGCCTATATATGCTCTGTTTGTGAACCAAATTCTTCACTCACCTGATGAGAGGGCAATGCTCCAAAAGCTCATGCTACCAAATAAACTGTTAGATTTTAACTGGGTGTTGTAAGACTACTTACTGCGCCTACCCCATTTCAATATCAGCAACTGCACATCATTGTGAAATCAATCATCTCCCTGCAGTGAGTGGACTGGCACAATTTTGCAAGCCTGCCGCTTGGTAGGTAGAAGTTATTGCCAAATTTTATTATGGTGTCTCAATTTGAAAACAGTAGCTGCTGTACTCTCCTACAAAATAGGAACTATGCTCCAAAAAATTTACCCACTGATTGTGAAGTGCTTAGGATCATCTGGGGAATGAAATGAGACACTCTTGTTACAGAATCTGTCATTTTTCCACTACTATATTTTATTTATTTTTTTGAAAAAACAGAAAGAAGAATTGAAGGAGCCAGTTTTGAGAGGGGAACAATCTGGCATAACTGAGTAAGTTCAGAGGGTCGGCAGAGCACTCATGTGTCTTGGGCACTTGTTCATACTCCCAACTTCTTATTCTTCAAACCTATCCACCATACCTTCATCTGTTATCGGTAAACAATACTCAAACTTATTAATACTTTTCAATTATCTCAGACAGTAGTTTCCATTTTGCCAAAGAAAATAAGCTCAACATCCTCAATATTTCCTTAAAACTGGAATATCTGGCAGCCAGATTCTGTACCTCTCAGAAGTGAATGTAGTTACTAGATTGTGCCGAATCAAGGTCTTGTATAAATAGATCATAAAACAAAATAGAGAGGGGTACAAAAAACATTTATTTTTCTGCTAATACAGTTCAGTATCTAGGCATTGTGAAATTTATTTATCTCCTGCAATCCTTTTTGTAATCAGTATGCTGTGCTGCAATTCCATTTTACACATATTCCCTTTCCTTGGTCCCAAGCTAATTATTTCACATGTACCACATTAAGCTGCACAATTGGCTCTGTTACAAAAATGAAAAAAAGAGAAAGAAAAAATGAGATCTAACTCTTCTCAACATGTCTGCATTTTTCTCTATTATTCGACCTGCCTTCTAACTCAATGGCATCTGCAGAGATTTTACTTACTGCAGCTTCATCCAAGCCATTGTATAGAGGGTGACAGGTATAGAGATAAATAAAAGGAGATAGTTACAGGCAGTGCTAGATAAATAGACACAGATAAATAATATTGATCTTAAAATAAAACAAGGCTCACAAGAACAACCTTCCATTTATCCCACTTATAATCTTTTATGCTACACGTTTAAATTAACATTTAGTTTTCAAAACAAAGATTTTTGAAAAAAATCTCCAAGGTTTTTTACCTAATTTAGTTTTTATGGTTTAGAGTTTGTGTGGTAATTCTTCATATACTGGAATCTAATTTTTGTTCACAAGAGTTGCATCAATTATGGAAGCTATATTAATGCAAAGTTAATAAAGACTCTAATGAAAAACGCCACTATTTTACTAGGTTAAGTTTACATTTTATTTAAAAAGTGGACTGCAGTGCCTTGTCAACATAGCCTCAATAAAACAATTCAACATCAATTTCCATTTGTTTTGTGAAAAATGTTACTTTTTTTTAATGGCGCAGTTATACCGCAGTGCTGGCATGAGACCAGTCCCTCCTCAAAATGTTACAGCATGGCAGTATTGAAGCTGCATGCTGGCACCATATCATATACTGCTCAGCCAAGTGGATTCTGTGCAGGTGTGTAACACATACACATGAGCATTCACATTCCATTAAAAATCTCACCCTTATTCATGATCACCTTCTCAACTTTACCATCTCCTGTGTTTTCTCTATATCATCCATCACAATCAATGCTTTCTACCTGTGCATCCCTGTTTTTCTAACATCCAGTCCATTTCCTTCAATGTTCATTCAGCTAGTATGTTCATTCAGCTAGAATGGACTTCAAGTTCACAACACCCCTGCAGTTATGCATCCACTTAATCATTCCATTATTCCATTGTCAAGCCATTGCTCTCAGTAAATCTATTATTGCCCCTGGCATGGCCCCCACCTTCAACTACCTCAGTTCAAAGGACACAAACTTGAGCATATTATCACTCATCCATTACCTGACTTGGCTGAATCGTGTCAAGCACAGATACTTTCCTCTGCCAAAAATTGCCCATTACTTTGGATCATCCTGGAATGCAAGGATAATCCCTGCTCATTTTGTCCATAACCAACTAGCAACCTTAATCCCTTCTTCCCTCCAACAATCGTAAAAAACATATGGACGACTTTGTCTCAAAGGATTTAGCTGTTTCTCCTTTTTTTGTTTTCCCAGCAAGCCTAATGTGCGGATTAGATTGATTGGCCATGCTAAAATTGCCCTTAGTGTCCTGAGATGTATCGGTTAGAGGGATTAGTGGGTAAATATATAGGGATATGGGGGCAGGGCCTGGGTGGGATTGTGGTTAGTGCAGACTTGATGGGCTGAATGACCTCTTTCTGTACTGTAGGGATTCTAATGCTAGAGTAGGCCTGTATCATCAAATTTACTCAACATGGGGATGGTGATACAAGTGGTTAGCACTGCTGTGCCTCAGCACCAGGGACCCAGGTTTGATTTCTGGTTGGATCACTATCTGTGTGGAGTTTTAAGTTCTGTGTCTGCATGTTCCAGTTTCTTCCCGCAGTCTGACAGACTTGCTGGTTAAGTGCCTTGCCCATGTTAAATTCTTCCTCAGTATCCCAAACATGCACCAGTATGGTGCATCTAGAAGATTTTCACAGTAACCTCTTTGTAGTGTTAGTGTTAGGGCAAGCCTAGTTGTGACAATAATAAATAAAATAAAAATATGGAGAGTCTATGACCATAAATGGACTATTCTGCACAGTATTTAAAGCCTGATGTTGGTGCAGATATCCTGATGGGGTTTGTTTTAATCCAGGCTGTGCATTTTATTGGTCAATACTGAAGAATCAACCACATGAACACAACCCAGCTGCACAATCCTATCTGTGCAGAGCGCAAAATTGCAATTTGCACTCTTCTCCCTTGTAGGTTAATGCTGCTGAAATCTTTGCCTGCTTAATTTTTTTTTACATGGCTGTCTGGGGAAGATTGGGTTAGTCATTGGTATCATGTAATCTGAACAGGGTAGACCTGTTTTCTACTATTATAGCAAGTCTTGGTTTGTAAAATGGATTGCATTTCCCACATTACTCAGAATCTGATAGACAATTAAGTCTAAAATAAAATCCACTCAGTTGCAACTGAAAACAGATTGACACTGATCGATGCTGACGCTGTACTGCTGTTGAATTCAGCTGATATAATGCTCAACACCTTCCAGAAAAGTTACTTGTTTTGTCTGAATAGGTTTCGCCTTCCATAAAAAGGAGCTTAAAATAATATTTCCTGGTGGCTTATCACCTGGAGACCAAAACCTTAAACTTTTGGGAAGCGTGAAAAAGAAACACAAATGTCCAGACATGCCAGCTTAACTAATAATGTTTACATTTGATACTCTGTGTAATCTAATTTACTCCTGCACAGAGGCTGCACTTTGTTCCAAGTATTAGCTGTAAGAGATTGGATTCAAGAAACAAAGCTGTAACTACACTCTCAGGAATTAAGACACAGGAGTAGATCACAAACAACACTGCCTATTTGATGGGTTTTAATAGCATTTTCAGCTCTGGACACAGTAGATAGTTCCCTCAGACTCTGCCAAACACAGTCTGGAGGATGCTGAATGAAGAACCACTTTCATGAAAGCTGAAGCCATCCTCCGAGACAGCCAGTCAGTGCAAGTAGGTCAGTCAGTTTAAAAATTAATCCTAAAAATTTTTTTTAAAGGTAACTACTGCTTCAGACAAACCAAATCCTCTGTTATATTCCCCACAGGGCTCATAAACCAAAATAATCAAATCTATTGAACAAACCTCAAATGAAGAAACTACTATATAATATTTTACTTCTTGTAATTTTAACACAAATCAGAATCAATGTAAATTAAACATGGTATTATAAACAGCATAAACTATCAATTGCAATTGGAATAGCAGATACAAAGACTTTCACAAAAGTAGCCTTTACTGGGGCCTGCATAAACAGGGCTCTGTTTGTGAAACTCTCCCTATGTGCTGCAATTCTCAACTCGCTGCTCCTCTTAGAGCACTTTGAGAGTGCAACACAACTTCAGTATTTTAATCTTCTTCATGCAGCATAGTGGCACAGTAGTTAGCACTGCTGCCTCACAATGCCAGGGACCCGGGTTCAATTCTGGATTTGGGTGACTGTGTATGTGGAGTCTGCACATTCTCCCAATGTCTGCGTGGAATTCCTCCAGGTGCCCTGGTTTAAGGACATAAAAACTAGGAGCAGCAATAGACCATCTGGCCCTTCGAGCCTGCTCTGCCAATCAATAAGATCATGGACCTAGCTCCACTTACCAGCCCGCTCACCAATTCCTTTATGTTCAAAAATATATCTATCCTTGCCTTAAAAATATTCAATGAGGTAGCCTCAACTGTTTCACTGGACAGGGAATTCTACAAATTCATAACCCTTCGTGTAAAGAAGGTTCTCCTCAACTCGGTCCTAAATCTGCTTCTCCTTATTTTGAGGCTATGCCCCCTAGTTCTAGTTTCACCCACCAGTGGAAACAACTCCCTGCTTCAAGTAAGGAGACAAAACTGTACACAGTACTCTAGGGGTGGCCTCACCAGCACCTTATACAACTGCAACATAGCCTCTCTGTTTTTAAACTCCATCCCTCTCGCAATAAAGGACAAAATTCCATTTGCCTTCTTAATTCTTGCTGCACCTGAGATCCTGCACAAGGACATCCAGGTCCCTCTGCACAGCAGCTTGCTGCAATTTTTTTTTACCATTTAAATAATGAGTCCATTTTGCTGTTACTCCTACGAAAATAGGTGATCTCACATATACTCATTTACTACATTTCTTCCCACAGTCCAAAGATGAGTTAGGTGGATTGGCTATGCTAAATTGCCCCTTAGTGTCAGAGGGATCAACATGGTAAATTAGCTGGATAGGGGAGGACTGTAATCAGTGCAGGTTCAATGGCCTCTTTGTACACTATAGGGATTCTATGATGTCACTTGATCTGGAAGCAGTAGAGCTGTCAGGCCACATGCACCAACATTCTCATTCTCCTTCAACTATAATTGCTCCCTCTACAAGTGATGCAAATTCTGAAAAATATTTCAAACTTTTTAAAAACATTTTCAGATTCCCCAAACATTTTAGTAATTACACGTTTTCCTCTTATAACTTCCAGAACAAGTGTTTGAGTTTCTCTCCCTATGGCAACTGGATCACATACACGTGTCTCCGAACTGAGGTCATGCATCGTAGAATCCTACTTGCAGAAAGGAGGCCATATGGCCCATCGAGTCTGCACCAACCACAATCCCACTAAGGCCCTATCTCCATAACCCTATCCCTACAGCCACATTTATCATAGCTAGTCGTCCTGACTCCAAAGGGGCAATTTAGCATGACCAAAACCATCTAACCCACCCATCAGGTATTTATTCTCTGTTTTGTTAAAGGTACATTTCAAAACACAACCATCTTGAAAAGTTCAATGTTCGTGATACCTTCCAATACTGTCTGAATTGAAAGAGTTTCACAGTTCATCCCACAGTTAGCAGAAACTTCAGTCTCATTCATTCTATAACAAATATTCTGCAAGATTGTTGTAAATAAATTTAGAAAGCAGTACAAAAACATCAAAAAGATCATACAGGGGTCAGCATCTTACACCCATTTAGGAAGCCAAGATGTTCTAGATTTGTATACATCAGAGAAAGGGGATTAAACTATTGTTCTTCCTGTAGGTTCAAGGCACGTCAAATTTCACCACGCTGCACTCATGCTGTTGAGCTGGCAACAGTAAGAGCTCCATCTCGAGGAATTTAAGGCATAGTGCATCGAGGGCTGCATTGCTTTTTAATCAAAATGTCAGCATCCACATTTTACAGTGGATGATGCTGCATGATGCAGCAGCAAAATCATTATTACTGGGTGGCATAACAAATTCTACTGTGCTGAATATGGGATGGCTTCAATGCAGTTAAATGGTTTATAAAAAACATCACTGTTTATAAAAAAAAATGTAATGAAGAGTAACTCAAAATAGTTTGCCAAGAAATATGGGCTTTGGAGAATTGACAGCACAGAGAATATACAGGGAGAACAAGTGGAACGATACAGTAGGGCAGCAAATTCCAGCCTCGAGTGACTGTCTTTGTGAAATTTGCACACTTTCACTGTCTGTGTGGGTTTCCTCCCATAGTCCAAAGCCTTGCAGGTTAGGTAAAGTGGCCATGTTGAATTGCCCCAAAAACATGTTCGTTAGGGGGATTAGCAGGGATTGGTTGGGCCCATGATCTGGCAAAGAGTTTGTGCAGTCTCCATGAACCAAATGACCTTTTTCTGCACTATTAGAATTCTATGCTTCTAAGATATTGCAATCCTACTTAAAGCTTGATTAAACAAACTAACATTTTGGGATTATTTTTTAGAAAAACTCCCTTCACATTAAAAGTACATTAGATCACTGAGGAAACTTCAAGTTGTTTGTGACGTATTTTCTATGATTAACCCATACAATGGGAAGGGAGGGAGGTGGATAAAGTGGATGAATTTTGCAAAGGAAACCATACTCAAATTGTAGTGATTAGTTTGGGGTGGATAAGTGTTGAACTGAGCTTTAGCTTCACCGTGGCTTTAGCCATTTCCAACATTCTCCTTTTATATACTTGCCAAAAACCATGATTAATTTTGAGTTCCATTGACATGGATGTTGGGAAGCAGGTACACAGATATAGAAGCATAATTATGCTATATATGAACATGCAAGTCGAGTTCCATATTGGTACATGATCACATCAGTTTAGAGCAAGAGAAGATCACTCAACCTCTGAGCCTATTCTACCATTCAATGAGATCATGGTAGATTTGACTGTAACTGCCCACCTACCTCGCATAACATTTCATCCCCTTGTTTATTGACAATCTAAGTCCATCCAAACAAGTTAAAATAATCTTAGTGCTACAGCTCAAGTACCAATCACTGAATCAGAGTGTAGAAGAGACCCTTCAGCCCATCAAGTCGGCACCAAGGAATATCTGACTTCCCACCTAATTTCAATTACCAGCACTTGGCCTTGAATGTTATGATGTGCCAAGTGCTCATCCTGGTATCTATTAATGCATGCTCTCTTCCTCCTGTATAAAAAAAGAGGGGAAATAGACACAATGAGCCTGCTCTGCCACTGAATGCAATCATCTGACTGTAGCCTCCCACCAACCTGGATAGCTTTTCACCTTGTTTATCAAGAATGCCTTTGTTCATCGAGAATCTAAATCCATCCAAACAAATTAAAATAATCTCAGCACGACAGTTCAAATACCAATGTATGCTCTCTTCCTCCTGTATCAAGAAGGGGGAAAATGGACACTAAATGGGCATAAGTTTGAATATATCTGTATCTAAAATGGTGAATCTACATAAAATGTTAGCACAACAGAACTTGAAAAACTGCAGTTTTGGTTCCAGAGTGGGATGTGAATCTATGGCCTTATAGTTTGGAGGCCAGAATACTACGAAGTGCCAAGATCATACTGTGCAGGTAGGATACATTTACCACAATTTTGGCCAATGTGTCACAATCCAGGAGGAAGCATAAATTGAGTCTTAAGTAAATTGAACAGGGATAATATCTCAAGCATGACCATTACCATTCAACATAGCAAGATCATGGGTCACATTTTTTCCTCTCAGCTTGCATATTTTCACTATGATCTTTGTAAATTATTTTCCTACATTACTTGAGTGAAAAAATTTATGAAAGAATAAGCTGTCATTCAGCTACACCCAACTATCCTTTATCCGTGAATCAAAAACCACACACATCCAAAAACTTCCTTTGAACCTCATCGACCTTTAGCATGTTCTCCTGGTGTCTACGTGGGTTTCCTCTGTCTGGCTTCCTCTCAATCCAAAGATGTGCAGGTTAGGTGGATTGGCCATGTTAAATTGCCCCTTAGTGTCAAGGGGATCAGCAGGATAAATGAGGGGTTTCAGGGATAGGGCCTCGGTGGGATTGTTAGTGCAGGGATGATGGGCCGAATGGCCGCCTTCTGAGCTGTAGGGCTTCTATGAATATCTAATGACAGAACATTTCTTGTGGTGTTACTGCACTAGTTAGGCTTGTGTAGACTTCAATCACAGCACACATGGGAGACTCAACAGATGCATTTTAAATTATGTATTATGTAACTCACCATGATCTAGAGTTATGGCGCAAGTAAGCGCACACCACAAATTGCCCAAACCTTTGTATTGAGAGATCTAGTGCAGACTAAATACTAGGATCTGAACTTTTGTAACAGGGATTGTTCACATTGACAGCTAAAACAACATGTTTACATAGCACCTTCAATGCATTTTTAAAAGCCCACAGTACTTTGAAGGGGTGTTAGAGAGCAAAAGTAAATATGGAGCAATTGTTCGAACAGATGGCCCAAAGTTTAGACAAAAAAAATGCTGAACTCTACTACCTTGCCTGCCTCCGAATCGGAGCGGGCAAGGGGCCGTTCAGCTTGGGCAGAAATTTCCTGTCTCGCCCAAGGGAGACCATAATATCCCATCCACAGGGTGCAATCTTGCCAAAAAAAAAATCATGAAAATTTGAAAACCAAAGTGTTTTTCACACCAGTTTTTTTCCCCAATGCACTGGGAGACCTCCTGCACCCATCTTCCCCACAGACATTGACCATCCCTCCCCAATCACTGGCAGTAGAACAAACCCAATTAACAACACGGGTCAATGTCATTGCGGCATCAGTACCCTCCCAATGAGTCCTCCATCATGACCCCCCTCTGCAGTCCACCTCCATTTGTGGATCACCCACCCCTTGACAATCACCCCCTTGCACACAGCCTACAGAGCTCCTGCACCCCCTTCCACAACTCCCACTTCGCACATCCCCTCCCCTTCCACCACCATCATAGCCCAACCCCTACATGCCCCAGTTATGGCATTCAGTAGGCACTGCGAGCAAGCCTGATGAACACAGCTTGGCTGGCAATGCCTGACGGGCACTGCCCAACATTGTTCCCAAGCACCTGGGAGCTTCAAAAACCTCCAATATCTCTGGCATGACCATGGTCCACGCAGGTGGGGTTCACGGGCGATTTTCAACGTGGCAGGTCAGAAGTTCTGGGAAGGCTGGAAATAGCCATTAATCATATCATTAGCATTCAAATTGGCTTCACACCCTTTCTGAACGCAAAGCCAATTCTGCTGACAAAACAGGGCCGGAAATTCTGCGTATGGCACCAAAGGGCATGAGCTGGTTTTTTTTTTAGCTTCTATGTTATCTCCCAGCTCACCATGCTGACTGACTAGTGCAGCGGGCCATAAGATCGTGCCAACTGGCTTTAAGGTCTGCTTTTGAAAAAGGCTAAGGGAAGACCGAATGGAAATCTTCAAATCTATCAAAGGTTTTGATCGAGTGGACACAGAGTATTTCCTCTTCTGGGGAAGAGCATCAATATAAGATAGTCACCAAGAAATCCAACAGGAAATTAAGGAGGAATTTCTTCACCCAGAGAGTAGTGCGAATGTGGAACTCATCACCTCAGGGAATGGGTGAAGGGATTAAGTACAGTTGCATTTAAGGGGAAGCTAGATAAGCATTTTAAGAATAAAAGAATAGGAGGGTTACAATGATAGACTTAGATACAAGATGATGGAAGGAGATTCATATGGTGCATGACCATTAGCATGGGCTGGTCAGGTTGACTGACCTATTTCTGTGACGTATATCCTGCATAATCCTATTTAAAAGAAGAAAGTGAAATAAAGAAGAATGAAAGGTAGAGAGCTTAAAAGTCTGGTGATTTGCATGAAACTGCATATACCAACTTAATGCAAGGATTAAATCAGTGCAATGAAGCATTTCACACACATTTTGTCAAATTTTTATTTTGAGAAGCGTACAGTCGTTACTTTGCTGGATTGGCTGTTTGCACGTAGCACTAGAAACTAAAAAAAGACTCCCAGGGCAAGACAGCATTTTATAAACTCTGCTGAAAATCATATTATAGCTCGCTAGTAATTGCTATTCTTACACAAGAACAATTCAAGGCATTATAGCCTTTTAATTGGACAGGGGAAAATACTATAGTACAAAGGTGTCACTCTATAATTATGTACAGATTTTCATAATAGTGCAAAATGCTGGAATCAGTGTTCCCATTCTGTACTTCAGCAGGCTTACTACTTCCCTGCATTCAGTAGGAGAATCATGTGAGATACATTATCCTTCCCTCTAACTACAGGATTGCAATCTCACACATGGATGAACTAGTTTGATTCTGCCAGCAGTTCTCAGCATTTCTCTTTTTCATTCTATGGTGAGTGAACAGGAGAACTCTATGGAGGCAGTACATTGCCAGCATTCATCGGATTAGCAAAAGTCTCCTCATAGAACTAGAACTGGTGTGGGAAATGCATAAATTCTCTCACTTTGATGAGAAAACACTCACGTCTTACAACCAGGTGGATTGTGAAGGGAAAGGAATAAAGAAAGAAACAAAGATGAGACAGAGTAGATATGATACTAAAGTCACTGAGCTGTCCCTCCGGGCCCAATTTTCTACCTTAGTGACTTCGTTTCGAGTACATTATTTGTTGGAAAGCAGTTTGCAATGTCCTAAGGTCATGAAAGGTGCAATACAAATGCAAGTTATTTTTGCTTTCCCGTGGCAGACTTAGTGTGCACTGCTTTGCATGTTTTTGGCATGATTCATTGTAGCTCCCATACACAGAGCTTGACTGAAAATTTCACTGCTGGAATTTTTCTAATATTGAGGGTTATCTGCCAAACCCTGACTCATTAGGCATTTATTATACCCCACCCCAAGATTGCAGGCTGAAATAACAATGTTAGAGTGGTTGATTAGTCATTCATTAGCAATGTCTACCTGCGTCGACATTTTCAACATGACGGAGGTGCAAATAGAAGTGAAACCAATGAAAAGTATGCAATTGTGTTTTTAAATATTTACAAACAAACCTGCTATTCTAGTGACAAACCAGCTCAGTTTATTTTAACCATCATTCCATTCACACATGCCCTAGCTTGGTGAAGATCTATTTTATAATTCCATCAGGTTTCGGCAGGATGCTCTGTATTCAGTAGAAAGACACTAAATAACCCCTCTCCCTCTTGGCTCTCCAAAAGAATGGCGGTCACCAGAGGATAAGAATGTACCACGTCAAGCACTAGGCTGTATTTCAAACAATAAAGCTGAAAACCCTCGCCAAAAGTTTCATTAAACAGTCTGTCAGCCCTGTGATGTGATGGCAGCAAATCGGAGCAAAAACCAATCCATCAAAATCAGCTTAAAAAAACAAGGTGCTCCATGCCCTTCTGAGTAAAGAAAAGGGAATAGCAAATACAAGATGCAAGCTGGAAGCTTTTACCCATTAGGCATGTTACAAACAACAAATAAACAAGGCATTTAAACATCATAAATCAGGAGGCTACTGAAGCAAGGAAGGACCATTCTGCAGACTGCATGTAGAAGTTAAAGAACTGTCAGGCTCAGAAGATTTCACAGTCAGTGGAGGGGGAACAGTACTGGGCTAAATTTGAAGAACAGCTTCCAAGTTTCAAAAGATTGCTTGCTGAAGGCTTATTTCTGTCAGTTTGACTTCTCGAGAGGGTGAGCTAGGAGGAATCTCTCGATTTTATTTATTTAATTTAGATACATTACAAACAGGATAGATAAAAATATTGCCCACCTTTACAGCATTACCCCAGCCTCAAAATAATGAGCAGGATTCTGGACACAGACTTTGATATTTCATTAACCTAGCAACACTTAGTACTGTCAAAAGTTCATACATATCATTTCAACCTCACATCTCTAATCTAACTCAAACTGTGACTGAATGTAGGAGCATGGTGACACAGTAATTATGGCGTTAGATTTGGTTATCCAGAGGCTTAAACTTATTATCCAGAGCCACAAGTTCAAATTGAATTTCCCAGCTGCTTTGGCACAAACTCAATTTTTAAAAAAAATGAAATTAAACTGAAGTTAGTATCAATAACGGTGACCTTAAAAGTACTAGTCTGGTTTTAGAATTGTAGAATCATCCAGCCCAGAAAGCCATTCCACCCATCAAGTCTGCACTGACCATAATCCCACCCAGGCCCTAACCCCATGCATTTATCCTATCTAATTCCTCTGACACTATGGGGCAATTTAGAATGGTTAATCCCCCTAACTCGCACATATCTGGACTATGGGGGGAAACTGGAGTACTCAGTGGAAACCCATGCAGATACCAAGCAAACTCCAAGCCAGGAATAGAATCCAGGGTTCCTGGCGCTATGAGGTAGTAGAGCTATCTACTGTGCCATCATGCTGCCCACTAATGTTCAGTAGGGAAAGAAATTTGCTAGCCTTACATGGCCTGGCCTCCAAGCCCACAGCAACGTGGTTGACCTCTACCTGGGATCTTAAGGAAAACCAGCAACTTGTCAAAACTGATGGGGCACGAATGTATCCCAAGATCAGACTATGGTGATATATACATAAATTCCACTGCTGGTAGATTGTTATTCAGTTTTGACACATATTGCTGGTTTTGCTTAAGATCTCAGCGAACCCTCTAACTCACCCACACAACCAGAAAATACCATTCTGTCAAAGGGGAGGCACAGTGGCTGCTGATGCATCTCTTTTGGGAATTTTCTAAAAATTACCTGTGCTAATTAATGTAACAAGGAATCAACCTTCCTAGTCTGTATGGCTGATTACCACACTAACGAAGTTTACCTGACGAAGACACAGTGTTGAAAGCTCACAATTTTACTATCAAATAAATCGGTTGGATTTAAAATTGGTATTGCTAAATTCTTACTGAGTTCTTACTACCCCAGTCCAACGCCGGCATCTTTACATCATGAATACCAAACTAGGCAGCACACTACACAAGCCAAACAACAGAGTTTCTTCACAATTCAACCTACTTTATTTGGTGAAACACATGGGAGTTGTGCAAAGCAGAGGAAGAGATAACAGCCAAACAAAAATGTTAATTAGCATATGATCATAAGCCTTAAAAACACTTGCTTGCAAATCCAAACCTCCCACCAACATGAATTGAAACCAGGCAACAATTCATCATCCCATGATAAAACAGCACCTAAAACTGAAGCAGCTGCAAGTGCATGGTCATTTATAAACTTGTCATAGTGTAATTAGCATGTCTAATAAAGACAACTTTTAGTACCATATTAATATTCCCAGAAACCTATAAGCAGAGTACTGGCGTAAATTTATAAATGGTTGGTAACTTGTAGCATGCTTTGTAATAGCAATAAAGCTCTGAATATGAAACATTTTTATTTGTATTCTTACAATTGAAGAATTATGGACAATTTTCATTCAGGTTATTATGAAAAGGGGAAGCACGAGCAATAAATACAAGCTTGGGAAATTAGCTTACTTACCCATGACTTCAAATCACTGCAAAAAGCCAACGCTCCCCACTGTCTGACATATGTCTTCATATTGTAAAGTGATGGGACATATAAACAAGTTGTTATTTTGCAATGATTTGACAGCATTAAAGGGAGTAGTCACATTTTTATGTAGATTCCATAACCAGAATTCATTATGGAAAGTATAAACAAAGGCTGCCTATTCGATAATAAGGTTATGATATTAAAGATTTACATGGATCTGTACAACCAGGAGTCGATTTAATTTTGATTGAACTTAGCGTAACTCAAGCATATAACGTAGTCAATTGAAAGAAAGGGAATGATTTTATCTTGTTTGGCATTCCTCCCTCAGCCAATATCATCAACAAAATATTAACCAGTCATTAATCTCACTCTGATTTGAGAATTTTTGTATGTACAAAATGGTTACTGGTTTTGCCTACAAAACAAGTCACAGCACATTACAGAGAGTGGAGTGAGCTGCGGTATCCACTGAGTAATATAGTAACTCCATGTACATTTTTACTGATGAGAAGTGCCACTTTGCAGAAGGCAGATAATGCTTGGAATACTACTATACATTTATCAGCCTGATGTAGTTCTGCTGTAATTCCACATTTGTAGAAGCAAACCCACTATCATAGTAACCCTTGACTAACGTGGGCAATGAAACTGAAGAAGGAGGTGGTTGGTTCAGCAACCCTTGCTTGAGGTTTGAGGGGAAAAAAAAAAATCAGCCAGCATCCTTGCTTCTGACTTTTCTCTAATAAACCTTACTGGAATATACATACAAATATTTACCATGACTTCCTGTCCACACAAGCTTATTTCCCACAATTTTCTGGCAATTTAGAGTGTAAAGACACTACCTTATTCTAACGATATTTTATAATGGCAAGGTGTTCATTTTGTTAAAACTTCACTTGATGGGAAAAGCTCATCAACCTGTCAAAATGCAGATGTAGAATTCAACATTGGTGTAGGACACTTGACTGCTTGTTCTGGATGGATCCTTATTTTTAATTTTGCCCACTAGTACCTTTCCCTCTTCCAGGGAGTTTTGATCCCCACTTTCTCCACAAGTGGCATCTTGTTGAGAATTAAATTAAGGTCCGAATTGCCTGCTTGGGTGGATGTCAAAATTCCCATGGCCCTATCTCAGAGCAATGGAATGGCATGTGGCAGTACGCTTGGCTAAGGAGATAAATTCCAATATATTTTGAATAATGAAACAGCCAAATTGGAGATTTAGTCATTTAAATCACATAGGGTCAAGTTGTTTTGAAAATGCAGATTATTAAAGGGCAAGAGGATGAGCATGAGCATGTAAAGGAGATTAGATTATGGATCTTGCAAGAAAAACACCTTTGAGCTGAGTGAGCCACTTACATGCTGTCACAATCTACAACAGATATGAAAGGACCTCAACTCACTTCACTTGGGGCTCCTATGGTTGCCCAAAAGTTGATTTTTTTTTAATCTCATCAACTTGGGTTGAACATAAGAAAGAGGAGGAGTAGGCCATTTAGCCGTTCAAGCCTGTCCTGTTCCCCCCCCCCCCCCCACCCATTGAACAAGATCACGGCTGATTTGCAGTAGATAATGGGAAAATGGAACTTTCTCCCCATAACCCTTAATTCCCTTGTCTGTCAGAAATCTATCTACCCGTGACTTAAATATATTCAACAAGGAAGCTTCCACCACTTCAATGGTCAGAGAATTCCAGAGATTCACCACCCTTTGAGTGAAGAAGTTCCTCCTCAACTTCGTTCTAAACCGCCCCCCTTATTTTGAGGCTGTGCCCTCTAGTTCTGGTTTCCTTTCTAAGAGGAAAGAATCTCTCTACCTCTACCCTATCTAGATCCTTCATTATCTCGTAACTCTTGAGTTCAGACACTGGAGCATGTATGGTGTGTTAAACTATCAGACCATTCAGTCCTACTTTTGCTTATTCATGCTTAGAGGTGGAATTTGAAAAGAGTGGGTTAAGGTTTCATGACAAGATCTATGATTTAACACAAAATATATCAAATATTACTTGAAGAAAATACTTGTCTGCTTATACCCATTGTTTAATGCACGTATATCTGCCCGTGCCTACAGTCGAACACGTGTCTGTCCGTACTTACATTTGCCTGTAAATTGGCTGTGTATTCTTAATATTAAAGGACTCTGATGTTTGTCAAGTGCGCTTCAGAAACGTCATGAGAAATAATGAAATCATTTGCAGTTTAAAAAACACATTGGTTCTCAATTATCGAGAAAAAGTGACCCAATCCAAAAATCTCTCTAAAGAGATGCCCCGCATATCAGTGTCCAGCTGCACTGTCTACACCATGTCCTCCTCAGATCTGAAACTTGTTTTATAAAATATGCACAGCCATACAGTGTCCTATAAATGCTGTGCTGCAAGTATAACAATATTGGTCTGCTGAACGTTTTCAGAATTTTGTTTTTATCTCAACAGCAAGCTTCATCATCTCAACTTTAGCTGAAAAGAAAACACATATTTGGTTTTAATTTTAGGTACAAACTAGAAGAATTGCATAGATCTAGACTGCTTTTAACTTCCTCCTCCTCTGTGCCACAACACTATTATTTTCCTGAAATTTTTAACATTTTACTTCATTTGTATTGCCTCTGTTCAGTGGTTCATTATACAGAGAAGTGTAATTGCCTCTTATTTGGCTACAAATAATGGAACTATCTACTGCAAATCAGCCATGATCTTGTTCAATGGTGGGTGGGGGGGGGGGAGGCTTGAGCAGCTAAATGGCCTACTCCTCCTATTTCTTATGTTCAACCCAAGTTGATGAGATTAAAAAAAAAAAAAAATCAACTTTTGGGCAACCACAGGAGCCCCAAGTGAAGTGAGTTCATTTGCAGTACGTAGTAGAAAAATCAAATTTTCATTTGATGACTCAAAACAATTTCCATTTTAAGGTCAGGGTATTCAACAGGAAATGCTTTCTGTATCTATTCCATTTTATTGTCCAAATATGCATACAATAGCAAATATCGTGTTTGCTTCTCACAATGGAATGGGTGTCATAGGATACACAATGGAACTTTCTGGATAAAATTGACATGAAAGTTACCATCAGTTTGTGTAGCAGTAACTTCCAAGCTGTAGGATTTTTAAAGAGTTACTCTCAGACAATGGAGGATACATGTTGAAATCGGTTGACTGACTTTAAAAGATCTATCGTGAAAACAGTAATGAAATTAAATTGGAATAAATCAGCACATTACATCAGTTTAATTTTACTAAAAAAGGTTCCATGTTATGGGAAGAAAATTACTTGCATTAAACACACTTTTCTTGACTCAGGGTGCCCTAAAGCATTTTACAACAAAACTCAGCAGCTCTTTTTGCAGGTTTGGAAAAGCAGCGTACAGCAACCTCTGTCCTGGATGCAGTACAGTATGGAGAATTTGTAATTTTTTTTTAAAAAGGTCGGTGAAATTTATTTAAATGTTTGAAATTGACATTTAAGAGTTTGCATCAATTATAAACAAGTCGATTGGACAATAAGAAATATTAGCATATATGAACTAGCGACCTTTGGCCTGGAAGCACCACCGACAGGAAAGAAATTCTGTCACATCAGCTGTATGTGGTCAGACACACAAAACCAATAGTAACTGGTGTTTAAAAAAAAAAGGAGCTTCAACAAAGGAGATAACACAAAAAGCACATTAACAGGATATAGGTGTGTGTAAATTATAGTTAAATAGGATAGAAAGCTGTCGACAGAGTCAAAGTAGAGAAAATTACAATATTTTGAGTCAAGGTTCCATTCTGGGATCTTCTCATCCAGTTATATCATCTAGGATGGTAACAATAGGACGTGGGCATCGTTGGCTGGGCCAGCATTCATTTCCCATCCCGAATCACTCTCAAGTGCATGGTGGTGAGCTGCCTCCTTTAACTGATATTCACATGCAGTGAGAATACCACAGTACTGTTGAGATTGTGATTTTGTAAGACGTACCTTTTGATGTATCAATTATTTCAAGTGAAATTCACCTCTTCATTTGAAGTATCTTTGGCTTGTTATTTCATTTTTTATTCACGTTGATTTGGTTTTTATTAAAGTTACGAAAAGCGAACTCTTGTTGGTAATTCAATCATTGGATAAACATGGTTATTTTAGTTTACGGTTCCCCCACAGGAATCATAAAATCACAATGGCTAAATAACGTTTATTTCTTTTAAAAAAGATATTGACTTGAGACATAAATATCAACTAAGTAGACTGAATTATATTCAGTGACATCGATGCATGATTTTCTAACAGAGCAAGTGT
The DNA here is from genome assembly GCA_024679065.1 of Sphyrna mokarran. Lineage (NCBI taxonomy): Eukaryota > Metazoa > Chordata > Chondrichthyes > Carcharhiniformes > Carcharhinidae > Sphyrna > Sphyrna mokarran. Next base: position 35,506,448 of record JAGIQG010000026.1, read on the forward strand.
GTCGTAAGCATGACACACATCATTATAATGAAAAACAGTGTCAACATGAATCTCAGGCTATTCTACTTGCCTAAATTCTGTTGCAACTTCCAGTTATTTTTCAGATGTTTTATAGGACAAAACTTTGCAAGGGTTGCTGAAACTATGGTCTATAGACTTTCTGACTATAATGCCAATGAAAACTCATTTAAAGTTGATGAATTACTATCAGGATTAGGAAAATCCAGGTCTTCATGTTTATTTTGCTTATTCGTATTGTGCTCAAATTTCATAGAATCCCTACAGTACAGAAGAAGGCCATTCAGACCACTGAGCTTGTACTGACAACAATTCCACCCAGGCCCTATCCCATAATTCACTGTATCCACCACTGATTTCCCTGACACAAAGGGGCAATTTAGCATAATCCACCTACAGTGCACATCTGTCGACTGTGGGAGAAAACCAGAGTACCCAGAAGAAACCCACACAGACACAGGGAGAATGTCTGTGCGAAGCTTGCACAGTCATCCAAGGCTGGGATTGAGCTCGGGTCCTGGTGCTGTGAGGCAGCAGTGCTAACCACTGAGCTGCCATAAATGTAGAAATAAAACTTGGAACATGCATTACTTGCTAACTTTTATTATCAACAAGATGACCTGTTCTATTATGGTATACATCATATTTGGTATAATTTAAATCTATACATAATCATTGACAAGCCAGCACTGTAAGGTATTCAGGTGCTCAAAGAGTTTGAAAATAAGACAGAAAAAGAGTTTAAGACTGTTATGGTCTCCTCTGAATGACCAAACTGATTAGCTGACATTCCTATTGTATTTATTAAGTATACCATACCATTTTCTGTAAGCAAAGAAAAATAAATTTTAGCAAAGTGGATTTCTTCACTGTTTGGATCCTTTATAATGTAAACAAATGGAAAATATGATTCTGTGACAGATTTCTACACTTAATTCCCAGGTTAAGTTACAGTCTCATTCATATGCAATATGCAAACAGCAGAATCAAAAATAGAAAAGCAAAACCTCAAACCAATATTCCTGTTTAGACAACTCCGGGATTTTAGAGGGAAAAGTAAGGGGGAAGAATGTACAAAATGAGAAGAGAGGAAGAAAAAGACAAAGGCAAAATATAAAAGTAGAGATAGACAAGAAATATGGAGAGGGGAGGGTGCGTGTGCATTAAACCTCTTGGTAATGCTTGTACTGTAATTTCACGCTATGCTGAATAACAGTGTAAGCAAGGCTGCTCAATCAAGTGCTGCTTTCTATATGTCACTGCCTAGGAACACATCACTGAACTAAAAATTATTTTTAATGTTCAATATAAGCTTCCTTAATTGCCAACAAAATGTTAAAAATTCACCAGAGAAATTAAAGCTGTCCATGCAGTGATCGAGAAGGAAAACAATGAAAGACTCCAAGACGTAGAAAGAAAATTGCTGAAGTGTTTAAGGAGCACCACAGGACTCCCATCTCTACCAGAATTAAACAGCGGGGATAGAGGGTATCAGGTTGCCCTGGAAAAATGTGCAGAAGACGCTGAGAGAGAATAAACTCTCACAAGATTTGTAATTACGTATACCCTTACAAGAACTTGTAATTAAGGTCCATATGATAAAATGTGACGAGATCAGCATGTTAATCAATTTATAGCTAACGTGATCAAAGTACATTGACCAATGTGATAGGATTAGTGTGGTAGTTACTTATAATTGATGAACGTAAGCAATGATAGCCTCGGGAAACAATGGTTGTTGATCAGTTACTCAACTTAAATATGATCACGAAAGGTAGAATGAAGTAAAAATGTTATCTTTTCTATTTGACTTAAATTGATTGAGTTAAGCCACAAATGTTGTATAAACAGAACTAATTGGCAAGGACAAAGATTGTAACTATCATGGTTTCATGAAGCGAGTACTGCATCAATTAGTGACCAATCTGAAACGAAGCAGATAACCAGTAGGCTCAGCAACAATAGTGGTTAAAGAAAACCAATCTTGAAAATGAGATAAGGGGTCTTGGGGTATGTAACTACAGCAAATATAAGAGACTGCAAGCGAGCGGTTTGTTGGATTGTTCCAGACATCCCGGCTTTGTTCTCTTGCACTGGAGAATAAAGTCTTTTTACCTGGAAGATCAAGGCTCAAACTTTCATCTAATCAGCTAAAAGTTCGTTGTCATCCTGGGGAACCACGACAACACCAAGAAACATATAGCAGGTTCATAAGTACATGGAAAAAGAATGACATGTCACATAATTCTGACAAAGGACATAGGCTTGAAAACATTTCTGTGCCTTTTTCCTTCACAGGTGCTGACGGACCTGCTACGTATTCAGGTTCAGACAACAACATTCTTTTTGCTTATTCTTCGTACTCATTTTCATGCATAAACAGAAACAGCAGACTGAAGAATAAACAGTAAACTTCAATAAACTCTCCAGTTCCTAATGAAAATCCATTAAAACAGGACCACATAGAAGACAGACTCTATGTCTAATCACCCTGCAATAAGATGGCATTCTGCACATGGAATTCATCATCATTATAACAACTTAAAAAACTTAGAATAGGAAAATGGAATTGTTACTATAAAGTTATGATGGTGGCGCGGGCTCGTTGGGCCGAAGGGCCTGTTTCCCATGCTGTGTTGTTCTAAAAAAACTCTAAAAACTTAAATCTATTGGCTTGTAGAAGACAATATGATTTGTCCAATAACATTCATTTGTTGGATTGCCTACTCTGGCAAAATTTCCCCTCATTCTTTGAAAGAATTTCAATATTCATTTGCAATTAGGATATTGTCATAATTCCTGAAGAGCTGTCTGTTTAATGATTGAACTTCCCACAAGGTGGGTGTGATCATTCCACATTCTACAATACACCAGGCCGCTATCTTAGACCATTTCTTTCATTCTTTATTTGCAGATGGCATTATTGCAGGATCACCAACTTACTTGAAGCAGTGCAAGTGTGCAAGATGAGGAATGTCATATTCCCCAGTGAGGAATTATTTCAGCAGTAAGACCAGGAGTAATGAAAGGATTCAGGAGACCAACAACTTCAGGCTAGTTTGAATCAAAGCAACAAAATGAAGTTGTTCTAATTCATTAAATAAGATGGTTACACTGTTCTAGCTTGCCTTGTAGGTGGTTTCTGATCCACTGCAGACATTCACTGAAATGACCAGGGCATGCAGGATAAGTTTTAACTTTTTCTGATGGATCAAACCTTTTCACATTGTAGAACAAGGAGATGCACTCATTATATTTGCTAATTCCTGGCTCATGAAATTATTCCCAAAGGAAATAAAAAATTGCTAAGTCAGCAGTTATTTGTTAACATTTCATCAAGGGGAACAACCACAAGCAATCAGAATGAGTTTAGTATTGCCGAAAAACAATGGCAACCCCTCTACCAATCAAGTAATCTCTTCTCATGCAGTATAAATTGTTGTTCCCTTTATTGATGGTTATCTTGCAATCTGTCCTGATGAGTGCAAGCAGCTTAGACAGCATGTCTTCTTTTCCCGCAACACTCAACTTCTGTCCTACCAAATGACAACATGAATTTTGTTATAGAGTGGATATAGCCTTGGGCCCTTACTGACTTGGACGATTCGTTATTCTTCTTAACCAGCTGAGATGCTGTGGCAATGTAGGTGGAGTATATTTTTAAGATGTTAAAATCCATCCAAAAAAACAGAAAATATACATATTTTGACATACATCTGAGCTGTTAAATAATTTTAACAGTGCGACAGTCAATAGTGAATAATTTGCAATAGTATAATCTGACTAGTGTGCAAACAGGCAAAATAAAAATCCTGATTCCCTGTCAGGCTTTACAAATTGATCCTGTACTGTTCGTTAGAAATGATAACTAATTACCTTGGTTTAGAAAATGTCACTCAAATGCATATCTACAGATATATTTACAGATTTATACAGTCCATCCCATAATACCCAACACCTCACCCCTTGCCCACGGCACCTTTCCATCTTAGAAGGTGCAACACCTGTCCTTTTACCTCCACTCTGCTCATCAACAAAAGAGCTAAATAATTGATTCAGGTAAAGCAGGGCTTACCTGCACCTCCTTTAATCTAGTCTACTGCACTTGCTGATTCTAATGAGGTCTACTTTACAGTGGATATAGATCAGGTGACTGCTTTGCAGAACATCTTTGATCCATCCTCAAGCATCACCCAACCTTCCTGTTACTTGTGATTTCTACACATCATCCCGTCTTCTTGTTCACATGTCCATCTTTGGAATGCCCCAGTGAAACCCAATGCAAACTGGAGGAACAGCATCACATCTTCCAATTAGGCACTTTACAACATTCCCAACTGAAATCCGACATCAACAGCTTCAGAGCATAAACTCTCTCCTCCACCTCCCTTCCCTAACAGTATAAATATCACCCTATTTACTATTGTCTTCAGCTCTGACAAAGGGTTATCCAGACTCCAAACACTGGCTCTATTCTCTCTCTGCAGATGCTGCCAGATCTGCTGAGCTTTTCCAGCATTTTCTATGTTTTAGGTTCCAGTATCCACAGGAATTTGCTTCTATTTATACATAATTAAATAGGTTTATGCACTTGCCTATCACTAATAACCTTCTCAACATTTCTCTGATGCTGACAGTTCCACAGTAATTAGATAAAGTGTTCAAATAAGACAGAAAGCAAGACTCTCAAACAGAAGCAAAATGAATAACCAGCATACACAATACATCCTGATAGAATTTCTTTGAAGGAAGGAGTAAGCATGACTTCCTGCCACCTTCACAGCCACATTTCTTCACTGATTTTGTTGGAGCTGATTCTACAATGTATTTCATGCCTTCTTACCTATTTAATTTCCACTGTAAGATTTTATTTTTTATTACTTCCATTAAACTGGCCTATCTGGTACAGTGGCACACATTTAACATTGCAAACGACAAAGCTGCCTGTAGCACTATCAGAAGCAAAGAATTTGTCGCTTCCAGTAGCGATAAATCATACAACCATGACATTGGGCAATAATTCAATCAATATGCAATTCTCGGTGATATAACTGTGCAAACCAATAACAAACTAACAACATCAGAGCACAGGCAATCAGAAACACAACTGCAAACAAATGAGGAGAAAATGTGAAAAGCAATTACAGTGCAGTTTGTATAACTTGAAAACATCTATCCAAATGGACAACAACAACAGCAACATCATTTTATTCAGGTTCTCATTATTTCCTCAAGACCAGTAATGATCACAGCTCAATAAGACATTACTCGCACACTCAACTAATTTGACCGAAACCAGAAACTATATGAAAATGCTTATTAAGAACAAACAATGATTTTCTTCTGAAAACACTGACCTAGAATTTGCAACAGTAATAACGGCAAAACTGTTAGCATATACTGTTCAGGCCTCACCAATTGCAACTGAGTTTAGCAGTCACCGATAAAGAAAAGAATATTGAAACAAAGATGAGAAGACAATGAGAAGCAGAAGATGCTTGGACCAGTACCTGGAACTTCGATGTTGTGGCCATTTCAGAGACTTGGGTAGAGCAGGGACAAGAATGGATGTTGCAGGTTCCGGGGTTCAAATGCTTCAGTCGGAGTAGAGAAAGAGGTAGAAGGGGGGGAAGAGTGGCATTATTAGTCAAAGACTGTATCACAGTGACAGAAAAGAAGTTTGATGAGGACTTGTCTGTTGAGGTAGTATGGGCTGAGATTAGAAACAGGAGAGGAGAGGTCACCCTGTTGGGAGTATTTTATAGACCTCCTAAAAGTTCTAGAGAGGTAGAGGAAAGGATTGCAAAGTCGATCCTGGACAGGAGTGAAAGTAATAGGGTAATTGTTATGGGGGACTTTAACTTTAATATTGATTGGAATAGCTATAGCTCTAGCTCGTTAGAGGGGTCAGTTTTCATACAAAGTGTGCAGGAAGGTTTTTTGACTCAGTATGTAGATAGGCCAACTAGAGGTGAGGCTACATTGGATTTGGTGCTGGGCAATGAGCCAGACCAGGTGTTAGGCTTGGAAGTTGTGAACATTTTGGTGATAGTGACCACAATTCGGTTACGTTCACCTTAGTGATGGATAGGGATAGGCATGAAGCTGGGGGCAGTAGTTATAGCTGGGGGAAGTGTAATTATGAGGCCATCAGGAGAGAATTAGGGTGCATAGATTGGACTAGGAAACTACAGGGACTGGGAACATCTGGAATGTGGTGCTTATTCAAGGAGCAGCTGCTGCGAGTCCTTGATAAGCATGTCCCTGTCAGGCAAGGAGGAAATGGTCGAGTAAGGGAACCTTGGTGTACGAAAAAAGTTAATTTGCTGGTTAAAAGGAAAAAGGAGGCTTATGTCAGGATGAGGCTTGAAGGCTCGGTTAGTGCAATGGATAGCTATAGATTAGCCAGGAGGGAGCTAAAGAGTGAATTGAGGAGAGCTAAGAGAGGACACGAGAAGAATTTGGCTGATAGGATTAAGGAGAATCCTAAAGCTTTCTTTAGATATGTTAAGAATAGAAGATTGGTTAGGACAAGATTAGGGCCAGTCATAGACAGCAGTGGGAAGTTGTGAGTGGAGCCTGAAGAGATTGGAGAGGCACTGAATAAATATTTCTCTTCGGTATTCACGCAGGGAGATGTAAATGTAGTTGTGGAGAACACTGAGGTACAGGGTTGCAAACTGGAAAGTATTGAAGTAGATAGGAAGGATGTGCTAGATATTCTTGAGGGTTTGAAGTTGGATAAGTCCCCTGGACCGGATGGGATTTACCCTAGGATTCTCTGGGAGGCAAGAGAGGAGATTGCAGAGCCTCTGGCTCTGATCTTCAGGTCGTCGTTGGTTACGGGTGTGGTTCCGGAGGACTGGAGGATAGCGAATGTGGTCCCATGGTTCAAGAAGGGGAAGAGAGACCTTCCAGGGAATTATAGGCCAGTGAGTCTTACTTCTGTTGTGGGCAAAGTATTGGAGAGAATTATTAGGGATAGGCTTTATAGTTATTTAGAGAGAAATGAATTGATTGGGGATAGTCAGCATGGTTTTGTGAAGGGTAGGTCATGCCTTACTAACCTTATTGAGTTTTTTGAAAAGTGACCAAAGAGGTGGATGGGGGTAAGGCGGTTGATGTGGTATATATGGACTTTAGTAAGGCGTTTGATAAGGTGGCCCATGAAGACTTCTGCAGAAAATGCAGATGTATGGGATAGAGGGTGATTTAGCTAATTGGGTTAGGAATTGGCTAGCAGATAGAAGACAGAGGGTGGTGGTTGATGGGAGATATTCCTCGTGGAGTTCGGTTACAAGTGGTGTGCCTCAGGGGTCTGTTTTGGGGCCCCTGCTGTTTGTAATTTTTATAAATGATCTGGATGAGGGTATTGAAGGATGGATTAGTAAGTTTGCAGATGACACTAAAGTCGGTGGAGTGGTAGATAGCGAAGAGGGGTGTTATAGTTTGCAGAGAGACTTGGACAAGTTGCAGAGCTGGGCCGAGAGGTGGCAAAAGGAGTTTAATGTGGAAAAGTGTGAGGTAATTCACTTTGGCAGGAATAACAAATGTGTAGAGTATAGGGCTAATGGTAGGACTCTTAATAGTGTTGATGAACAGAGGGATCTTGGTGTATAAGTGCATAGATCCCTGAAAGTTGGCAATCAAGTCGATAAGGTTGTTAAGAAGGCATATGGAGTCTTAGCTTTTATTGGTGGGGGATTGAATTTCGGAGCCGCAACGTCATGTTGCAACTGTACAAAACTCTAGTGCGGCCGCACTTGGAGTACTGTGTGCAGTTCTGGTCCCCAGATTATAAGAAAGATGTGGAGGCATTGGAGAGGGTACAGAGGAGGTTTACCAGGATGTTGCCTGGTGTAGAGGGCAGGTCTTATGAAGAGAGACTGAGGGATTTGAGGTTGTTTTCGTTAGAAAGGAGGCGGCTAAGAGGAGACCTTATCGAAGCATATAAGATGATTAGAGGTTTAGATAGGGTGGACAGTGATAGCCTTTTTCCTAGGATGGAGAAAGCTAGCACGAGGGGGACACAGCTTTAAATTAAGGGGTGATAGTTATAGGACGGATATCAGAGGTAGGTTCTTTACCCAAAGGGTGGTTCGGGAGTGGAATGCCCTGACTGCAGCAGTTGTAGATGCGCCAAGTTTGGTGGCGTTTAAGAGGTTAGTTGATAAGTATCTGGAAGAGAAGGGAATGGTTTAGTTTGGAGGGGCATTGCTTTTTATATTGGTCGGCGCAACATCGAAGGCCGAAGGGCCTGTTCTGTGCTGTAATGTTCTATGTTCTATGATAAAGCTGTGAAGAAAAGATGCAAAGAAAAGTTGCAAGAAAGACAAATCAGAATGGATAGAGTTAAAAGGCAGAGAGGCACAAAGCAGCAAATCAGAATGACTCCTAAGAAATGGTACAGGATCATACGGGAACTGACTAATACGAGAAGTAACACCACAACAGCAATCAAGGGCAAGGATAGCAGGATACTATTGATGGAAGAGCAGCTGGAAACAAGGTGCCCAGTTCACTTTCACTTTGCCTCAATCAGCCCCACTCCAGCTTCCCATTACAGTTAAGCATCAACCTGAACGAAATTGCCAAATTAGAAGTCTCCAAGACCCAGCAAGAGCCTGAAGAACAACAAGGCAATAGGATTGTGTGATATTAGCATTAGTATTGCAACATGGCAAAAATGCCATCAACAGAGTTCACAGATTTGATCAACAAGATCTGGGCCAAAGAGGACAGCCTAACTGACCAGGGGTTGAGAAGTAATCGTCAAGCTGCCAAAGAACAGGAATCACTGTGTCCATTACAACTGAGGAACATAACATTGCTGTCAGTACCTGGCAAGGTCTTCAGCACAGTAGCATGTAATGGATTGGAAGCAGAAGTAGAATGTATCCTTCACTAAGGACAGACAAGCTTTCTGGATTGATAGGTCACACAGCAAGCAGATCTTTACACTCAAGAGCATCATAAAGCACAGAGCCTGGATCATCGGATGCCACTTGTTATCACTGATTTCAAGACGACTTTCAACATCATCCAGCACAGTCATTCTGGTACGCTGCAAGATTGTATAATATTGTTCAAAAACTTTACACCACAACTCAAGCTATGATGTCAAAATTAACGGACAGCACTGACTACTTCAATGTTATCAGAGGAGTACGGCAAGGCTGCAAACTCTCCCCATTCCCTTTCCCCTTGGTTGCAGATTTCATAATGAGGAAGGCAATGTTAAGTGCAGACTTTGGTATCTTATAGCAACACCATCAGTTGATGGAGCTGGCTGGCCAAGGAATCACATGCAGTCCATGTCATGACCAGTGGTCTAAAGAATGGCAGTGTTAAGATTGATTTACACATCAACTATGAGACCAAAACAGTGATGGCTGGACAGCCACAAGGCTCCCATCACCAACAAGCAACAAGACATAGAGGACGTAGATAACTTCCCTCATATGGAGGGGGCGACAGCCGGGACAGTGAGGTAGAGATATCAACATTCGCACATGAATTGGGAAAGCATTATCAGTCATTCACTAGCAGGGACAATATTTTCAGTTTGCCCAATATTTAATTGGAGGGGATTTCTGCTCACGCTGTACTGGATACTGAACGAACATTCGGATGCTCAAACATAATTTATTTTTATGTCAAGCTCTTCACATCAATAAATTACTTCAGAAACAAAGACAGAAAATGCTGGAAAAACTCAGCAGGGATGGCAGCATCTGTGTACAGAGAAACAAAGATAGTGTTTTGAGTCTGTGACTTTTCTTCACAGATGAGTACTTTTGTAACTTGAAGTATTTTTAAAGTGCATTTACTGTTGTCATCAAGGGAAATACAGCAGTCAATTTGCACATAGAAAAACTGCACAAAGAGGTGATGAGATGAATGTTGTATACTCACTAACATCATAATTTCCAGCCATGTCGTTTTGTATAGAAAGTCCTAACAAAAATGAAAAAATCTAAGGGGTGAGGAGCAGCAAGTAGTAATGTGTCTCTTTCACAATTAGACACAGCTCCGACGGACTGATGGTATTGCTTAAAAACAGAGATGGGTAATGTGTCAGGAAATGATGTAGATATTGCTTTTTAACCTCTTTTAAGGAATGGTATGTGGCTTGCTTTAACATGAAAGAGACAAACATAAATCCTAAAATAAAAGTCACAACCTGGTTTCTGAAAAAAAACCTTTAATACTGCAAAGTAAAGAAACATTTGTAAGATAATCAAGAATGGATCCTGAAGATCAAGAACAGAGCAAAATAAATGCAAAAGGAAAGATTTATTTGTTTTAGATGGCTGGTAATTTCACTCCTCATACCGTGGGAAATTCAGATGTTTGAATTGTTACTTCACCAGAAGAACACAGACTTCAGATTTTAAATTATTCCATGGCTCTGAATATCAAATGGAATGTATTCTCTTGTATGCAATGTTTCAAGCAAACGTTTCTTAAATCCTCATAAAAGATGGTCAAAACCCTCTCACACCCAACGTGCTTGCTACATTGCAAGGCCTTTCATACCACAAAGGACAACCATACATTCATTTAGAGAGCCACAGATGATGCCCTGGGAGAGAGTCGACACATAGCATTATCCCTCAACAAGATCAGAACAAAAGGGTGAGGAAAAATCAAGTGAACTTACATACCATATCTGCACAGACATCTTTGCCCTATACTAACATACTCAATTTCAGATGGCTGGGGAAGCACCATCAACCTTGAGAATTAAAGGTTACTCAACTCTTAAAAGAGAACATAATCAGCCTCGAATAATCTCTGATCAAAGCAATGTAATTCAAATTTCTCGCACACATTCCTCTGTATGTCAATTGTGCAAGTCAATTCTGTATACTGAGTATGAAGCACATGAGGACGATGAATCAGAGAAGTGACACAGCCATATACCTTATAGCAGGCACAATCCAAATCAGTTGAATAGGAAGCAACTGCAAAGGATCACAAATCATCACGTGCAGCCTTTCATTTCTAGCCTATTATTCTCAACACAGGAAAACACTCTCAGAGCAATTATACTGAAGAAATAGTTCACAAGATCTAGGAATTTGGTTCAAACCTATGCTGAAATATCAATAATATTTCATAATTCTGAATGTCTGACAGTCAGGCACTTCCAAGAAAAATACAGGCCCGAAAGCAGATATGGTGTACAATGGAATGTAAATGAACCCTCAAGGAGATGTATTGTTTAAAAAAGCAGCTGAATTGCAATCTCCTTGAAGATACCATTATTTGGCTAACTTAAAATATGTTAAGCCATACTTCTGATCGATATGAATTTACAACGCTCAGATGTGTTGATCTCTCCTGCAGACTTCCATCAGATTTTTTTTTATATCACATCAATATGAAATATAAATATGAAGCATAGGTGGATTTTTCCCCTTCAGATAGCATTGCAATCTAAGTAATAGGACAAAATAAAGAATAAGGCACTTGATTTTTCATTTCAAGACATCTCTCATATACAAACCAAAGTATTATCAAGGCCTTATGGAACATAAACACACAAATATATATGCCTAAATAAATGACAAGTTCACAGAATTTGTTATATCTTGATATCAATCTTCTAAGGAATTACTTCAACAGAATTGGAGGTAGTTCAAGAAACTTACATTTATCACAATGGTAACTGGATTAATTCGATCCAGAGAGATGGACGTATAGAAACATTCGAAGTAGTGCAAAAGATTGCAGAATTATAGAATCTCTGGCATGGAGACATGTCCTTCAGCCCAAACTGTCCATGCCAACCAAAATACCTATCTAAGCTAACACCCATTTGCCTGCATTTGGCCCACATCCTCTAAACCTTTCCTATCCATGTATCAGTCCAAATGCTTTTTAAATGTTGTCAGTGTCCTGCCTCAACCACTTCCTCTGGCAGCTCATTCCATGTACGTATCTCTCCAAATAAGATATTCCTCAGGGTCCAATTGATTCTTTACCCCCTTAATTTAAATCTATGCCCATTAGTTCTTAATGCCCCCACCCTTGGAAAGCGGCTGAGTGCATTCACCCTACCTGCACCTCTCATAATCTTAGATACCTCTATAAGATCACCCTCAGTCTCCTACACTCCAAAGAAGAAAGTCCCAATCTGCCCAATCTCTCCCTGGCAACATCTTTGTAAATCTCTTCTGCATTCTCTCCAGTTTAATATTATCTTAATAAGAAACTTAATTTGTACTTGGTGTAATTCAAGAAGTAATATAATCAATAGGTAAAACTTACAGTTGCGTTTCTATGAAACTACTTATCCAATATTATTATAAAGCTCGACAGTGCAAAAGATACTATTCGGCCTATTGAGTCTGCACCAAATCTCTGACAGAGTATACTATCTATCTTTGCAATTTTGCACATTTATCATGGCTAATCAGCATAACCTATACTTCTAGAAACACTAAGGGGCAATTTACCATAGCCAATCCACTTAATCTGCACATCTTTGGACTGAGAGGGAAAACCAGATCGAGATGAAACCCAGACTGACACAGTGAAAACATGCAAACTCCACGCAGTCACCCAAGGCCAGATTCATGCATCTGAGAGGCAGCAGTGCTAACCACCATACCACCAACTCAGGTGGGAGTAATTTCTCCTCCAAATAGCTCCACCATTTTAAAATGGGGACCAGTAGTTTCTGGTAGGTTATGTTGTTCCTTTCAGGATAATTCACATGAAATCAGCTAAAACAGTCCAAAAAATTGCGGAACTTCAAGCCCAAATTACACTCAGCGCTAACTGAACTTCTGCAATCTTTTGTGCCACTTTGAACCAATAAGTCATACGGAAGCAGTCTTGTCCACAAAATTAGCCATGCTTCCAGTCTAAATTAATCCTCATTATGAGTTTTTACTAAATACACCTTTTTGCTAGCCCTAGGAGGAGGCTCTTGAAAATCAAAATGGCTCTTTGGATGCAAGGGCATTTTGGGACATTAACTCACTAAGAAAGTGACCATTGTACGTCAATATAACTATCAAGTGCTTCTGTATAGATTATTTAAAATCAGGTTACGCACAGGTAGTGGTCTAAACAATGATTTAAAATGCTTATTTTTAATGATAGACCCATTTTCTGCAGTATTACTCAAACTACACAGTTTTCAGGCTTCATATGAAAGTATATAATTTTTGAAAACAATCACATGGAAAAGGCCGCCCAATTGCACTGGCTCATGGTAGATTTTGTGCATGCTGATATGCAAATGACTTTGAATGGAAACTGAAAAATCACAGCTCAAAGTTAGTGGAATTTGCAACCAATTGTGCTCTGAGCAGAAACTCTTCCCTTGGTATATTTCAATGAGGTTTTCATAGTTGGTCTACTGGAATGTAATTTTAATTATTTCTCAAGTTCTTCAAACACTGATGTTAATGTTTGGCTGATTTTGTTCAAGCATTATGCTTTGATCATATTACTTAAGATTTTTGCCTTTTAAATAGTCCCAAGCATTCCTTTTTACAACAATGCCTCCACTTCTCTCCTTCATCTGAAAGCCCAGAATCGTGACGAGCAATATTTCCCCAAGGGTAGCTGCAATTAAAAGTGTCTCAGAGTACTAACTCTTCAGCAGGAATGCAAACCACTGTTGGCTGTGGAGCTCCCCCACAGCTGAAATTTCCACCAACGTAAGTCTTGTTTTCACCAGCAGAAAATATTAGTGAATGAATAGGATCACTTGACAGAGATGGTTATTCTTTAACTTTCCTGGGATATGTCCTGTCAATACTCCAGTTGGATCATCTAAATCCCCACAAACAAGGGGTAGAACTGGGGCATTAACTTTAGCATCACGTTGCTTTTAACATATCAGCCAAAGGGAGAGCAAATAAATTTATTTCTGTTCTCAAAACAATGTGTCGATATCACCAAATGCCTCATTGCTTTCTAATGGAAATCTCCACTTATCTACCATATTGTATATTTTAGGCTGGTTGAAGCCAAACATCTATCAAAAGCAAAAAGCTAATAGCAAAAGTAATAAACATTAACAGTCCATAACTTCTTAACTTAAAATACAAGGTCAAACTTTCCAAGATGATTTATTGGAGATCACTTAGCTTACGCACAATGGTTACTTATTTGTGTTTTGATATTGTAGATAAGACGACATTTACTTAAATCTTCACACATCAAACCCTTCCCCTCCAGAGGAAGGAAAAAAAAGATGACCAATAATTTACAATTCAAGTATGCCAATCATCAAACATGCTCACTATTTCATGTATTTTTAATGAATCCTTGGCTTGAATCGTGACATATAAAATAATAAACTGTGTGCCTGAACAATTATGTTAGTAATCATTAAGTAATTATTCATTTAAACGTCATCCTACTGAACTGTTTCAAATCATATTGGATTTTACAACATAGGCAGTGAACTTTCCATTTTTTGGAGCGAAATTATTTAAACCACAGTGGGACATGGGTTTTGTAAAAAGTTGAAGGATAAATAAACTGCATCAGAGGAAAGTCAAGCAAGATCTTACTCTGGCCTGATCTTTGTCAACTCAAAAGAAATTATAAACAGACTCCCAAAAACCCCACTAGATCACAAAGCAAAGGCTTATAAAGAACAAAATAAAATTTCTGAAAATTCTCAAAGGTCAGAAAGATGAAGGACCAACTATGTTAAAAGCCAATTTTTGGAGAAATCATTATTAACTCTCTAACGTCAGACAAAATTAACAAGCACTTCAGACATTGACAGCTTAAAAAGATATACCACTCTTATTTCAAACAAATGTAGAAATCGGTCTAGGCATAAGGCAACATAGTGTATCTATGAAAAAGATTTCCTGGCATTCACAGTGAAACAAGAGGAAAATTCAATGATTCCTTTGAGGAAATATTTCAAATATGAAAGTTCTGAATGTCTGGCAAAAAAGTTAGAGGTTTGAATGCCATCTTTCTTGATTTTGAACATGATAAGTTTATTACAAGTGAAGGATGAAGCATGAAGCCAGTTGCAACCCATTGCAAACGCTGTATAATGTATTCAATTTGTATGCATTTTAAAAAATTCCAAACAAGAATTCTTACTAAAATTGAATCCCTATAATCAAGTGGTTAATGAAACTTCTGATTGCGAAATTAACCTGTTCCAATGTTCTAAAAATCTATTCAAGGTCCATGATTAAAAAAACAAATCCACAAATTGAAACAAAAGCAAGGTTAGAAAGCTGATCATTCCTTTGGGACTAAGGGAGGGTTGTGACGCAAGGGGTGCAGCTGGGGTAGTTGTTAAAAATACAACCTGAAAAATACTACCAAACAAATCTCAAAACATAACAGTGAATTTGAAAATCCAGGTAAGCTGCATACTTGACATAAACATGGCACTAAGACGGAAGTCAACTCTCATCTACTTTATTCGATAAAGGGAAACCATGCAGAAGAATCATATTGGATTCGATACATTAATTCTAGGTTCTCTTGCACAGATGCTGCCAGACCAGCTGAGCTTTTGCACCACTGTTTTTGTTCCATGTGTCGCCTAAAAATGGCTATAGAGTTCCCAAAATGATATGTCACATTGACATGAGGTTACTTGTGACACCAAATCACAACAAATGGATCAGATCCACCAACTGACATTTTCAACTTAAACTTGTTAATTAAATCAGAAGTTAGGGCAAAGTTTGTCCCCCACCACCAAAGTGTCAATATTTAAAATGGGTCCCGCGTAAGAGAAAAATTTTGAAAATCACTGCACTATTATAACAGACTTCCAAAAGCAAAATTGACATGCAGGGGTCAGCTCGGTTTATCACCACTGAGACGCCAGCTGGCTCTCATCCTGTTCAGCACCACTCCTACACAGTTAATCATATGTTCCTGCAGGTCCCCAAGCAATTTAGAGAAATACTCGACTACCCCATCATCAAATTGCTTGAATAAAACTTTATTAGGCCTGTAAGTGCTTTTCTTCAAGATAAGAGTTTCATCTCAAGGATTGTAATGTGAGAAAAAGGACAGAGAGCAACAGAATACAAATCAGGGGTTTCTGGCATAGAACAGAGTATAAGCATGCATTGAGATGCCTCCACAAGTAAATACTCAAAATGAGAAATTTCTTTGAAGTGAACAGGAACTGATGCTCAGCCCAGATTGTACACTTGTTTGTAACACTGACAGCTAAAATTACAATCACAACTAATGACACACCCTGTATAGAATCAGCAGTGGTCATTAGCAATCCATTGAAAGTTGACACAAAAAGTTGTACTTCACACTAAATCTGAAATACTCTACAATGTATGCATCTGCTCCAAAACATTAGACATTTGCAAGTCTTTTCAACATAAGCATTACAACCCGCCCTAAATGTACTTTGGTGACAATGAAAATCAAGACCAAGAATGCATCAACAAGAAAGGAAGTTAAGTGCTGATAAGGGCAGAATACCTAGACTTTTTAAAGGTACAAGAGAAGTGCGGCATGCTAAATATTTTTTTCTTGCTCTCTCATTTGCTCTCTGTTCTAAAAAATCAAAAAACTTTGGCTCAAGAGGCAGGGAATAACTTCAATGCACTGCAAAGAAAATGTTATGAGAAGAACAGTGAAAGATTAGAGCAAGCTAAGAAGCTGAAATAGAAACTAGAAGCAAGAGTAGGCCATTCAGCCTTTCAAGCCTGCTCCTCCATTCATTATGATCATGACTGATCATCAAATTCAATATCCTGATTCCTCCTTGCCCCCCCCCCACAATATCCTTTGCTCCCTTTAGCCCTAGCGGCGATATTTAATTTCTTCTTGAAATCAGGTGAAGAGATTTCTCCTCTCCTCAGTTTTAAAAGGATTACCCCTTAGCCTCAAACTATGACCCTCTACTTCTGGATTCCCCTACTATCGGGGGCATTCTTTCCGAAAGTACCCTAGCTAACCCTATTAGAAAGCTATAAAATTCTATGAGATCCCTTCTAAACTCCAGTGAATATAATCCTAACCAACTTACTCTCTCCTCACATTACAGACCTGCCATCCCAGAAATCTGCCTAGTAAACCTTCGTCACTGCACTCCCTCTATAGCAAGGGTTTCCTTCCTCAGATAATAACACCAAAACTGCACAAAATATTCCAGGTGTGGCCTCACCAACACCCTATACAATTGCAGTAAAATAAAAACAGAAAGAAACAGAAGCAGTCATTGGATCAGACAAAAATAAAGTTAACACTTATTGAATCGATGATCATTCATCAGTATTTTTAATTGTATTTTAAGCAAGTAGAGGCAGGACAAGTGAGAAGGGGAAAACAAAGCAGTTTGAGATAGGGTGGAAAGTAAGAGCAATTAAATTATAAAAAGGAATGATGGCATAAGACACAGAGATGGTAACAGAAACAAAAGATGGATTTTTGCAAGGATAATAAAATCATCCAGAATCATCAAATCTTACATCTGAATAACTGGGGGCAGAGGTTACGACGTGATATTTTTGAACTCAATGTTAAGTACTGAAAGTTATGGAATGGCTGATTGAAAGATGAGGTTTTGTTCCTTGACCTAACACAGTTTCACTGGAACACTGTAGGTGGTCAGGGACAGAGAAGTCAGACTGGTGGAGAATTGACATGACAGGCAGCTGGATGTTTAATGTCACGCTTGTGAACTGCACAGAGATGTTCACAAACTCTGTGTTTGTGCAGGAGCTTGCCTTGTGAGTGGTCAATCCCGTGTACAATATTGTAGCTGGTACGTGTAAATCACTTTAAAGGGCAACGTCACCGCCCCTCCATCGCGGTGGCGACTAAAGCAGCTGTCCCAGAATCGACGCGGAGTAGTTGTATGTCTGGATGCCCTGCCAGGCTGCAATTACAGACAGGTGGATAGATGGATTGGCTAAGCCGAAAAAAAGGCGTTAAAAAGCCACTCCCGTAACTGTGCGGGTCTTCTGGTTTCTACCCACAGTGAGTCAATCCCTTCCGCGGGAGCCACCTGGTACTGTCTCCTTGGGCACAAGAGAGGGTATTCCGTGACTGGTCGAGAAACAAATAGCGGGGGCGATGCATGCCAGGTCCATGACCACTACTTTCGACAACTTGGACTGCTGCCATCCAAGCATGGTACCGCTGGAGTGGACTGTGGCGTGTATTGCGTAGCTGTGGTATTCTTGGCGTTCTAGACCACAGTGAGTCATCCCTTACCGATGGTCCCGCAGGGAACACAGGCCTTCCAGCTGGCAGGAGAAGGTCTGGAGGAATTTGACTGGCCGAGAACAGCCAACACGCTTCTATGCCTAAACCCGGTAATCGGTCAAAAAAAAAAGTCTCGACAAGTTCCGGCTTGTCCCGGGGATAGTTGGTGAACCGCTGGTGGATGCGGTCACGGCTGTCTAGGTAGTAGAGGCACCTGCGACCCCCTACCCACACAATTCGGTACAGAGGGTGAGACGAACGAACCGAGCCTGGAGTGACGCGGAGAAAGGACATAGTGCCCCGTCTTGTCTCTGATGATCACTACCAGAGGATGGCAACGACACCGATATCCACCCTAGGTGTCGAGGTACATATGGGCAGCACGTCAGCCCAGTGAATAGCACTGTTGGTTGGCCGGCTACTTGGACCCAGGGTCGGTTCCCGACCTGGGCCTTGTGGCTGGGGGAGTTTGCACTTTCTCCCCGTGTTTGCGTGGGTTTTCCCCGGGTACTCCGGTTTCCTCCACATTCCCAAAAATGTGTTAACTAGGTTAATTGGCTATGACAAAATTGTCACGACACCTAATCTGGCTTCCCTGAATTCGGTCTAAACTTATCCCTTAAATTTCTAAATTACCTCCTCATGCAAGAGAGCCAAGCACCGACCACAAAGTACCGACAAATAGGCTCTAAATGCCCAATAAGATCAGGGAGGACGGTATCAGCTCACTACCCAGCTAATTAACACTCCTAGCAGGGTATCCAACCGAGCCACAATTGACATCAAGTAGACCCCGGCTGGGGCTCTGCGAGCCACAGATAAGGATCAAGCAGACCCCGGCTGGGGTTCTGCGTGCCACAATTGGTAAGATCAAGCAGACCCCGGCTGGGGCTCTGCTAGTGGTAACTCAAGATCAAGAAGACCCCGGCTGGGGCTCTGCTAGTGGTAGACCAAAACGTCGACGAGTGACGTAAAGACTCGGAAAAGGCACTCATGCGAGTGTATTAAAATAGGAAAAAGTGCTTGGGGTCTTAGACAGTGGGAAGGAAGAGGTAAAAGACTAGGGCAACAATTCTCCCATCCAGCTGTGCTAACTTAAGTGCAGTGGGATGGGAGATTCTCGCATCGGCTGATTCACAGAGTTCACACTTGTATTCTCACCGCAGTAGGGTCTCCCAGCGACAGATCTCTGGTGGCAGCAGCTCTGTGGGGAGGCGTGGAAATCATTTAAATAAGATTGTCAGGAACTTAAATCTTTGGGCCTGCTAACATTCCACCCCCTCCGCCTACCTCTCTCAAGAATAGCTCACTCCACTGGGGATTACGGTAGCTCCTTACTTGCTGAGAAATGGGGGGTGTGGGGGGGGAATAGGTGCCACCCTTAGCTTTATAATGAAATACACACTAAGCGACCTCTGCAGTGCACTGAGTGCGGGAGATTCTTCTCTGAATTTCAACAGAAAAAAAACAGCATGAATTACTCTATTTTTCACGCAAATTCAGCACTTGGAATGTTTTGGGTGAATTCCGGCCTAGTTGTTGCATCTCCTGCATTTAAAAGGGAAATGCTGTAAGAAGGAAATGGGATTTGGGTGATCAAGGAGCAGACAGCAGAGTGAGCTGAAAGGCGGGTTTGATGGTAGTATCAGCTTGGGGCTGCTGGAAATGATAGAAGCTGATCTATTGAATATGGAGGCAGGTGGGATGGAAGGGGGAGGACAAGGGGAGACTTATCAAGGTTCTAGATAGTGGCGGGGAGGGATGTGAGAAGTGTGGAAAATAGAACAGACAAAGCAGAGACCCTATCAACCATGATGAAGGTGAATTCTGAAGCACTGATATGGGAAGTGGCATCATCAGAACGACGTGATGGAGAATGAGAAACCGAGGAAAAGAATCGAGTCTTTACAGGAAGTGGGTGGATAAATAAATATAGTTATGGTAGCTGCAGAAATCAACATGCTTATAGAGAATACTGGTTGACAGCCAATCCCTAAGAATGAGTAAGGTAGTAAACGGAAGTGTCCAAGTTGGAAGCTGCTCTGTTTATTAATTCACCACAGTTGGAAAACAACCCCTCTCACCTAGAATCATGATAGGGCTTCCCTCGTCTTCACCTTCCCACTTCTATATTCAACAAATCAGCTTCCACTATTTCTATTAGTCCCAAGGCTGATGCTACCACCAAGCCCACCTTCCCTTCAGCTTTCAGTGTTCTAAAAGGGCAGCTTCCCCCACAGCCCTGGTCTGCTCCTTAAATCACCCAAATCCTATAGAGACTACAGCTTTCCAGACCTGGTGGCAATTAAATAGTTAAATCTCTGGGATAAGTCTAAGTGAGGAGGTTCTACGTTACTGGCTTCTATTTTTCAATAATGAGAAGTACTGCAAGAAGGAACAGAGGAAAACTTTAGCTATGATATTCTTAGTAGTTTTATATTTTGTCAACCAATTAACATTTGTGTCCCCAAATCCCACAAGAAAACATAATATCCCTTTCTGCAAGTCAGATTCATCTTCAGTGTTTTGTACTACTGTTTATCTCAACACTCCACTTGTTAAGCTTCATGAATAAATGGCAGGGAATTGAGAAAATCACAAATCAGGAACAGGATGCACAAAACTGGTCTTAAAGTAGACAAAATATTTGTACTCCTTACTGACTAATGGAAATATTGTATGAGATACATTTGTTCCACAAGTTAAATTTCTTCAATATTATACACAAGTAATTTGAGTCATGACATGTTAAATGTAGCATACTAGGAAGGAACGGGCGACTGGGTCAATTGTATACTAATTGCCTAGAGATTGATTGCTATGATTAGTCAACAATTCCGTTCTCGTTGCAAATGCAGGATGGTAGAATACAAGCTATAGATGGACTTGGAATTTTATTTGTCTAGCAACTTCAATCTGTATCTGAGTGTCAGAGCGGTTTGCATCTATTATTCCTTTATAGTTATAACTCGTACAGGTAACTGGAACAAACAAGAGAATCAAATACTGTTTCAGAAATGTTTTTCTTTACAACTCTCTCCCATACCCAAACAACGGCCCCAAGAGAATAAATTGTCTGCATATCACTATTCCCAAAGAGAATATTAACAGCCAATAAACATCAGTGGAATCATTGCCAAATGACAGTACATTTTCGCTGCTGGGTCACTACTTCAATATATCTAAAAAATTAACTCAAGCCTGAACTAAATAATGTATTACCTATGATGCTTTTCTCCACTTCTTAGAAGATCAAACAATTTGTAATCATCCTACGTGTTAAGATCAAATCCCAGTGATTTTGCCTCAATTATAATACTATCAGAAAACTGCATGAGTGTATACCTCTCAAAATTCATAAATTAACAATCCTAAAACTGTTTGATTCTCTAAGCTGAATTGGTTGGACTAAAATAAAATTTCAAGTGTTCAAATCAGAATCCTCAGGTATTGAAATAAATCCCATTTATATCCTGACATTTAATTTCTCTCTCTCCATGTAGTGTCCCAATCATTGCTGATCATGGATCAAATGATGCCATGTTATCACAATTGGGCAAGTCTAAGAAACAAACTCCAATAACTACCTCAGCTCATACAGGATTTGAACTTGCATCAGTGGCATTAATCAGCGCCACACTCCAACTAGCTGAGCTAACCAATCTTAATATTTAACAGGCACAAGTTAAACAAGTCAGTCAGTTGGTTTACTGTCTGAATATTGTGATTAATCAGAACAAAAAACTGGGCAGAATGGAAGAATCTAGCAATTTACTCCTCAATCTCAATGAAGGGAAATGGCTTTACTTATTTGAACATTTCATTTCTAAATCGAATTCTGCCCTAAGACCAATTTTTAATTACCTATTTCAACAAAAGCTTGCTTCAAAATTGGCTAGTCATGGATCAGCTTTCTTCCACAAGCTAGAACTCCTTCTATGCCATAAAGTCTAATTTATTTCATCCATGTAACTCCTTTCTGAATTCCAATCTGAATGCTCAGCTTTGTTTTTTGCCAAATGTAGGCTAAAGACTTAGGATAGAAATGATCCTTATGTTATGTGGCACAGTGGTTACTTATGTCCCTGGCATTGCAGTTACTTCACAGTGCCAGAGAAACAGGTTTAATTCCAGCCTCAGGTAACTGCATGGAGTTTGCATTCTCACCGTGTCTGTGAGGGTTTCCTCCGGGTACTCCAATTTCCTCCCACAGTCTAAAGATGTGCAGGTTAGGTGGACTGGTTATACTAACTTGTCCCTTCGTGTTCCAAGATATGTAGGTTGGGGGAATAATTGGAGTAAATGCATGGGGTTACAATGTTAAGGCCTAGGTAAGATTCTCTGTCGGAAAGTCGATGCAGATATGATGGGCTAAATAGCCTCCTTCTGCACTGTAGGCATTCTATGACAGATGGTAAAACACAAGCCACATGCACATTGTATAAACTGTTATCTCATTAATAATTGATGAAGAGCTGAACTCTACCATAAGATAATACATTGCATCAATTTACATTCTGACCTTTCTTAAGGTGTTATGGTTTTGGAGAGAGTGCAGAGGAGGTTTGTAACATGGATGAGGACATTCAATTACACAGAGACACTCAAGAGTTTATGATTTCTCTTCTTGGAGCAAAGGAGGTCAAGGAAGATTTAATAAAGGCTCTCAAATTATAAAGATTTTGATTGAGTAGTTAGCAGAAACTTTCTAACCAACAGCAAAGTAGGTAAGCAAAGAACACACTTAATAGAGAGCAAAAATGCCAGGACCGAAGATGATGGCTAGAAACTCAAGTTGTTACAATCTAGAATAAGTGCTTGAAATAGTGGAGGAGGCAGGGATTTAATAGTAATTTTCAAAATTAATTTGGCTAGTTTAATTTTAATTTAATTTAAAGGAAATTATTTGCAGGACCATGGGAGGAAAGAGGTGGAATAACTCTTTGGACCATAAGACCTGGAGCAGAATTAGGTCACTCAGCCCATTAAGTCTACTCCACCATTCAATCATGGCTGATGTTTTTCCTCATTATCATTCTCCTGCCTTTTTCCCATAACCCCTGACCCCCTTATTAATCAAGAACCTATCTCTGTCTTAAAGACACTTAATGACTTGGCCTCCACAGCCTTCTGCAGCAAAGAATTCCACAGATTCACCACTCTCTGAAGAAATTCCTACTCATCTCTGTTTTAAAGGATCATCTCTTTAGCCCAAGGTTGTGCCCTCCAGTTCTAGTTTTTCCGACTAGTGGAAACATCCTCTCCATGTCCATTTTATCCAGACCTTACAGTATCCTGCAAGTTTCAATACTATTTCCAACTCCCCCCACATCCTTCTAAACTCAAACAAGTACAGACCCAGAGTCCTCAACTGTTTCTTATAGGACAAGCTCTTCATTTCATGTATCATTCTTGTGAACCTCCTCTAGATCTTTTCCAAGCCCAGCACATCCATGGGGCCCAAAACTGCTCATAATACTCGAAAAGGAGTCTGACCAGAGCCTTATATGGTCTCAGAAGTACATCCCTGCTCCTGTATTCCAGCCCTCTCAACATGAATGCTAACTTTGCATTTGCCTTCCTAACTGCCGACTGAACCTGCTTGTGAACCTTAAGAGAATCTTGAATAATGACTCCTGAGTCCCTTTGTGTTTCTGATTTTCTAAGCAATTTCCAGACAGAAAAGAGTATATTTTGGAGAGTCAGCACAGCCCCAATGGCCTCCTTCTGTGCTCATCATTCAATGATTCTATTGGTCTTACCCAAGTTGTTGTCAAGTTTTAAAATTTACATTGTGTAATATTAAAGACTTTAAATGATTACACATCAAGTTCAATATCTTATCATAAAATTTATATTTTTCAGACAAAAGCAAAAAACTACAAATGCTGAAATCGGAAATAAAACAGAAAATGCTGAAAATACTTACTGGCAGAATCATTAGAGACTTCATGGGGGGAATCCTCTGGCAGCAGGAGGTGGCACACCATTGACTGGCAGCAGAATTTTCTGTTCCTGCCACCGTCAATGGGATTTCCTACTGATGTCAGCCCACACTCCGCAAAACCCTAAGGAGGGGATGCATTGCCAACAGGACCTGAGAACCTCGCCAACATTAATGGCTGGAGAACTTTTCCCAATGCTTCAGGTTGATGACTTTTTATCAGGATTGGAAGTTGACAGTGTAACAGTTTACAAGGCCCCTTTTGCCATTTACTTATTCCTACCTAGCCTATTAGAGGTCTTTCTTTTTGTTCTTTGCTCAACTCCCATTCCTTTCCCTGCCTCTGGCCTTTTTTAAAAACTCACTTTAACCCATTGTTCCAGTTCTAATCGAAGGATACCCAACCTGAAATATTAATTCTGTTCCTCTTTTTGCAGACTCGTGGCTGTTGAGTATTTCTTGAAATTCGTGTTTTATTTGCAATTTACTCATTTGACACTCTCGTTTCCAGGATAGATTCTGATATTGCTAATGGGCATTAGAAGAGTTACCAGATATTCTGCCTCAGAGAATCATCAAAATTTCACTAAGGAAAAAGGCTATTTTACTCATGATAGCTTCATATCAGAGTTACTTCAATCACAATTTGTGCCTCTTCTCCATCATTAATATCTTTTCCCCTTCAGCCATTTATTTTTCTTCTTAAATACTAAAATTGATCGAGATTTAATTCTTAATAGCTAGTGCAAATATAAATTTATCATGGGTTATCCAAAACTGATTGCAGTTCTCCAACTGCACCTAATCAGCATTTGGAGGAGACTTGACATTATTCTATATTCAATATCCCACATACATAAAGAAGAATGAGATTTATATATTTTCACCTGCAGTCCTGCTTCTTAAAGAGCTGTGCAACTGCAATGTTGGACCTCTCATTCAGTTCTCAGTACTATAAATTGAATTTTCATGATAATCTTCAAGTCATGCTTTAAAAACTTAATGGAACCTATTATACTTAGAACAGCACTGAACTGGCAAATCCAAATTGCCTGCCCTTCATATATTATTCGGTGACCTGAATCATTTGGGCCAGGCTTGTGTTTTATCACATTCATTTTGGTTATTTGCAGTTAGATTCATATATTTAAAAAAAACACCTAGATATTAATGCAGCAGGTTAAATCCTAAAGTTTTAATAAATTATGCAACATTAAAGCTTGCCATGTGGTGAATTACACTGTACACTGAAGAGTTCCATGATTATTCTTGAAATAAGATTACATGCCTATTAACTTCCAGGTTTTAAAATCATAATTGTTTCACTTATTTTTCACTTCAATACAAAGTAGCCAGAGCTACAAAGTCACAGGGACACGCTGAACATTTTTGTGATTAAAAGCACAAGCAAATCTTGAGTATTATCGCTAAATATGCAGCAACTTCCTTACCTTGTTCAATTACTCAGACATAAGCATGCAAATCACACCAGAAGATTGCTGTGGGTAAACTGCCAGGTGGCAGACTTCTCCATTACCTACTCAAGCTACTGCAGCTGGTGCCCTTTCCTTTCCAGTAGAGCTGATTAATCTCAACAGTTACAATTGGAATTGGCGCCACTTTCAGTGTTAATCTCCTGGAAATTGAGAGAAGTTTTCTGGAGATGGTTTCAACATCCTGAGCAGGCTGATGATTTGCTTCAAAACGGAGATAAACTGTCAGCAGTTCAAACTCTGGGCATATCCATTATTTGTACCTACCATTACTGTCTTCCCTACAGCTGATGGATAAGGTGCTGAGCAAAAGCAAAGCATTGTAGATACTGTTTGCATTAATCTCTTGCCAATCGCAAGGATAGATGAAGTACTTTTGCTCCTCTAAATAAACAAAGTAGATTTGAGGGGGGAAATGATTGTTTTCATTATCTGTCAATTGGGGAATAAAACTGTGAATTGATTTGAGCATCTCATTTGCATTCTATTACCAAGTGATTTTTGTTAATAACTGAATGTCACAAAAAGGCAGCAACTCATCTTAACAGTTTAAAATTATTAACAGATCAAAGTTTGCAGGCTCCTTACCTGCGTGGCCATTTTTCCATAATCAATCCAACGAAGTGTGGCAAAGTTAGTTGATTCTGCACAGTTGAATCCATGGTTGAAGCCCGCATGATAGCCATAAGGAAAGGTGATCATGAACTCTCCAGCCTCCTGTGTAATCTGCAATCAAAAAAAAGCTAATAAATATAACATCAATACTTAAACTAAATGCTAACACCAGTAACAGCAATTTCCAATTGTAGGACAGTTTCCTGTTTCTTCCATCAAATAAGAGATAAATCTAAAGAACAAAGAACTCTATTTCAGCTACAATATCATCCAATTTGTATAATTTGCAGAGAAAAAAATTCCCTTTTATCTCACTACAAAAACTGTTAGTGGGACAAGATGGGGGAAGATGGCGGGGGAGGTGGGTGAAGAAGTTGCTTATAAAATGGACTCTGGATGGGAATGAACTGCTGATATGAACAGCATTTTCCTGCTCCTAAATCTGTGCCTATTGGTATTCATCAACATCTACTGTGGTAGCTGAAACATTCAGAAAGGAGCAGACTCCCAAATGAGCCTACAGTTGCATGAATACTAGACAACACCGCATTAAAAGTATTTTTTATTCAAAAATCTTCAAGCTGAACAAGCTGTACCCAGAACAGATTACTGCTATCTTAAAATTAATTTCTCTATAAAATCCAGTTTGCAAGCCAGCTAAAGGATGGGCCTCTGAAGGTGAATGTAATTCCCATGAAACACAATTAAAATTAGCAAGAACTACAAAGAAAAGTGGCGTCAGCACCTGGGAGTTGGATAGCAGGCATCTGCAAATGCAAAACTGACAGCTACTGTGGTTTACACAGACATAAGGAGTTCTGAGCACATAACAGCTCTCATTTCTTTAGTGTATCGTGAGAATAGGGACCTTTGATACTAGTCAATATGATATTCCAGCAGTGTAAAATATAAAAACATGTATTTTTAAATTGTTTTTTAAATTAATTGTTGGTTGCAACTATTGTTAAATTGTACTCTAGAAATATTAACCCCCTTTACTTACAGTACAGTTAACATCACATTCTGTTGATCTCTACATATA
This sequence comes from Sphyrna mokarran, assembly GCA_024679065.1. NCBI lineage: Eukaryota > Metazoa > Chordata > Chondrichthyes > Carcharhiniformes > Carcharhinidae > Sphyrna > Sphyrna mokarran. The sequence goes on from JAGIQG010000026.1 coordinate 35,533,749, forward strand.
AATCACCACTTCCATATTTATCAGCCAGCACAGAAATAGCCATTTGGCACAACCAGTCCATGCTGATGTTCATACTCCACTCGAACCTCCTCCCATCTTTCCTGATCTAAATCCATCACCATAACCCTCTATTCCTTTCTCAAACACTTGTCAAGCCTTTCCTGATATGTACATCCATGCACTTCTGGTGCACCTCTCCAGTGCTTCCATATCCTTTTTACTAACATGATAAGCAGAATCGTACACAGTGCTTGAAGTACAGTCTCAGTAAGAGTCAGTTCAGCTTTTACTGGAAGTGTAATGAAGGGAATTGAGTGGAGAACAATCTAAAATGGAAGAACATACAAGATTACGGGAATAGGCAAGGCAGCAGATTTCATTTTGGATTGCTCAAACATTTGGCTTAGGACTCCTTCTACGCTGTTACCTTTGGAAATCATTTTGAAATAGGAAGCCTAATAGTGAAACGCTGATAATGTCACTGTGGATCCAATGACCGTTATTTCTATGAACTCCAAATTTGACTGCAAGAATTAACGAATACTATTTCGTTCCTTTTTTTGTCACTGCCCACCTTGCAGCACTAATATAGTTCCTGAAGTATTCTGCAACAGAATGCGAATCCAATTGTCACTGCTAAAGGCGCAGGCATAAAAACTGGGCCAGCCAATGAAGCTGACATACTATGTTTGATGCATCTTCCACTCTGTCACCTCTCGCCAACTTTAGCTCCCAGCTGTAGTCATGTCCTCTATTTGTGGTTATCAAGATCAAACATCTTTAAGTCCTCATATGAATCCAAGGCTGGGTCAACAACGTGAAAGCAACTGCAAGTTCTCCACGATCTTTTGGAATGTACCCAGCTTTTATTTGATATAGATAACTAAAAGTTTAACGTCTGAGAAAACTTATCGGACTTGGCAACTTCACTTCCTCAAGTACTTTGATGTCAGGAGCTGTCTTCCCACTTGATATTTACAGTACAGCAAATGTGAAAAGAATCTTCCAAATGTGAAGTATGTCAACATTTTCAACTATTCAAGTTTGGGGTGAAGTAGTAGCTTTTACAGGTTTGACTGAGGTGACCGTAAAGCAGCACAGCAAAAATGCACTGGCACAATATTAAGCTGCAACAACTTGTACACAACGGTTTCATAGAGCACTGATGCCAAATAATTAAATGTACCTGGAGGCCACATATAAAGTTCCAAGATAATGTACAACAAAGCCACTTGGTTCATCCAACCAGAGAGTTCCAACTTCCCTCACATCCCACTACCCATCCCCTACATTTCGACACAATGAATATAATCTCAGGATTTTCACCCCCATTAGTCCACTAGAGAATATTAGTCTACCTGAAAGCCCTTTCCAGATACCGATTACCATGTATTTAAGTACCTACTTTTTGACATCAATGATAAAAATGTTTTGGTGGGCCTTGGGCCCATTTCATGCCATTATCTTTGAAGAAGGTAACTGTGGATAATCAAAGCTGTTGATGTTTTATATTGGTCACGAGTAAGCCTGCTTCTTTCCATGGCAAAAAGTCAATTTCTCCAGTCTTTTTTCCAGATTGGGTCTGAAATACTACAGATCAATCTATTCCCTGAAATGAGGGGACATAGCTTTAAATTAAGGGGTGGTAGTTATAGGACGGATGTCAGAGGTAAGTTCTTTACCCAGAGGGTGGTAAGGGTATGGAATGCCCTGCCTGCTACAGTTGTAGAAGCGCCAAGTTTGGCGTTTAAGAAGTTAGTAGATAAGTTTATGGATGAAAAGGGAATGGTTTAGGTTAGAGGGTCATTGCTTTTTGTTAATTGGTCGGCACAACATCGAAGGCTGAAGGGCCTGTTCTGCGCTGTAATGTTCTATGTTCTATGATACTTGATGGTGACTGAACATGGAGTGGTTTGACTAACACACCTGACATTTAGAACAGTACTTGCTCAGAGTTGTTCTCCGTTTTGATTCATTCAGCATTCTATTTGCTTTGTGACTGCTGCTCCTTTGTACTTGGTCAAGTTGCACACTCTGCATCTGAGAAACCCTAATGTGTTTTAATTTTGTCCTTAAACATTTTAACTCCAATCATGGGATCCTGGTTACCTGTTTTTTCTACAGAGCATGCTTTCCCTTTTGAATCCATGTTGATATTGCAATTTATTTTCTATTAAAAATACAGCGAGCAATTTTCCTCAAAAATTCTAAACGTCAAATTTGCGTAAAAACTGGAGCAAGTCCCGCTGTTTTTCTCAGCAGGAGTTTCAAAATGAATCTCTCACGCTCTGTGCGCCGCACAGCGCCTCAGAATGAATCATGTTGAAACTCAGTGGCAGGGTCTATTACCACTGACGAGAACAGCAGCATAGCGCTGAGTGGGCCACAGCATACGCACCAATCTGTCATCACTAAGATCAATGTATGCACAATGGCCTGGCACTGCCGGCCTTCTGACTGCTGGCCCCCATGGCCCAATCACTGGCCTGAGTGCAGAGTGATTGCAGGACCCCTGACCCCAACAGATCACCGCTCCCCGCCACCTCCCCAACTTCACCCCACCCCATCCCGTAGGCCAGGAGGCCCTGAGACTTCAGTCCCAGGCCTACTAACGAGATTTAAATTGTATTTAAAACAAAATTTAAATAAATTATACAGCTCCGCACTGATTCTTGAAACAGAGCTGATGGCGCTGGAAATCTGGCTGCCAAGTTATGGCACCAAGCAGGAAGTCTGAGGTAGCATCCATTTAAGCCTCCCGGCCCGCTGCACTACAAAAGCACTGCAACAGGCCGGGAAATCGCCCCCATTAATTTCACCCATTAATTCATGATGGTAGTCTATTTGACAATTCTCACATATGATCTTAACTCTAGTGTAAAATCTTGGTGCTCATTGTAGAGTACAAGGGTTACTTGAGCACTACTCTAATAACAGCTATTGAATATTTGTGTAAGGAGCATTATCACAATGATATCACTCAGATAGAGATGATTAAGAAGAATCTAAGAGGAGCAGTAGCTCAGTCCTGACAATCTGTAACCTCACATTTAGATAGTTATGCAAATAAAAGTACTTTGTCCCCAGCCAGATCTCTTACTACAGTAAAACAATTAATGATTCCAACATAGCCCAATAATAACAGACACAAAGTGAAATTCTTCAGATCTTCAACTTGAATACATAGTCACAAGAAAATATTGGAAGTTTTCATAGAAACCTTGCAATGCAGAAGGAGAACATTCAACCCATCGAGTTTGAACCGACAACAATCCCAACCGAGGCATTATCCCCACAACCGCACGCACTGACCATGGTAATCCCTTTACCCTACACATCCGGGAATCTATGGGCAATTTAGCGTGGCCAATCAACCTAACACATTCAACCTAATCAAATTTTGACATTACTGAAAGGCATTTGATTTCATTACTGTATTTCAAATTGCAAAAGCAAAAAACAGACAACGACTCACAAACTTACAAACATCCCAAAGTGCACACACGCACGTTAAGCATTTTGTAAGTTAACATGGATTTTGATTAAACAAATCTGCACTTGTTTCCGTAATGTCACCTCTGAATTCTTAGTGTTTACAACAACTGCATTTAAATAGTCCCTTTAATGTAATATACTGGCTCAACTGGCTTCAAAGGGATGTTGTCAAGCACAATCTAATACCAAGCCAGAAAATGAGCAAAGAAGTAGCTTTTAAGTAGTATATTGAAGAGGGAGAGAGACAGACAGCTACTGAGGCAGGCAGAAAAAAGGAAGGAATTCTAGAGTTCAGGACTGAAGGGATGGGGGGGTGTGTGTGTGTCTGGCGAGTGAAGGCACAGCTTCCAATATTGGAACAATTAACATAGAGATGCATGAAAGACCAAAGCTGGAGGAGTTAAACAATTATGGAGAGTTGTACAACTAGAGCACATTACAGAGAAGAAGGGGGAAAAGCCATAAAGGGGTTTGAAAGAAAGAATTTTATAATTGAAGCATTTCTATGGTTTGCTTTACTAGTATCACAAGCAGGATTACATTAACACTGTAACGAAGTCACCATGAAAATCCCCTAGTTGTCACACTCCAGTGCCTGTTCAGGTGCACTGAGGGAGAATTTGGCATGGCCAACACACCTAGCTAGCACATCTTTCAGACCATGGGAAAAAGCTAGAGTATTCAGAAGAAACTGGGGGAGAATGTGCAAATTCTGCACAGTGACTCAAGCCAGGAATCAAACCTGGGTCACTGGCTCTGAGGGATCAGTGTTAATCGTTGTGCCATCATGCCGTCAGAACCGATGTAGTTAGCAGACACAGGTGATGAATGATGGAACTTGGTGCAATTTAGAATATGGGAATCAGACCTTTGAATGAGCTCGAGCTTATGGTGTGTGGGAGGTGAGAGGTGGCAAAGAGAATCCATCAGCAACAAAAGTTTCAAGAATATCCTTCATTTCTGTAAAGCATGATTGATTTAGATTTCATTGATATCTTTAAAATAATAAAGTATTCAACTGGCTATATAGAAATAAATGATTTATTCTTGTAGGGAGATCCAGACCAAAGGAAGACAATCAAAATTAGAGCTCAGCTATTCTGGAGGCTGTCCCACACAAAAAATAGTGAGAACGTAGAACTTGTTCCCCCAAAAGGCTGTGGATGCTGGAGGGCAATTACAATCATCAAGACGGGATCAATAAATTTTTGTTAAATAAGGGATACGTATGTAAATTCTTCTGAGGCATAGATCAGTCATGATTTAACTAACAATAAGACTGATAAGTCTCCTTCTATTTCTATCGGCGGTATTTTCCACGCAATTTTCTACCCAATGGCAGAGATGGCCCGCCACTGGCCAGCAGTGGGATCTTTTGGTCCTGCTATCATCAATGGGATTTCCTGTTGAATGCATCCCTCGGGAAACCTACGACCCAAGTGCACTGGCAGCATAACAAAAAAATCCCACTGGTATGATGGCTGGAAAGGTCTGGCCTATGTTTCTATGACCGTTGGGCAATTGCAGAAAGGACATGAAACTTATTCAATATCTTTTTAAAATAATAACTATATACCTCCACACAATTTTAACAAATAATGTTTGAGTGATATCTTTCTTTGTTCATCCACACTCTTCAAATTTTTTTATTGTGTACAGTTGCCATTTTTTTCTCACTTAATCATATTAAATGAACTGTATATTCCAATAACTTCCCTACTTCTACAAGAAGCCGACTACATTCGATGCTTCAAGCTGGCGTCAGTGCAGGCCCAATTCCTGACTTAAATTCCCACTTCAGTAAAACTGTTTATCAGTGAACTACAGTCAAGTTTAAATGCAACCACTAGGCATCAGCACCAATCTTAGCATTAAACTCTGAGTCCACATAGAGAGGTGCACCTTCATGCAACATAATTATTAGATTGAAAGAGGGGAGTCGCACCAAACGATCTGTGTAGTTATATCTGGTTACCCGAGGGATCTAGATCACATACTTAACATGCTGCCTTCAGCAAAACATGGATAATGGACAATGATATAATTAAATTCCACTATGGTATAATTAAATTTGAGTATAGCAGTCTTTCTTCACAGAGATGAAAGCAAGGACAATTCACTAGAGCTTTTCATTTTTACATTGCAAGCATGAAAGATACTCTTTAAAGGGAAAGGGCTGCATATCTCTCCACTGTAGGTGAACTGAAAATTGTGAATTGAAAACACATTAGGGTTAAGCCCCAGCAGCTCCTCCTTGTCCAATTGTTTAAAAGCTATCACAGAAAGTATATCTAGGTTAACTTTCATCATATTAGCCATATTTAAATAATGATCTATGTTAGGATAGTCTGAAGAACTGCCTTGTGAATGCTATCCAATATCAGTATGGCTTACAGGATTTCCACATTACAAATGGTTTCTGGCCAGGGATCCTGCAATTTAAGATACAGCATGCAATACACACACATGGCGTCACATTGAACAGTGGTTTTGTTTCCACAAAAAACAACCAAGATTCTAAATAGATCAAGTCTTTTCAATGAAAGGATCATTCCCTGGTTCATTCCCTCATAATACCAAGTGCAACAACAGAATAAACAAAAGAATGCATTCTCAAAACTATCCCAGAAAAGGTGGCATGTCAACATGAACTCAATTAATTAATTGCATCATTGAAAAATACAACACAGAAGGTTCCAATTTGGCCCAACATTGTCCTTTCTGGCTCCTTGATGAAACTATCCAAATAACTCCACACCGCTGTCCTTTCCCAGAACATTATAATTCCAAACATATATTCAATTCTCTTTTGAAAACTACTATTGAACCCATTTCCTCCACTCTTCAGAGGTCGTACATTTCAGATCATCCCAACTTTCTGCATGCAAAATAGGTGTTTCCCCAAACCTGATGTAGGCACTTTGTGGGCCAATATTCAGGGCTATAGGGAAGCAGCGAAGATTTAGGATTAGGTTAGTTGCTTTTGAAGAGAGCCAGCATAGAACTATTGGGCCAAATGATCATCTTTTTGTGCTGCAACTATTCTCTGATTCCAAGTCAGAAAGTTACTCATTTTAATCAAAGAACAAAACAGCACGGGAAACAGGCCCTTTGGCCCAACGAGCCCGATGTTCCCACCTCTACCCGTGATCCCTGTCTATGTTTATAGATCTATGGATTAAAAACCAAATTTGAGACAATTTAGGGAGATTTTGTTTTGCCAATTAGCCTAAGAGCACATCTTTGGGATGTGGGAGGAAACCGGAGCACCCGGAGCAAACCCACGCAAGCACGGGGAGAATGCGCAAACTCCCACAGACACAGGCCCAAATCCATGTATCTGCACAGCACAGCGATAGTCACTGAGCTGTTGTGTTGCCCATCAAATGGTCCAGGTCAAGCGTACAATAACGATGTGAAGCAGTAGGATACTCTCGAAAAAAATCCAAGAGCAGCCCTCTCACGACCCATCGCATGTATGCCCCTTGTTAGATAACAAGGTGGACCAAAGCACCTGTAGGATAAAAACAAGTACATCAATATCATCTATTTACACCTTCTCAGGGACTCCCCAAGGCTCATGATCCCCATTTTAAATCAGTTTTCTATACCCCTCCATTCCCATTCTGTTCATGTGCCCATCTAAGTATTTCTTAAATAAATCCAGGGCGCCTGCCTTCACCACTTTACTTGGCAGCACATTCCATACCCCCATCACTCTGTGTGAAAAAAACTCCCTCTAGCATCACATCTCAAAACAAAATTGATTTATATTTTTTCTGTTTCAAACTGGGACTACTCATTTTGTTTAACACTATCAATTCCAGCAAAAAAAATTGTTCTGTATATACTGGAATATCTATTCATCATGACATTGATTTAAACAGGATTCACAGAAAATGTTTTGTGGACCAAATATGCACAATACAAACCAACAAATTTATTACCCAAGTTTAGAACAGGATCCATAAATGCACCTCAAGAAAATTCTGTATGATTAAAAATAAATGAGGATATCAAGTCAGAGGGCAATGAAATTCCCAGACTGGACGGTTGAATTACTTTCTCACAAGGCTGGGTATTTCACTCATTTTCTATATATCCATCTGCCTGTCAACAAAATACATCGGCCATTTAGTGATTTACTTTATATAGTTACCAGTAATATAAAATAGAACATAGAACATAGAACATAGAACAATACAGCACAGAACAGGCCCTTCGGCCTTCGATGTTGTGCCGACCAAAATAAAAAGCAATGCCCCTCCTAACTAAACCATTCCCTTCTCATCCATATACTTATCAACTAACCTCTTAAACGCCACCAAACTTGGCGCATCTACAACAGCTGCAGGCAGGGCATTCCACTCCCTAATCACTCTTTGAGTAAAGAACCTACCTCTGATATCCGTCCTATAACTCATACCCCTTAATTTAAAGCTGTGTCCCCTCGTGCTAGCTTTCTCCATCCTAGGAAAAAGGCTATCACTGTCCACCCTATCTAAACCTCTAATCATCTTATATGCTTCAATAAGATCCCCTCTTAGCCGCCTCCTTTCTAACGAAAACAACCTCAAATCCTTCAACCTCTCTTCATAGACCTGCCCTCCATACCAGGCAACATCCTGGTAAACCTCCTCTGTACCCTCTCCAATGCCTCCACATCTTTCTTATAATGTGGGGACCAGAACTGCACACAATACTCCAAGTGCGGCCGCACTAGAGTTTTGTACAGTTGCAACATGATGCTGGGCTCCTAAATTCAATCCCCCTACCAATAAAAGCTAAGACTCCATATGCCTTCTTAACAACTTTATCCACTTGACTGCCTACTTTCAGGGATCTATTGACACATACACCAAGATCCTTCTGTTCCTCAACACTATTAAGAGCCCTACCATTAGCCCTATACTCTACACATTTATTGTTCCTGCCAAAGTGCATTACCTCACACTTTTCCACATTAAACTCCATTTGCCACCTCTCGGCCCAGCTCTGCAACTTGTCCAAGTCACTCTGTAAACTAAAACACCCCTCTTCACTATCTACCACACCACCAACTTTAGTATCATTCATAGCTATATTTCATAGCTATTAACTTTAGGTTATTATCATGCCTGATAGTATCAGCATTCGGCATCCTTTCAACGTACTCTCCAGTCAGTATCATTGATGGTGAGTGAAAGCAGGAATTTGAACACAAAACATAGAACAATACAGCACAAACAGGTCCTTTGGCCCACAAGTTGTGACGATCATATCGGTACCTACCAGGTCATAGAACTATCTAACTCCCAATCCCATTAAATCCCGTGTACTCGTCCAGAAGTCTCTTAAAAGACCCCATCAAGTTCACCTCTACCACCACTGACAGCAGCCGATTCCATTCACTCACCACCCTCAGTGAAAAACTTACCTCTAACATCTCCTCTGTGCTTGCCCCCCAGCACCTTAAACCTGTGTTCTCACATAGCGACCATTTCAGCCCTGGGAAATAGCCTCCAAGAATCCACTCTATCTATTCCTCTCAACATCTTATAAAACTCTATCAGGTCGCCTCTCGACCTTCGTCTCTCCAGCGAGAAGAGACCTAGCTCCCTCAACCTATTTTCATAAGGCATGCCTCCCAATCCAGGCAACATCCTTGTAAATTTCCTCTGCACCCTCTCAATAGCTTCCATATCCTTCCTATAGTGAGGCAACCAGAATTGCATACAATACTCCAAGTGGAGTCTGACAAAGGTCTTATAAAGTTGCACCATTATTTTCCGACTCCTAAACTCAATCCCTCGATTATTGAAGGCCAGTACACCATACACCTTCTTGATCACATCTCCACCTGTGAGGCTGATTTAAGAGTCCTATGGACCAGGACCCCAAGATCCTTCTGCTCCTCAACACTGCCAAGACTCCTACCCTTGATATTATACTCATCCCATTGGTCCTGCCAAATGGACTATCACACATTTATCCGCATTGAAGTCTATCTGCCACTTCTCCGCCCAGTCTTGCATCCTACTTACATCTTGCTGCAACTTCTGACATCCCTCCAGACTATCCACGACACCATCAACCTTCGTGTCGTCGGCGAACTTACTAATCCATCCCTCCACTGTCTCATCCAGGTCATTTATGAAAATGACAAACAGCAAGGGTCCTAGAACAGATCCCTGGGACACTCCACTGGTGACCAACCTCCATGCAGAAAAAGACCCATCCACAACCACCCTCTGCCTTCTGCAGGCAAGCCAGTTCTGGATCCACAAGGCCAAAGCCCCTTGGATCCCATGCCCCCTCACCTTCTCAAGGAGTCTTGCATGGGGGGCCTTATCAAATGCCTTGCTGAAATCCATGTAAACCACATCCACTGCTCTTCTTTCGTCAATGTGTTAAGTCACATTTTCGAAAAACTCAACCAGGCTCGTAAGGCACGACCTGCCCTTAAGAAAGCCGTGTTGACTATTTCTGATCATATTGAACTTCTCTAAATGCTCATAAATCCTGTCCCTTAGAATCCACTCCATCAATTTGGAATTATATACTTTCACCTCCAATTAACTGCCCTTAAGGACAAGGGTATCTTAGGCTTGCTTTCCCAGGAAACTCACTTGTGAGAAAAGCCCATGAGAACCACAAGGTCATTGTGAATGACTGCATCAATACCCTTGACTGAAACCTGATTCAAGGAACATTCACCCAAACTGAAGCTCCTTTGCTGTTATAACTTGCACCACTTGTCTCACCCAGACTGTAGTGGAGGCAGTGTGACACTTCCTTCTCTTCTGAGCATCTCAACTCGTTCCACTCCCATCATCTCTCTTTAAAATCATGGCTCTCTTGTGCACATCAAAGGTCCAAGCCAGTTTTCTCACCAAGATATCTACATTCAGTTTCTACACTGAGCGATTCTCATGTTCTCTCTCTGCTGAGTTTGCAGCCCTCTTATCCTCCTTCACTCTCACAATCCATGTAAACACTCTGACACATGTTCACAACCATCTACTTCATCTTACAATCTCATGTGGCCTTGCTATTTCTATCATATCAAATCACAAATGATGCCATACCTAAATACCTGGTTCACTTTCTACACACATCCCTCCAAATACTATTTCCTTTTGCATCCACCCTTAGAAATAAAATGTATTTCTCAATTCTTTACATCTAAACTTTCAGAATCCAAACTGGTCTTCCATTAAACACAATATTTCTGCAGTTATGGATCTGCTCAACGACTTACTTACCTCCACCTTTAATGCTCTTATCCCATTAAAGCCATTGCAATCTTTCTATGACTTACCCTCAGTATGGCCCTTACCACTTTTCCTTTAAGTCCAAGAAACACAGATTCAGACATCTGATAAGACCTTTTGAGGTCAGATTTAGCTGGACTGCATAGACCACTATCCAATTTTAAAAATGTGGACACAATGATTAACAGTGGTTAAACCAACTGCCTCACAATGCCAGGGACCTAGGTTCAATTCCCAGCTTAGGTCACTGTCTACAGAGTCTGCATAATGCTCCCCTTGTCTATATGTTTTCTTCTGGGTGCTCTGGTTTCCTCTTACAGTCCGAAAGATGTGCTGATTTGGTGCACTGGCCACGCTAAACTGTCCGTCAGCATACTTGAACAAGTGCAGAGCATAGCAACTGGGGGATTTTCACAGGAAATTCATTGCATTATACAAGTATGCTTACTTATGACTAATAATAAATAAAATACAATTGCTCATTATTCCAGGATTACCCTGGAATGTAAAGGTTCTGCCTTCATTATTGAAGCCATCTTCTTAAAGCCCTTTCTCCTGTTTTCAGCAACTTCATTTGCAACATGGATTTAGCTCATGGATGTCTGCATCATGGAGATTAAGACCATCCAAAAAACAACTGCTAATTCCTTCCCTTTTCCTAGCACACTGGCTAAACTTCCTCAGGCTCTTCATTGCCCTAGTCCTGAACTTGGGTATCACACAATCTGAACTTTTATAGGACAGAAGGTGACTATTTGGCCCAGTGTGTCTATGTTGGCTTTCTGAGGGACCAATTCAACCAGCAGCATTCTCCTTATTTGCTCTATGTAACCTTATCGAAGAATACCAGCAAGTTAAATGTGATTCTTCCCCCTTAATGGCAGGTTCTTTAATTAATCCGCATTCACCAAAATAAACTATTAATTTTGTCCCAAATACTTGTTTCTAAAAAGCGTTCCCGCTACTATTGACTGGCCTGTAGTTATAGGGCTTATCCTTACGTCTTTTTTGGAAAAAGGGTGCAGCACTTGCAATTCTGCTAACCTCTACCACCAGCCAAGTCTGAGAAAGACTGGCAATTAATACAATTTTGTCAACAGTCTTCACATCTCGAGAACAAAACAAAATAATGGCCAGAGAATCCCTGCCACTGCTGCCAACAGAAACGGAAAATTTGTCACTCAGCCAAATCTCCATTCACCGTTCACTGGAAAATCCCAGCCATTGGTGAGGTCAGAGAATTCGGCTCAACATTAATTTAAAAATTCTCATCTTGTTTTCCCCTCCCCGTTTCTAATCTCCTCCAAGCTCACAATTCTCTGATATCTGCGCTCCTTTAATTCTGACCTCTTGTGGATTCCCGGTTATAATTGCTCCAACATTGCTTCAGTTCCCTGGGCTCCAAGTTCTGGAATTCACTCTCCGAACTTCTCCACTTTGCTTTCTCACTTTAAGACACTTCTTGAAAGCTACTTATTTAACTAAGATTTAAGTCAAATGACCTCATTTCTCAAGTGGCTAGATGTCATACTTAGTTTTATAACATTCCTGTGAAGCACCATCAGACATTGTCACTTGAAGGCATAATATAAATATAAGTTGTTGCAGTTTCCAATAGTTCAAATCATAACACTCATCCTTAATGCTGCATTCAAAAAGTCAGTAAATTATTCTGCATCAGCAACTGCTAAGTTCTGTGCACTTGGTTTTTGCCTCCCCCAACATACATCTTGCCTGCTGTCATTGTCAATGACCACAAATGTGTTGAATGTGTAAAGTCTGTGATGGATAACATGTCCTGAAAAGCAGTGATTGCTAAGTAAAGCTAAAGGTAGCTGTCATTCAGCAAAAAGCTCTGAATTTATGAACTCAGGTAGTTTTGTATAAAATGAATGAGCAAATCAATAAGTGAATTATAGAAATACATGTTTTAATAATTAAATGCTTGCTATTGATTCAATTCCAGCTAAAAGTAAATACTATTAAAGAGATTTATAAATAAAAACCAACCCATTTTAAGATTGCATTGAATTTAAATTAACAGTGAACTACCATCATTCACACAGAATGACACTGCCACGTCACTGGATTTGTGCAAATCTCTTTTCTATTGAGTATGTAAACTATCTTCATGGAAAATAAAAGGGAGTCAAGACCATTACTTATACCTGTAGATTCATAGAAGGTAAAGTTTGAGATGTGAATCTGTACAATCCTGCAAGTTCAATACACAACATAAGTTTCACTAGATTTGTCTGCATATAAATTTATTTTTATCTTTTATATCAACAAATCTTAAATATGATCAGTTGACAAACACAATCTGCAATTTCAGCCTGCACTAGTAACAAGTAGACATTAAAATGCATAAACTGCCATAATTCCTTTTGCCTCCACACTCTGATGCTGTAAAGGTTTAAACTAGAATACCAAATAAATCCTAGGGTGTGAAGTTGAAACATTATTCTGCAAGAGTTAAACTAAATACAGCAAGACGGACAACTCCTTTAAAAGAAAAACTGAGGAAGCTGAGTGGTCATTTTTCATTTCTAGACTCAATGCAGTATAGCTCCATGTCACCCAAAGGAGGAGGAGATTAAATTTAACTGAGGTAATGAGATCCTAAATCTTCACTAGCTGCTATAAATATTGGGCTACAGTCAAATGTTCAGCCTATATTAAACAAGCTGAAACAATACTTCACTCCTCTGTTTTGCAAATGCAAATTCCACAGTTATTGTTGTAGTCTTTAAACAATGGTGGTTTTATGCATTGCAATTATTCTTCAAAGTTTGCCGCTCAACATTACCTAATAGGAGGACAGGAACCCACGAAATCAGTAGCCTTCAGTTTCTTTAAACAGTGAGGCTTATAATGGAACATTATGCCTATCCTTTGGCTGTTATTCTGTACCTGCCTTAATCAGCAAAGATAATGGCTTAGAATTTACTGGAGTAGGACATCTTGTATTGAACAATTTTTTCAGCTTTCCACTCCAAATAATTTTGCAAATTGCTGAAAGGCACAGCCATGTCACTGGGCAGGGGGGCGGGGTTGAAGAAAGTTTATTTCTTCAACCAATTTAATTAAAGAATTGAGAAAGAAATAGATAAATCACAAATAAGTCAATTATATTTTAAGATTGTCACTACTAATGACGAGCACTTTAACTAACTATTGCTATCCCCTTTTGGCCAAGATCAAAACCAAGATGAGATGTAATGCCTTATCTTGTCAACTTGGATTGTGTTTCTCTCTCTTGCAGGAACCATGAATTGAATTGAGTTCAATTAGAATTTGAATTTGGTTTTTGGAGCCAGCAAGGAATGAATTCAGATTTGTCCAGTCCATTCTGACCACTGGCTTTGCAACTTTAAGAATGGAGTAAAAAAAAATTTAAAATTCTAGCCCAACGTAAAACTTACTGAAGCTACTTGGTATCTAGATATGTGGGTGGGTGTGCAGGCAAGATCAGCAATGTGGTCTATAACACTTCTACACTTGTACAGCCTACCAAGGCTCAAATGACTACAGTATCCAACATGAGTCAGCACATTCAGACAAAGAGGGGAGAAAACAAGAGGGGCTAACAGAGAAAAATTATATACAGGACCAGCAGGTAAATATGCAGTTATGTCATAATGTTACCAACAGCAAAATTGAAGCTCAGCTGGTTTATTCTCAGACAGATATATCCCACACAAATATAATTGCCAACAATGACGCTGAGATGTTCAGTAAAGAACATCTCCAGATTATGCAATTTGCCAGATAGCTCAAAGATTCAAGTCCAAAAGATAAACAACCAATTATCATAACGTACAATAAAAAAAGATTGTTTGTTGGTCCAGAGTAAATGTAAATTTCCAGGTCTCCAAACATAAGGGTGCATATTATTGTGTTTCAATAGGGGAAAAAATCATTGGCCTAGGTCCCAAGCTTTATGTTATTTTAATTAAATCTGCCGATTTATAAAGTACTTGACAATCTCACTCAAGAGACTGGAGGAAGTTTTACTTCATTTCCACCACACTTTGTCAAGCTCTACTGGCCTCATGTAACTCAATGAAGCTGAACAGAAGCTCAAAAAACAGTACATCAGCTTTCAAATAAATATTTCAGTGTTCTGGATTCAACATTAATTTCAGTAACTTTAGTTCCCAGGTGCTAGTAATGATTCTGCTGTGCCCGTTCATAACCCCTCTGCACCTTTTTGTTCCTTATTTGTCCCATGACATGCCCGCTTTTGCTTTGCATCAATTTCTCTTGTGGCAATTGTACCATTCCTGCCTTCCCCACGATCACAGAACTGACCCTTCTTGTCCCTACACGTTTTAAATCTCTTACATCTATGACTTTTCCAGGCTTAATGAAAGGTTAATGACCCGAAACATCAATCCTGCTTCTTTCTCCATGAAGGTTGTCTGACCTGCTGAGCTTTTCCAATATTTCCTGATGTATTTTTTCATTGTAATTTCTCAGTGTGACATGTCAATCAAACTGGAGACATTCTGTCATCAAAAAGGTTTACACAGATGTTTTCTTGCCAAAGGTTATATTTATATTGCAAAGTCACTGCCATTTGCAGAAGTACTACTTTTTTCAAAAAGGTAATTTTTGACCCTATATTGGTCTCTATATGTCATCAAGACGTTAGGATGGCGGCGCGGGCTCGTTGGGCCGAAGGGCCTGTTTCCCGTGCTGTGTTGTTCTTTGTTCTTTGTAAAGGAATTTTTAGATTGAGAAGACTGTAATAATTTATCAGCACCTTTTTTTTGGGATGAGGAAAGGGATGACCATGGGAGGATGCACAAACAGGTGGTGAGTAGGGGCTGATAAGATTGCAGTGGCGGGGGCAAGCTGGGGAAGTGCAATAAAGTGGAGAAAGGAGAGGGGTGAAGGAGGGGAATGTGGTGTTAATGTCTTGATTATAAAGACAATGACAATAACTTTGTTAAATGGCAATCACATTCTAAAGAGTTAATGGAGAAGTGGGATGGGAGGAGGATAGTTGAAATTAGTTGGGGGAGGGGCAACAGAGGTTATGGGGGGGGAGAAACAGAAAGTAAATACATGATGGCAAGCAATTCGAAGTGCTACTTGGGCATCTAAGCTGTTTAATTTTGCCTTTTCAGAGGCAGTTCATTAAAATAATAAAGGCTCTCCCAACTGTAATATTAGTGTTAATTTTACATTCCAGTGCATGAGCTGTGAACTCCGATTGAAAGAATGGCTGGCTCAGGGAGTTTGGATATTCTGTGAGCCTCGCTGCTATTTGTCAAATAGACGCAACTTAATATAGGTGCTCATATATAGTCATATAGCAGTCTTTTAAAAAAATCACTTTGCTTACACAGTATCTTGAGCGATTGAAATCTTGTGTATTGGGCTGTTATTGGATATGGGCTTTGGATATACCAGTTTATAATTAATTTCATGTTCTTCAAAGAAATATACTAAAAACGCTAGAATGCTAAAGTTGACCAACATTACAAGAGAAACACAAAATATTAAACAATAAAGCTCAATAGTGGCAGCCATTTTTTTTGTTGATTGCGGCCAGGGATATTGGTGCAGGAGCATTCAATATTTGAAGGTAAAATTCTTCCACATCAGCAACACACAATGGACTTGCAGAATTGATCACACCAGACTTCTCTTCATCGAATTTCACAAGAATTATATTTAGTTAGAAATTTAAAATGTTGACAATATTTTCAAAATCAAAGGAAAGAAATTCTGGCTCAGCACAATACAGGCCGTCAACTTGTTGTGAGAATGTTTAATGCAGTTGGGGTTTACCAATTTCACCCACATCTTTCTTTTTTGACCAACAATATGTTTCAACCAAAAGCTCAGAATACCAAACTGACATTTTTCTTTTCGTACACTAGCTAGCCACTGAGCAACTTTGCCAATTTAATGACACTTGTGTTACAGTAAAGGATAACAACATATTTCAAAATAAGCTGTGTTATGTCAGCCACAAAGGGTATCAATAGATCCACCATGGACTTCATTGAGACTCACCCAATGGGAAGCAGCTAGCAGAGATTTTTAAACCTGGAATTTTACTTGAACTGGAGTTGTAAGTCCCGAAGTGAAGACTACTTGACTGTAAGCCACCTGCGCTGCCTTTTTGCTTTGGCTCACAATGAAGGATGTTGCTGATAGAAACAGATGCGTAGCTGGATTACAACAGGCTGTTTCACCAAAAGTAGTAAAAATGGCTGGACAGCAAGTTCGTGGACTGCCCAAAATCATCATTCACACGAAGGCCTGTCCATCATTCCCTTCAGTTAGAGAATGCGACACAGTGTCAGACTGACTTGACTGTTAAAAGGTATTTTCAACCACTGTACATAAGTAATTTGGTGCTTCGATCAAAATCTAATCAAAACTGAAAGAAAGTCTCAAGGATAGCACAGTTCCCAGAGGATACGAGACCATCACACAAAAAAAGTCACATCATTGAAATCTAAATGTCTCTAAAGCAGAAATTTCATGCAGAAAGGTGATGGTAGAAAATGGGAGGAAGCCCACCACATCAGCAAGGGGATAACTTTAAATGACTAACATTCAAAGCCACACAGGTCCACGGAATTCAGTTGAGAATTAACCACAAACTACAAATCAAATTGCACTTGGATTCTTCATAAGCTGGGTGAAAGTTTTAATTCAGCAAAGAAAGTATATCAAAATAGTCCCTCAGTGGATTATAATTACAATCCTTGCATGAAAGGAATGAATGTTTTGCACCTGGTATTTTAAGATTCTGAAGCTTCTATTGGCATCAATAATTGCAGTAACTGAAGAGGAGAAGCTCTGCTTAATTAAATCCGTCCCCTTGAGAATCTGGCCATCAATTTAAGGCTTTATGAGCCTTTGCAAATATGTACCTGCCTCACCTTCAGCATTATCTGATTTTTTTTTAAAGTTTCAGTAAGGACAGAACACTATTTTCTATACTGAAAGCATCAGACTCATGTTATTTCAGATTTATTCTGCAAAGACTACAAATCAAAGAAAATAGCATTGGATTTTCTAGAATGGGCAATGCTGGCCAACATATCACAAAATAAACATTCAAACGCAGGAGGAGGCATAGAGGAGAATCAGAAGACTGGTCTCTAGTGGGAGCTTTTCAATCTTGAGGGGTGATCAGGAAGCTATCGCATTAAGATATACAAACAGTAGACCACAAACAAAAGAGAAATCCAGAAAACTGCTTCAGGTGACACTGTTTTAGTGGAACAAGAACGCACTGATGCAAACTAACAGAAAAGCAAGGATGACAGTAAAAACCACTTCTTTACATGGTGATTAACACAGAATTAGTCCTTTTGGAAGTCAAGGCATAAATCTTGAAATTCTTCAACAAAAACTGGGGGTGCTGTGTGATCTGCTGGATGGTTTAGTTTAAAATGGACTTAACAGATTCCTCAAAAATATCAACATTTATTTCAACTTCTTGGAAAAACTGAGGCCATTCAAGTAAATTTAATTGACGTACTTTACATAATTTTGCTGTTTTCTTTCAGTAAACAAACACCATTCCAGCCAAAGTTTACAAGTGAATATCAAGTTTGGATCTTGCTGCATTCTCAAACGTTGATGTATTCAAATTGATCAACCCTGATGTCCTCCAATATGGCATAATGCGGGCAGCTATGTGACCTGGCACCAATAAGGATGAGGCTCTGATCCACCACCTGTGTGTTGTAATATCTATAGATTTCATTTGAACCACTTTTTAAATGGTTCAATTTGAATTTGTGTTAGCAAGGAAGTGGGCAGTCAAGATAGTTGGGATGCTTTACATGAGGGAAGCTATTTGTAAGAAACTACACTGGAAGATTTTATGATTTTAAATTATCTGGATTCAGTAGCTCTATGTTGAGTAAATGGCTAAGTATGAGCGGTTTAGATTTTTTATGTTAGTCAGGCCAACAGGACTTGGAACTGAAGACAAAAATCTCACGTGCCTGCACAAAAAGCAAAAACTCAAAAAGGACGCAAAAACCCTGGGAGAACCGAGAGAGACGGAGAGGTTTAAAAAGGATAGGGAAAGTTAACGATCAAGTTCCCAATAAAGGAAAAGGACAGGGAAATCTGCCTCAAAGTTTTTTTGTAGTATAGAGGTGTGCTATATTAGATAAAAGGTTGAGAATCACAGGGTTAGACTACGTGGAGTGAATGTTTACAACTGTGCTATTGGCAAGAAGATATGACATTGTAACCACCAGTCAGGAGGAGTCAGGTAACTCTGGCATAGCCAGGAGGAGTTGGATGACCATGTGGGAGATAGGTGGGGGCATAATCAGGAGGGGAATGCTCAGTAGGGCAGTCAACTGTTCATTCTGTTTGCGCACATGGGGTGTGTGTGTGTGTGTGTGTGTGTGTGTGTGTGTGTGTGTGTGTGTGTGTGAGGAACATGAGGGTCAGTATTATACGTAACCAGGAGTTAGTAGTAGTTTCAGTTTTTCCTAATTCTCCTAGGTAAATATTACTGCAAGACAAACTAAACTTCATTCTGCATTCTCTCCCTTCCCTCCCTATGTAAGTATGTTTTGCCTATATCGAGAGCAAGAAACAATACTTTCATTGCATACTAATACATATGACAATAATAAATAAATTAGAAACAACTGAGGTTAGCGAATTAAACAGTACTTTGGGATGATTCCTATTGCAAGGCAAGTTTGGAAATTACGGGACTTTTTTTTATCTGAAGCTAGAAGAATAAAATCTGATTGAAGCAGATTTATTATAAACCTCAAATAGGATTATAAGATACCAATGGTTGTATGCAATAGAACATCTGATTTGCTGTGTGCAATGTTCCAATACCAACCTAAATGATTTTAACATAAAAGAATTTTCATGAACTTTCAGACTGTATCACAT
Source organism: Sphyrna mokarran (assembly GCA_024679065.1). Taxonomy (NCBI): domain Eukaryota; kingdom Metazoa; phylum Chordata; class Chondrichthyes; order Carcharhiniformes; family Carcharhinidae; genus Sphyrna; species Sphyrna mokarran. The sequence goes on from JAGIQG010000026.1 coordinate 35,553,404, forward strand.
TCAATTTTAATGCAGCTTTGAAATGTCTAGAATTATAAGTTTTAATATGTTTTAATTTGATTTTTAACACCAGGATTCTCTGGCCTCCCTGTAAGGATTTCCTGGATGGTGAGAAGCGACACACGACCAGTAGTGGAATCTTCTGGTCTCGCCACTATCAATGGGATTTCCCATAGAATCCACCCTACACCACCAGGAAACATCAGGAGTGTGTCACCAGCGAGACCAAAAGAGTCAGAAGATTGTGCCTAAAGAATAGAACAGTTGTTTACTGCTGCTCTTCTGAGCTTAAACTTAAAACTGCACCCAACACTTGCAAGATGCACTTAAAATTTTGTAGCTGAAGTGAGAAAGCATTGAATTTCTGTGATTCCCACCTGCACAAAACATATAAAAATAATAATAGGTACTATTACAAAAATGAAGAATAAACCTTTGTACCGAAGTACTGAACAGGACTGCAATAATGTCTGAAATTAGCCATTAAGGAAGATTCAACACTCAAAAATATTGAGTTTTATAAGTCACAAGGTCCAGAGTTTGCTTCAAATTAGTTGCTCTTTATTTACAGCAGTAATTGAGATGCTAATATTTGCCCCAAAAGACAAAATTGCTCATCACAACTGTGCATGTTCTGCTATTGAGGTAACAACATCAGTGCAAGAAGGCACTGTATAGGCATCTCTAAAAAAAATCTGCATCTTCACACTATCCTAACAACCTGTCAGAAAGCAAGATTTATAGATGCCAGAAAACTTTTGGTTACATTCCCTCTCATGTCAATGTTAATGTGACACAGAAAGACCACTACAGGGAGAAAAAAAAACAAATGGCTTGCAAAAGAGATTGTTGGTCATTATCGAAATGCAATTTGTTAATGGGGCAATTCAACCATATATCACAGCATTGCCATCACCCACAGCCTTTTATGCTAAATTTAGTATTGCTTTCCTAATTAAGTTAAATTGTTAATTTCTGAAATATATAGCACATATCAATAACTTCTTTGCGATGAGCATCTTGGACAATAAAGTGCTGTGACTTTGGCAGTTAATCACTGCATTACTGCTTATTGTCTCATATTCTCCTGGCAATTGGAATTTGTCCCCATTTCCAATTCTTTTCTGAAATGGATTCTAAGGATGTCCTGTGTTGTTTGATCAATACTGATTTTTCACTGTGCAACAGTATCATAAGTATCAAGCAGCCAATACCAGCCTCAGCAAAAGAAAAATGACATTAACAAATTACATATTTTAAAAAAGTAATTATCTCAGATTGCTGGAATTATAAATTACCCTTTTCTTACATGAATTATGCCAGGGGTTACACCTTCGCCTACTGTATCAAACCCACAACAAACTCTACTTAGTCTAAACTAAATTTTATACAGGAGAACTTTCCAATTCATAAATGTTACTTCACGTAATTTTTCCATCAGAATAGGCACATCGTCTAAATCTCAATGACTTTTCCAGAAAGTGCCACTGTTTTAAACTAAAAAAAAATGTTACACATTGAAGACAATTATTGTCTGAGAGCCCCCCTGGGAGATCCAAACCTCTGCAGCTGTGTAGCTGACTCCATTTGGACAAACTATATGCCATTCTTTCAGGTTAAACAGCGTAGTCTGTTACTTGCCACTAAATTCCCCTACAACTACTTTTTAATCGTCAAAGTCAGAAGAAATTAATTGTGGCAGAATCAATTTAATTATATACATCTTATTGGGAATATCTCAAACGTAGCAGGTCATGGTTTGAGTGGAAAAGGAGGAATGGACTTCCTGTGCCCTCTGATGCTTGTTCATCAACTTGTGTTTGACTTTCTCAACTGGAGGATTCACCAACAAGACAACTCATTAAAATCCACTGTAATTTGTTAACAAGATGTTTGAAAGCCTTTTACATTGTTAGCAATATTTTAACTAACACCAAGGAGCAGAATATTTACAGCATAGTCCTTTAAATGAAGATATAGTAAAGTGTCATTATGGAATACATTAAAAACACATTTGCTCTGATTTTAAAAAATGACTGCATACACTTGTGCAAGGCCTAAAATGGAGCACGTGGACCATTTTGCACATGGATCATCTCTTCCCTCATTTATATATCTAGAGAAGCAATTTTATCCAAGGTGGACAGAGCTGGAGTATCATACCAATGAAATTCTACCAGGTGTTGCTCTGGTCTTCTCCAGCACTTTGATGCTTAAATGGCAACTTTCTCTGTTCCCTCTTGTGTATCAGTTTGGCTCAGCCAGTAGCCCAAGTGCCAGAGCTGCCAGATTGAAATGCCACTCCAAGTCTTGACCACAAAACCAAGTTTAACTCAAGAGTACTGCATCCCAAGAGGTGGCACACTAAGTGAGATGTTGATTTAAAGCCCTGTCTGCTTGTGGCTCAAGAGCGATTTGAAGATTCCATGACAATATATGAAAGAAGCAGAAAGCTTTCCCATATAACTTCCTGTTTAACCACAAAATTGAAGTATCTTTATCACATGGACTGCAGTGGTTCAAGAGTGATATGCAATAAACATTGACTTTATTGGCAACATTATTATCCCAAAAAATATTTGTTTTTAAGAAATATTAATGGGTGATTCAATGTGCAGAAAATATACACTATAGTCTGGTATGCTGGCAGCACTAATGTATGTTTGTAATTTGTTTCTCTGGCTGTTTCATATTCAAAAATTTGTTAAGTACTGCATCATGAATATTATTCTATACAGCAACATACCAATAGCTAATTGAATGTCCATAAATATCCTGTGCCTAAAGTTTGAGCTTCAAAAGATGCTAGAGATTTCACTGATCAGAAAACCTTTTGCACTTGACTTGTTTTGGATCCTGTTAGAGTCTCAATGTTGTCGTCAATTTGGACTTGGACATAGGATGGTTTAAATGTCTTTCTACCTGGGATACTTTAAAAAGACACTTGGGGAGCAATCCCTTTGACTGTATTGTGCAAGGTAGCAGTTAAGAGTGTTGCAAGGTTATTCAGAAAGTGATGGACAGCTATGTATTCAACTACGTTTCAAGGTCAATTTTAGATTATTACAGTTTGGTGCAGGAAAAGCATCCTCATTGTTTTTAGCATGCAGAATAGCAAAGATTTTTCATTACTGGACACATATCTGTCATACAGTCAGTTTTATGGAAAAGGCTCTTGGGTCCATCATGTCTGCACCGCCCATCAAACAACTATGTATTCTAATCCATTTTCCAGCAATTGGCCCAAAACCTTGTGTGTTTTGGCATTTCAAATGCTTATCTAAATATTTTTTAGATGTTCTGTGGGTTCCCACCTCTACCACCCTTTCAGGCAGTGAGTCCCTGATTCCCACCACCCTCTGGGTGAAAAGGCTTTTCCTCATATTTCCTATAAACCTCCTGCCCCTCAATTTAAATCTATGCCCCTTGGTTATTGACACCTTAGCTAATGGAAAAAGTTCCTTCCTATCTACTCTAGCTATGCCCCTCAATTTTATATAGCTCAATCAGATCCCCTCTGTTTTAAGAAAAATTATCCCAGAGGCCTCTTGATACTTTCTCTAGTTATCTAAAAAGTTACAATCCACGCAACAACCTGGTCAATCTCCTCTGCCTCTTTAATACAATCACTTCTAGTGTGGCCAGAACTGCATACTGTACTCCAGCTGTGGAGTAACCAGGGTATTTTTACAGCCCCATCATAATCTTCCTGCTCTTATCTCCAATGCCTTGGTTAATAATGGCAAATATCCCTTTATGCCTTCTTAACCACCTTATCTACCTGTTAAAGTTTATGTATTAGTGTCACGAGCATGCTTACATTAATACTGCAATAAAATTACTGTGAAAATCCCCTAGTCACCACATTCCAGTAGCGTCAGTTTGAGTACACAGAGAGAATTTAGCATGGCCAATGCACCTAACCAGCACCTCTTTTGGACTGTGGGAGGAAACTGAAGCACCCGGAGGAAACCCACACAGACAAGAAGATAACATGAAGACTCCAAAGACAGTGATCCAAAACAGGAATCGAACCCAGGTCCCTGACGCTCTGAAGCAGCAGTGCTAACTACTGTGGCACCCATACCGCTCCATATTGTTGTCTTCAGAGTTTAATGGACATGCACACTAAGGTTCTTCTGATCCTCTGTACTTTCTATGGTCTGACCATTCATTATCTATTCCCTTGCCTTATTAGTCCTCCCAAAAGGCATTACCCCTCACTTTTCAGGATTAAATTCCATAAAAGGCACTATATAAATGCATAGTCTATGCTTTCACTTATAACACAGCTCTACTCCTCAGCAGACAAAAGTTTAGTGGTCATATGGTGGAATACTATTCTCAGACCAAATGGTTGGCTCCTGTAGGAGTGTACCAGCAATTATTCTACAAATGTGCCGTGCATTTCCATTATTGTGAATCCCTATTTCACGTAGGTGTGATCAATTCTAAGATTTTTTTTTTCCCTGCTCCTTGACTTAGTCCACAAAAGGAAATTTACATGCAGCACATCCTGCAAATTGGCACTCATAACAAGTTCAGATACAGTATTTTATTAGAGGCAAAGTTCTTAATATGTCTCAGTCTCAGCCTGAAAAGACAACACCAATGTGATATTTCGCCACCTCTTAAAGCAGGTACCTCAAGATCCTCCCAGGATAGTTTTATTAAATTTCATGTTGATTTGCGAGCAGTTATGCTTTGAAACTGTATGTACTTATTTCAGAATCACCATCATTCATTAGTGACTTTCATTAGTGAGTCTGTTCTTAATTGTACATTCCTTCCCCCCCATCCCCCTTTATTATATTAATTGCATAACTGTTAAGTTTCCCTGTGGTTATCATGCTTTGAGAGACCAGATTGAAAACTATTCTAAACCAATGACATGATTAAGGGTTTATATGCAACATTTTAGATAGGGTGCTCGACTCCTCCCCCACTCATGCATTTTGGTTTGAAATGCGTATACTTTAATGCAAGGAGTATTCGCAATAACGTGGAGGAACTTGCAGCTTGGACCAGTACCTGGAACTTCGATGTTGTGGCCATTTCAGAGACTTGGGTAGAGCAGGGACAAGAATGGATGTTGCAGGTTCCGGGGTTCAAATGCTTCAGTCGGAGGAGAGAAGGAGGTAGAAGGGGGGGAGGAGTGGCATTATTAGTCAAAGACTGTATCACAGTGACAGAAAAGAAGTTTGATGAGGACTTGTCTGTTGAGGTAGTATGGGCTGAGATTAGAAACAGGAGAGGAGAGGTCACCCTGTTAGGAGTCTTTTACAGACCTCTTAAAAGTTCTAGAGAGGTAGAGGAAAGGATTGCAAAGTCAATCCCGGACAGGAGTGAAAGTAATAGGGTAATTGTTATGGGGGACTTTAACTTTACTAATATTGATTGGAATAGCTATAGCTCTAGCTCGTTAGAGGGGTCAGTTTTCATACAAAGTGTGCAGGAAGGTTTTTTTTGACTCAGTATGTAGATAAGCCAACTAGAGGTGAGGCTACATTGGATTTGGTGCTGGGCAATGAGCCAGACCAGGTGTTAGGCTTGGAAGTTGGTGAACATTTTGGTGATAGTGACCACAATTCGTCCCTGTCAGGCAAGGAGGAAATGGTCGAGTAAGGGAATCATGGTGTACGAAAAAAGTTGATTCGCTGGTTAAAAGGAAAAAGGAGGCTTATGTCAGGATGAGGCTTGAAGGCGCGGTTAGTGCAATGGATAGCTATAGATTAGCCAGGAGGGAGCTAAAGAGTGAGTTGAGGAGAGCTAAGAGGGGACACGAGAAGACTTTGGCTGATAGGATTAAGGAGAATCCTAAAGCTTTCTTTAGATATGTTAAGAATAGAAGATTGGTTAGGGCAAGATTAGGGCCAGTCATAGACAGCAGTGGGAAGTTGTGCGTGGAGCCTGAAGAGATTGGAGAGGCACTGAATAAATATTTCTCTTCGGTATTCACGCAGGGAGATGTAAATGTAGTTGTGGAGAACACTGAGGTACAGGGTTGCAAACTGGAAAGTATTGAAGTAGATAGGGAGGATGTGCTAGATATTCTTGAGGGTTTGAAGTTGGATAAGTCCCCTGGGCCGGACGGGATTTACCCTAGGATTCTCTGGGAGGCAAGAGAGGCGATTGCAGAGCCTCTGGCTCTGATCTTCAGGTCGTCGTTGGTTACGGGTATGGTTCCGGAGGACTGGAGGATAGCGAATGTGGTCCCATTGTTCAAGAAGGGGAAGAGAGACCTTCCAGGGAATTATAGGCCAGTGAGTCTTACTTCTGTTGTGGGCAAAGTATTGGAGAGAATTATTAGGGATAGGATTTATAGTTATTTAGAGAGAAATGAATTGATTGGGGATAGTCAGCATGGTTTTGTGAAGGGTAGGTCGTGCCTTACTAACCTTATTGAGTTTTTTGAAAAAGTGACCAAAGAGGTGGATGGGGGTAAGGCGGTTGATGTGGTATATATGGACTTTAGTAAGGCGTTTGATAAGGTGGCCCATGGAAGACTTCTGCAGAAAATGCAGATGTATGGGATAGAGGGTGATTTAGCTAATTGGATTAGGAATTGGCTAGCAGATAGAAGACAGAGGGTGGTGGTTGATGGGAGATATTCATCGTGGAGTTCGGTGACAAGTGGTGTACCTCAGGGGTCTGTTTTGGGGCCCCTGCTGTTTGTAATTTTTATAAATGATCTGGATGAGGGTATTGAAGGATGGATTAGTAAATTTGCAGATGACACTAAAGTCGGTGGAGTGGTAGATAGTGAAGAGGGGTGTTATAGTTTGCAGAGAGACTTGGACAAGTTGCAGAGCTGGGCCGAGAGGTGGCAAATGGAGTTTAATGTGGAAAAGTGTGAGGTAATGCACTTTGGCAGGAATAATAAATGTGTAGAGTATAGGGCTAATGGTAGGATTCTTAATAGTGTTGATGAACAGAGGGATCTTGGTGTATACGTGCATAGATCCCTGAAAGTAGGCAGTCAAGTCGATAAGGTTGTTAAGAAGGCATATGGAGTCTTAGCTTTTATTGGTAGGGGGATTGAATTTCGGAGCCGCAACGTCATGTTGCAACTGTACAAAACTCTAGTGCGGCCACACTTGGAGTATTGTGTGCAGTTCTGGTCCCCGCATTATAAGAAAGATGTGGAGGCATTGGAGAGGGTACAGAGGAGGTTTACCAGGATGTTGCCTGGTATGGAGGGCAGGTCTTATGAAGAGAGGCTGAGGGATTTGAGGTTGTTTTCGTTAGAAAGGAGGCAGCTAAGAGGAGACCTTATCGAAACATACAAGATGATTAGAGGTTTAGATAGGGTGGACAGTGATAGCCTTTTTCCTAGGATGGAGAAAGCTAGCACGAGGGGACACAGCTTTAAATTAAGGGGTGATAGTTATAGGATGGATATCAGAGGTAGGTTCTTTACCCAGAGGGTGGTTAGGGAGTGGAATGCCCTGCCTGCGGCAGTTGTAGATGCGCCAAGTTTGGTGGCGTTTAAGAGGTTAGTTGATAAGTATATGGAAGAGAAGGGAATGGTTTAGTTTGGAGGGTCATTGCTTTTTATAATGGTCGGCGCAACATCGAAGGCCGAAGGGCCTGTTCTGCGTTGTACTGTTCTATGTTCTATGTTCACTCAAGACTGTTCAAGATTAATCCCCCAAATTTAAAATTTCATTAAACTCCAGTATCCAAGAACATCTCAGTTTCAGATGGCTTTTAAGTGGAGCTCAACTGCATTTGTGCAAAGTGCTATCAGACAATATGGATTTGCAATTGTGCTGTGTTGTGCAGAATTGAAAAGCCTTGCAAACTGACCAAATTCCTTAATGATTTATAATTTCAACTGCTGAATCAATTGTCACTTCAAGATTCAAAACTCAGAAGTGCGACTTCCTTGGCCTCTTTATACTAGACCTACAATTCTTTGAAGCATAACCTTCATACATACTTTTTTCTCTTTGGGAAATGGTGGGGAAGCAGTGGAAGGATGCCTGAGCTGATCATCAGCCCAATGAACACTTCTTCTGTGGTCTGATATTCGACTTGAACCCGGAGCTTCAGGCACAGAGATAGGGACAATATGCCTATACCATAAGACTTCCTAATATGTCATGCATTTATATTTTGGCTTCAGTTTCCTTTGTCATCTCTTCTCTGTAGATTCTCTTAATCTTCACCACTAGACCTTCATTCATCTTCAACATGCCTCATTTAATAATACCTTGCATTTTACTGTTTAAAGGTACGATATAAACGTTCCACAGGGCTTCAAAGGAACTCTATCAAACAAAATATGAGGTGCCAGCATAATGAAGCTACAAGACTGCATGCTAGCATTCATCTGTGGTAACTAAAGAAGTTGACAGTAGGACAAATGATCAAAAGCTTGATCAAAGAGGCAAGTTTTAAAAGGACGAGATGGAGGCAGAGACATTTTGGATGGAAATTCCCAAGCTGAGGGCTTCAAGAACTAGTAGTGCAATTAAAATCAAGGATGCACAAGAGGCCAAAACTGGGGGAGGACAGGGATCTCCAAGTTATAGGACAGGTGATGTTTAAAGGAATTTGTAAGAAGGTGAGTATTTTAATATTGAGGCATAGGGTGCCAGAAGCCGGTGTAGACCAGTAAGGACAAAGGTGATTGTTGAACGGGACTTTACAGAAACAGAATGAATCATAGAACCTCATGGCATAAAACAAAGCCATTACACCTATCTTGTGCTGACTCCAAAAGAGCAGCTGCACTTAGTTCTACATTCCTGCATTTTCTCTGTAACTGGGAGATCATCAAGTACCTGCACAACTCCTTTACAAAGCTTTTAGAATCAGGTAGAGCATTTCAAATCACAACAAGTATGTAAAGAATGTTCATTTCCCCTCCAGACTTACTGCCAGTGGTTTTAGGTCTATAATCTCCAACTAATTTCCAGAAAGTCTTCTCTATTGCCTCTATCAAAGTTACCTAGAGACCTCTAACAGGTTACTTTCCCTCTCCCAAGGAGAACAGTTCTACCCTTTTCTTCATAACATCCTGGTAAATCTGGTCTTAACCCTTTCTAAGGCTTTTACATGTTGGCTGAAATTAGTCCTCAGAACAATATTCCATCCGAGACCTAATCAGTTACTTTTTAAAGTTCTAGCATGATCTCTTTGCCTTTATAGTCTATTCCTCTATTTATGAGCCCAAGCCTGTGGCAGGTGGTGAGAGAATCAACATGAGGACCAATCTGGTCTCATCTTTACCAATCCATCTGTTTTAAAAGTTTAAGGTTAGAGTTAATTTATTAGTGTCACAAGTTGGCTTATATTAACACTGCAACAAAGTTACTGTGAAAATCCCTCATGGCCACACTCTGGTGCCTGTTTAGGCACACAGAATTTAGCATAGCCAAAGTACCTAATCAGCATATGCTATCAATTGTGGGAGGAAATCAGAGCATCCGGAGGAAACCAATACAGTCACAGGGAGAATTTGCAAACTCCACACAGTGACCCAAGCCGGGAACTGAACCTGGGTTCCTGCGCGATGATGCAGTAGTGCTAACCACTGTGCCGCCCCCACAATCTGTCACAGATGCATTCAGTCTATGAAAGTATAGTAGGAGTCACCACCACACAGTCCTGATGGAAATAAGTCCCATTTTCACACTATCAACACTCTTCATTGTGTTATTTAGCCATGGATCCAGAACTAATCTAGCAGCTCAAAACCAGGTATCCACAAAGTTCTGTCATCAGCAGCTGAAGAATTGTGTTCCACCACAATGTGCAACCTCGTGCTCCTATATATCCTCACTCTATCAACACCATCATACCAGAGGACCAGTCCAAGTTCTATGAGTGTAGAATAGCACGTCAGGGGCTGAATCAGACATCTCTAAAAGTGAGGTACTCAGCAGAATGAAACTACAATGCAAGACTCCATGCAAACATTCATCTGAGGCTAACTACAGAAGTTGATAGTACCAAATTGAAAGGAAGAGCATATAACCTGCAAAGTTGAGCACTAGGTCAAAAGATTGGAAACAGCACAAAGAACTTCAAAGTATGACCAAAATATTAAATAAAGAGGGAGAAATTACAGTATGAAAGAAAGATGGCTAGAAAGAAAAACAGATTGAAAGAATTTAAGTAAAAGAATAATTGAGACGGAAGAATTAATAATGGAAAATAAGGAAATAGCAGGTGAATTAAAAAGACATTTTGCATGTCTTCACAGGGCAAATATAAATAATACAGCAATAATTGTGGGAGAAACTTAAAACAATTACAATCACCAGGGGAAGGATATTAGAACAAAGAACAAAACAACATAGGAATAGCTTCTCGGCCTCCAAGCCTCCGCCAATCACGTTTACCTAGCTAGACCAACTGCTTACATCCCTCGATCATATGTCTATCAAGATAAGTCTTGATAAATGTGGCTAATGGAACTGCCTCAATCAATCACTTGGCAGTGCATTCCAGGCCCCCACCACCTTGTGTGTAAAAAAACTCCCCCTGAACATCTCAACTGAACTTTCCCCTCATCTTGAACTTGTGCCCCCTTGTAATTGTCATTTCTGCTCTAGGAAACACTTCCAACTTTTCACTCTTTCAATACCTCTTAATTTTACTAACTTCTAACAGGTCGCCCCTCAGTCTTTGTCTTTCCAGGGAGAACAATCTCTCCTCATAGCTGATAAATTTTTCTGTGCTTTCTCTGAAGCCTTCAAGTTCTTGAGAAAATGATTAGAACTGAAAGCTGACAAGTCCCAGATCTTGATGGATATCATCCCAGGTCTTAAAAGAAATGGCTGCTGAAATAGATGTATTGATTTTAATTGTCCAAAACCCCACAGATTTTGGAAGGGTCCCATTAGATTGGAAAATGGGACATGTGACCCCTTTATTAAAAAGGAGATGGAGTCAGAATGTGGAGCTGATGCCACAATTCGATCAGCCAGGTCGACAGCAACATGCAGGAGTTCTTTAGTGCTGTCTCTTAGGCAATGGTGCCTCTAAGCTGCACAGTACCTCTACAGTTCTCTTACTAAAGTCAGCCCATTTAAGTTAACAAAAGTTTGCGGCCAAGCAAAAAAAATTGCATTTGAAACAAATAATCTGTGCACTGAAGAAAACTTAGATAGCACATTGGTCTACTCAACCAACATCACATCTGCTTCCACTTTAAACATTCACTGCCTCCACCTCTGATGTGCAGGTACACTAAAGCAATTCACCAATGTCTCTTTGAGAGCACGTTGCAAACCCATGAGCTCTGTCAACTAGAGAGATAAAGTAAACAAGTGTATGGGGATACCACCACCTACAGGTCACAGACTATCTTGATACAGAAATATCACCATTCCATCACTATTATTGGGTCCAGGTTTGAAACGCTGTACCTAATGGTACTATGGGTGTACCTTCATCATTTGGACTGCAACAGCTCAAGAAAGCAATATCCCATCATCTTTTGAAGAGCAATTTGGTATGGACAATAAATGCATAAGTTGCCACTGCTCATTACATGCCATAAACAAATAAAAATAACGAGTAACACATTTTCTTTTAAACTACCTTATCAACTTGCCCTGCCATCTTTAAGGATGTGTATATATGGATTCTAAGATCACCCTGCTTATTCACATGTTGGAAAAAAAATTGTACCATTTATAGTATACTGCACTAGTCATCCCATTCTAACTAATGAAAATCTATAATACATTAAGGATCAAACAAGAAAGAAAATATTCCTTTATAACTAATCCCACCATTCACATTACAGAACAAATCCCAATACTGGGATTTTTATATATTTTTTAAACTCTATCCTTATTGTTGTTTCTTATTTTTAAGCTGGATTTTTCTGATAAATAAGGTGACTGACCCTCTATGAATCATGTCACCGCATTATGTTAGAGAAGTTTCTAACAAGATTACCAGGAACTGCACATACCAACTTCAACACAGCTGCATGAGGGTCATTTGCATTTCATAAGCAATATTTGTTAACAGAATCAGAGAGTTTACAGAGACAATGACTTCCCAAACATCAGACCTTCTTTTAACCCATAATGGCTGAGACATTAGAACATAGAACAATACAGCACAGAACAGGCCCTTCGGCCTTCGATGTTGTGCCGACCAATATAAAAAGCAATGCCCCTCCAAACTAAACCATTCCCTTCTCTTCCATATACTTATCAACTAACCTCTTAAACGCCACCAAACTTGGCGCATCTACAACAGCTGCAGGCAGGGCATTCCACTCCCTAATAACTCTTTGAGTAAAGAACCTACCTCTGATATCCGTCCTATAACTCATACCCCTTAATTTAAAGCTGTGTCCCCTCGTGCTAGCTTTCTCCATCCTAGGAAAAAGGCTAACACTGTCCACCCTATCTAAACCTCTAATCATCTTATATGCTTCAATAAGATCCCCTCTTAGCCGCCTCCTTTCTAACGAAAACAACCTCAAATCCTTCAACCTCTCTTCATAGGACCTGCCCTCCATACCAGGCAACATCCTGGTAAACCTCCTCTGTACCCTCTCCAATGCCTCCACATCTTTCTTATAATGTGGGGACCAGAACTGCACACAATACTCCAAGTGCGGCCGCACTAGAGTTTTGTACAGTTGCAACATGATGCTGCGGCTCCTAAATTCAATCCCCCTACCAATAAAAGCTAAGACTCCATATGCCTTCTTAACAACTTTATCCACTTGACTGCCTACTTTCAGGGATCTATTGACACATACACCAAGATCCTTCTGTTCCTCAACACTATTAAGAGCCCTACCATTAGCCCTATACTCTACACATTTATTGTTCCTGCCAAAGTGCATTACCTCACACTTTTCCACATTAAACTCCATTTGCCACCTCTCGGCCCAGCTCTGCAACTTGTCCAAGTTACCAGCCCAGGATAAAGATCCAACTTCCAGAAACAGGAGGAAGTCCAACAGATTTATTTGGTGTCACAAGCTTTTGGAGCACTGCTCCTTCAGCAGGTGAACATTCATCTGATGAAGATGCAGCACTCTGAAAGCTTGTGATACCAAATAAACCTGTTGGGACTTTAACCTGGTGTTGAAAAACTTCCTATTGTTCCTACCCCATTCCAATGCTAGTATCTCCACATCATGGCTTCCAACAGGATAGACATCTTTTGTTGAAGTCATTGTAATCAATCATGACCCATGTGAGCTTGCTTAACAGGTTAATATTACTTCCTAAATTGCAAACCCCAATCTGTTATTTAACATCTGACTCACAGGTGGCACGTTGGCACTGTAGTTAACACTGCTGCCTCACCTAGATTCGATTCTAGCCTCAGATCACTGTCATGTGGAGTCTGCACATTCTTCTCATGTCGACATGGGTTTTCTCTCACAGTCCAAAGATATGCAGGTTAGATTGATTAGCCATGCTAAATTGCCCCTTTGTGTCAGGGGGACTAGTAGGGTCAATATGTGAGGTTACAGGGGAAGGGCCTGAGTAGGATTGTTGTCAGTACAGGCTCACTGAACCAAATGGCCGCCTCCTTCACAATAGGGTTTCTACTCTGCAACAAGCCACACAGATTCAAGCTCTGGCCAGGATGAATACTGGCCCCATCTAACCTGATTCTTTTGGGAAGGTGGTGGTGCACTTGTAATATCACTGAAGTAGTAATCCAGAAACCTAGTCTAATACTCTGGAGGCGCAGCTTCTTATACTACTATAGCAGTTGGTGGAATTTAAATTGAATTAATAAATCTAAAATTAAAAGCTGGTCTCGGTAATGGTGATTATTTCAATTATCATAAAAATCCACCTGGTTCAAATCGGTCTGGTAAAAAATCTTCCTTTAGGGAAGGAAGATCTGCTGTTCTTACCTGGTCTGGCCTACAAATGGTTGACACTTAAAAGCCCTCTGAAGTAGCCCAACAAGTCAATCCATTGAAGGGCAATTAGGGATGAGCAACAATTGCTGAACTTGCAGTGACACCCACACATACCCATGAAAAAAATAAAGAAAACAGTGTTCTCTGCTTATATATATCAAAAAGTACACATTAGTGAATTTAAAAGTATTGCATAACTGCAATGTTTTTAAATTCAGCCATCATCACAAATAACCCACCCTGTCAAATGGAATGCTATACTTCTTCAGTATTGAAGGTGATATGAGAGTCATCTTGTGTCGAAGAAATGCATCACATCCTTGAGAGCTGCCTGGAAAGAAGCCTGCAACAAAAGAATAAAATAGAATCGATCAGATTTTTTTCCTCACTTGTATTACAATATCAAACTGCATTGTTCCAACATGATCAATTTTTTTCCCTCTGAAAGCTAATTAATCAAAATGCAAATTCACCACAAATGTAATAAATGTAACAATGCAAATTGTCTCTTCCTTTCTCATAAATTTTCTCTCCTCTTCCTCTTAAAAGTTGTTGATTCCCTGCTGGTATGTGTTTACTTGCCAGACATGAAACACCTTCGACAACCTTGAAGTGCGAGAATTCACAGAACTTCAGCTGGGTATTTTTCACATCAGCTAACTTTTTTCTCTAATCCATTATTTTTTACAACATCACTTTGTCAACTTCAACCAACTCACAAATAGAAAACACAAAAGGTTGATCCTTGACCTATTCGTACTGCAAAATTCCAAATGTTTTCAAATGTTGGAAATACTTAGCAGGATAAGTAGCATCTTTGGAGAAAGGCAGTTAATGCTTCACATTCCTGTCATTTTAGAAAAACCTTTCACAAAAACTTTTAAAAGCAGGCAAGACAGAAATAAAGTGGAGAAATTTTAAAAGGTATTTCCAGAAGACTGGGATTTGGTGCCTGCAACAGAGGTAGGGTAGAATATAGAGTGCAAAAAACAGATCACTTTTCAGGTGCTAAAGACACTGGAAAATTCAGGAAAGGAAGGATAAAGCCATGGAGAGGTGGAGCAGCTGTAATTATTAGAGGTATCAGCATGTAACTTTCTCAGAGTGGCAACCACAGCAGATTACCTGCACTTAAAATGCAAAGTGTCTGTTTTATCCATCCTGGCTCAGGCCAGGGTGAGCCTGAAGAAGCAAACTGCATGTCCCAGGCTCCAGCAGTGAAGTACAAAAAGAGCAGAAAGGAGGACATACCCTCTTTGGGTGGTCATGACAATTTAACACTCATGTGATACTCTGAAAGAGTCAGAAGGAACAGACTCAATCTGGATGCTTAAAGTAATTATTCTGGAGTTGGAGTGATTCTGTTCCTTCTCATTTGATACTCTGAAAAAGTCAGAAGGAACTGAATCACTCCAACTCCAGAATAATTACTTTAAGCACCCAGATTGAGTCTGTTCCTTCTGACTCTTTCAGAGTATCAAATGAGTGTTAAATTGTCATGACCACCCAAAGTGAATGATTTAAATCACAATTGTCTTAGCCCTTCTGGATAACTGCCAGGTAAGCCTTTACATCAGATCTTCCAAGATGGATTCCTTATTACATTGGGATATTCTCCAAATTCGGCACTGGGAAAGCAAGAAGTTACCACTAACTTAATGGCACCAGGAAAAAGGGATGCAGCTCATTAGCAATACAAAGTCAGAAACTTGATGGATAAGATTAATAAAGGAATAATGAACCAATAGATACAGTCTACAGACCATCTGAGAGTAGAAGTAGGTGGGGGAAGAAATATTCATACATTAGGAAATACAGTAAAAAGCTTAGATACTCAGGGGAGATTTCAGCTTTCATATTAACAACTGGGCAGAAAATGCTGGTAGATTGGTATGAAAATTGAGTTTCTATAATGTGCACAGAACTCCTATCTAATCCCACGTTAAAAAAAGTAAGGGAAGTCTATTGCCTGTTACTATCCTGTCAGGATACATTAATATTTAAAGTAGTAATCATAGAAATCATAAAAACCCTACAGTGCAGAAGGAGGCCATTCAGCCCATCGAATCTTCACCTACCACAATCCCACCCAGACCCTGCCCCAAATCCCTCTATATTTTACCCACTACTCCCTCTAACCTATGCATTTCAGGACACTAAGGGGCAATTTTTACCATGACCAATCAACCTAACCTGCACACCTTTGGACTGTGGGAGGAAACCCAGAGCATCTTGAGGAAACCCACGCAGATATGAAGAGAATGTGCAAACTCCACACAGTGACCCAAGCCAGGAATCGAATCCAGGTCTCCGGAGCTGTGAAGCAGCAATGCTAACACTGTGCTACTGTGCCATAATCTGAACACCCAGTAATTAATCAACTAAAGTGCATCATATGATTTAAAATTTTTTGAACAAACTAGCATGATTTACATGAAAAATCATAGGGCAGGGTCTATTCCCACTGGAGAGGCTGGCAGCATAGCACTGTGGGCTATTCTGCATCTTCCATCTGTCAGCGCCAAGATCTGTGCACGTGCAGTAGCCCCATCTCTCCATGGTCCAATCGCTGGGCCCTCAGAAGTGTCCAGACCAGACTCCCTCCATCCACCCCCCAATTCAAGGTGCAATAAAATGTCATCTTGCTGTCTGGCTCCACATTCAAGTGTATCGATCAATATGACCATCTGTACTCTGCATAGGCAATATGGCCTAAACTCAGCACCAAAAGTTAGGGCTGCTATTTTTAGTCCAAGAATCCATTTTTAACAGCATGCTTAGACACAGTTGTCGTTCACATATCCCACATGCTCTGTGCAGGTAACATACTATTCAGATCTCTAGGTTAGGGCAACTCCCACTGTATAAGCTCAGAAATTAAATGAGTCATGCAAGTCTAACGAACACGTGACTTGCCTAGGTTTGCAAAACCTCATTTATTGTACTGTCTGGAGACAATACACATCTCTAACTTATGCCTAATGCTCTAATCACATTGTCGGCATCTTTAAGACTTGAATAGCAGGTTAGTTGTAAAGACTCACATTCTAATCAGTAATCTGTAAACTGTGTATGTTCTGTCTGAGGCAGAACTCTCCATTCACCTGACAAAGGGGCAAACCCCAATAGCTTGGGAGTTTACTATCAAATAAATTGGTTGGACTTAAACCTAGTGTTGTCAGACTTCTTACCAAGTCTAATGAATGACAGCTGCTGTTCATTCATGGAGTTGCACTAAATTATGGATGGTTTTCTTTCTAACATTATTTAAATAACAATGGAATTTCTTTTATGGAACAGAGGAATAACACTCTAGATTTCTAAAATTAGGCCTGCAAAACCAGAAAAATTGATAAACTGTAATTAGACTTGCTGTGCTGTTTAAAAAGACTCAGTTACACCTTGTTTAAGGAGGCCTAACGGTTTTGATGGTTTTTATAAAAAGTAAGAATCTAGCAACACCAATTTTAAAACCAACTGATTTATTTGATAGTAAATTTGCGAGCTTTCAACACTCTGTCTTCGTCAGGCAAATGCAGTAATGAGTACAGTATGTCTAAAAAGTTGGAAATTCATCTCAGATCACAAATGTTATGTTGATTGTATCTGCAAAGACTGCAACAGATGGCACCCTCTGGAGAAGCAGACTATGAATAATGGTGACTTCTGGATTTCTGCTTTTAACTGCGCATGTGTGAAGTTGCTGTCAGTTCTTATAATGACAGCTAATGCTGCTATTTACTGTCATTATAGCAACAAATTTCATTGCAGTGGGTTGAACATAAATAGCAAATTGTCTTCTTCTTGACAATTTTGTTGCACCATCTCTTTTTTGTGATTTTAAAAAACTTTTACTAGTGCTTCAATAAACATTATAAATTTGGAACTAAATTAACTCCAGATTTTTGTCACTATGGTGTTAAACTCCAGACACATTCAGATCAGAGTGATACAAATAATGTGTCACAGACAGAATGTGCTTTGCACTCTGACTATTCATCAATATGTTCTGTTTGGAAAGAGGTATGCCTTTTCTTACCCTTGGAGTGTGTATTCTAACAGTAAGCTTTCAACTGTTTAAAATAAAGGCATTTCTCACACATTTATCCTTTATTAACATTGCGTTACACACTTGGTTGTATACACACACACACACACGGTACAGATGAAGATAATGCACTTCTACAGATTAAAGTTAATTCAGCGTCTGAGTTAGGATTTTGGATATCTCACATGGATTTGATGATTTAATGTTGAATAGAAGGTCTTGTAATGTGAATGGTACATAAGGGGTGAAATTTCTTGTAGTCTTGAAGGTTGGTTCTCAGGTGAATTTGGAACTGGAACAGGTTAAGCATTTTAGCTGCAATTCATCAGACAGCCAGTTCCAGAATCTTGTTCCTATGCTGGCTGATAATTGATGTTCTTTAAAAGACAAGGACAACACTACTTTTTATGCAATTGTCATCTCTTTGGCTTTTCATGAGTCTACCCTGATGTCTCTAGATTCTATGATTCATTATTTTTCATTCTACTGATATTAAACTGACCACTCTAATTACTTGGATGGGTTCTGTCCGTGTTCTTAAATATTGAAATTATATCAGCTATCCTCTACTTCTGGCATTACACCTGTTGGTAACAAGTTATTAGATAGTTTAGTATGCCTCTCATCTCTTCCCTAGGCATCTTGAGAGGCAGCCCACATCAAGCAACTTTCAGATATTTGCTTTCAACTCACTTGAAGTTGCTGTCATATTACACATTCTAGCACAAAATAATGAAGTTTCAAAAAACAAATGAAGCCTAGACTCTATCCTGCTGATTGGCTGAACTTTGTAAAATTTAATAAATTTTAAAGAAATGAAATGCATAAAAAATGTCTGATAACATCTGAACCATTTTGTCAAATGGTATAAGAAAGCTTTCCAAATACAACCCTCTTTAAAAAAACGCAAATCATATTTAATAAATCTGGGATGACATAGTGGCACACTGCCAGGGACTCTGGTCCAATTCTGGTCATGGACGACTGTCTGTGTGGAGTTTGCACACTCTCTCTTGTCTGCATCTCCTCTATCTGTGTGGGTTTCCTCCAGGTGCTTCAGTTTCCTCCCACAGTCCAAAGATGTAAGGGTTAGGTGGATTGGTCATCCTAAATTGCTTCTCAGTGCCTCAAGATGTGCAGATTAGGTGGATAAACTGTGGTAAATGTGATTACAGGGACAGGGCACAGAGGGTCTGGGTAAGGTGCTCTTTTGGAGAGTTGGAGATCTATGGACTGAATGGTCTCTTTCTGCACTGTAGGGATTCTAAGGAATCTTTGGCACAGTGCATCATTATAAATTAAATGACTGAGAAAGCAGTATTTGGGGCTTATTTACAACCAAATCGAATAGACACGGGAACAAAATACAAAGGAAAAGGACTAGTATAAGATTTGAAACTTGGGTACGCTACTTTTGTTACAAAATTGACATTTGAATAAATTTTGAGGAGAGGAGATGTTCAACAGGACCAGTACAAGTGTCAATATTTTTAAAATTAGGTTAATTGAACAGCTTCTAGTCATTAACAAATTATAAGCTATTAACTTCATTATAATAGGTATAAGTTAATAATAAGTTTAATATATTACAGTCATCAACATAATTAAGTTATCCAAACATATGTAACTAAAACACGATGAGATTTTCCAAAACTAAAAATAACATTTTCTGCAACGTGACAAGAATTAAGGATTAAAGTTAATGGAAAAACAGATGCTCAGAATTATGGTTTGTGTTCATCTTGTGGGAAGTCAGTCAGTTTTCTAACTAAAATTGATGTTAAAAAGTTCAACAAAACTTCATATTTTAGATACCATGGATTTTTTTTCATATTTTACATATTCCTTTGTGCTTCAACCCAATTTTCCAGAGGGAAACTGAAGTCACAACATCATTTTTATTGTTTTTTTTTAAGTAAAGCCACACTGAAAATATTGGTACATAATTAAAGATGGTTTGCCATGTTTCTTTAAATTCTGTTTATATAAAATCAGAAGTTATACATTGAGTTCAGAAATTCTAAAAGTAGGACTGCACTTACTCGAGAGGTCCCCACATTCAAAATTTTGAAATAAGTGAAAGGTTATTTCCACTGGTCAGGGAATTGGTGGTTCACTAATAACATAATTGAGGAAAAAGAGTTGAGGAATACGAAGGGAGAGGTTACTATGTTGGGTGTGTACTACAGACCGCCCAACAGTCCGCGTGCCGTGGAAGAAGGGATATGTAAGGAAATTTTAGATAAGTGTAGGAAGAATAGGATAGTTGTAATGGGAGATTTCAATTTCCCTGGGGTAGATTGGAAGGTGCCGAGAGCGGAAGATGCGGACGGGGAGGAATTTGTACAGTGTGTTTTAGAAGGGTCCTTGGAGCAGTATGTGGATAGCCCGACTAGAGAGGGGGCTATACTGGATCTGGTTCTGGGGAATGAGCCAGGACAGGTGGTTGACGTTGTAGTAGGAGAGCATGTATCTAATAGTGACCACAACTCTGTCTGCTTTAGGGTATTAATGGAAAAAGATGAAGCCTGCCCTAAAGGGAGGGTGTTAAACTGGGGGAGGGCTAGATATAGCCAGAATGGTCAGGATCTTAAGGATACCGACTGAGATAAGCTGTTCGAGGGTAGGTCGACGCTGCACATGTGGGAGTCTTTCAAGAGAAAACTAAAATTTTTGCAGGAAAGACACGTGCCGGTAAGGAGGAAGGATGGGAAGGGTAGGATTAGAGAACCGTGGGTTACTAGGTATGTTGAGGACTTGGTCAGGAAGAAGCAGGAGGCGTACGTTAGATCCAGGCAATTGGGGACAGAGGCAGCGCTGGAATAATATAGAGAGTGTAGACGGGATCTTAAAAGGGGTGTCAGAAAGGCAAAAAGGGGCCACAAAATGGCTTTGGCAGGTAGGATTAAGGAAAATCCTAAGGCATTTTACTTCTATGTAAGAAGCAAAAGGATGGTTAGAGGGAAGATTGGACCTCTCAGGGACAGAGGAGGGGAACTATGCTTAGAGCCTGAGGGAATGGGGGAGATCCTGAATGAATACTTTGCGTCAGTATTCACGCAGGAGAGGGGCCTGATGTCTGATGCCAGCTTTGAGGATTTTGAGGACCCGTTAAAGGAAATATTCATTACGAGGGACGAAGTGTTGGGTCTTTTAGGTAGCATAAAGACATATAAAGCCCCGGGGCTTGATGGTATTTATCCCAGGCTGCTAAGGGAGGTGAGAGATGAAATTGCTGGGCCTCTGACGCAAATCTTTGTCTTTTCTTTGGACACAGGTGAGGTCCCAGAGGACTGGAGGATTGCAAATGTAGTACCGTTGTTTAAAAAGGGTCAGAGGGATAACCCAGGGAACTATAGGCCGGTGAGCTTGACTTCAGTTATAGGTAAGCTAATAGAGAGGATCCTCAGGGACAGGATGTATGAGCATCTGGAGCGCTGCGATCTGATCAGGGATACGCAGCATGGCTTCGTTAAGGGGAGGTCATGCCTTACGAATCTAGTGGAATTTTTTGAAGAGGTGACAAAAACGGTTGATGAAGGACAAGCCATTGATGTCGTCTACATTGATTTCAGTAAGGCGTTTGACAAGGTTCCCCATGGTAGGCTGATAAAAAAGGTGAAGGCACATGGGATACAAGGCCAGGTATGTAGATGGGTTGAGAACTGGCTTGGGAGGAGGAGACAGCGGGTAGTAGTGGAAGGCTCTTTTTCCAACTGGAGGTCAGTCACTAGTGGTGTGCCACAGGGCTCTGTACTAGGACCCCGTCTATTTGTGGTGTATATAAATGACTTGGAAGAGGGGGTAGTGGTGTGATCAGCAAATTTGCTGATGACACTAAGATGATTGGATTGGCGGGTACTGAGGAGCAGTGCCTGGCAATACAACATGACATAGATAGGCTGGTAGATTGGGCAAGATAGATGGCATATGGAATTTAATCCGGATAAATGCGAGGTGATGCATTTTGGCCGGAATAATGTAGAGGGGAGTTATAGGATAAAAGGTAAAACTATCCGGAGTATAGAGATGCAGAGAGACCTGGGGGTGCAGGTTCACAAGTCTCTGAAGGTGTCAGTACAGGTGGAGAAAGTGATAAAGAAAGCGTATGGTATGTTAGCCTTCATAGGAAGGGGGATAGAATACAAGAGTAGGAGTCTGATGTTACAAGTGTATAGAACGTTGGTTAGGCCTCACTTGGAGTACTGCGTCCAGTTCTGGTCGCCGTACTACCAGAAGGATGTGGAAGCCCTGGAGAGAGTGCAGAGGAGATTTACCAGGATGCTGCCTGGTATGGAAGGGCTGTCTTACGAGGAAAGATTGAACGCACGGGGGTTGTTTTCCCTTGAAAGACGTCGGCTGAGAGGGGATCTATTAGAGGTATATAAGACTATGAGGGGTATAGATAGAGTAAATGGTGGTAAGCTTTTTCCACCATTAGAATCGGATAGAACGAGGGGTCACGGCCTTAGGGTGAGGGGGCTATGTATAAGACGAATATTAGAGGGCATTTTTTCACACAAAGGGTAGTGGGGGTGTGGAATGCGCTACCGAGTGGAGTGGTGGGAGCAGGCACGCTAGGGTTGTTTAAGGGTCTCTTGGACAGCCACATGAGCGGTCTGCAGATAGAGGGATATAGGGGGACTGTTTAAATACTTTATTTGTTTCCACAGGCTATTCGGTCCACCTTGTTGACCAACAAGGCGCATGCATTCGGCAGGTCGTGCGAGAGCTGCTCTTGGATGTTACTTCAGGAGTTGCCTAGTGCTTCATGTCGTTAGTGTATGCTTAAACTGGACCATCAGATGGGCAACATGACAGCTCAGAGACTATCGCTGTTGCTGTGCAGACACATGGATTTGGGCCTGTGTCTGCGGGAGTTTGTGCGTTCTCCCCGTGGTTGCGTGGGTTTTCTCCAGGTGCTCCGGTTTCCTCCCACATCCCAAAAATGTGCTCTTAGGCTGATTGAGTAACAAACTGCCCCTGTATTGGTCTCTATATGTCATTAAGACGTTAGGACGGCGGCGCGGGCTCGTTGGGCCAAAGGGCCTGTTTCCCGTGCTGTGTTCTTTGTTCTTTATAAAGATAAGACGCTGCAATGAAATGGGCTTGTATGGAGGAGTGGAAGAGAAAAGAGTTTATACTTAAAAAGCTTATAGGTGATATTTCTGGGTCAAACCCAGCATGTGGTGTTGGAATGTGGGGAGGGGGGCATGGAGTAATAGGTGGTGGTGATGACATAGAAAATGAGATTCAGAAAAACAAATGAAATGACAGTCAGAAAAACAAATGACAAACAAATCTTGCACGTCAATTTCACTGAAATGGTTCATTGAGAAGGTCAAGGACACTGTGGAAACCAGTGGATCATGGAGCAACCGAAAATAAGGGGTTGGTATTGAATGCAGAATGTAGCATTTTCATAGAATCCCTACAGTGCAAAAGGAGGCTATTTGGCCCATTGGGCCTGTACCGACAAAAATCCCACCCAGGCCCTACCCCACAACCCATTAGCTCACTCATCCCCCTGACATGAAGGGGCAATTTAGTATAACCAACCCACCTAACCTGCACATTTTTTGGAGTGTGGGAGGAAACCAGATCACCCGAGGAAAATCCACAGACACAGGGAAAATGCGCAAATTCCATATGGATAGTCACCGAAGACCAGAATAGAACCTGGGTCCCTGGCGCTGTGAGGCAGCAGTGCCAGTGTGCCACCATACCACCCTAGTTTGATCTTGTGCAGAGTTGGGAAAAAGATTGAAGGAATCATATTTTGAAGTAAAAGTAATGTAGATTATGAGAGGAGTTTGGGGAGAAAGGATGGGGCAAAGATGAGCAATGTTTATGACAGGAGAAAATGGTATCTTGATAATGAGGGGAAGAAATCAGAGTTGAGCAATACATCAATCTTTCAAGCAAGCTAAAGATGTCAGCTGAGAAGTAAATTGCCAGTGCAGAGAGGAGCAAAAATTCAACTTTGGCATGGCTAACATACAGGCTGCCAGAAATTATCGCATCATTCCAAAGGTTGATGCTGAAACCAGAGAAGAAGCTGGATGCAATCAGTTGCTGTATGAAAGCCACCCTCATTCTTCTTCATCTTAGTCAAGGATAATATGATGGTGAAAGGGGAATGAGGGATCACAAAAGGTGCCCTAACAAACAGCAGGATCTGCCAGTGAAGACAGGGTAATGAGTAGAATTAGTAGATAGCATTGTCACTGAAGTGATAGTAGATGCAAGACATGAAAGAGGATAAAATGTTCAATATGCTGAAGACAACTGAAAAATTGAGGAAGATGAAAACAGAGAGAAAATTGTAGTTATGTAGTTTGTGAACATTACAACTTTCAAGCCAGAAACTGGATTACAGAATCTCTAACAATACGTAATGGAAGTGTAATGAGTATTTGAGGTAAACATACACATGTTGGAAATAGAACAAAAATTAGAAAATATGGAGATGTTATGGGTAAGTGCCTGAAGGTGGGAATGATAAATGGCAGTTCACCCATTTTACTGATTAAATATACCATAAAATAAAATAGAAGAACTTTAAACTTCAGGATTAAAAAGGAAAATAACCACAGTCTAGAGAACAGAGCAAGTCAGTGTTAAAAAAATGAATTCCCACCCACCATTGCAGCAATTTATTTTTAAATCAAGAATATCCTGCCTTGTACACAGTTAATAATGACTCTCCCTACATGGGCATTCCCAACTGGCATCTGCAATACCTAAATGTTGGCTCATATTCCCAGTGGAGCTATAAGCTTGCCTGTCAATGATGCAGCTCCCTGCAGAGAAGGGAGACTCAAAAAAAAGTCTCAGAATGGGAAATGGAAAGAATATTATAATATCCTTAATATTACTCTGGAGGCTTTGCGGAAAGGCATAAGGCATGTGGTAGGCAAAACTAATTGGTTAACCATGAAAAGAAATAAATACAATTTGAGAGAGAAAAGCCAAGAGATACAATGATAAACAGCAGACAAGACCTCCAAAAATATTGGGTTTGATGGTATATTGATATCAAAAAATGGTTGCATTTATATAGCACTATATCACACATCTCAATATTCAGATGCAGTGAATTGCTGTGATGCAATAACAGTTATGAAGATAAATACATTTAGGAGAAATCAAGATCCCAAACACAAAATAAATAAATGATTAATAATTTGAGGGAGGAATGATAACTGGGGCATATAATTCTTCTTTGAATGCCTTTCTAACAAGCAAAGTGTCAGTTCATCTATTCATCAAAAGAAAAACACCTTTAAAAATGCACCATTACTAGAGTATTGCTCTTGAACAGCAATTAAATGACATGTTCAAGTCTTAGGTTAAAGCTGAAACTGAGAACTCTGACTTCAAAATGGGTAGTAGCCCAGTTAAACTTCTATGCAGAAGAGCAGTATGGTTGGTAGCATAGTGCTAATGTTACTTCACTAGTAATTCAAAGGCCTGGATATTCCTTAGAAGGCACCTGTTCAATTACACCACAGCAGCTGATGCAACTTAGTTCAATTAATAAATAAATCTGGAACAAAATGCTAAAAAATATGCAAAATGCTAATCTAGTTATTAATGATAACAAACTACTGGACTGTCATAAAAGCTGATCTAATTCATATTGAAGGTTTATGTTTCAAAACTAGTGGTGTGCTAGGCAAGCTGTTGCAACGAGAATACAATACTGACATTTTAGCTACGTGAAAATTTTCGCAGATATGCCATATCCATTAAAAGCAAGACAAATCCAACTGGGGCCAATGTAACCCCACCAGACTGCACTAAATCTCTGACAAAGCAATGGAAGGCATGGTAGACAGTGCTATTAAACAGCACTTACTTCAGCAAGGACCTGCTCACTGATAGTTTCAGCAGAATCATTCAACCTCCAGAAATAGACAAAATAGCTGCAAAAAAGAAGCTTATAAGAAATATAACAAAGTAGAAACAAATAGTAAAAAAAGTGACATTGAGCACTGGTCCTTAATCAAAGAAGACAGGGGAATTAATAATGAGAAACAAAGAAATGCCAGATACTTTGCACAAGGACTTGATGTCTGTCTTCACAGCAGAAGACAAAAAGCATTCCAAGATGACAGTAGACAAGCAGGGGGCAAAAGGGATAGGGAAAACTTAAAACAATGAGAAAAAAAGTACTAGAAAGAATAATGGGACGAAAGGCTGACAAATCCAGCTTTATAAATGCTGTCACTACAAGAGCAGGTCAGAGGCTGGGAATTCTGCAGAGAGCAAGTCACCTCCTGACGCTACAAAAATCAGTCCACTATCTACAGTTGATTTGATTTATTGCTATCACATGTATTGGGAGATGGTGAGAAATATTGTTGCTTGCGCTACATAGACACAGCATATTGATCATACAGCACAAAGGAAAGAAGGAAAGGAGGGTGCAGAATATAGTGTTAGTTATAGCTAGGTATAATGAAAGATCAATTTAAAAAGATAAGTCCATATAAAAGTCTGATAGCAGCACGAAAGAAGCTGTTCTCAAGTTGGTTGGTACACGATCTCAGACTTTTGCATCCTTTTCCTGACATAAGCAGGTAGAAAAAAGTACATCCGGGTGCACGAGGCCCTCGATTACGCTGGCTGCCTTTCCAAGACAGCAGGAAGCATAGACGGAGTCAATGGATGGGAGATTGGTTTGCATGATGGACGGGATATATTCACAAATCAGGAACATGATGGAATAAACTCTACTTGCCTGGATGAGCATAGCTCCAATAACACTCAAAAAGTTTGATACCATCCAAACAAAAAAAATTACACTTCGCTAGAAACACCATTCACCACCTCCAACATCATTCCTTCCACCACCATCACAGTTGCAATAGTATGTAGCATTTATAAGATGCATTGCAGCAACCCACCAAAATTCCTTTTGACAATACCTTCCAAACCTGCAATCTCTACTATCTAGAAGTAGAGAAAATGCCTGGGAACACCACCACCACCTGCAAGTCTCCTCCAAGCTATACACTATACTGACATGGAATTATATCACTGTTCGTTCACTGTCACGGGGTTGAAATCCTAGAACCTCCTCCTTTAACAGCTCTGAAGGTATACCTACACCTCATGGATTGCACTGGTAACATTATTTTACATAAAAGCACTATTCTATAAAACATCTGACTTAGCATAAACAAAAGCACAAGTTCCTCCATGTCCGTTAACACACTAAAGTAGGCAATCTGACGGAAATACAAATGGACTGTCAACTGTAGTAGGATTATAGTAGAAAGGAAACTTAACAGAATACCACATCGTAGGACTTACTCAATTAATGGTAGGGCACTGGGGAGACTTACAAAAGGATCTAGGGATACATGTTCATAGCTCCTTGAAAGTGGAGTCACAGGCGAGGGCACAATTCAGCATGCTTGGTTTCATCGGTCAGAACACCGAAAACAGGAGTTGGAATGTTTTGAAGTTGTACAAGACATTGGTAAGGTCACTCTTGAAATACTGCATGCAACTCTGGTCACTCTATTATAGAAAGGATATTATTAAACCAGAAAGACTGCAGAAAAGATTTATTAGGATGCTACTGGGACTTGATGATTGAGTTATATGGAGAGGCTGATGGACTTGGACTTTTTTCTCTGCAGTGTAGGAGACTGAATGGTGATCTTATACAGGTCTATAAAATAATGAGGGCACAGATCAGCTATACAAGTCAATATTTTTTCCCAAAAATAGGGGAGTCTAAAACTAAAGGGCATAGGTTTAAGGCAAGAGGGGAGATACACAAATTTAACCAGAGGGGCAATATTTTCAGAGTGTGAGTGTCTGGAACAAGCTGCCAGAGGTAGGAGTAGAGGCAGATACAATTTTGTCTTTAAAAAAGCATTTAGATAGTTATATGGGTATTATGGGTATAGAAGGATATGGGCCAAATGCACGCAATTGGAACAAATATATCCCAAGTATTAAAAACCTTGCATGTAGCATACACTTCATGTTCACAAAGGTGATACTCATTGTCTACACTTATCATGGAATAATTATAAATAAACATTTATCACATAAAAACTATGCGTGAGCAGGTCTTCAGCTGAATTGTCAATGAATGAATCAGGTCACTCACTATTTTTTGAAGAAACTTGCCCTGTTTTCCTCCTCAATAACCAAAACGCCTTTCTTTTTAAGAAGACAAAATAATTCCAAAAAGTACATAGAAACATAGAAAATAAGGGGAGTTGGGCATGGTGTTACAGTAATTAGCACTGCTGCCTCACAGTGTCAGACCACGGTTTCCTGAGGATAGTCTGAGAATGTGTAGGTTGGGTGATTAGGCTATGTTGAATTGCCCCTAGATGTGTAGTTTAGGAGGATTAGTGGGGTGAATGCATGGGGTTACAGGGCTAGGGTCTGGATAAGTTTTTTTATATATAAAGGTGAGTTGATGCAGACTTGATGGGCCGAATGGTTTTTCTTATGCACTGTAGAGATTCTATAATTCACTGAATTGGCCCTTCAAGCCTGTTTCACCATTCATTACAATTATGACTGATCATCCAACCAGTAACTGGTTTTTACTTGGATCCCTCTATGCTCCAAGAACTATACCTAGCTTCCTCCTTGATAACAATGCTTTGGCCTCAATTGCTTTCTTTGGAGTTAATTCCAGAGGCTCACCACTCTCTGGATGAGGAAGTGTCTCTTCTTCGCAGTCCTTATCCTTAGACTTTGACCCATGGTTTTGGACTCCCTCACAATTGGGACATCCTGCATCTACCCTGTCTAGTCCTCTTAGAATTCTACAGGTTACTATGAGGATTTCCACCCTCCCTCATTTTTCTCTAAATTCCAGAAAATCCTAACCAACTCAATCTCTCCTCAAATGTCAGTCCTGCCATCCCAGGCATCAGTCTAGTAAACACTAGTTGCCCTCTCTCCATAGCAACATCAGATGAGACCAAAATTGCACACAATATTGCATGTGTGGGTCTCACCAAAGTCCTGTATAACTGCTGCACAACATTCCTTCTCCAATACTTGAATCCTCCTGCAATGAAGGCAAACATGCCATTTGTGTTCTTCACAGCCTCTGCACCTGCATGCTTATTTTCAGCAACTGATGTACAAGGACACCCAGGTCTCGTTGCACATTTCACTCTCTCAATCTGTAGCCATTCACATAATCTGTATTCCTGTTTTTTGCTAACAAAGTAGATAATCTCTCAATTTTGGCACCTGCCATGCATTACCCACTTACCTAGCTTGTCCAAATCACACAAACATTTCTGCATTGTTCTCACATCTCACCCAGCTTTGTTTCATCTGCAAATTTGGAGATATTACATTTACATATTTTAATTAGTATGATTAAACTTACCTATTAATTGGTTTATTGAGTTTACTAAAGGAAATTGGATAACTATCTGACGATAAAAAAAAATTGAGGGTGCTGTGAAAAGGCAGTGGAGTAGGGTTAAACTACTCCACTGCCGGCACTGTAGCAAGCCGGCACTGACGTGATAGGTCAAATGGCATCCTGATGTGCTATAGATAACCTACGGTTGTTGACTATCCTGCGCAAGTGCAATTGATAGATTTTCCCAGTATGGAGTTAATATGTTGTTAAGAGTTAACATACAGCAGGATACATTGCCCACCTCCAATGACGATTTAAGAGCTTCGCTTTCTCCAAGACATTCCAGAACAAACAAGCTTTAAAGAAAGTACTTTAACAAATATTCATTTCCACATGAACTATTCAAATACACCACTTATCATCAGTAATATTACTCCTAATCCCCATGCTATCCCTTTCAATTCTCCCAGTTGTTCCAGCATTGTCAGAACCTCTCTGTCTCCAGTATTCTTTGAATCTCATTCTAAAACCTAAATTGCTACTAGGTTCTACAATTGCATCCGTGGATGACTAACCTCATTCCCCAGATCCTTTTCAGTGTTAATAAATCAGCATATCTAGTAATACTACTTGGCATAATGCCCCTACTCTTATAAAACCACGTACAATACACAGATTTCCTTCCTTTAAGCATACTGATGCACCAAATAGGTTTTTAAAATAATCAACAGTGTCATGGACATCATTAAACTTTCAATTCCAGACTTCTTTGTTATTGAATTCAAATTTCACCATCTGCTGTGGAGGAATTTAAACTAGGGTCCTCAAAGCATTAGTCTGGATCTTGAGATCATCAGTCCAGCGTTAATACTACTTGACCACTGTCTCCCTTTTAATAGTCAAGATAGCAACTTAGGTCATTTGGTAGCACAAGCGCCACCACAGAATATGCACATATAACTACACTCTCTTGGTTAATACTGAGTTTTATGTTGTTGTCAGATCCTATCCTTCAAAATATTGATCCAAAAACAATCTACCTGAAGCATTTAAAAGCTTCTAAGACATTAGCAGAAAAGAGGCAGTGGACATTGCTGGTTTGGTGGCTAACATTCTCCCCTCTCAACCAGTGTTACCAATCACAGTTTAGCTAATGAATCTCATTGAGATGTCAGTGGTACAGATGACTATTTGGCTACAAATCACTCCATCCATGACTTGACCTTCTAGCACCATCTGGCAGGCTGGGGACAGTTCCAATCCCGAGTGAACATGTGCAGGAAGCGTCTCCAGCTGCAGCTCCCGGAAGTTCGAGTTTCAAAGCTGGTCCAGTGGCTGGAGACACCATGGAGCACCTGCGAGTCAGTGCCATGAATAGCACGTATAGAGAGGTGATCACACTGCAGGCTCAGACTCCACAGACAGAAAGGAAATGGGTGATCACCTCACAGAGTAAGAAGGTAGGCAGATACCACAGGAATCTCCTGTGGCCGTTCCACTGTAAAACAGATATACCATTTTGGTTACTGTTGTGGGGAATAACCTCTCTGGGGAAAGCAGCAGCAGCAGCAGCTAAACTCCTTGCACCATGATTGGTTCTGCTACAAAAGGGAGGAGTAAAATGTGTGCCAGTGCATAAGTTATAGCGGATTCAATTGTAAGGGGAATAGACAGGCGTTTCTATGGCTGAAAGCAAGATTCCAGGATAGTGTGCTGCCTCTCTGGTGCTAGGTCAAGGATGTCTCAGAGTGGCTGCAGGACATTCTGAAGGGGGAGGTGAACAGCCAGTGGTCATAGTATACATTGGTACAAACGACATGAGTATAAAAAGGGATATGGTCCTGAAAGCAGAACATAGGGAGTTAGGAAGATTAAGAAATTGGACCTCAAAAAGGTAGGGATCTCAGGATTACTGTTGGTGCCATTGGCTAGTCAAAGTAAAAGAATGACAGGATATCTTGGATAAACACATAGCCGAAGAGATGATGTCAGGGGGAGGGTTCCAGATTCCTGGGGCATTCAACTGGTTCTGGGGGAGTGGGACCTGTGCAAATTGGATGTGTTACATTTGGGCAGGACTGGGGCTGATGTCCCACAGGGGAGTATTTGTTAGGGGAGTGTTTACACGAATTTGCCGTGGGAATAGGAATCTAATGTAAGGAGTCAGAGGAGGGAGCAAGAACAAAAAAAGGTCAAAAAGGAAATAAGGAAAGTGATAGGCAGAGAAACCAAGGACAAAGACCAAACAAGGTTATAGAGAAAATACTGGGAGGAAGACAAACAATGTTAAAAAGACAAGCTTAAAAGTTCTGTGCCTTAATGCATAGAGAATTTACAATAAAGTGAATGAACTAATCGTGCAAATAGATATAAAGAGATACAATATAATTGGGATTACTGAGACATGGCTGCAGGGTGACTTTAGGTGGGAAATGAATGTCCTAGGATATTCAATATTTAGGAAGGACAGGCATAAAGGAAAAGGTAGTAGAGTGACATGGCTAGTTAAAGAGGAAATTAACACATTAATGAAAAAAGATATTGGTTCTTGACAACGTGGAGTTGAGAAATACCAAGGGGAAAAAATATTAGTGAGTGTCATATATTGACCCCCAAACTGCAGTGATGATGTTGGGAATGGCATTAAACATGAAATTAGTGATGCGTGTGATAAGGGACTATCGGTGATCGTGGGTGATTTTAATCTCCGTGTATAGGTTGAGCAAATCAAATTAGCCACAATGTCGTAGAGGAGGAATTCTTGGTGCGCATAGGATAGTTTTCTTGACCAATATCTGGAGGAAACAATAAGAGAGCAGCCCATCTTAGACTGGATACTGTGTAATGAGAAGGGAATCATTGCCAATTTTGCTGCAGGAGACCGCTTGGGAATGAGCAATCAAAAGATGACAGAATTTTTTATCAAGATGAAGAATGAAGTGGTTGATTCAGAGACCAGGGTGCTGAATCTTATTAAAAGAAACAATAAGTATATTAGGCATAAGTTGGCCTCGATAGATTGGGGAGAGTTACTTGAAAGAATGATAATGAATAAACAATGGCAAACATGGGGGAACTGCAGCAATTGTTTATTCCTGTCTGGCACAAAAGCAAAATGGGTAAGAGGGCCAATCCATGGCTAACAAAGGAAATTAGAAAGAGTATCTGAACTAAGGAAGAAGCATACAAATTGGCCAAGAAAAATAATAGTCTGAGGATTAGGAGCAGTTTAGAATTCAGCAAAGGACTAAAGGGATTGATTAAAAAGGGAAAAATACAATACAAAAGTAAGCTTGCAGGGAACATAAAGACTGACATTAAGAGTTTTCTATAAATAATTGAAGAGAAAAAAGTTGGTGAAGACAAATGTACAAATCTATAGACAGAAACAGGAAAATGTATAATCAGGATAAAAAATAGCTGAGCAACTGAATACATATTTTGATTCTGTCTTCACAAGAGGACACACATCAGAAATGTTGTAAGATTTAGTGAGAGCGAAGAACTGAGGGAGATCAATATTAGTAGAGAACGGTACAAGGAAAGTTGATGGGATTGAAGATGGATAAATCCCCAGGGCCTGATAATTTACATCAGAGTATTTAAGGAAGTAGCTAGAAATAGTAGATGCATTGGTGGTTTTCTTCCAGGATTCTGTAAATGCTGGAACCGTCCTTGCAGATTGGAAGGTAGCGAATGTCGTGCCAATATTCAAAAAGGGAGGTAGAGAGAAAACGGAGTTACAGACCAGTAAACTTAACATCGGTAGTGGGGAAAATTCTCAATCCATTATCAAGGACTTTACAGAAAGCAGCAGCAGGATCAGACAGAATCAAATGGATTTATGAAGGGGGAATCATGCTTGACAAATCTTTTGGAATTCTTTGAAGAGGTAACTAGTAGGGTTGACAAGAGGGAACCAGTAGATGTAGTATATGTGGTCTTTCAGAGTGTGTTTGACAAAGTGCCGCACAAAAGATTATCAGGCAAGATTAAAGCACACTGGAGGAAGTCTATTGAGACTGATAGAAAATTGGTTGATAGAGAGAAAACAAAGAGTAGGAATTAATGGATGCTTTTCAAATTGGCTGACAGTAACTAGTGGGGTACCTCGGGGATCAGTGCTGGGACTCCAGTTATTCACAATATATATTAATGATGTGGATGAAGGAACAAAATATAACATCTCAAAGTATGCAGATAATACCAAGTTGGATGGGAAGGTAAGATGCAAAGATCCCTCAGAATGATCTGGTCAGGTGAGGTGAGTAGGCTAATCAGCAGCAGTATAATTTGGATAAGTGTGAGGTTATTCACTTCAGAAGCAAAAATAAAGTAGCAGATTACTATCTGAATGGCTGTAAATTGGGAGAGGCGAGTGTGCAGCGGGGCCTGGGTGCCCTTGTGCACCAGTCGCTGAAGGTAAGCATGCAGGTGTGGCAGGCAATAAAGAAGGCAAATGGCATACTGGCCTTCATTGTGAGAGGACTTGAGTACAGGAGCAGGAATGTGTTATTGCAACAATAAAGGGCCTTGGTGAAACCACACAGAGTACTATGTGCAGTTTTGGTCTCCTTTTCTGAGGAAGGGTGCTCATGCTCTCAAGGAACGCAGCAAATGTTTACCTGGCTGATTCTAGGGATGGCAGGACTGATGTATGAAGAGAGATTGATTAGGTAGGATTGTTATTGCTGCCGTTCAGATGAATAAGGCGGAGCGGGGGATCTCAGAGACTTATAAAATTCTAACAGATCTAGACAGGAGAGAAGCAGGGAAAATATTCCTAATGGTCGGGGAGTTCAGAACCAGGGGTTAATGCCTGAGGATCCAGGTAGACTATTCAGGACGGAGGTGAGGAGACATTTCTTCACCCAGAGTGGTGAGCTTGTGGAATTCATTACCACAGGAAGTAACTGACACCAAAACATTGAATACATTCAACAAGTGCTGGATATCACACTTGGAGTAAATGGGATCAAAGATTATGGATAAAAGCAGGATTAGACTATTGAGTTGGATGATCAGCCATGATCTTAATGAATGGCAGGGCAGGCTAGAAGGACCAAAAGGCCTCCTCCTATCTCCTATGTTTCTATCCCACAGTGAAAATGTTCAGAGATATATCAACAGCATGACAACGGAAAATATAAAAGTATTTATTTCTGTTCATCGACATAACCAGAGCTCAAACTCATTAACAAGCTTTTAAAATGAATTCCAAAGTAATGTATTTAGAATACATTTCCAGCAATGACCTATAATTACCTGATCCTGAAATGGTGTTAACTGTGCATGACCCATGTCATCTTTGCATAGCTTTCTCCTTGCACTTGTAATTGCAGCTTTTCAATTATATCTGCCACAACGGCTACCCCCTTACTGCCTGCCTGATGCATTTCTTTTAACGCTATGAACAGTCTGTTTAAATGTCCTCAACAATACAGCTCACCATCTTGAATGATTAGCAGAGATAATGTGGTACGTAATCATTCCTCTGTGCTGCACAATGTTTTGTTCAATTACTTTCCAAACACTTTCAAACTTTGCTATTAATATTCTGCATTCATCATACAGAATGAGAAACTCAGAAAACCTTGAACTTGCACCTAATAAAACAGTGCCAGATGTATTTAAAAAAATGAAAGTGAATAAAATAAGCTGTCAACTGTGTTATCTAATTAATTCAATACCGCTCCCTCGGGCTTGTCTCTGCATGAAAAATTTTGCATTAAGGACAAATTCAACTAGCAGTTCAGAGGCATAACCGAGAACTATCCATAGTCTCAGGTTGTTCATGAGTAATGCCTGGGTCAGTTCACCAAAAAACATCAGTTTTTTTCAGGCCCACATCTGGAAGCCTCAAACAGAACTCAAAAGAATTTGCATTTATATAATGCCTTTCATGATCTTTGGATTCTGAAGTGTTTTATAACCAATTAAGTGCTTCCAAGATGCAGCTCATTGTTATAAGATAGGAAAGCATTTCTATTACACAGCAAAATCTCCAACAAATATCAAGGAGACAGATAGAAAATATAGGAACCTATAGCGCAAAAGAGACCATTTGGCCCCTTGAGTCTGCATGACAACAAGCCCATCTAGGCCCTATGCCCAAAACCCCACACATTCACGCGCCAATCCCTCTAACCTACACATCACAGGACACTAAGGGGCATTTTAGCATAGCCATTGCACCTAACCCACACATCTTTGCACTGTGGGAGGAGTCGGAACAAATGGAGGAAACCCACATGGACACAGCAAGATAGTGCAAACCACCACACACAGCCACCCAAACGGGAAATAGAATACAGAGTGTAAGCAGCAGTGCTAACCATGTGCCATCACGTTGCCCATTTTGACCAGAAAATCTGTATTAGTGACACTGGCTAAAGGATAAATATTGGTCTAGACTCCCTTGTTATTCTTTAGTAGTACCATAGGATCGACATCCATCAGGGAAAGTAAGTGGGAACTCAGTTTAATTTAATTTTCTCAGTTTAGAGAGCATTGTCAAAGCAGATATGCTGACATATTTTGATACTGTATAGTGGGTAGTAGAGGAACTGCAGAATTTACAGTGCCAATTCACGTGCAAAAACGTAGCCGATTAAGCATTCCCATGTTGTTGATAAATAGCATTTGTGACATACTTCTGCTTTTATAGTTATTTTAAATTCACTAACACCTTCACAAGATGGTAGGACAAGACTTATCAGATGAGTAACTTTTTTTTGCAGCTTTTACATTCACTAATGTATCTCCTAATAATTTCTAACCTCAGTTGATTTGTTTAAAAACTGTCTGCAGTTTAACATATGGTCCTGTGGAATATCGATGGCCTGAATGTACTTCATATTAATGAACAATGGGCACAATGCTTTTTATTGGCCACTAAAGTTTACATACATGCAAGATCACAAGCTTTTTTTTAATGATACTCCATAACCTTATCATTACAAAGGTCAGCTAACATTATTCTATGCACATTTCTGGAAAACCTTTGTGGCTAAGAAGGCAAAGGACACGTCTGTTGGGTAATGGAAAACTTTCACACATTTAGCCAGTCAATATTAAGTAATCCAGAATAAACCAACGCAGGATAGAGCTCTCAATGTCTGAAGAATATGCTCCAACTACAAATTCTAAACGGTATTTACTACTGCACTAGTGAGAGAATTGAATTTCTCACATCAGCCACTTAAGGTAGCCTCACTGAGTCACAAGCTACTGTCGATGCATACAGAATACAGGCGTGTGTGGGGTTTGCATGTTCTCCCCCTGTCTATGTGGTTTTTTTTCCAGGTGCTGGGTAATAAACTTGTTTGGAGAATCGGTGATGGCTTGTTGCCCAAATGGCCATATCATGGTTCAAAATTTTTCTAGCTTTGGTTATTGTTTCGCGTACTTTGGTAATGGAGTAGTGACCAATTAAATCTTCCTAAATAAATCTTACAGCTGGAGACTTTCATTACAGTCTAGACTAGATTCAAGTCTTAATCCCTGCTACGTTACCTAACCCTGCACAATCGTAAGTGATAATGGCATCTCATTGGCACCAGAATCAGGCTTAGACCACAGCTACCAAACACTAGTGATGAAATCTACAAAGATAACCCAGTTACTTTATCAATTATAACTAGCATTTATGGTATTACTAGCCAACTATTTACTAAGTAATTTTCCATTAATTCAAAAACAGATTCCCACATGCAGCCAGTTAGTTCAGAAATATGTAGGGCAAGTAGAAATGTATATTGCTGCAAAAGCAATGGCAATAAAGAACACTGAACAATGGAAAACAGTTTATAAAGAAGCTAAGAGTCTGAAAAAGCAGCAATATGAATCAAACAATAGATCTTTAAAATATTACCAAGTTATTTGATTAAAATATGGTTTTTAATAATGACGGTCGAGTTAATTAATCTATAACTTTTTAAATTTCTGGTATGGTGCATGCTGCTTGTAAAAGACACAACGATTTCCTAAAATAGGTTCTTCATTTGGGTATACATACATCACAGTAGGAAGCCATTCGGCCAATCTAATCAGCACTTGCTCTCAGTTCAGTTAAATTCTCTGCTCCTTTCCATTTTCCCTGCAAAATTTTATCCCTCAGTAATCGACCCAATTTCCTTTGAAAGGCCATTATTGTATCAATATCCATTATGCTATCAGGCATTACATTTAAATTTACAAGCAACAAGGCCACTAACTTCCAGAAGGAAGATCTACTGGCATTTGTTTGAAGATTATGCCATAGGATTGTGCTGTGCTATTAATGTAAAGCTACCAGCACTCACTGGTGTTCAGTAAATCAGACAGCAACATTTGCTTTCATACATATCCAGTAAAGTGTGGAAAGCAGAAAGTCTTGCCGAGTTGCTCTATTCCCCTACAAGTTTCGCCACACCACGCCTTGCCAAGAGTCTCAGAACTGAAATATATTTAAAGAATTATAAAGCTGCAGTACTTATCCACTAGATATCCACAAAACATGCCAGAAAAAGTTAAGGTTTATACTAAGTTAATTATTGTCAAACAACTGCTTTGGCACTGAAAATTAGCAATTGTGGATTTTAATTATTGTTGTAATTTTTTTTTACAAAATTTTTGCTTTCTGTTTCTCCTCCCTCTCAGTCTACTGCTCCTTTCCCTCTATTTTGCATTTTGCACATGATCTCACATCAAATTAATTTTAATTCTTGGTTCTGGATTTAGATTCCAGGTCTCAATAAGGATAGGTTGAAGAGCATGCTGCTGTTTGTCCTTTTGGTTCAAATAAACGTGCATCAAATGAACATATCAATTCAGGATCAAAGCATTTGCCAACAACTGGTCAACTCCAATAGTCACAAAACATCAACATGACCAACAGCATTACCTACTATGTACATGTATTATGGAATATATGTTAACTGAAGAATACAATTAATAGTGAGATGGCTTGGGTGAGATGTTCTGTTGAAGAATTGGTGCAGACTCAATGGGCTGAATGGCCTGCTTTTGCACTGTATGATTCTGTAATGTAATTTGTGTACTGACTTCAACAGTTAGAAAATGCCAATCTTTTGAGAAAGTTAATTAAGTGACTATATAAATTTTGAGATTCGTTGTAGCTTTAAACAGCAACCATATCCAACATTCACCATATTCTGATCTAGCTAGGCTGTTATACCTTGCTTCATATATGATCTGGTCAATTATGGTGGTTTTGTTTGACTCCATAAATATTCTGAAGGATACAAGATAATTGTGAATATATATTTATATACTATGAAATTCTTTTACAAAAATATATTTGCTCATTTTTATTATGAATACCAATGTTTGCCTGCTTACCTTTTGCCAATCGTTCCAGCCTTTTCCCATGTTCTGGGGGTATTGCATACCTATAGTAAATGGAAACAGATCAAGTTAGCCCCTTGTAAAGTGGTGAAAAAGTTCTGACAATAAACAGTGTGCTTTCAAACACAGCCTTGCTTTTGACTGCAGCCCAGAGTGAATTCTTACGCAAATTTTACAGTTTTGGATAAGATTGCTGCACAAACTTTAACACTGATTCACAATAATCTGTTGCAAAATCAAAAAGGAAGAAATGGCAGGCAAATTAAAATAAATATTTTGCATTGATCATCAGTATGGAGGTACAGATAACATCCCAAAACAGCAAGAATTGGAAGGGAGGAACTCAGGAAAATTACAATCACCAGGGAAACGGTACATAGTAAATTGTTGAAACTGCAGGCTGACTCAACCCCAGATCCTAATCAATTTCATCCCCAAGTCTTAAAGGAAGTGGCAAGTGAGGCAATTGATGCATTGATTTTAATTTAGTTTTCCAAAATTCACAAGATTCAGGGAAGGTTCTATTAGATTGGAAAATAACAAATATAACTCCATTACATTACTTCTCAAAATGGGAAGGAGACAAGTAGGAGACTATAAGCCAGTTCGTTTAATATCTGTCATAGGAAAAAGGCTGAAACCATTATTAAAGATGTTATTACAAGATGCTTAGATATAGTCACAGTAGAGTTAACATGGTTTGTGAAAGGGAAGTAACAAATTCATTAGACATTTCTGTAGTAGTAATAGGTGCCGTTGTTAAAAAACGAACTGGTGGATCTGTCGTACTGAGATTTCCATAAGACATTTGATAATATGCCACATCAAAGATTCTGGCAGAAATTAAAAGATCATGGTGTAGGGGATAACATATTGGCATGGATAGAAGGTTAACAAACCTAAAGGAAGCAAAGAGTTGGCATACATGGGTTACTTCTGTTGGCAGAATGTGACAAATGGTGTGGCACAGGGATCAGTGCTGGACCTTCAACCCATTGCAGTTTATATAAACAACTTGAATGAAGAGATCAATGGCATGGTTGCTTTCTTTGCTGATGATGCAAAGATTAATAGGAAAGCAAGTTGTGAAGAGGACATAAGGAAGTTACAAAGGGATTAGTTGGGTGAGCGGGCAAAGCTATGGCAAAATGTTGGGAAATGTAAGGATGAATAAAAAACATTATCTAAACAGTGAGAGATTGCAGTAGACAAAATTGGAAGAGGCAAAAATAAACTTAACAGACACTTATAGTCCAAGCTATCATGCTGTAGTTCCCAAATCACATGCATGAAAAATATGAATTAGAAGCAGGAATAGACCACTTGGCACCTCAAGTCTTCCCAGCCATTCACAACTAATCGAATTCTTAAAAAGCAAGAGAGTGAAAGGTTATTACGGTTAGGCAGAAGTGTGAAGTTGAGGTTAAAATTCAAATCAGTTGTGATCTTATTGAATGGCAGGGAAGGCTCAAGGGGCCAAGTGGTCTATTCCTCCTCCTAATTCATATATTTCACGTATGTGATTTTGGGAAACTACAGTGTAGCTGCTTAGACTACAAATGCCTGTTAAGATTATTTTTGCCTCTTCCAATTTTCTCCACTGAAGACAGCATCACACATTCAGGTGCATTTCTAAGATTAAGCTTCACCAAGTGAACCAGACCTCACATTAACATACAGAATTAGTGCATTGAAGAGTAGACACATAGAAGAAAAATATTATCCAATGTATAAGCCTTGTGGCCAATTCTGGATTCAGAACTAACACTTCTGGCTGAGATTAGTTACAGTGGACAAAGTAGAAACTACCATATTCTGTATACTGCTGATATTCATACGGTGCATTTACCCACTGAGCCAGAAGGAAGTGGTCTTCTATTTACATAGAACATAGAACATTACAGCACAGAACAGGCCCTTCGGCCTTCGATGTTGTGCCGACCAAAATAAAAAGCAATTTACTGTGAACTATAGCACATGGAGACAGTAGATAAAGATTGCAAAGTAACCACCTTGATAATTTATCAGAAATGTCAATGGTGCATAGGCAACTGGCAGGAGTTTCCTTGATAATATGATACTCCACCCTAAGGGATGAAAAGACCTTTTATGCTCATGATAAATGGAACATAGAATGTGTGACCTGGAAAACACAGGCAGAAAGCTTTCATACTTTCCACACCCCAAAGGGCGTGAATATTAAACTTACTTTTAACATCATATATTTAAATCGAATAGGTCATGGTTTACAGAGAGATATGATAAATACCCCACTTGCAAGCTTAAATTATATGCCACAATTCAAGTTATTCACTGAACTTCAGTTCGGGAGATACTGATTATCTCTTGCTTGTAGCTGTCACATATTCACTACATAATGTATTAGTTTCACAAATGCAAAAAAAGAATGAAAGTTACACAATAGAGCTATTCAAAAGGACTTGACAATCATTTTCAAATCAAATTCTGGGTTTTGGCTATATTAACATTTCATTCTCCAGGTAATTCCATTCTCCAACATCCCTCATTAGCTGGTCAAATCTTGTAATCAACTAACCATTCTAATGAAAGCAAAACCAATTAACACTAAATTATAAGTGTAGAGAGTTAATAGTTTACCTAGCCAAGTTCAAATTAAATAATAGCTTTTATCTGAGAATGGAAAATCCAAGTTCCTTTACGAAACCGATATGATTAATAGATCGCATCCAATCATTTGTGGAATACTGATATGGTTGAAAAATGCACTTAACTTGAATTAGGTTTAAAGTCCAAAGATCAACCTTTTCCTTGGTTCCAGTTGAGCTCTGAACAGAAGACTTTCCATTTGTTACTGTGCAATGATTTAAATGCCTCTTGGGGATGGAATGTAAAATCGCTTTTATCCCAGCGGATTTCAGAGCTGCTTCCTGGTGTCACACTATTAAAAACTAATCCTTTATCACTTCAAAAAAAAAAGACAGGCCTACTATGCTGCCGCTAGGTAAGGGATTTTGGAATGTAAATGTCAGGAGTCAGCTACCAGACACCAATCTCTGACCTAAACAATTGCCAGTATAAAAGCAGCTGAAGACTTTCAAATACAGATTGCAGTAAACCCAAATACAGCAGGATCCTCTCAAGAGCCGAGGCTGCTCAGAATGCAGATAAATGGTTTCTTTACATTAGAAAAATAGACTGTGCCTCTCAGGCAAAAGAATAATTAAATGATTTTAGAATTCACTTGAAAGAACCAAAGTACCGGCCATCGGTTTCCCAATGTTACGTACAATGCTTGCATTTTGAAAGTGAGTAGGAGAATAGATAAACTTCCTGGAAAAGAAAGGAACCAAATATTTTTTCCTTCCTACATCAAAATCAGATCGTCAGCCCAAAGGACTGCTGCATTAAAAAGGAGCGACTTACTATTTGCCAGCTCTCTGAATAGTTCTCAATTCCTGCAGAATGGCCATTATTAAGCCAAAACTATGCATTTCACACAGATATTTATCTTGTGCTCACTGCCAAAGAATTTCTTCCCTACAAACTAGAATGCACTTTGCACAGATATAAAGGTATTGTACTATTTCTCAGAGATTGAAGCTTTTTATGATATTTAACTTTGATACATCATGAACCTTCACCTGATTGCCAAAACTTCAGAAAACAGAAGGGTCACACTGCAAGCGAGAAAGTACACAGTACTTTCAGTACAAATAATAGATAAGCAGCATCAAGAGACAATTCAGCAGCTTGCAGCTTTGCTGTTGATTTTTTAAAATTATATTTCCTCCTCAGGTACAAAATCAACAAAACAAATTACATTTCAGAAACTTTGCTGACAATGTTAGGCTAAAACAAAGTCTACAATGTAGAATTTAGACATGGGATCTCATCCACCTATCACAGACTCTTGATGCACTACCTCTAATTAGGCTGCAATGCTATGTTACAGAAGAACGAGATGATTTAGATATATTTCCTGGCCAGAGGGGATGTGCAGTAAACCAAGTTACTTGAGTTTAAGATTTTCATTTATTTTCAAAGAATCAAAATGGTGCTTACTCTGACAAATACAGCTTATTACCTAGATGTAGTTCAATACAAAAGGGTGATTTAGTCTTCATGGAAAATGCTAAATAAGATACAGCAAACAAACAGAAGAACGACATATCAAAAAAAGGAATGAGTGGGTATGACATAAGCATTGATACAAACATCCATTGCTGATGAATAAACAATTTGTTATACATCATGGAAATCACTAAGAAAAAAGCTTCATTGTAGGTCTAAGTAAAATAAAGACACTTTTTCTAATAGATCATTAGGATTAGCTTTTAAAACACGCAAATTCATTTTTGTTGATCATATAAATTAGGGATTATGCAGACTAATCATCCAAAGATAAATGTATCATTTATTCATGGATCTGCTATTACTACAAATGCAGAACTTTAGAATTGAGTTACTGATAGCAAGGTAATAATGAGTTTGTAATTTTTTTTTAAATAAATAGTCATTAATAGATATGAAAATATTATTTTATCAGTCCTTTCATGGAATGTGAATGATTGGTAAATGTAAATAAATCTTAGAGTCAACTGACAAAAGAAAATGGCAATTGAGGTATCTACCTGAAACATATTATTTAGGGCCACAAAAAATTGAAACTGCTTGCCTTCTTAGGAACAAGTGGAATAAAACTATATATGACCCTGACATAACCAAGGAACAAGCCTCACCCAAGTTTGCTTTTTAAACTAAATTTCAATAACAACATTCTAATGATATTTTACTAATATCACAAAATCCACATTATCCTCGTACTCATTTTTAGTTTTTCAAGAGTGACATACTGGCATCTTCTGGAAGCAGAGAAATGGCATACAGATTGCACACAGAATCACAAGGGTGAGAAAGAAAAGTAATTCTCAGAAGAGCAAACAAGAGAGCAAGGAAGTACAGGAGCAAGAGAGTGAAGACAAATAATGTACATGGAAGATACAAGAAAGAAGGGGCTATTACAATCCTAGCTGCTATTATTACTGGACAGGAAGGAGAGGAATCGTGGCTCAACAGACCACAGAATCCATGTAATGCAGAAGGAGCCATTTGGAACATCAAGTCTGCATCAACTCTCTGAAAGAACATCTTGTTGAGCCCCAGCCTTCTCATCCTATCCCCATAACCCCTTCATCTTACTATGGCCAATCCACCTAATCTGCACGTTTTCGAACTGAGGGAGGAAATCAGAGCACCCAGAAGAAATCTACACAGATAGGGAGAACATGCTGACTCTACACATATTCACCTGAGGCCAGAATTGAACCTGGATCCCTGGCGCTATGAGGCAACACTGTTAACCACTGTGCCACCCCATAACTTATTTTTATGGAAATGTAGAAGAACAGAGTCAGAGCAACTAATTAGCTTTTAACAGAAACAAAATCTATTAAACATGGAAAGATTGACTATACAACAATATATTTTCGCCCCACATACATCTCCTCAGATGTACAAATATTTCTGGATAACAAAAGTTAAGCGTA
Organism: Sphyrna mokarran; assembly: GCA_024679065.1. Taxonomy (NCBI): domain Eukaryota; kingdom Metazoa; phylum Chordata; class Chondrichthyes; order Carcharhiniformes; family Carcharhinidae; genus Sphyrna; species Sphyrna mokarran. The sequence goes on from JAGIQG010000026.1 coordinate 35,597,557, forward strand.
CATCTTATTCTAAGCTGTTCTTAAAATGTCCCTGTAAAACAACAGATCAACTGTGGTCAGACACACACCATCAGAAATCAAGTGGAATTCATCGCTCCAATGGAAGGGGAGAGGGGCTGAGACCGATAGCGAGATGGGAGATAGAGTAAGCTTGGATGAGAAGAAATACACCAGGGAGAAGGAGGTTCCGAGCGGGCTTGGAGGTCTGGAGTGTGTCTGTTTCAATGTGAGGAGCGTAACAGGAAAAACAGATGAACTTAGGACCTTAGTGTTTGCGAGGAACTTGGATGTGGTTGCGGTGACAGAGACATGGTTAAAGGAAGGGGAGCAGTGGCAGCTGAATATTCCTGGGTATAAGTGTTTCAGGTGTGACCGAGGAGGGTCCAGAAGAGGTGGGGGAGTGGTGTTGTTAGTTAGGGACAGCATCACAGTGGTGCAGAGGGAGGATAATACAGAGGAGTTAGGAGTGGAACCGCTGTGGGTGGAGTTGAGGAATAGAAAGGGGGCGATTAGTATGCTAGGGGTGTACTACAGGCCACCCAACAGCCCACGGGTAGTTGAAGAAGGCATATGTAAAGACATTTTGGATAGATGCTGAAAGAACAGAGTCGTTATAGTGAGAGATTTTAATCTCCCTAGGGTGGCTTGGAAGGTACCTAGAGCTGGGGTTTGGACGGGGAGGAATTTGTAAAATGTGTACTGGAAGGATCGTTGGAGCAGTATGTGGCTAGCCCGACTAGAGAAGGGGCTATATTGGACTTAGTTCTGAGTAATGAGCCAGGGAAGGTGGTTGTTGTTGTAGTAGGGGAACATGTGGCTAACAGTGACCACAATTCTGTCTACTTCACAATGCAGATGGAAAAGGATGCTTGTTGCCCTACGGGGAGGGTGCTGAATTGGGGGAAGGCTAACTACAGTCAGATTAGGTAGGAACTTACGGTAACTGAGTGGGAACGGTTGTTCGAGGGTAAGTCCATGCTAGGCATGTGGGAGTCTTTCAAGGGAATACTGAAAATGTTGCAAGAAAGATACGTGCTGGCTAAGAGGAAAGATGGGAAAGGTAGGATTAGAGAGCCGTGGATTACTAGGGATATTGAGGACTTGGTTAGGAAGGAAAGAGAGGCGTATGATAGGTTGAAGCAGCTGGGAACGGAGACAGCATTGGAGGAATAGAGAGAGAGTAGGAGAGAGCTCAAACAGGGAGTTAGAAAGGTAAAAAGGGGGCATGAAATGTTTTCGGAGCATAGGATTAAGGAAAATAAAAAGGCTTTTTACTTTTATGTTAGGAATAAAAGGGTGGTTAGAGGAAAAATCGGACCTCTTAGGGACAGAGGTGCAGAGCTGTGCTTAGAGCCCAAGGGAATGGCAGGGATCCTGAATGAATACTTTGCATCGTTATTCACGAAGGAGAGGGACTTGTTGACAGCTCCTGTCTCTGAGGGAGCTGTGGACCAGTTGAGGGAAATATCCATACCGAGGGAGGAAGTGTTAGAGCTTCTAGGTAGCATTAAAACTGATAAATCTCTGGGGCCTGATGGCATTTATCCCAGGCTGCTTAGGGAGGTGCGAGGTGAAATTGCTGGGCCTCTGACTCAAATCTTTGACTCTTCTTTGGACACAGGTGAGGTCCCAGAGGACCGGAAAATAGTTAAAGTTGTACTGTTGTTTAAAAGGGTAGTAGGGATAACCCTGGAAATTATAGGCCCGTGAGTTTGAGCAGTGGTAGGGAAGCTGTTGGAGGGGATTCTTAGAGACAGGATGTATAGGCACTTAGAGCGTTGCGATCTGATTAGTGATACGCAGCATGGCTTTGTTAAGGGGAGGTCGTGCCTTACGAATCTGGTAGAATTTTTTGAGGAGGTGATGAAAACTGTTGACGAAGAGCGAGCCGTTGATGTCGTCTATATGGATTTCAGTAAGGCGTTTGACAAAGTCCCTCATGGGAGTTAGTTGAAAAGGTCAAGGCTCATGGGATACAAGGACAGGTAGCTAGATGGATAAGTAACTGGCTTGGTAATAGGAGACAAAGTGTAATAGTGGAAGGGTGTTTTTATAGCTGGAGGTCAGTCACTAGTGGTGTGCCGCAGGGCTTGGTGCTGGGACCTCTTCCATTTGTAATATATATAAGTGACTTGGAAGAGGGAGTAAGTGGAGTGATCAAGTTTGCAGACGATACAAAGGTGGCTGGACTTGCGGATAGTGAGGAGCATTGTCAGGCGATGCAGCAGGACATAGGCTGGTAGCTTGGGCAGATAGATGGCAGATAGAATTCAATCCTGATAAATGCGAGGTGATGCATTATGGGAGAAAGAATGTAGGGGGGAGGTATATGATAAAGGGTAGACCTATTAAGAGTATAGGAACGCAGAGGGACCTGGGGGTGCAGGTGCACAAGTCGCTGAAGGTGGCAGAGCAGGTGGAGAAGGTTGTGAAGAAGGCATATGGTATGCTAGCCTTTATAGGAAGGGGTATAGAGTACAAGAGCTGGCCTTTAATGTTGCAGTTGTATAAATGTTGGTAAGACCTCATTTGGAATACTGCGTCCAGTTCTGATCGCCTTACTACCGGAAGGACGTGGAGACTCTGGAGAGAGTGCAGAGGAGGTTTACCAGGATGCGGCCTGGTATGGAAGGTCTGAGTTACAAGGAGAGGTTAGGCAAATTGGGACTGTTTTCCTTAGAAAGACGTAGACTTAGAGGAGATCTGATAGAGGTGTACAAGATTATGAGGTGTATAGATAGAGTAAACAGGGTTAAGCTTTTTCCTAGGATGGACTCAAATAGCACGAGGGGTCACGGGCTTAGGGTGAGGGGGGTAAGGTATAATTTGGATGCTAGAGGGAGTTTTTTTCACACAGAGGGTGGTGGGGGTATGGAACGCGCTGCCAAGTAAAGTGGTGGAGGCAGGCACTCTGGAATTATTTAAGAAATACTTAGATGGGCACATGAACAGAATGGGAATGGAGGGGTATAGAAAACGGATTTAAAATAGGGATCATGAGCCTTGGGAATCTTGGGAAGTGTGTAAATAGATGATGATATTGATGCACTTGTTTTTATCTTACAGATGCTTTGGTTCGCCTTGTTGTCTAACAATGGGCATACACGCGATGGGTCGTGAGAGGGCTGCTCTTGGATTTTTTTGTGAGTATCCTAGTGCTTCACGTCGTTAGTGTACACTTAACCTAGACCATTTGATGGGCAACACGAAAGCTCAGTGACTATCACTGTGCTGTGCAGATTCATGGATTTGGGCCTGTGTCTGTGGGAGTTTGCACATTCTCCCTGTGTTTGCATGGGTTTTCTCTGGGTGCTCCGGTTTCCTCCCACATCCCCAAAACATGCTCTTAGGCTAATTGGCAAAACAAATTCTCCCTAAATTGTCTCAAATTTGGTTTTTAATCCATAGATCTATAAACACAGACTGGGATCACGGGTAGAAGTGGGAACATCGGGATGGCACACGGGCTCATTGAGCCAAAGGGCCTGTTTCCCATGCTGTTTTGTTTTTTGTTCAATCACTGGATTTTTCATCCAATCCTTCCAGATGCTCACCACATTGTGAACCACGTGTCTCACTGGACCTCTAGCTTGGAAGCATAAGTGTTTCCAAGCTCCACTGTAAAAAGACACACCTTAGAATGCTTTCTCTTGAATACCTTCACCACAGATCACTTCCAGATTTCAATCTCTCCTATCCTCTGCTTTGAATTGCCACATGCATTCAAGCTTCCAAACAAACAATCTCCCAAGTACCCAGCCATGCCAAAAGAATATCACTGCTTCACAGACTGTATTATGGCATCAACATCCTTAGGATTACTTCTTGCAAGCCAACTTTATTAGCCTGTCTGTAACTGGAAGCCTCTCTCTGTTCCTTTCAAGTACCTTGTTCAATTTCCAGTTCTTTTGTCCATTTGACTTCAGTCTTCCTCTTTTATTCCCCAGTTTCTAGAACCATCTGTTCTATAGCTTCTAGGACTTGCTTACCGCCTTTTCATTAACCTCCCTCTCTGCTTTGGCAGTTTCTGACAGAGCTGCTTATTCTCTAGCTACCTAGTTCTAACTGCTACTGGATCCAGATTAAATGAAACTTAAAAATTCTAACTCTGGTCCTTGTTTACTAAACGATAGCCTAGACTTTCTTTAAAGCTTGTTTACTTTCACATCGTAATCTCTCTAAACACAATGTAGGCACAGTTTGAAATCAAACCAAAACCTACAGATATGCAAGCATCTTTATTTACATGAAGATAACTAAAATTTTATCCCTTTCTTGCACACAAACAAAATTAAACTCACTTAAAGCTCTATCTTATTTCTAATATCCAAAAATACAAATATAAATTACTTAAACATGCCCGATTCCTGAAAAAAACATAGGGCATAAAAGGGACAGAAAGGACAGAAGCCTGAGACAGGCAGGCAAGTAGCATCAGATAGGCAAAGAGACTCCTGCTCAGTTTTTATTTCCTTCCAGAGAAGTAGCAGCTCTGGAGCCATTGGGAAGATGAACATATGGGTGCCATTTGCTGAAAAACAAATCAGCTCATTTAACCATCAACAATCTACAGATTGGACCAATATTTTCTAACATTGGGTTATTGTAACTCACATATAACAATATAAGAACTTAAGAACTGGGAGCCCGTGTATGCCATCTGGCTCCTCAAGGATGCTCCACCATTCAAAACGATCATCTTTTTGTGGACTCAGCTCCACTTACCCAGCCGCTCACCATAGCCCTTAATCCTTTTGCTGTTCAAAAATGTATCCATCCTTGCCTTAAAACATTTAACATATATGTGGTGGCACAGTGGTTAGCATTGATGTCTCACAGCACCAAGGACCCCCCACGTTCAATTCTGGCTTTGGGTGATGGTGTAACATTTGCACAATATCCCCGTGTCTGCGTGGGTTTCCTCCAAGTATTCTGGTTTTGTTCCACTGGCCAAAGATGTTCAGATTAGGTACATTGGTCATGCTAAATTTGCTCCGAAGACCCAAAGATCATTAGTTGAGTGGATTAACCACGGTAAACATGAGGGGTGAGGAGTTAGGGGATAGGGCAAGGGGGAGTGAGCTTGGGTAAAATGTGCTTTCGGAGAGACAGTGCAGTTTTGATGGACTGAATGGCCTCCTTCTGCACTAAAAAGAAAAAATCTGAGACTTAGTTTCTTAGGATATAACTGATAATTAAACAACTTGGCTTGAATTCTCTTGCATTGCTGAACTGTGATATAGTAATACTCTTGTGTATAATCTGCATCCACTGATTACAGTTTTTGACACCAGGCAAATGACGAAGTCATTTTGATTGAAGGTAGTAATAAACTCCTATCCTATTATACAGTTTTTCTGGAATAGTTGGGAAGTGTGAATTTCTGAACATGTCTCATATCTGAAGGTTTTGTTTTAAAGGAAAGAGTAAAATAAATCAAAAATAACAAATATATGTTCCAAAGAAGTCAGAATAGAACTTGGGTGCTTATCCTACTGCACAATTTGCACACGGAGACCTTTTTTTAAAAACGTGATAAATAACAACATATTGCATGGACCAAAAAGCAACAACATTTGAAATATAGTGAGGAAGGCCCATCAGCTATTGATTCCCCTTCTTCCCCTCTCAGGATGTTTTTATGGGCTAAACATCAAACAGCTTTACCCACAACAGCTTTCTGCCAGACTTTGGATCACTGTATCTACATCCCTGAGAACCAGGCTTGCGGGAAATAATCTATCCTCACTTCAAAGCTTCAAGAGGATACTTTCTCCGTTACCTGCAAGAGAGATTGAGACACCCAGACAAACATTCACCTACAATACTGCTCTGAAACAAAAATTGCATTGTCAATTTCTTTCCTTCCTTATTAAATACCCAAAATGTGCAATGAAAAAATGCCCTCTCTGATGCATTTCTAGAACAGCTTCCGCCCTCCAAGTCAAACATCCTCTCCATAGGACAGGCAAATATCTCCCCCTCAGCCTTTGCCAATACCAATCTCACTGGAATGACCAAGTGAATGGCTGGAATGACTTACCAAGAAAGCACTTTGCACCTACAGCCAAGATCGGAGCTCAACACACAGAGAAGATATAAGCAGAGTACGTCACAAAACTGCTGAACCCATTCAATTTCCAGCTATTAAGATCTTTTCCCCTCTGTTCTTAAATACTATTGTCATCAATAATTTCCAAAAAAAGTTCCCACTTCAAAATAAAAACGTTCATCACTGCCTGAAAGGGTGATAGAGGCACGAACCCACACAACATTGGGCGCCTGAAATACCAAAACATACAAAGGCCAAATGCTGGGAAATAGGATTCAAGTTCTTGATGGCTGGCACAAATATGATGGGCTGAAGGTTCTGTGTTGTAAGACTATGACTTTGATTTACATGCTTAAAATAATCTTCCATTTTAAAAATGAACATAGAAAAGTGCTAGTGTAAATAGATTGTACAAATTAAATGAATAAGTTTTTTCTTTTACTATCACATTGCATTTATTTGAACCGAGTATAAATTATTTTTTAAACAATAATAAATTTTATACGCCTTGTAAACATTATGAAAACAATTTAACATATTCTAACATTTTGGTTTCTTCTGTTCTTGGTCACAGTTAAAGCCAAACTCCAATATGTTTCAGCAATGTATTTGCCAAGGATGCATCAGAGATTCAGCCCATTGAGTCTGCAACGAATCTGACAGAATATCTTACTCATGCAGTCTTCCTCCTCCCAATTCCCATAACTCCACAATACGACTAATCCATCTAACCTATACAATCTTTGTACTGCAGGAGAAAACTGGAGCACCCAAAGGAAACCCATGCTGACACAGGGAGAATGTGCAAGCTCCTCACAGGCAGTTATCCAAGGTCCTTGGCATTGTGATACAGTGGTGCTAACTAACCACAGCAACACTATGCTGTCCATGTATCCATTAATTTTACCAATTTCTGTCAGGACAGTTTCTCTTCTCTCTTGTTTTAGTCAGGGGTCATTTGGCATTTTGTGAACAAAGAAAATGCCCTGAAATTGACCAGTATTTGGTGAAATTAAACCAAAACTTTAACTGCTCCTCACTGAACAGACAGCAGATGCCCCCATGAAACTGATTTCAAACAGTCCAGTTTTGAAACTGCCAGGGAACAAAAGCACATTTCTGCAAGCACAAGTTCGTCCTTTCTCTCAATAACAACGTTATTAAAACAAGCTTTGATGTAAACCTTCAGTGGGGGCACTTATATTTTTGCCTGTTCTCCCCCCTCCCTCCTTTTAATGAAAAGTTACTCCTGAACTAAATGGAACTGATCTGGCACTATTTCAGCAATCTGGAAGCAGAGATAATGGACACTGATGTTCAGACATATGCAACTTTCAAGTCTCACTGACTGTGTTAATCTTATCTTTACAACTAACACTTACCAACTGTAATTAAGGTAATGCGGTATTGTAGAAATGGATTATTGCATCAATCACAAAAGCCCGGAAACAATAAATTAGTTTCTCTTCTAATCCATCAATTTTTTTTCAAAATGAAATATATCTTACTTCATTTCTAATATTAAGTAATATTAATCCAAAGTGTCTTTATATATTTCAGATTTTTAATAACCAAACTTTTTTTTGAAAAAACCTTAATCACCAAAACACAAGCAAAAGTTTAATGACTATTTTGTCCCTTCCTTTTCAATGAGGGCTTAAAGGATTCATTATTGAAAGATTACCTGATCAATCCGTATATCACTGTCACCGTCAACAACCCATACCTCAAAATACTTCATTTTGTTTGACCTGAAAACTTACCTCAATGTAAAGAATGCAGGGAAGAAGGGAGGTCCCAGCCATCATTCCTTAAATATTTTTGACATTTGTTTCCAAGTCCTGTGACATTTCCTAGATATTAAATAGTCAAATGACATGCACCCCATAGCGCACAAATGCCCAAGGAAAACTGCTTTCACATTGCCACTCAGATTCTTGGCATCCACCCTTCATAAGCCAGCACACAACCTTTTACATTACAAAATCCCATATAACTCCAACCTAACAAGATGAAGGAATCACATTTATCCATGTAGAAACTGGGAACCAGATCTCAATCCACTCTGAACACTAAACTGAGAGAAAGTGATTTCGAAGCAGTTCAAGAGAGTGTCTAAGTACACCACTAGGCCAAGCAAAACTGGAGTCAGTGAGAATAAGGGGGGGGAAAACTCCACCAATTGGAATCATATCTGCCAGAAAGGAAAAATGATTGTCCTTGTTGGAGGTCAATCATCTCTCAGTCCCAGGACATCATCGCAAGAGTTCCGCAGGGTAGTATCCTAGGCTCAACTATCTTCAGTTGCTTCATGAATGGCCATCTCTCCATCATAAGGTCAGAATTAGGGATGGTCACAGATGTTTGCACAATATTCAGTACCATTTGTGATTCCTCAGATACTGAGATAGTCTGTGTCTATATACAGCAAGACTTGGACATCGTTCAGGCTTAGGATGATAAGCAGAAACTAATGTTGTACCACACAAGTGCCAAGCAATGGCCATCTCCAATGAAGAGAAAATCTAACCATCTCTCCTTGACAGTCAATGGCATTACCACCATTGAATCACCCATAATCAATATCTTGAGAGTTACTTTTGACCAGAAATTGAAGTGGACCATATAAATATATGACAGCAGCAAATCAAAGGCTGGGAATTCTGTGGCAAGTAACACCCCCTGACCCCCCAAAGCTTGTCCATCTACAAGACACAACTCTGGAGTGTGATGGAATACTCTGCACTTGCCTGGATGAGTGCAGCTCCAACAACATTGAAGAAGTTGACACCATCCAGAACAAAGCAGTCCGCTTGACTGACACTCCATCCACCACTGACACAGTGGCAGCAGTGCATACTATCTACAAGATGAACTTCAGCAACTCACTAAGGTTCCTTCAACAGCACTTTCCTAATCTACCGCCATCCAGGAAGATGAGTGCAGCAGATGCATGGGAATACCACCACTTCCAAGTCACATAACATTCTGACTTGGAAATATGTTGCCACTCCTCCATGCTGGGTCAAAAACCTGAAACTCCTTTCCTAACAGCACTGTGGATATACCTATAACCACATGAACTGCAGTGGTTCAAGGCCTTCTCGAAGACAATTCGGAATGGGCAATAAATGTTAGCCTAGGCAGCAACACCCATGTCACATGAATAAAGTTCTAAAAAACATCTATCAACGTGAACAAAGGTTTTATATAGAATATTCATTACAACTTCTTTTGCTGGATGTTGCCTAACCTGCTAAGGATCCCCAATATTTTCTGATTTTGTTCAGATTTCCAGCTTCTGCACTATTTTGCCTTCAGTTGTAATATAGAAATGGACTCAACAGGATATTTGTCAGGAGTTAAATATTCCCTACCTAAGCTCACACATGAATAACCTGCTACTGATGGAATTATTGCTCAGCAAGAGCAAACAAGAAAAGGAATTAAGTTCCTCAAAGAGAAAAGTTCATAGGGCAAATGACAAACTGGGTATATGCGATCATAGAAACATTGATGTTAGGAGCAGGAAGATGCCATTTGGCATTTTGAGCGTCCTCCACCATTCATCACAATCATGGCTGAGGTCCCAACTCAACAGCCTAACCCTCCTTTCTCCCATTTGCCCCAAGTGCTATATCTAACTACCTCTTGAATACATTCAATGTTTTGGCATCAACCATTTCCTGTGGGAATGAACTCCACAGATTCACCACTCTTTGGATGAAGAAATGTCTCCTCATCTCCGTCCTAAATGATCTAATCTCACAACATAATGCTGGGAGCATACTGTGCCAGCTTACAAACACTACATTCAATGTACTTTAAAGTAAGTAATTATGTGAAGCACAATGAAGTATTTCAAAATGGTATGGTGGCATATGAAGCTAAATTTTAAATCACTCCTCTGGAATGTAGTAGCTCAATAAGCAGCTTTGTTCAGCTAGATTGAAAAAGAAACTGTTTTGTCTATACCTATTGTATTGCAATAGATGATAATCAGTTATTTGCTTGTATCTCAACTTCCACAAGAGGAAGAGTAAAATGAACCACAAAAAAACCCACCAATTTAAATTGCCAATTACCTTTGGCAAATTGGAAAACAAAAAGCATCATCTGGCTTTTATGCAACACCAGGGCATCGCACCATTGCAATCAAAGGCAAACTATTGCCCTAAGAACCTTATGGCGGATGTCAAAATCCACTTGCAATGTTTTCAATGTGTTCAATAGACTCTAATTCATTGTCAGCAGAGTCACAATTTACATAAAACTAGATCTGACAAGTGACATTCTTTGAAACAGAGCTGAACATGTCAGCAATACATCTATATTAAATATCAGTTAACTAATAATTTAATAGCCGTTAACAAGTAAATCAGAATTCCTATTGAGTACAAATTGTTTGCAAAGTGCAGCCTATCTAATCATTCATCCAGCAACTCTCCCAAGACATTAAACATTGGATTTTCTTTTTTGGCAATCTTCTATGGATATAGGGGCTCATTAAGCCATTTTGTTCAACTAAGCTTCATGCTGAGGTACAACTAAACAGGGACTGACAGTCCTTAACCATCTCATCTAATGGTTGTTCTTAGCTATTGGATGCCAACAAACTGCTTGGTGGTGGGGAAACCAAGCACAGTACTAACTTCCAGCCACCAATATATAGTCACCCCCTCCCACATACTTACACTGAAAGGGGGTTTGGAAAAGAAATCAAAAGTAGCAGCTCCATTTCATACCATACAAGTAGTGACATTTCAAAACTAGTTAATTTATAAAACACTTTGGGACATGCCAAAGCCATGAAACATGCAATATAAAGGCAAGTTACTTCATTCTTTTTTCTACCTATTGATCTCAGCTGAGATCAATGAATTGACCACAGATCATGTACTGAATCCCAAATCTTTCTGTTCAAAATGGCACAGTATCACAAGAAATGAATTTACCACTTAATATTTCACTTGGATATTGACTAAAATTAACTGAGTAAAATTGGAGATTGGAAGAAACTGTCCCTCTCTTCCACACCATCATATACAATATAACACATCAGATTTCAATCTGGATGCAGATTGTCTTCTTGACCAAAGTTGGATATGAAATGGTGAACACAAAAAGGGGGAGAAAATTAACTTAGAATTACATATGATTTACATTTTCTGTGCTAGTCTGCTCTGTGCATCCCTGCTCGCATCCTACTTTAGCTAAATCTAAGTCTACCTGCGTAATATTCCATTCTTTACTCTCTTGCCTAGATTCCCCTTAATAGCAACTATGCTACCTGTCTCAACTTCTCCATGAGAAAGTGATTTCCACATTCTCACCATCTTTTGGATTAACAAGTTTTTTCTGAGTCCTACTGTGGATTTATTAGTGACCCACAATTTTTACTCCCCACAAGCAGAAACAGCTTCTCTGTGCCATCTAATTTTTTTAAAAAAATCCTTCAAGAGGTGAAGGCATTGCTAGCTGCGCCAGCATTTGAACTGAGTGCTTGCTAGGCCATTTCAGAAGGCATTCAAGAATCAAACACATGTCTATGGATCAGGAGTCCCATGTAGACCAGACTTCCTTCTTCAAAGGACGTCAGGGATTTTATAACAGCGACTGCCCTGGGTCTTGGATTTTTATCTTCATCCTAGGACTGCTGCAGTGCTCCAGTGATGCCCAACACAAATTAGACACGTGGCAGCCTTCGTTAGACAGTAACCTCCCCGTCCATACCCACCCTTTTGCAGTTTTGTCCTGTCATTTCTTAGTGCCTCTTTTGGTATAGAAAAACTCTGACACAAAGGCAGATAGGAACATAAACTGTGAAAAGGGTACAAAGAACTACAAAGATATGGGAACAAGTTAAGTGGGCAACAGCATGGCAGAGTATAATATAGAGGAATGAGAGGTTACTCATTTTGGTACTTAGATAAGAAAAGTGGAATTTTTATACAAGGCAAGAACTTTTAAATAAAAGCAAACTACTGCAGATGTTGGAATCTGAAACCTAAAAGAGAAAATGCTGGAAAATCTCAGGTCTGGCAGCATCTGTAAGGAGAAAAAAGAATTGATGTTTCGAGTCCAGATGACCCTTTGTCAAAGCTCAAATTTTTTAACATTTATGCTTGAATATACTTATACAAGGAATATAGAAAGTTAATGTGCAATTAGAAAGACATGCTGAATTTCATTCCGAATGAATTGGGAGTACAAGAATACTAAAGTCTTGTTACAATTTTTTTTTAGGGCTTTAATGATACCCACACTTGTACTGTTCTGACTCTATATCTAATATACTTGAGTTGGTGGCAACACAGGAAAGTTTCACTAGATTGGCATCTAGGGTGATAATATCCTACGCTAAGAGACTCTGTAAATTGGGCCTATATTCTGTGCAGTTTAAAGCAACAGGAACTGATTTTGTTACAAGATACAAGATACGGCTTGACAGAGTAGGTATAGAGAGGTTATTTCCCCTGGATGGGGTTGTGGTCCCATATCACGGTGAGGTGAAACATTTTGGATTGAAGAGATTCAGGGGAATATGAATCTTTGGCATATCTTATTTCAATTGTGGATGCTCCATCAAGCGTAGCTTCAAGACTTGAATAAACTGGTTTCTCAAAGAATTAATGGAGAAGCCACTCTGCAAGTTCCCTCAAACACACTTTTTAATCCTATCTACATGATGGATCCCAAAAATAAAATGGCAGTAAAACTGAAAGAATTTCTGAGATGAAATCACAATGGAGTACTTTTTACTGTCTGGCATTAAGCTGAAATACTGCTTAAGATGATTAAATCCTACAGGTTTCCAGGAAGAAAAATCACTTTCCATATTAAAAAGTATTTTATTAAACCTTCCCAAGGTAAATCAGCTTTAACTTCATCAAATCTGCACACATATAACCATCCAGCCATGCTTTCGCTTGCTGTACTCTTACCTAGTATATACAATGAAATAGATGAACTGTTTTTCACAAGCCAAATACATGAAATTGAAAACTGAAGCATACCAATGAAAAAGAATTTAGTGCCGGCCATGGCAAAGGTTATAACTTATGATTTCTGATCAGAAAAGTCAAGATAAATTCTGTCCTCAAGTCTTTTCATATGTTTTATGGCAATAAGTGTTTGCATGTGGTCAGCAATAGTAAAGTGATGGGGTGGAGTGGCTTCTCGTTATTTAGTTCTATTCAAACTTACCAAGGTCATGTTGCATCAAAGTCTTCTTTTATCTGCTCTGAGGCAATTTGCTTGTCTCACTATATCAAAAGTACCCTCCCTTCTCTTCATTTCAAGATTCATGAACTGGGGGTCAAGTTGATGGGATTCTTTTCTGTTCACTAAAGCTAACCTCATTATTAAAGAAAAACTCAAAAGACAAAACAATCTTTCTGGTATAGAGAATTTGTATTACAAACAAACGCCAACATCTTTCAAGTGACAGGATCCTGAAGGAAGGAGGAAATGCTGACCTCCAGCACCAAAATAATTCACTCATCCTTTGCACAAAACTGCATTCTCTCAGCAAACGCTAGTCACGTAACCTTAAAGTGTTTCCGAAACAACGCATTCCTGTACATTTAAAATGGTTCATTTTATTGCATCTTCCTCGAAAGCTAAGCCCTTACCAAAGGTTAAGATAACAAAAGGTGAACTTTGATTCCAAATCAGTTCTCAATATATTGCCAACTTTTTGACATAACAATTAGTCCGCTGAACAAATTCCTGGATTCTTAATTTGTTGTCCATAAAATTACAGTGCTCTTAGACCTTAGATCATACAGAATTATTGTTGTAAACTAAAGATTTCCTGCCAACAAAATGGGCCGGGTTTGTTTTTGTACCAGCTACAACCCATGAAAAATCAATTATTTACAATAGTTAGCCTGGAATGTTCAAACAATTAAGGGTTAATAGCCATGTTTATCGATATATAATGGGATTTTGCTCATCGAGAATTCTATAGCAGTTACGTTAATATGGTCATACCAAAATTGGTGGGGCACTTTATCCATGCTGCCAATGTGACACAATAAGTATTCATGCTTTTGCTGCTGTCCCATGCTGAATTGCTATAAAACCGGTAAATATGACATTTTTTGATGGTCTCGGAACAGTCTTGGCCTTATGCCTTAACACTAGATATTTTCATTCCATTAAGCAGCTACATCAGGAATTAGCAAACTGTGGGCCGTGGTCTCCGTTGGGCATGGAGGCAGCAAAGAGCCTCCATGAAGCTCAGATTGAGTGCTGACAGCTGCGAGGCTCCTTTAAATCCTCACTTTTTGCTGCTGATGGGTGTAGCCCAGTAGACTGATCTTTAGGGCCAATTTCTGCTGTAAAAATGACACGTTTCCTCACTGCAATATAATTATTTGACAAGTTAGCAAATATTATGACATTAAGCTTGAGAACAGCTTCATTCTTTATTTCTTTTTTGCAAGGGGACCCATTTCTGTTTGCCAATCACCATATATGGTCTGCTCTGAATATCTCAAACTTCTGCGCATCTTCATGGCAATGGTATCACCAGCTTGCACCAACTTATGAGGCAAGTAAAACATTAAACATGTATTTCTGAACTGCAAATTTGATGACTTGTAATGCAAGTCTAACTCTACTCAGGCATTTACTAGCCTAAAAAAATTACAGCTGACTTATATGTTAAGTATAGGCCTAAACATGCATTTTGATGCCAAATTAATGGATTGACTTGTACGCCCACAATCTACAGTATCTGGTTTTAATTTGGAATGTTCACCACTTAGTGATTCTCTCACAAAATACAATTAGTTTCTTATTTTAAAGCTAATACTTTTCATCTTTGCAAGTTAAATTCCAGCAGTTTGCTGTATGTGATGCTGCGCGTTTTCTCTTTTTAATGCTTTGAATTAACTTTTATCCAATTTTACCCAGGACGCTGACTGAATTTGTAAGTGGAAGAAGAAGGGAATACATTGACCAAGCCTCTACTCAAATAATTTTCTTTTACATAAATTGCTGCTTCAATTAGGCACCTTGCAATTAAATAGTAAAAATTTCAAAGCTGGCGATTTTAATTAGTCAATTCACATTAAAGAGACACAGATGCGCACACAGATCCTAATGCACTGAACTTCGGTTGTTAGTCAAAAGTTACAATCTTGTATTTGATAAGAGTCCTTTGAAGTGCTATTTCAAACCAAGTCATGTACATTAGAAGAAGCCAATTTCACAGTGGCTGCACAGAGGTTGTACAAACAGCCAATGTGTATTTTAACATGCTATAATTACCAAAAAGTGAAGACGAGGAATTTAAAATGCATAATTTCTTGCTCATACTGAAAGTTCATCCATGTGAATAAACTTGTTCTGATGATTGCTGACATGCATAAAATGCCATCGTTGCAAAGGCAAGGCACAATCCAGTAATGACAATGTTAGAAATTTTTTTGCAGTATACGTACACTGCCAGAGCTTCCTAAAGTGTTGTTCAATTAACTTACAATAAGACTAGTCAATCATTGCACAGCAGTCAGTCAAGTTGCTAACTTCAGCGCCCTTTCCTCGACACTGCATGCTGAGGCAGGAAGCAATAATAAAAACAGGGTACACGCTTCTAAAAATAACCTTAAAACGAATGAAGTCTTGATACTTTTGTACCACTGCCAATAATCAGAGACTAGTAGCTGCTGTGGGCATTCCAGCAAGGCAATACTGCATTTTTACTACCTGCCTTAAGTGGTAGTTTCTCCAGTAACGATGATCTTCTTGTGGATCCTTATACACACACTTGAAGAATTCCTAGGAGTTGGATTTTTTAAACAGGATCCAGATTGGAGGCAGGTACATGCACAATTCAGTCTCAATGCTGGTTTTTGCTAGTCAGTAAGTAGCCAATTTAAGTTATGGACAGGGAGCAGTGCTATTTTAAAACATATAATTAACTTCCTTGTATTTATCCTTCATTGTCTCCATCCTAACATCAGTAACCCCCACTACCTCATCTAGTGGGACAGTCAATTTCTGAATGGTGGTGGACCTTATAAATTGGACATATAAGATAATGAAGGGGAGAGGTAGAGAGATTCTTCCTGCTTAGAAAGGATAGCAGAACTAGAGGGCACAGCCTCAAAATAAGAGGGGGGGGGGGAGCAGTTTAGGTTGAAGTTGAGGAAGAACTTCTTCACTCAAACGGTGGTGAGTCTCTGGAATTCTCTGCCCATTGAAGCGGTGGAGGCTACCTCGCTAAATATATTTAAGTCACGGTAGATAGGTTTCTGATAGATAAGGGAATTAAGGGTTATGGGGATCAGGCAGGAAAGTGGAACTGATCATCTTCAGATCAGCCATGATCTTGTTGAATGGGAAGGTAGGCTCGAAAGACTAGATGACCTACTTCTGCTCCTATTTATGTTCTCGCATTGGCGCCTCCCACCTTGGAAGTGTGTCCACTGTTCTTGATTGGATGGAGGTCTGTTCCACAGCCTTTAGTTGGCAGGAAAATTGAAAATTGTGCTGGATGTATGTAGCTATGCTTTGCAGGATTGGGATCCAGACTAGCTCTCTTGTCCAATTCCTGATGAAAAATTCAGTCAAGTGTTTAAATTTGTAATGTTTAGTAAGTATGGGTTTTTCATAGAATATACAGCCTGGATGAGAAGGCTGCAAAATTGTTATTAGACAATTTAATTCTTATATAGCATTTTTAGGTCCAAGACATGATCTAAAGGCCTACACAAGTACTTCCACACAAAACATGACACCAAGTCATATAAACAGATATGAGAACAGGTGACCAAAGCACTGGTCAAAAAATAGATTCAGTGAGTTAAAATGAGGATAGAAAGAGGAGTGTAGAGATTTAGGGAAGGAATCACAGGGCTTAGGAACTCAGTTGAAGGTACAACTTCCAGTGATGGAATGAAAAACACTGGAGGTGAACAAGTGGCCAAAATTAGAGTAGCACAGTTCCTCAGTGAGTTATAAGACTGGGTAAGATTACAGACAAGACAAGATGAGGCTATGTATTTTACAACTGAAGTGTTGCTGGCTGGATACAAATATAGGCTGGCAAGTCCAAATGGGTTTTATTGGGAATAAGAAGCAAAGATTTGAATGAGCTCTGGTTTACTGTGAGTAGAACATGAAAGTCTGGTCAGAGGAACACTGGAATTAAAAAATTCAAACCAAATGGAGATTCTAACCGTGGCTCTTTCATAGGGTCATCCAGACTCAAACGCTCGGTCTATTCTTTCTCCATTGATGTTGTCAGACCTGCTGGGATTTTCCAGCATTTTCTGTTCTTATTTGAGTAAGAATTTAAAGTATTGTTCAATTGTTATTGGTTAAACTGTTACTTTGTTAAAATTATATTTAAACTCTTATGAATAAAACATTTTAGATATCAAAAAAATCTGAGCCAAGTATCCTCTCCTCACATTTTTGCCAAAGATCATTGGGGTCTAGTCTGCCTTCCCCATATAACTGCGGTTCTGGTCTGGTACCCTAACAATATTTATATGGTGCCCTTAAGTAGGAAAATGTGCTTTTCACAGAGATTTAATCAGAAAAAGATTGATGGAATGAGTGTGAAGGATAATTAGTGACATTATAGAGATAGACGTAGATGGTTTTTGTGATGAGAGGATATGGAGTCAGAAGGTCAGCTCAGGTTCAACTAGGTACCCATGGCTGGAAATAGTTGGGTTCAATGTGAGATAACCATTGGAATAGGGGTTGGAATAAGTGAAGGAAGTACAGAACTTGTGGCCATTATCAATTTTTCAATCTCTGTTTAATTGAAGAAAAATGCAGTTTATAAAAATTCAAATATATTAGCCAAGCAAACATAACATGCAAGTTTTTCCTTTGTGTTTCATTTTATAGAAGTTTCCATTCTGGGTCAAAACCAAAACACTTCCAAAATGAGGCCGTGAATAAGTATCAAATAATCTTTCCAGAACAGTTAATCTTTCATTTTCAATCTTGCAAAAATGCTAATTCTTTAGGGAGATCATGTTTAGTCTTGATGACGAAACTATTCTAGGCTTGAACTTATCAGCCTTACAGTGAAAGTAATCAAATGGAATACAGAATAATTTATTTTCCTTTACTTGAAAAGCCACACCTGGAAAGTGCAAAATTAGAAGCATAACAATAATTTCTGAAATGCTCAAATAACTTCCATTCTCTAACTATATGCTGATTCTATATAAATTACCCAAGTGTATCAAAAGATTTAGTGAACACAATCATGATCATAGAACGATAGTGTAGCCCATCGAGTTTGCACCGACACGTGTGAAACACCTGATCTCCCACCTCATTCCGTTTCCCAGCACTTGGCCCATATTCATGAATGTTAGGCTGAATACTTTGTGCGACATTTTGCTAATGCATTCCCTCCTAAAATGTGAAGTACAATTTTAAAAAGCAAAGTCCCCAATTTAACACAAACTAAATAGTTGGCTTGAAACAATTTCAAAAAATGAAACAGAGCTGTGATATACTTGTTAACCACAATTCTCCAGAATTTGCTACATTCAAGTTTATCTGGCAAATCGTAGATTTATCACAGCATAAACCCAGCATAAAAATTACAGTATGGAGCTACTGAATTTCACTCTGATTGGGCCATACTGATCCACTGAGGTACATCCAAGCTGGTACTTAAGCCATCATGAAACATTACATAAACTTCAGTGCACTATCAGAAACCAATGACAACACCATAAATTCCAACGGCCATCCTGGAAGCACAATATTGCAATCTCCACCAAAACATTCCACCCTTCTAAGTGGCAGAAGTCAGTAAACACATACAATGCCAAGAGTATGAATCATCTTGTTTTAGTGTTCAGTGGAGACATCACACAACATGCACAGACACAGGCTCAATACATAACATGGCAGATATAAACCAGCACATTAAAACAGTGATTACACTTCAAAAGTACATCATTGAGGCCATGAAGGACGTTTTTTTGATTTTTTCTTTGTATCATTACACAGCATGAGTAATATTGTAAATACAATATTCATAAATAACATGCTGCATTTCAAATACCAATACAAGAATACAGAAGCAGGAATCGGCCATTCAGCCCCTGCAGCCAGTGCCACCATTCAGCATAATCATGGTTGATCTGCAATTTAAATCCAGAAACCTAACTTTATCCAATAACCTTCAACACCTTTAGTCAACAAAAATTAATCTAATTTAAAATCTATTTATCTCAATTAACAATGCTGCACTTTATCACCAACCAGCTCCCCTCTTGTTATGGTAATAACGATGGCAAATCTTTCAACCTCAATTGGCTGAGAGCTAAAACGAAGGCAACCACTTCTATAACAGAAATGTCAGAGCTAGTTATCTCGTGATGTACAGATTAGTGCTCACTCCAATGAAGAGCTAAAAAAAAAAAAGACAGTTGACATCTTCGCCAAAGCCTATTGGAGTAAGGGATCTGCAAACCCACAACCAACACTGACATCTTGCTTAACCCTGCTATCTACAAGGAGGAATCATCTTCAACACGAGGGACTGCTGATAATGATGATGCATGTCTCTTTGGACTACCACTGTCTCTAGGTTTTCACCAACTAAAAACAATCCTATTCCATCATTTCAAAGTCCAAAATGGATGATCTCACTTTTGCCTACACCAAAATTAATTTACCATAACTTAATCTGCTAATTTTTTTTAATTTCATGCTTTCATCTTCGCTGCTTATGATGTCATCTATCCTTTGTGTCATTGGTAAACCTGGATTGTAACTCCATCCCATCACCTAAATAAATCAGTAATAACTGAGGCCCCAAAACAGACCATTGCAAAGTGCCTCAAATCACATTCGACAAATCTGAATACCTGCACGTTAGCCCATCCATCTCCTACTATTCACCTGCAACGTTCTCACCAACTTCCTTTAAACAGAAATCAGCTGGTCATTCTAATATGGCATGCCCCTTATTGGTTCTTGGCCATTGCTGCAATAAACTGTGAACATACTTGAGCAATGTATTCATCAGCTAGTTCCGATTGATATGAAAGTTAAAATCCTCCAGTACAATACTTTATTACATGCTTACGTAAACCCTGAATTTATATATTCTGCCACTTCACAGCTGCTATCATGGGACTACACACAATTCGTGCAGCAAACATTTTACATGTTAAATTCTATCCATCATGTCAACAAACTTACCTTTCATTATCCCTCTCACCTTTGATCACTAAGACTATGCCTCCCTCTACTATTTTGGCCTTTTTTTCTATATACCTTCCAATTTGGCATATTTAGTTCCCAATTCTGATCTTATTATAGCTATGTCTCAGTAATAGCCTTTCAAGTTGCATTTACACATGTATTGAACAAACTGGTGCATCTGCATAAAGAATGATTATTTGGGCCACTCACTTACCAATGCTTGTGCTCTATTTTTCTCTCAGCCCTCTTTAGGTAACTTAGTTGGAAACCCTACCAAAAATGAAATCAATGGGAATTAAGGGAAAATTCTGTAGTGACTGGTGTCATGCCTAGCACAAAAGATGATGGAGGCCAATATTCTCAGTCCAAGCAGACTGACACAGAAGTACAAGGTAGCATTCGAGACCCAATCATTTTCATCAGCTTCATCACTGAGGGTTCTTCCCTCACCAAGTCAGTTAGCTCAAAAGTAGGGAGGTTCGCTGATAATTGCACAGTGTTCAGTACCATTTACAACTTCTCAGATACAGAAGTAGTCCGTGTCCATTTGCTGAAAGACCTGGACAATGTTCAGGTTTTGGCTTTAAAGCGGTAAGATACATTCATGTCATAAAAATGCCAGGCAATGACCATCTCCAACAAGAAAATTATCTCCCAATGACATTAAATTTTCCCTATTCTTTTGAATGCCTTCATATCAGAAGTGAACCACTAATGTTCATATTTATAACAAAACAAAAACAATTTACAAAGAATTATACATGTCTTTTTGGAAATTTGAAGTTGCACCACAAGAGCCTCACCCTTGCTCAAAGTCTTAAAACATTCTTCTCTCTTGGTGCTTGCCTTCTTCTGCCAACAGTTCCAGTCCACCACTCATTTAAGACCTGTGGGTCTTTGCTCATGTGGGGTCTTAATGCTGAGTCATGTGGAATATTAACAGGATCCAAACTAATTGAGGAAGCTAAAACCATGACATTGACGTTTCCTTTATCAAGAGAGTTTGCTGACTTGTTCAGTCTCACAGCTCT
The DNA here is from genome assembly GCA_024679065.1 of Sphyrna mokarran. NCBI lineage: Eukaryota > Metazoa > Chordata > Chondrichthyes > Carcharhiniformes > Carcharhinidae > Sphyrna > Sphyrna mokarran. Next base: position 35,618,842 of record JAGIQG010000026.1, read on the forward strand.
CCTCTCAATCCATCCAGTGTTGCTGCTATTTATACATGTTCAAAGACAGCAGTGTGTGCATCTAAAATGCACTGCAGCAATTTGTCTAGCCTCCTTCAAAGGGAGCATGCATTTAATCCTGCGATTTACACCACCTAGAAGGCAAAGGTAAAGTCGCCATTGTCCCAAATGATCATACGCTGCTTTCCCCTTGCAGGGCAAGAGCTGACTGGTGGTGATTTAACTTGAGGATCATCACACCTCAAGTGAGGGGCAGGGAAGATTAAGAAGATGGGGCTTTCACGAATAACCCCAGCCAGTATGGGAATTAAACCCATGCTGTTAGGGTTATTCTGCACCACAAACCAGCCATTCAGCCAACTGACCTTCCAGGACAAGGAGAGCAAATGCATCGGGACATCACCACCTGCAAGTTCCACCCCCAAACCATTCACCATCCTGACTTTGGACTATATCATCATTCCTTCACCACTGCTTTGCTAAAAATCTAGAATTCTGTTCGCAACGGCACTGTGCTGGCACCTATACTAAATGGACTGCAGTATTTGAAGACAAGGGCTCACCATAATAATGTTCACATCCAATGAAACAGGAAAAAAGGAAAACAAGCAATGAAGGATATGTTTAGTCTTGAATATAGAAATACAAGAAATTCATCACTGGGGTGAAGAACAGTTGCATTGAACAAAGAATCATAAAGTAGGGAATATACTGCTGTTCCTTCACCTTAAACTGCAGCTAAATCTTAGAATACCTATCCACCAGCATTGTGGGATTGTCATCACCGTGAAAACTACAGATCAAATGAAGAATTTTTCCAAACAGTGTGAGAATGTGGAACTTAACTGACATGAAATGGTTGAAGCAGATAAAATAGACACATTTAAGATAAGGTTTAACGTGTTGATGAAAGGAATGGAAATAGAAGAAATATAGTGAGGCAGGATCTGGGAAGAGATAAATAGAGCATGTGGAATAAGCAAAGGCATAGATAGATGAGCAGAAATTCCTACAGTCATGAAGACGCGAGACAAGCAGATAGATCAGAACCTTTATGTGGCTACTACAAATGGTCAAGAAAGAATGCCAGCATCACCCACATTCCGAAGACAAGTTTTAAAAGAGGTAGGCAAATAAACAAGGGGGAGAGAAAGAGGAAAAATCAACAGTATGTCAGTATCTGATGACATACACCATCACGTTGAAGGTTCTAAAGTAACAGTCTACCTAACAAATGCAGATTTGACACAGGGCTTGCCCTTGCTACTTCCTGAATCCTAAATTATGCATGTCCATGATACTTAGGAAGAACTTTAAAACAGATTCTGACAAATGCTATCTGTAAGATGTGACTTTCTGGTTACTCTGTAACTCAGCGTCTCAGCACAAGTATAATCAACGTAAATCTCTAGTGCTGGGTCCTATCACAGCAATTCACTGAACACTCAAAGAAGCTGGGACAATCTGGACAACTGGCACCACCACAAACCAACAAAGGCACACTTTATTTACCATAGTAACAGGAATCTTTTGTCATGCATCAGTTGAAGAAGTGAATGGGTCAGTACGACTAGATGGTGTTGAGTTTGAGTATTATTGGAGCTGCACTTGTTGGAGATTATTCTCCTGACTTGGGTCTTGTATGTGTGGTATATATGGGACAGAATTTGTTAAAATAGGCATTGAGTTATTTATCACAGAATTCATAGCCTCTGACTTGTTCTTGCAGCCACAGTATTAATGAGACTGGCCCAGTTCAGTTTCTAGCCAATAGTATTCCCAGAATGTTGATAGTAGGGGATTAAACAATGGTAGTATCATTTATTATCATGGGAAGATGGTTAGTTTCTCTCTGGTTGGTAATGTGGTGATGGTCATTGCGTAGCAGTTGAGACACAAATGTCACACACACTTACCAGCCAAAAACCTGAATGATATCCAGATCTTGCTGCTATGGATATAGACTACTTCAGTAGCTAGAGGACTGAGAATGGTACTGAACACTGATGACTACACAATGAATATCCCCACTTCTGCCTTTATGACAAAGGGGTCATTGATCAAACAACTGAAGATGGTTTTGCCAAAGACACTATTCTGAGAAATATCTGCACTGATGTCCTGGAACTGAGATGACTGACCTGCAACTAAGGTGCCCATCTTCTTTAGTACATAGCATGATTCCAACTAATGGTGAATTTTTCCTACTGATTCCCATTGACTTCATTTTCATTAGGGCTGCTTGATGCCACTCCTGGTCAAATTCTGCCTTGATGTTAAAGGCAGACACTCATCTCCCCTTTTATACAAAGAACAAAGAACAAAGAGCAACACAGCACGGGAAACAGGTCCTTCGGCCCAATGAGCCCATGCCGCGTTCTAAAGTCCTAATGACATATCCTTGTCTTTAGGCTATGCCTATTGTTGAAGATTCCCATATAGGGACCAATATAGGGACAATTTGTTACCCAATCAGCCTAAGAGCACATTTTTGGGATGTGGGAGGAAACCGGAGCACCCGGAGGAAACCCACGCAACCACGGGGAGAACGCGCAAACTCCCGCAGACACAGGCCCAAATCCATGTGTCAGCACAGCAACAGCGATAGTCTCTGAGCTGTCATGTTGCCCATCAGATGGTCCAGTTTAAGCATACACTGACGACGTGAAGCACTAGGCAACTCCTGAAGCAACCTCCAAGAGCAGCTCTTGCACGACATGCCGCATGCATGCCCCTTGTTGGTCAACAAGGTGGACCGAATTGCCTGCGGAAACAAATAAGACTTAATTAAACATGCTAAATAAAAAACTAAGACATTCCCGAGACGAAACTAAAAGATAGTCTACTACTATTTGGTCCTCCCGATATTCAAACAGTCTATGTTTAGTTTTTTTGTCTGTATTTGGACCAGTGCTGAAATGTGGTCAGGAAATGAGTAGCCCTGGCATAACCCTAACTGAGCATCAGTGAGAAGGTTATTGCTGCTTGACAGCACTGTCGATGATACATTCCATCTCTTTTCTGATGATCAAGAGTAAACTAATAAGGCATTGGTCAAATTAGATTTGTCCTAGTTTTTGCAGACAAAGCAATTTTCTACATTGTTGGACTGATAACAACATTGTAGCTACGGGCCAGGGGCATAGAGAGTTCTGAAGCACAAGTGTTCAATACTATCGCCCAAATATTGTCAGGACACAAAGTCTTTGCCATATCCCATGCCTTGGTAGTTTCTTGATAGCTTGTGGAATTAAGTGACTTGGCTGAAGACTGGCATCTGTAATCCTGGAGACTTGTGGAGAAGGCCAAGATGGATCATCTATAATGAACTTCTGACTGAAAAAGACTGCAAATGCTTCAACTTAATATTTAGTACAGGGTTCCCCCTTCATTTAGCTTTCGCCTTCATTTTGTTGTTTAATTGCAACTACCAATCATATGACAGAAGCAGTGCTTTGGTCTGATCCATTTGGTGTGAAATTGTTTAGTTCTATCTATTATATGCTGCTTCTGCTGTTTGACATGCATATGATCCTGTATTGTAGGTGCTTTAGGTATGGCTGGTGCTGGTTCTGGTTCTGGTATGCTTTCCTTCATTCTTCATTGAATTAGGATTGATCACTTGGCTCGATAATAATGGTGCAGTGAGGGATAGGACCACAATATTACAGATTGTGCTTGAATAAATTTCAGAGATGCCCAGTTATGAGTTGAGTTATAAACCCATTGATGTTACCTGTGAGAGTGTCTCAAAACCGCAAAGCATAACTTGAAACACTGGTTCTCAGCGGTGTATATTTATTTGAAATAAAATGAGGAACCAGTTCAGTATAAACAATCAATAAAAGGTATTTAGAAAAATACATGACAAGAAAGACTTATATACTCTATGACACTTAACTAAACATGCTATTTTATATTATCTCTGATTCCCAAAATATGCCTATATTCCCTAAACTCAGAGCCAATCCTTTTTCTAAGCAACGCTGAATTTAGTAACTAACTCTAAATCAAATCCAGTTATAGTTAAAACACAATATAACTTAAGATGATCAAAGCTGGGGAAAAGTGATCCTGCAACTTCAGAGAGATCAAAAACCAAGATCTAGAACTAAAGCTCCAAGTCAGTGGAGGCACTACCCGATTCTTTCCCAACACAGCATTAATCGTTCAGCACTGTTTCCTCCACAATCTGATAACATTTCAATACCACCACGACTTCCAGCTTGAATTTACATGCAGCACCTTTAATGTAATCAAACATCCAGAGGAATTTCATAGGAGCAATTAGCAAAGTAAATTTATCACCGAACCCTGCAAGTTAAAAGCGTCAAAGGCTTGATCAAAGCGATACATTAGTTTTGAGGAATATCTTATAGGAGCAGAGGCAGAGAAATTTAAGGACAAAATTCGAAAGTTTAGGGTCTAAGCAACTGAAGACAAGGATGCCAAGGCACACAGAAGTCAGGACTGGAGAAGTGGTAAGATTTCAGACAGTGATAGACCTGGAGAGGTTACAGAGATAGAGGTAAGGCAATGGAGGATTTTAAAAAGAGGATAGAAATCTTAAAAATCAAGGGATTCGCAGACTGAGCCATTATAAAAATAGAAAATGGGGAAACACCCAACAAGCCAGATAGCATTTGTAAAGAGAGAAACAGAGTTAGATTGCAGTTCGGTATCATTCAGTATTTTGGGAAAACGGGACTGGTTGCAAGTTAGGAAACAGGCAGCAAACTTTGTTATATTAACTGATTTTTTTTTTGTTCAAAACATTTCTCCCCATAAAAATAAATTGCAGAAGTTCATCCATTGAAGGCAGTGGATGAATTAATTCAAGGCTGGAATTCAATCGCAAGGGCTCAGGACAGTGACTGAACGTACAGCAGATTGAATTGCTATTTTCTTTTCTCACAAAACAGCAATTTTCTATGCTTTTGATAGAGACATAGACAGCTATGAAGTCAATCACCAGATAACTCAGCATTATGGCCTTCCACATTGCTGAACAAATGCCCTGGCCTGTGAATTCAGCATGATTTGCTTTTCCTGCCTACTGAACAGGCACACGACAAGTCTTTCATTTAATCTCAATTTTCTAAGAATTAAAAACATCACACAGATTAATCTTACCCATTTGCAACTTGACTAAGCACCTGCTATATTGTTATATGCAATATGTACTCTCCAACATTCCCTCTGTTTTCCCTCCAGGTATATGGGCAATTTGTTTAAGTGACTAGTCCTTTTACTGCAGTCATACACACAATAATTTAAAGAATCAGACTCGCACATGACCTGAGCGGAGACTTTTGGGTTGCTGCATGACCACGCATCTTAAAGAGATCATTGGTATTGTCTGCTGCATTTTAAATGAGTAAATTTAAAGGAATGGATATGCAAGTGAAGCCACATGAATAACTAATTTCTCCTGGTACCAGAATTTCAGTTGTTGTCATGAAACCAATTGAGAAGATTAGTGCCAAAACCCCATAGGGAAAACCATTCTCAGCCTGCCAAACCCAAATGTGTGTAAAGAAGCTGTTGCGTGATAGTCTTATTTGATTGCCTTGAATTGTCTTCAACTCTACCAATACCAGTACTTCACCCCAGTGTGATAGGATTCAAAATGCTTCCTCCAGACACAAAACAATCTAGTTTGTTTAGAAATGTTTAGTTGCACTACAGTGCTTCTCCCCACACTTTGAATGGACAAACCACACAACTTCATACATCACTGTGTAATTCTCATTAAAATGCAAGTGACTATTTTAGACTATTAATCTGCAGGAACTCTGAATTCAGAGTATTTCTCTCTCTACCATTTTGTTATCTCAATTGCCAACTTTCTGAACCACATGCACAATTCTGTGCCCAAATGGGACTGAACCACACACTCACATATGTGTTCTTTCTTTAATCAGCTAGTAATGTTTTAAAGCAAGGTCTGATGTATCTTTTTTTATTTCTGTCATCTCCAGTAATCTTTGAAGAACTGGCTTAACAGTTAGAATATTGATTAACAAATGACTGTAGTATATGAAGCCGAAACATCTTATTAATAGCTTTCCCATTCAGTCATTTATCAAGCTGAGAACATGACTATTTTATCAATACATCATTTCCTTAAATGAATCATGCTACAATCAAGTGCATGTATAGTAATTTCACTAAACAGAAATCTGTTCAGTACTAAATTCTGACTCAGGTGGATGGCCAGCTAATAATGAGAATGAGGACTGCCATTTATATAACCATATTTGATAATAGTCAAAACACTAACAGAAATTTATTAAGCCCCAACAGAAAGTGTAAGCTATAAAGAAAAAAATTATATGAGGCAGCAGATTCTGAGCTAATCTGTCATACAAATATCTCAGTACTGGAAAGCTTGTCATAAATCTGTCACCTATAAAAGCACTCCATTAACGAACCTTCAGAAAAATTTAGTTACCATAGCCTTTCCCTTTACATACCATAATATAGTACCTACAAACTGCTGCCTCAGTACCCACACTAAAACAGTAGTTATTGGTTAATGTCTACTGATGCTGCTATGATTCTACAAGTGTTTTATGGCCAGTCGTTTCAAGTTCCACATTTTTAGGGAATATTTTAGAGGTGCTAAGAGAGCTCTCGCTAATTTCAAGGACTCTGCTCAAACCAGTTGCTCCCAGATGTAGGTGCACTAGTAGCCATTCCTCTAGGAGAATGAGCAGAGGTCACACAGAGCAGGACAGGTTGCTGGAAGGGAAAGAAGAGAAAAAAGGGCTCTCAAGAGTGTCATATCTACAAAGGGTATGTACAAAGCAATTTCCCAAACTTAACTTCAGCAAGGAACAATGTGTACAATGTCTGTGTTTGAGTTAGACATCTGCTAATTGCAGGTGGTCATAGAAATGAACCTCCAGTCAGGAAAGCCCAGCTGCAGAATGTGACCACTCCAGAACATCTTCAAAAGTTCTATTATTAATTTTTTTTTTTTAAAATGGTAGCCCCTGCAGCAATTTTTGACCTTTTTGAAAGATTGATCTATTTGGTTTATTCGACCAATTTATATGTTGATTTACAAGTATTGGCAAAAGTCATTGTTACATTGAATTCCAGGTTAAATTTAAAAGTGACATACTCCAATCACAACACAAGAATCTTAAACTTTAAAAGCTGATTACAGAGGTACAAAGAGAGCGCTAGCTAAGGTAAATTGGATTAACAAACTATGAGATATGACTGTAATTTTAAAGAAATAATTCAAAACATCCAATAAAAATATATTCCTAGAAAAAACAAAAACTCACTATAAGCCGGTTAGATTAACTTTTTAAGTAGGGAAAATGAATCGATCAAGGAAGAAATAGTGAGACATCTGGATATAATTTGTCCCATTGGTAAGACGCAGCATGGGTTCATGAAGAGCAGGTCATGTTTGATTAACCTGGTGGATTTCGTTGAGAACATTGGACCAGTGGACATGAAGAACCTGTGGATGTGATGTATCTGTATTTCCAGAGACATTTGACTAGATGCCGCACCAAAGACTATTGCAAAAGATAAGGGTACATGATATTACGGGTAATGTATTAGCACGGATAGAGGATTAGTTAACTAACAGAAAGCGAAGAATAGGGTAAATAGGTATTTTTCTGGTTGTGATCAGTGACTAGTGCTGTGCCTCAGGGATCAATATTGGGACCACAAATGTTTACGATTTACATAGATGATTTGGAGTTGAGGACCAAGTGTACTGTGTCAAAATTCGCAGATGACACTAAGATGAGTGGCAGAACAAAGTGTGCAAAGGACACTGAAAGTCTGCAAAGGGACATACATAGTCTAAGTAAGTGGGCGAGGGTCTGACAGATGAGGTACAATGTTGGTAAATGTGAGGTCATCCATTTTGATAAGAATAACAGCAAAATAGACTATTATTTAAAGGGTAAAAAATTGCAGCATGCTCCTATACAAAGGGACCTGGGTGTCCTTGTGCAAGAATCACAAGGAGTCGGTTTTCAGGTAATTAAGATATCAAATGGAATTTTGTCCTTCATTGCTAGAGCGATGGGAGTTTAAAAATAACGAGGTTACGTTGCAAGCTGTTAAAGGTGCTGGTGAGGCCACACCTGAAGTACTGTATACAATTTTGATCACCTTACCTGAAAAAGAATATACTGGCACTGGAGGGGATGCGGAGGAGATTCACGAGGTTGATTCCATAGTTGAGAAGGTTGGCTTGTGAGGAGAGAGAGTAGATTGGGGATATACTCATTGGAATTCAGAAGGATGAGGAGAGATCTTATGGAAACATATAAGATTATAAAGGGAATAGATAAGATAGAAGCAGGGGAGTTGTTTCCACTGGCAGATGAAACTAAAACTAGAGGGCATGGCCTCAAAATAAGGGGAAGCAGATTTAAGACCGAGTTGAGGAAGAACTTCTTCACACAGAGTTGTGAATCTGTGGAATTCCCTGCCTAGTAAAGCAATTGAAGTTACCTCATTGAATGTTCTTAAGGCAAGGATAGATAAATTCTTTGAACAGTAAGGGAATTAAGGCTTATGGTGAGCGGGCGGATAAGTGGAGCCTAGTCCACAAAAAGATCAGCTATGGTCTTATTGAAATGGAGGAGCAGGCTTGGGGGGCCAGATGTTCTTATGTGTTTTAGAAACTAGAAAAGTGTTGATAATAAGGGAAAAAAGTTGGAATGATAGTTAACTAGCCAGTAATATAAAAGCAGATTGCAAGAGATTTGAAATGAGTAACAAGGAAGAATAACATTGGTCCTTTTAAATTAAATACAAGAAATTAAGGGGAATGAAGAAAAGCAGAGGCATTGCTCAAAATATTTTGGGTGGAATTTTCCATGCACACACATGGCAGGTTTCATAATGGCAGAGGCAAACTGCCAGTGGCAAGTTTCCTGTTCCACACACACACCCTCTCTAAAAGCTTGCAATGGGGGTTCGCCATTAATGGGACTGGAAAATCATACAGTGAAACAGCTGGAAAAATCCAGTCTGTGTGCCTGTCTTCCCAGTAGAAGACACAGGTTTCATTTCAGAAATTGACAATAAACAAAGTCCTCAAAGAAATGAGAAAATTAAGAAAAATATCAACAGCAGAAAATTACTGGAAGAACGCAAGAGACTGAATTGTGACAAATTCTCAGGCCCTAATGGCGTACACCTAGAATTCTAAAATAAATATCAGCAGAAGATAGTGGGTGTGCCAACTGCGATTTTCCAGAATTCAGTGGATTTGGGAATGCTCCCAGATAGGAAGTTAACAAGTGGTACTCCACTGTTCAAGAAAGTGGAAGAAAGAAGAAACTATAGGCCAGTAGAGGAATAGGATTTATGATCATTTGGAAAGATGCAGCTTAATCTGGGATAGTCAGCACAATTTCGTGAAGGGCAAGTCTTGCCTCACAAATTTGATTAAATTCTTTGAGGACATAACTAAATGTGTAAATGAAGGTAGAGCAGTTGATGAAGTAATGAGGAGTGGGATAGAGAGAATTTGGCCAACTGGATAAGTAACTGGCTACCTCAGAGAAAGAAGTCTCACAACACCAGGTTAAAGTCCAATAAGTTTATTTGGTAGGAAATGTCACTAGCTTTCAGGGCTTTTCCCCTTCGTCAGGTGAGTGGGAAGCTCTGATCACGAACAGGGCAGATAAAGGCACACACACAGTTTACAGAATACTGATTAGAATGCAAGTCTTTACAGCTAATCAAGTTTTAAAGGTGCAGACAATGTGAGTTGAGGTAGCATTAAGCATAGGTTAAAGAGGTGTGTATTGTCTCCAGTCAGGACAATAAGTGAGATGTTGCAAGCCCAGGCAAGTCATGTGGGTTACAAATAATGTGGCATGAACCTAAGATCCCAGTTGAGGCCGTCATCATGCACGCGAAACTTGGCTATCAGTTTCTGCTCAGCAACTCTGCACTGTCATATGTCATGAAGACTACCTTGGAGAATGTTTACCCGAAGATCGGAGGCCAAAGGTCCATGACTGCTGAAGTATTCATCAACAGAAAGAGAACAGTCTTGCCTGGTGATTGACGAGTGGTCTTCATTTATCTGTTGTCAGAGCACTTGCGTGGTCTCCCCAGTGTACCATGCCTCGGGACATTCTTTCCTGCATCGTATCAGGTCAACAAAGTCCACAACAAGCTACCCAGCCTGCAGGAGAACAGTGACCATGACACCTCACGACCATGCCATTGCAATCTCTGCAAGACATGCTAGCTCATTGACACGAATGCCATCATCTTACGTGAGAACACCAACTACCAAGTACATGTACGTACTTTTTCTACTCAGCCAATGTAGTCTACCTGATACGTAGTCCAACACCAACATCGCCACATCATTTCTCAAGAAGACAGGGTGGTGGTGGATGGAAAATTGTCAGACTGGAGATTAGTTACCAATGGTGTACCAAGGAATTAGTGCTAGATCCTTTGCTATTTGTGATTTTTATCAATGACTTGGAGGAGAGGGCTGAAAGGTGGGTCAGTAAATTTGCTGATAACACCAAGATTGGTGGAGGAGCAGATGGGGTGGAGGGCTGTTATAGTCTGCAAAGAGACATTGATAGAATGCAGAGCTGGGCCAAAAACTGGCAGATGGATACGGAGGAACAGAGAGATCTTAGGGTTTATATCCACAGATCTCTGAAAGTTGCCACTCAAGTAGATAGAGCCATGAAGGCGGCCTATAATGTGTTAGTGTTTATTAATGGGAGGTTTGAGTTTAAGAGCCAGGGGGTTATACTTCAACTCTGCAAGACCTTGGTGAGACCACATGTGGAATAGCATGCGCAGTTCTGGTCAACTCACTATAAGGAGGATGTGGAAGCATTGGAGAGAGTGCAGAGGAGATTTACCAGGATGATGCCTGGTTTGGAGGGTAGGTCTTAGAAAAGGTTGAGGGAACAAGGGCTTTTCTCTTTACAGTGGAAGAGGATGAGAGGCGACTAAATAGAGTCTCTGAACATCCATTTTATCTATTCCCCTCATTATAAGATTATAGGGCCATTTGCTACCTTTACTGTCTGCTGCACCTGCATGCTTACCTTCAGTGATTAGTGCACAAGGGCACCAGATTCTGCTGCACACTCCCCTCTCCCAATTTATAGCCATTTAGATAGTAATCTGCCTTCTTATTTTTGCTTCCAACGTGAATAACCTCACGTTTATCCAGATAATTGGCTCCTTATCCTGAGACTGCCCCTGCGTTTTAGATTCCCTAACAAAGGAAATAATTTCTTGGCATCTACTCTATCAAGCCTCTTTGGTATCTTGTACGCTGAGATCGCCTCTCATTCTTCTAAGCTCCAGAGAACATAGATCTAGTTTGCTTAGCCTCTCTTAAGACAACCTCATCATCCCAGGACCAATTTAGTGAGCTTATACTGTATATTCTCCACTGCAAGTATACATAAATGTCAAAACCCCAAAACTGCAGCAATATTCCAGATATGGTCACATCAAAACCCTATGCAATTCCAGCAAGACCCCTCATAATAAGATAATGAGGGGGATAAATAGAATGGATGTTCAGAGACTATTTCCATTTCCTCAGGTGGACGGAGATGTTACTAGGGGGCATATCTATAAGGTTCACGGTGAGAGATATAGGAGGGATATCCGAGATAGGTTCTTTACTCAGACAGAGTGGTTGGGGTGTGGAATGCACTGTCTGCTGTGATAGTGGAGTTGGACGCTTTAGAAACTTTCAAGCAGTTATTAGGCAGACACATGGAGCACACCAGAATGATAGGGAATGGGATAGCTTGATCTTGGTTTCAGACAAAGCTCGGCACAACATAGAGGGCCGAAGGGTCTGTACTGTTCTACGTTCTATGTTCTAGTTAACTTATCAGATGTTGAGAAAATGCAAAAACCCACTAAAGGGTGGGTTAGCAATGCATTTAGAAAAGCATAGGATGATTAAAACATGTTAATGTGGCTTTATTTAAGGGGAATCTGTTTAACCAATTTATAGGTGTTTAACTAGTAAGGCAGATGAAGAGGAACTAGTAGATGTAGTATACTTGAATTTCCAAAGACTTCAATAAAGTGCCACATAAAAGATTAATAGGGAAGATAAGTGTGCATAGAATTTGAAGACACCATATTAGTATGGAGAGAGGATTGGTTAACAGATAGGAAACAGAGGGGGCAAAAATTGGATATTTTCAAGTTGGTAGGTAGTAAATAGTGGCGTCTCAGCCATTTGCAAACTATTTTAATGACTCAGATGAAGAAACAAAGTAATGCATGCAAGTTTGTTGCCGATACAAAGTGAAATTGAAAGATAAGCTTTTGGGAGGACACAAAGGCTACAAAGAGATATAAGCAGATTAAGTGCATGGGTAACAAGACTGCAGAGAGATTATAACATATACAAGTGTGAAGTTATTCTCTCTGGTTGAAAAAATAGAAAAGCTGTATTAAAAAGATGAGAAACTTCTAAGTTCAAATGTTCAAAGAGACTTTGGTGTGCTCGTACAAGGAACACAAAAAGTTAGCACAGACAGATACAGCAAGTAATTAGGAAGGTAAGCAACAGGATTGTAACAGGATTGGTACAGAGAAAGGAGTCGTCTGGCTGGAATTGCATAGGGTTTTGATGTGACCATATCTGGAATATTGCTGCAGTTTTGGGGTCTTGACATTTATATATACTTGCAGTGGAGAATATACAGTATAAGCTCACTAAATTGGTCCTGGGATGATGAGGTTGTCTTAAGAGAGGCTAAGCAAACTAGATCTATGTTCTCTGGAGCTTAGAAGAATGAGAGGCGATCTCAGCGTACAAGATACCAAAGAGGCTTGAGAGAGTAGATGCCAAGAAATTATTTCCTTTGTTAGGGAATCTAAAACGCAGGGGCAGTCTCAAGATAAGGAGCCAATTATCTGGATAAACGTGAGGTTATTCACGTTGGAAGCAAAAATAAGGCGGCAGATTACTATCTAAATGGCTATAAATTGGGAGAGGGGAGTGTGCAGCAGAGTCTGGTGCCCTTGTACACTAATCACTGAAGGTAAGCATGCAGGTGCAGCAGACAGTAAAGGCAGCAAATGGCATTTTGCCTTTCATTGCAAGAGGTTTTGACCACAGGAGCAGGGACGTATTGTTGCAATTCTACTGGGCCTTGGTAAGGCCACATCTGGAATACTGTATGCAGTTATGGTCTCCTTTTCTGATGAAAGATATTCTTGCTCTCGAGGCAGTGCAGCAAAGATTTACAAGGCTGATTCTGGGGTTAGCAAAACTGATGAATGAGGAGAGATTGACTAGGTTAGGACTGTTTTCACTGAAGTTCAGATGAATGAGGGGGAATTTCATAGATACTTATAAAATTCTAACAGGACTAGACAGGGTAGATGCAGATATTCCCAATCGTGGGGGAATCCAGAACCAGGGGCCACAGTCTGAGAATTCAGGGTAGACCATTTAGGACAGACATGCGGAGAATTTCTACACCTGAAGAATGGTTAGCCTGTGGAATTCATTACCACATGTAGTAGTTGATGCTAAAGAACATCAGAAATAGGAGGAGTCGGCCATCTAGCCTTCAAGCCTGCCCCACCATTCAACAAGATCACGGCTGATCTGCAGTAGATCAGTTCCACTTTCCCACTTTCTTCCCATAACCCTTAATTCCCTTGTCTATCAGAAATCTACCCACCTGTGACTTAAATATATTCAACAATGTAGCCTCCATCACTTCAATGGGCAGAGAATTCCAGAGATTCAGTACCCTTTGAGTGAAGTTCCTCCTCAACTCCGTTCTAAACTGCCCCCCCCCCCTTCTTTTGAGTCTGTGCACTCTAGTTGTGTTGTCCTTTCTAAGCAGAAAGAATCTCTACCTATCTAGCCCCTTCATTATCTTGTAAGTCTCTACAAGATCCCCCACAACCTTCTAAACTCCAACAAGTACAGGCTCAGTCTATTTAATCTCTCCTCATAAGCTAACCCCCTCATCTTCAGTATCAGCCTAGTGAACCTTCTTTGTACTCCCTCTAAGGCCAATATATCCTTAAACAAAAAAGGGGACCAAAACTGCAAACAGTACTTCAGTTGTGGCCTCACCAGCGCTTTGTACAGTTGCAGCAAGACCTCCGGGCTTTTATATTCCATCCCCTTTGTGATAAAGGCCAACGTTCCATTCACCTTCTTGATCATCTGCTGCATCGCAGACTGAGTTTCTGCAATTAGTGCACAAGGATCCCCGGGTCCCTCTGCACAGTAACATACTGCAGCTTTTCACCCTTTAAATAATACTCCTTCCTACTATTATTTCTACCTAAGTGGATAACTTCACATTTGCTAACGTTATACTCCATCTGCCAGGTCCTCACCCACTCATTCGGCCTATCCAGATCCCTCTGTGACACAATGTATTTTAGAGGCAGGTGGATATAGCACTTGAGGCAAATGGGACCAAAGTTATGGAGAGAAGCAGGATTAGCGTATTTAGTTGGATGATTTGTAAAAAATAGCCTCCTCCTCCTCCTCCTCTGATCTTCTACGTTTCTATATCTGAGATGGGGGAGAAATTGCTGAAATTGGCAGTGGAACACCAGTATCCCTGTACCCAATCCTCTTGTTGGAATGGGGGGAGCACTCATAGAACTGCGAATTTTTTGAATCCCCTCGCAAAGGGCTGTGGATGCTCCATCATTTAATATATTGTGCAAGTCTTTTGCTAATTGTAATCTAAAACTATAATCACACTCAGGCCTCTAGTGGGAGTTGTTTCTATGGCAATGTAAGCTGACACACTGGTCATCATGTGGCATGATGGTAAAATCTGTAAATCCACTGATGGAGTGGGCACTTCATGTTGGAAAGAATGGGCTTCAAATTCCACAAATTTTCCCCTACCAAAACAGCTAGAACAACACTGGGTATTGAGGGTGATCATAGGAAGTATTGTTGCTATCCCTACTGATTGTGGTCTGTGAGTTAATAAGTTCAGGATCTAGTGGCAGAGGGACATGGAGTTTGGAGGTGAGTTTCGTGGCAATAATAGTGTTGAAGGCTGAACTGTAGTCAATAAATAGGAATTTGACATAGGTGTCCTTGTTATTTAGGTGTTCCAGGGTTGAGTTCAGGGCCAGAGAAATTGTGTGTGCTGTGGATCTGTTGCGCCAGTTGGCAAATGCATTGAATCCAGGTAATCTGGGAAGCTGAAATTGATTCATGCCACGACTAACCTTTCAAAGTACTTCATAATAATGGATATCAGAGCCACCAGCTGATGGTCATTAAAGCACACTTCTTGGTTTTTCTTAGGTCCCAGGATGATGGTTATCTTCTTGAAGCTGATAGAGATCTCAGATTGTTGTAAAGAGAGGTTGAAGATGTTTGTGAATACTCCGCCAGCTGATCCATACAGGAGCTTTGTGCACGTTCGGGTATCCCATCCGGACCAGTTGCCATCTGTGGGTTGACCTTCAAGAAAACTACTCTGACATCTGCAATGGCCACTCCAGATACAGTGCATCCTATCTTTTATAAATAATTACATTTACAAAAATGCCATCATCCTCTCCACCATCACTGATCACCCCCAAAAAATGTCAACTTTCTCAGCTCAATGCATTCATTACAAAATTTATGGAGAGACAAGTTTCACATTGACATTTGTTTTGCTAATACTAATAAAGCTCAAATAAACTGAAAACTAGAACTTTATATACCCGCAATCAGTAAGCTGAAACTCAAGTAAGGCTGATGGGTGACTAAGAGGACTTGAACAAAAAGGCTATCATGGCATAACACCATCAGAGGGATCATGTCCATAGACATTTATCTCTGTAGGATTGTGGGGCATTAATGTCTTTTCATGCACAAATTAATGATGGTGTTCAGTTCTGCCCTTGCAGAGCAGGATTATAACTTGGCAGAACCAAATTCAAGTGCAAAGAAGAGTTTAGACCTAGATATTTAAATCTATAAATTTAAAATATATTTTTTATAATATAACTGACTATATTTCAGTGAAAGATGACAGTGTCGTACTTTGTAATGTCCTGAGGCTGCAATGGGTTCTATATTAGCAATTTAGTTCTATTACAAATTGCAGTGAAAAGCAAGCTAGATCAACAAGAAAAGAATACAAGGTTTTGCCAATAGAATTAGATGAATAGTGTCAAAAGTGGCTCAGGTAAAACATAAACCCAGCATGGAGCTACACTGCCTGTTTTCGTGCTGCACAATGTGATTCTGTAAATATGAGTTAGTTCTCTTAATGAACTACTTTATTGCATTTTATTTTTTCTTTGCATTTTTAACATTCCTCAAAGAGATTCAACAACAAAGTTGGCACATATAGATTTGCTAAGACACCCCCCCCCCACCAATACAATTCCCCTGGCCGACGAGGACAGGGGATCTCCCCCGGCAAATGAGTTTTTGCAAGGCACAGTAGATTTAGGCACTGAGTCACTGTACAGACTGTGAAATGGATTAGGCCTCAAAGTTAAGAGCCTTTTGCAATACAGCGACTTTCACTGTCATAAACTTGGTGCAAAATAATTGAATAGGTATAGGTACATAGTATTCATCCATTAAGCCTTCTTACCAAAATAGTCATTTATACGTCAACTGCCCTTTGGTACATCACATACAAAGTCATGTCACATTGATGAGTCAATGACTTTGGGATAGAAATCGTAATGAAAGATTATGCTGCAATTCAAAATTGTATGAAACCTATACATTAAGAATTAAACTGATACGAATTTAAAAATTTCAACATGGCATTTAAACGCTAAATATATAGTGAATAGAAGTATATAAGTAATGAAGCATGGCTAACATTTCAAGCAGCTATCTTTAATGTGAACTACGCAGAGCATACTGTAATAGCAGAGAATTAAACAAACCTCATGCAAGGAAGCTATTAGTAACTCTTACATATTAAAAACTGAACATGCATTAAGACATCAACCACAAGGGAAGGCTGCCTTAACTGCTCTAAAAAGGGTACAATCATACTGATTCAATGCATTAACACACAAGTTTTTTTATTCATTCATGGGATATGGGTGTAGCATTTATTGCCCATCCCCAGTTACCCTCGAGAAGATGGTGGTGAGCTGCCTTCTTGAATCACTGCAGTCCATGTTCTAAGGATTGACCCACAATACCATTAGGGATGGAGTTCCAGGATTTTGAACCAGCAACTGCAAAGGAACAATGATATATTTCCAAGTCAGGATGTTGGGTGGCTTGGAGGGGAATTTGCAGGTGGTGGTGGTCCCATTTATCTGCTGCCCTTGTTCTTCTAGATGGAAGTAGTCGTGGGTTTGGAAGGTGCTAAGAATCTTTGGTAAATTGCTGCAGTGCCTCTTGCAGACACTGCTGTTGCTGAGCATTGGTGACGGAGAGATTGAATGTTTGTAAATACGGTACCAATCAAGCTGGCTGCTTTGTCCTGGATGGTGTCAAGATTCTTGAATGTTGTTGGAGCTGCATCCATCCAGGCAAATGGGGACTGTTCCATTACATTCCTGACTTGTGCCTTGCAGATGGTGGATAGGCTAAGGGGAGTCAGCAGCTGAATTACACGCTGCTGTATTCTGAGCCTCTGACTTGCTATTGTAGCCACTGTGTTTACATGGCGAGCCTAGTTGAGTTTCTGGTCAATGGTAACCCCAAGGATATTGACAATGAGGGCAATGGTTAGATTGTCTCTTTTTGGTGATGGCCACTGCATGGCATGTGTGAGACAAAAATGTTATTTGTCACTTGTCAGCCCAAGCCTGGATATTATCCAGATATTGTTGCATTTGAACACGGATTGCTTCAGTATGTGAGAAGTCACGAATAGTGAACATTGGCGAACATCCCCACTTCTAACCTTATGATGGAGGTCATTGATGAAACGGCCGAAGAATGTTGGTCTTGGGAAACTGCCCTGAGGGACTCCTGCAGAGATGTTGTGGAGCTAAGATGACTGGCCCTCCACAACCATCTTACGTACCAGGTATGACAAACTAGTAGAAAGTTTGCCCCTGATGTTCATTGATTACAGTTTCGTCATGACTCCTTGATGTCACGCTTGATCAAATGTGGCCTTGATATTAATGGCTATCACTCTCACCTTATCTCTGGAATTCAGCTCTTCAATCCACGTTTGAACCAAGGCTGTAATGAATTAAGAGCGGTGAAACCCAAACTAGGCATCACTGAGCAGGTTACTGTTTAGCAGATGCTGCTTGATTGCACTGTCGATAACCCCTTCCATCACTTTACTGATGATCCAGAGTAGACTGATTGGGCAGATTGGATTTGTCCTGCTTTTTGTGTACAGAACATGCCTGGGTAACTTTCCACATCATTGGATAGATGCCAGTGTTCTAACTGTGCTGGAAGAGCTTAGCTAAGGGAGCGACAAGTTCTGGAGCAAAAGTCATCAATACTATTGGTGGAATGTTTTCAGGGCCCATTACCTTGGCAGTTTCCAGTGCCTCCAACCATTTCTTGAATCAAATTGATTGGGGACTGATACCTGAGATGTTGGGGACCACTGGGGGGGGAGGCCAAGATGATTGTCTACTTGCCATTTCTGGCTGAAGATTACTCCGAATACTTCAGCCTTATCTTTTTCACCGATGTGCTGGGCTCCTCTATCATTGAGAATGGCAATATTTGTGAAGCCTCCTCCTCCAGTGAGTTGTTTAATTATCCACCACCATTTTTGACTGAACTGCACAGCTTAGATCTGATCTGTTGGTCGTGGGATCACTTAGCTCTAGATATCATTTACTGTTTTTTGCACCTGGTAAAGATTCACATCACTTCATTCGTTCACTTAATGGAAGCAAAGCATTACCCAGCAGAAACACATATTGAAATGGCAACGTCATCCCACAGTCTTCACCAATAGAGGGGTCAAATCAATACATCACCCACTGAAGAGTCCGACCTTTTCCCTGCATCTACACAGCTTGATGTCACTCCAATTGCTTCCAGTATAAAGCCCCAGAAGTAAACAGGCTCTATACGAAACAGGGAACCCAGCTCAAAAAACTGCCCAAGTACTGGAATTGTACAATCTACTTAGCTGCCATTTAAGTCTTTAACATTTACTACTGACTACTCAGACAACAGCTAATCGTTTTTATTGTGGAAGATGCAAGTAAGCAAACAGTGCAAATGGACTGGTCTTTATTAGTCAATTAATGTTGCCGGATTGTTTTCAGCACACAAAAAAACTATTAACATATTTATCTATAGTTTAAAGTTTTGCTGCAATAGTTAATTAGCATTATTTTTCAACTCTCCAAACAATTATGAATATCCTCTAGAAATTAGGAGAACCCCCAGAATGACCAGGATGTGGTGGAGTTGTACCTCTGTTTAGCTCCTTGACCACACTCCAACAACACTCAAAGTCTCTCTTTTCTCTTTCCATGTATGCAATCACATTGTCAACAGATGTGAAAATGGCAGATTCAATACTTCTGGAGCAATCATTCCATACTTTAATAATTGAAGTACTTTATCATAACAAGCAATTATGTTCCAATCCAGTGTATTTTAATATATATGTAATGAATCTATGATGTCAACTAATGCACTGATCTCCGTTTTTCAGTACGTAAAAATAAATCAAACAATGGGGTTACAAAATTCACTATTGAACAATGATATCATGAACACATTTCCATTTCAATGAATCTGAACGTACACAGACTACTTCATAAGGTATAATTCATGTACATTAATTAAATTTACCTACGCAATTCAGAGGAAAAAAATCAAGTCACAGATTTTCATTTCATAGAACATAGAACATAGAACAATACAGCACAGAACAGGCCCTTCGGCCTTCGATGTTGTGCCGACCAAAATAAAAAGCAATGCCCCTCCTAACTAAACCATTCCCTTCTCATCCATATACTTATCAACTAACCTCTTAAACGCCACCAAACTTGGCGCATCTACAACAGCTGCAGGCAGGGCATTCCACTCCCTAATCACTCTTTGAGTAAAGAACCTACCTCTGATATCCGTCCTATAACTCATACCCCTTAATTTAAAGCTGTGTCCCCTCGTGCTAGCTTTCTCCATCCTAGGAAAAGGCTATCACTGTCCACCCTATCTAAACCTCTAATCATCTTATATGCTTCAATAAGATCCCCTCTTAGCCGCCTCCTTTCTAACGAAAACAACCTCAAATCCTTCAACCTCTCTTCATAGGACCTGCCCTCCATACCAGGCAACATCCTGGTAAACCTCCTCTGTACCCTCTCCAATGCCTCCACATCTTTCTTATAATGTGGCGACCAGAACTGCACACAATACTCCAAGTGCGGCCGCACTAGAGTTTTGTACAGTTGCAACATGATGCTGCGGCTCCTAAATTCAATCCCCCTACCAATAAAAGCTAAGACTCCATATGCCTTCTTAACAACTTTATCCACTTGACTGCCTACTTTCAGGGATCTATTGACACATACACCAAGATCCTTCTGTTCCTCAACACTATTAAGAGCCCTACCATTAGCCCTATACTCTACACATTTATTGTTCCTGCCAAAGTGCATTACCTCACACTTTTCCACATTAAACTCCATTTGCCACCTCTCGGCCCAGCTCTGCAACTTGTCCAAGTCACTCTGTAAACTAAAACACCCCTCTTCACTATCTACCACACCACCAACTTTAGTATCATCTGCAAATTTACTGATCCATCCCTCAATACCCTCATCCAGATCATTTATAAAAATTACAAACAGCAGGGGCCCCAAAACAGACCCCTGAGGCACACCACTTGTCACCGAACTCCACGATGAATATCTCCCATCAACACCACCCTCTGTCTTCTATCTGCCAGCCAATTCCTAATCCAATTAGCTAAATCACCCTCTATTCCACACATCTGCATTTTCTGTAGAAGTCTTCCATGGGCCACCTTATCAAAAGCCTTACTAAAGTCCATATATACTACATCAACCGCCTTACCCCCATCCACCTCTCTGGTCACTTTCTCAAAAAACTCAATGAGGTTAGTAAGGCATGACCTACCCTTCACGAAACCATGCTGACTATCCCCAATCAATTCATTTCTCTCTAAATAACTATAAATCCTATCCCTAATAATTCTCTCCAATACCTTGCCCACCACAGAAGTAAGACTCACTGGCCTATAATTCCCAGGAAGGTCTCTCTTCCCCTTCTTAAACAATGGGACCACATTCGCCATCCTCCAGTCCTCCGGAACCACACCCGTAACCAACGAGGACCTGAAGATCAGAGCCAGAGGCTCTGCAATCTCCTCTCTTGCCTCCCAGAGAATCCTAGGGTAAATCCCGTCCGGCCCAGGGGACTTATCCAACTTCAAACCCTCGAGAATTTCTAACACATCCTCCCTATCTACTACAATACTCCCCAATTTGCAACCCTGTACCTCAGTGCTCTCCACAGCTACATTTCCAGCACTCTGCGTGAATACCGAAGAGAAATATTTATTCAGTGCCTCACCAATCTCTTCAGGCTCCACGCACAACTTCCCACTGCTGTCTATGACTGGCCCTAATCTTGCCCTAACCAATCTTCTATTCTTAACATATCGAAAGAAAGCTTTAGGATTCTCCTTAATCCTATCAGCCAACATCTTCTCGTGTCCCCTCTTAGCTCTCCTCAATTCACTTTTTAGCTCCTTCCTGGCTAATCTATAGCTATCCATTGCACTAACTGAGCCTTCAAGCCTCATCCTGACATAAGCCTCCTTTTTCTTCTTAACCAGCAAATCAACTTTTTTCGTACACCAAGGCTCTCTTACTCGTCCATTTCCTCCCTGCCTGACAGGGACATACTTATCAAGGACTCTCAGCAGCTGCTCCTTGAATAAGCACCACATTCCAGATGTTCCCAGTCCCTGTAGTTCCCTAGTCCAATCTACGCACCCTAATTCTCTCCTGATGGCCTCATAATTACCCTTCCCCCAGCTATAACTACAGCCCCCAGCTTCATGCCTATCCCTGTCCATCACTAAGGTGAACGTAACCGAATTGTGGTCACTATCACCAAAATGTTCACTAACTTCCAAGCCTAACACCTGGTCTGGCTCATTGCCCAGCACCAAATCCAATGTAGCCTCACCTCTAGTTGGCCTATCTACATACTGAGTCAAAAAACCTTCCTGCACACTCTGTACGAAAACTGACCCCTCTAACGAGCTAGAGCTATAGCTATTCCAATCAATATTAGCAAAGTTAAAGTCCCCCATCACAATTACCCTACTACTTTCACTCCTAATCAGAATTGACTTCGCAATCCTTTCCTCAACCTCTCTAGAACTATTAGGAGGTCTGTAAAAGACTCCCAACAGGGTGACCTCTCCTCTCCTGTTTCTAATCTCAGCCCATACTACCTCAACAGACAAGTCCTCATCAAACTTCTTTTCGATCACCGTGATACAGTCTTTGACCAGTAACGCCACTCCTCCCCCCCTTCTACCCCCTTCTCTACTCCGACTAAAGCATTTGTACCCCGGAACCTGCAACATCCATTCCTGTCCCTGCTCTACCCAAGTCTCTGAAATGGCCACAACATCGAAGTTCCAGGTACTGGTCCAAGCTGCAAGTTCCTCCCCCTTATTGCGAATACTCCTTGCATTAAAGTATACGCATCTCAAACCATGCTCCACCCCACCCGTACGCCGCTGTGTTTTACAACTCTCCTCTATAACCCCCTTACTCTCATCCCTCTCAGCACCCCAACTACTTAGGATCCCACCCCCCCCCCGAATCAGTTTAACGCCCCCATCATAGCCTTAGCAAATTTTCCCCCCAAGATATTAGTCCCCCTCTGGTTCAGGTGTAGACCATCTCTCTTGAAGAGGTCCCACCTATCCCAGAATGAGTCCCAATTGTTAAGGAACCTGAACCCCTCCCTCCTGCACCATCCACGCAGCCATGAGTTCAAACTATCCCTTTCTCTGTTCATCTCTAAACTATCCCTTGGCACAGGCAAGAGTCCAGAGATAACCACTCTGCCTGTTATGGACCTAAGCTTCCACCCTAACTCCATAAATTTCTGTTTAATATCCCCTTCCCTTGTCCTACCTACATCATGTGTCCCCACATGAACAATGACTTGGGGCTGACTCCCCTCACCCTTAAGAATCCTAAAAACCCGATCTGCGACATCCTGGACCCCAGCCCCTGGGAGGCAACACACCAGCCCTGAGTCCTGTTTATTACTATTTACCCTCCTATCTGTCCCTCTAACTATGGAGTCTCCTATAACTAGGCCTAATCTCTTATTCCCCCCACCCACCTGAGCATTCTCAGCAGTCTCACCCCCAGAGACCTGCTCCCTTTGGTCAGCTCCAGTTGATTCTTCCTCAACTGTAGCCTCCAAGACAGAAAATTTATTTTGGAGGGGAACAGCCCCAGGGGATTGTCTCCCCGATTGCTTCTTACCCCTCCTCCTAATAGTTACCCAATTATCACTTATAGGAGTTACAATCTCTTTGTTACTCCTGCCTATATCCTCCTCAACCTCTCCAAAATAAACTATGTCCGATTTATTATGGCCATTGGACAGACGAATCCAGCGGAAAGAAACTAACCTTCCTGTTCACTGACCCTACTTTGATAGTTTTGCTTCAGCTGTGTGTGAACTGCACCTCAGAAACTAACAACATAAAAGTCCGATAAGATTAGCAATAGGATAGCCTGTAGTTCCATGGAATCCGGTGTTCACTCGGTCAGTTAGTTATTTCCACTGCTATTTCAGCTCATGTGCCTTGCTGGCAAATAAACCATCAATGCCGTCAGCCTTTCTGCAAGTCTCTAATAAATCATTCCTTTATGACCACCCTGACACTGACCATGGCCATCTGATCATGTAGAAGTATCGCAGCCAAGTCAATCACATTTTCACCCTATGTCCTTACTTGCCTATTTGTGGTTATTTCTGCCTACTTCAATGACTAAGTTTCAGTAGTGGGGCTCTTGATCAATGTTCCCTTCATAAACCGTTCCCACTTCTCCAGCTAAGTGGAGCAGAGATCAAACCTGGAATCACTGGGATGATTGGCTTGGTAAACCATCACCAGAGCTTTTATTGTACCCTGACAACTTTTTATTTGATTTTGCTATATTTATGTTTAGCTATATCTGTTTACCCTTTCTCCTCTGCGTGCATTGACCTAACCTCCTTTCCAAATCAGGACTCACACTGAAAAATCTACTCTGATGAAGTGAGAGCCAACCTTGGAGCTAGCTCATTTTCAAGCAGTCAAACCTTGGGACATCAAGCATTGAGCTGGTTATGTCAAAGAATTAACCAGACAATATCCAAGATGCTTTTTTTTTTTGAGCATGATATTGGGAATTCCAGCTGCTTAATGCGATAACTGCAGCCCAGTGGAGCAGGCACTGCAGAAATGAGCTCTCTCATCGGTAGTTAATTAATCTCTGAGGGAAGGAAATAACTACAAGTAAGAATTCGAGAAGATAAAGCCCTGAAAAATAGCTCCCTCGCCCTAAAACTATTTAGTTGACTATTTCTCAGTCTCTCAACTTTTAGTTTCATTCTTAATCAGTCTTCTGAACTTGTAGATTTTCAGCTCGCAGCACAACACAGCAATAATAGAAGTTGCTCATGAAACTAATACCTATTCATGTAATATTAACCTAAAGTGCAAAGATCGCTATTTGTATTTTTTTAATATCTTCTCCATATTTGCTTTTTTCATCTCCAATTTATTTTCATTTCCTTCTCTGCAATAATTTTAATTTTTAAATTTTTAAACTTGTATTACAGATCTCCCAGATATGTGGGCAGATTATGGTCAAATGTAAAAACAAGAGAGTTGTTTTGGCAGGTGATTTTAACTTCCTCTATTTTGGCTGTGAATCCCTTAATGCCAGAGGCTTGGATGAGAGGTGAACTTATTAAGTGCATGCAGGAGGGTTTCTGGAAGCAGTATCTAAATAGTCCATATGGGGAAAGAGCCATAATCAACTTAGTATTGGGGAATGAGCCCAGCCAAGTGATCAAAATTTCAGCCGGGGAGCATTTCAGGAACAGTAACCATAATTCCATAAGTTTCAAGTTACTTATGGATAAAGAGCAGAGCTGCCATTGGATTAAAGGGATAAAATGGGGGAAGGCTAGCTACCACAATATTAGGCAACTAGGAAATGTAGATTGGGGGCAGTTGTTTGAGGGTAAATCCATGTGGGAATCTTATAAAGGCCAATTGACTAGAGCTCAGGACCAGCAGGATCAGGATAAGGATGGCAAGATTCAGGAACTTTGGATGAGCTTATTCAAAAAAGGAGGCATAAATGAGGTTTCAGAAACTGAACACAGACAGAGCCCCAGAAGAATATTTTAAAAAAGCAGGAAAGAACTTCAACAAGGAGTTAGGATTAAAAGGGGCTTTGAAATGCCCTTGGCAATAGGATTAAGGAAATTCCCACAGCATTTTATACATACTCACGCGGGAGAGGGGCCTGATGTCTGGTGCCAGCTTTGAGAAATTTGAGGAAATAATCATTAAAGGAAATAATCATTACGAGGGAAGAGGTGTTGGGGCTTCTAGGCAGCATAAAGACTTATAAAGCTCCGGGGCCTGATGGCATTTACCCCAGGCTGCTAAGGGAGGTGAGAGGTGACCTTGCTGGGCCTCTGACAGAAATCTTTGTCTCTTCTTTGGACACAGGTGAGGTCCCAGAGGACTGGAGGATTGCAAATGTAGTACCGTTGTTTAAAAAGGGTCAGAGGGATAACCCAGGGAACTATAGCCGGTGAGCTTGACTTCAGTTATAGGTAAGCTAATGGAGAGGATCCTCAGGGACAGGATGTATGAGCATCTGGAGCGTTGCGATCTGATCAGGGATACGCAGCATGGCTTCGTTAAGGGGAGGTCGTGCCTTACGAATCTAGTGGAATTTTTTGAAGAGGTGACAAAAACGGTTGATGAAGGACAAGCCGTTGATGTTGTCTACATGGATTTCAGTAAGGCGTTTGACAAGGTTCTTCATGGTAAGCTGATAGAAAAGGTGAAGGCGCATGGGATACAGGGCCAGGTACGTAGATGGGTCGAGAACTGGCTTGGGAGGAGAAGACAGCGGGTAGTAGTGGAAGGCTCTTTTTCCAACTGGAGGTCTGTCACAGGGCTCAGTACTAGGACCTCTTCTATTTGTGGTTTTATATAAATGACTTGGAAGAGGGGGTAAGTGGTGTGATCAGCAAATTTGCTGATGACACTAAGATGATTGGATTAGCGGGTACTGAGGAGCAGTGCCAGGCAATACAACAGGACATAGATAGGCTGGTAGACTGGACAGATAGATGGCAAATGGAATTTAATCCGGATAAACGCAAGGTGATGCATTTTGGCCGGAATAATGTAGAGGGGAGTTATAGGATAAAAGGTAAAACTATCCGGAGTATAGAGACGCAGAGAGACCTGGGGGTGCAGGTTCACAAGTCTCTGAAGGTGTCAGTACAGGTGGAGAATGTGATAAAGAAAGCGTATGGTATATTAGCCTTCATAGGAAGGGGTATAGAATACAAGAGTAGGAGTCTGATGTTGCAAGTGTATAGAACGTTGGTTAGGCCTCACTTGGAGTACTGCGTCCAGTTCTGGTCGCCGTACTACCGGAAGGATGTGGAGTCCTTGGAGAGAGTGCAGAGTAGATTTACCAGGATGCTGCCTGGTATGGAAGGGCTGTCTTACGAGGAAAGATTGAACACACTGGGGTTGTTTTCCCTTGAAAGACGTCGGCTGAGAGGGGATCTAATAGAGGTATATAAGATTATAAGGGGTATAGATAGAGTAAATGGTGGTAAGCTTTTTCCACCATTAGAAATGGATAGAACGAGGGGTCATGGCCTTAGGGTGAGGGGGGCTATGTATAAGACGAATATTAGAGGACAGTTTTTCACACAAAGGGTAGTGGGGGTGTGGAATACACTGCCGAGTAAGGTGGTGGGAGCAGGCACGCGAGGGTTGTTTAAGGGTCTCTTGGACAGCCACGAGCGATCTGCAGATAGAGGGATATAGCAGGACTGTCTAAATATCTTATTTGTTTCCACAGGCAATTCGGTCCACCTTGTTGACCAACAAGGGGCATGCATTCGGCAGGTCGTGCGAGGGCTGCTCTTGGATGTTGCTTCAGGAGTGGCCTAGTGCTTCAAGTCGTTAGTGTATGCTTAAACTGGACCATCTGATGGGCAACATGACAGCTCAGAGACTATCGCTGTTGCTGTGCAGACACGTAGATTTGGGCCTGTGTCTGTGGGAGTTTGCACGTTCTCCCTGTGGTTGCGTGGGTTTTCTCCGGGTGCTCCGGTTTCCTCCCACATCCCAAAAATGTGCTCTTAGGCTGATAGGGACCAATATAGGGACAATTTGTTACCCAATATGGGAATCTTCCACAATAGGCATAGCCTAAAGTCATGGATATGTCATTAAGACGTTAGGACGGCGGCGCGGGCTCGTTGGGCCGAAGGACCTGTTTCCCGTGCTGTGTTGCTCTTTGTTCTTTGTATATATAAAGGAGCAAGAGTTTAGAAGGATGAGAATGGATCTGATTGAAGTATGCAAAGTATTAAAAAGGATTGATAAATCTTTTATTAAACATAGACCAGATGTCCAGACGTTTCCTCTTCTGGGGCAATCTACAAGAGATCACAGGTATAGGCTGAAATATGGTAGACGGATTTGAAACCGGGAAGAGATCAGCCATGATCTGATTGAATGGTGCAACAGGCTCAAAGAGCTAAATTGTCAATTTCTGCTCCCAATTGCCTCACAGCGCCAGGGACTCGAGTTCAAGTGGGTTGTTAGGGAAATGACAGATCCACTCAAGAACAAAGGAGGGAATTTATGCGCGGAACCACAGGGAGTGGGTAATATCAGTAACAAACACTTTGCATCAGTATTGCCAAAGGAGGAGGATATGATGGATGGTAAGTCTAGAGAGGAATACGTTGATATTCTCTGGCATGTTGATACAAAAAAGATGTTGGTGTTTTGAAAAGCATTAAGATAGACAAGTCCAAGGACTTGATGCGATCTATCTCAGAATACTGAGGGATGAAATTATTGGGGCCTTTTATGAAATCTTTCATAGAATTTCTATAGTGCAGAAGGCGGCTATTTCGCCCAACTAGTCTGCACCGACCACAATCCCACCCAGGTCCTATTCCTATAACCTCATATATTCACCCTGCTAATCCCCTGACAGTAGAGTCAATCATCATGGCCAATCAACCTATCCTGCACATCTTTGGAGCAGGGGAGGAAACCTATGCAAATGTAGGGAGAATGTGCAAACTCCACACATATAGTTACCCAAGCCTGGAATTGAACTCAAATCCCTGGTGCTGTGAGGCAGCAGTGCTAACCACTGTGTAGCCATGCTGCTTTATATCCTCTTTAATCGCAAGAGAGGTCCTAGAGGACTGAAGAACAATCAATGTTGTTCCTTTGTTTTGATGTAGAGATGCCAGCGTTGGACTGGGGTAAACTCAATAAGAGGTCTGGCAACACCAATTTTAAATCCAACCGATTTATTTGATAGTAAATCTGCAAGCTTTCGACTTTTGCCTTCGTCAGGCAAATGCAGTGTTCTGGTCTGCAATAGCACACATATCAGCACAGACAGTCACAGATTGATTTAGATTAGATTCTGATTAGAATGCGAATCCTTACACCCAACCTGCTATTCAAGTGGCTAACAATGTGGGTGAAGGGAACCCTGAGCATTGGTTAGAGAGATGTGTATTGTCTCCAGACAGCACGGTGAGTTGAGGTTTTTTGCTAATCCAGGCAAGTCATGCGGGTTACAGATAGTGTGACATGAAGCCAAGATCCCTGTTAAGACTGTCCTCATGTGTGCGGAACTTGGCTACCAGTCTCTGCTCAGCGGCTCTGCAGTCGTGTGTCATGAAGACCCCCTTGAAGGACATTTACCCGAAGGTCGGAGGCCAAATGCCCAGAACTGCTGAAGTGTTCGCCCACAGGAAGGGAACAGTCTTGCCTGGTGATTGTCGAGCGATGTTCCGCACAGCCCTCAATTCAGCCCTTTGAGCCTGTTCCGCCACTCAGATCATGGCTGATCTTTTCCTGGTTTCAAATCCATCCAACCTCTCTCAACCTATACCTGAGATCTCTTGTAGACTGCCCCAGAAAAGGAAACATCTGGTCTATGTTTACTTTATCGACCCTTCTTAGCATCTTGCATACTTCAATCAAATCCATTCTCATCCTTTTAAACTCCAATAAACATAAGTGAGAACATAGTGGTCTGATTAACAA
Source organism: Sphyrna mokarran (assembly GCA_024679065.1). Lineage (NCBI taxonomy): Eukaryota > Metazoa > Chordata > Chondrichthyes > Carcharhiniformes > Carcharhinidae > Sphyrna > Sphyrna mokarran. The sequence continues at coordinate 35,648,157 of JAGIQG010000026.1, forward strand.
GTCTACAGATGACACAAAGATTGGAGGAGCTGTGAATATTGAGGAGGATTGTTAGAGGATACAGCAGGCATTCCCTGGTAATCCTTCAGCAGATAGGCTGGAAACTTGGACAGAGAAATGACAAATGGAATTCAATCCAGATAAATGTGATATGATGTACTTCACAAGGTCTAATGCAGGGCAGAAGCATATAATGATAGAAGCATTAACATACAGAGGGACCTGAGATCATAGGTCCACAGTTCCCTGTAGCAACACAAGAGGATATTGTGGTCAAGAAGGCATAGGGCATGCTTGCCTTCATCAGTCAGGCCATACAGTAGAAAAATTGGCAAGTCATGTTGCAACTGTATAGAACTTTAGTTAAACCACATTTGGAATATTGCACACAGTTCTGGTCACCTCACTACCAGAAGAATGCGGAGGTTTAGGGAGCATAGAGAAAAGTTTTACCATGTTGTTGTCTAGTTTGGAAACCAGGGATTGAACAAACTTGGTCTGTTTTCACTTGAACATTGAAGGCTAAAAGGCAACCTGACAAAAGTTTTGAGAGGCATGGATAGAATAGATAGTCAGAATCTTGTTCGCAGGGTAGAAATGTAAATTACCAGGGGACAAAAGGTAAAAAAGAGACGTTTAAAGGAGGTGAGGGGCAAGTTTATTTTAAAACACAGAGGGTGGCAAGTGCCTGGAATGCACTGCCAGAGGAGATGATAGAAGCAGATACAATAGCAAACGTTCAAGAGACATCTTAACAGATGCATTAATAGGCAAGGAAGAGGGAAATGAACCGTGTAGAGGCATAAGATTTTTCTTTAGTACAGAAAGATGTCACTTGTCGGCACAGGCTTGGTGTCTAAAGGCTTTTTCCTGTGCTGTCCTTTGTTCTTTTTATAAATGTATTTTTCTATTTATTATAACCATTGCAGAATTGAAATCTTCACTTTCTTCCTCTTCATGCCTTTTAACATCCATCCATTTTAGAGTAAGTTATTTGAAAATGAGTTTCAACAGAAATAAAGTTTTGAGAGATCACACAGAACTTATCAGAAAAGCACCCTGATTAATTGGTCAGAATGCAAATGGGAAAGAGTCAATTTCTAATGCATTTTTTTAAACAGGTCAAAACAGAGTGATACTGTCAATAAGATAACTGATCATCATCTGGATTCACAGAGTTGGAACATGCATATTTGTCCATGATACTGATTAATAATTTGTTGCCTATTATAGATTATGGGATATGGAATATCTGGTCTGAAACATTCAGTTTTAGTATGGTTCTGCAATCATAGTTGAAGATGAATAAAACTGAAGACAAGTAAAATGAAAACAAATGCAAGCATTCTCATCACTCCAGCACTCCTGAAGGCCATTCCAATTCATCAGTGAATCTTTGTAGGTATTCTGAAAGATTAAAGCAGCAACTCAATTAAGTACTCTGATGTATCAGTGTTTTGATTAGCCATCTTCATTCCAGTTTGCAGCTGTCTAGATAAATTTAACCTTTATATTCTTCCCCTTTTCCAGCAGAGTTCACTTGCCAACCAATCAGCATGTTCTTATGTAATTACAAATTGCTGCTCCCCCATTACTGTTGGAAAGTTTTCACAAGCTATCCTGATGAGTGAAGGATGAAAAGCTTTGATAACATGCTTTTTTTTAGCAATACTGTTTTCCATCTTTACCATTCATTGCATAAATCTTTTCATGACTTGCATGTATTACTTCAGATACTCACATTAAAATCCATTACTTAACCCATTCCCAGATTGTTCATCACTCTGAATGCTATTAATATTCGCTGTAGAAGCAAAGAACAAAATACAGTGGAGAAAGAGACCATTCATCCTATCCTATTTATGCTAATTATCTGACAATCTAGTTTGGTTACATAATCTTAAATTACAGCCAAGTCACGCTGGAGTGACATCTGATGTAGTTGCTTAGCTCTGTTTATTCATTGCTGCTTATGCTGTTTGGCCTATAAGTAATGTTATTTTGTAGTCTCATCGAGTAGACATTACATTTTTAGGTATGTCTGATGTTGCTCCTTACATACCCTCCTGCATTCTCTATTGCAAGATCAATAGTAACTGTCCAGAATGGGTGGCACAATAAATTCAAAATCTAACAATTATCTTACAGGAAAATTTCGTGAAGTTTGCTGAGGTGCAAAGAATTCTATTAATTATTGCAACTGAAGTTACTTTGGGAAATAGCAATCTGTGCATTAGTGGCCACCATGTACTGTCAATCTACTTTAACACATATGGATTGCCCCAAGTTTAACAGAAAGCATCACAAGGAAAACTTGTATGGAAAAGTGCTTAACCTGTGACGAATTGGTGCAGTCGGCCAAGTGACAGATACCAGACACAAGACTGCGTGATACGCAGGGTAGAAATCAAATCAAAACATTCCATACGCAGCACAACAATCCCTCATAGAGCAATGGCAAACTTAGTAGTAAGCTAGTAGCTTTTCAGGGAGTCACTACCAGTACAAAAATCAAAGCCTGCTTATCTACCAGTGCAGAGATTTGTACAATTGACATCACAGGACAAGAATTCTTAAGCAACCTGGATTCATCTGATTTAGTCCCAAAGTGTGCAAACAGAGGTTTGCAACAATAATAGCAAATTGGGAAACTAAAGGCTTGAGTGTGATTTCACATCCTCAGCTGCTTCAATAACCTGCAAGATTACCTATAACATCCTTACACTGCAATCAATACTTGCATCATCATCCATAGGGCGCTCAGGAGGGAAAATGTTACTAAAAATGTACAGCTGTTCAAAACAACCTGCAGAGACTGAGTAGCAAAATTTTAAGAATCAAACTTGGAAGTTTCCTGCTCAAATGACTTGCACAGTACATCCCTGCCCTTGATTTGTTACTTAAAAATATATTCATTTTGTTAGAACAACATGCACTACCCACCGCACAATAAACCGCAATCAATCAGGACAGGAAAGTCCAAAATATATATAAACCGTAATGAGATGCAAGATTTTGTAGAAATGTATGGACAGACATGCACTCAAAACTAGCTGTTTGTAAAATTAATATTTGTTTTATCACAATAATACAAACATCAATATGCTGTTCAAACTATAAGGCAAACATTGTGCAATCATTTCCCACAGAGTCAATCAGTCTCCTCTACAGCTCAAAAAAATTCAGTTCATTAACATGAACACAAATGTAGCCTGTAACCAAACTGCTGTAACAGATTCTAACCATTCTCTGTGCTTGAAAACAAATAGCTGACCTATCCTCACCTCCCTGGTACATTACAGAGAATTATATAACTGATTGGCTGAGAGAATGAACCAATGTACACGTCAGATAATATACAGGCGCTCCTAATTTTTTTCCCTCCTACTCACAGCAGTTGCATTATAATGCACTCAGTATTCCTCTTCTCATCACTACCAATTGTCCTAATAATGACATTAAACTAATGGAACATTGAAACTTTACAGCTGTAAAAAACATGTGCTCTGCACTGCCCTGTGTACATGCACTGAGGTGGAACAAAGATGCTTTAAATTTATCCATTCACTTTGATACTCAACAGGGAGACAATAATCTATATTCTGCAATGCATTGCCTTTCAGTGCAGTAAATACACTCTGCCTGAATGGATATCGAATGGCCACGACTTTATGAAACAGATGGAATTTTTTTCTGCAGTCAGAACCGTGTACAGCAGGCAGGAGGCATTCTATGCAGGCAACATAGCCAAGCAGACAATTCCACTCCCGCAAAACACCCTGGCATCATTCTGAAATTTAGGCATAAATCCTGAATGGCCATTTTCAGCTGCTGAGACTCATTAACCGGGTTTCCAAAGTTAAAACGAATCTAGGCTGAAGAATTGTAGAATTTGGGATCCCTTTTCTCCCTTGCAAAAAGGTAGCACATATCAATTCCATTCAGGTCCTGCCTCACCCAACTAAAAAATTAGCTCATACTATCTACTTTAAATCTGTTGACTTGTGAAAATTGACACCTGCAGTAAATTACTTCAAAACATAAAAGAAATGACAAAAGTCAAAGGTATTTTCAATCTAACTTTTAGGAAGAAAAAAATTTGCAAAAAAGGTAATAAAAGGTATTTAGCATGCAACCCATAACTGAACTTAAGACTCCCCATTATGACATTAATGGGGGAACTATTTATTGCCACCAACAGAATCCTGAAGTATGTCCTGCCACACCTGGAATACCATTCTGGTCAGCACATTCAACTGCATTTTGAAAGGGGTTTTTGCATAGCGATGTTTATTTGAACAGTTCTATTTGGTCTAATGCTGCAGCACTAACAGTGGTTTGGTAAATTCAGCACAAACCTAATAATAAACTTCCAGAAATGGGCCAGGAACACTTTATGTACTAAACCAGCAAAATACCAGCAATGATAATAGCTTATCTTAAAAAAATTACAAGAGTGTTTTCCCCGCCACTTCAAGTGAAGCCACAAATAAATGAAACCCACGGTTGTTCAGCATATTGAGCTCTTGTTCTCCATGGTTACTGCTCTCGTAATTCACTGCAGTGCAGTCCCATGGGGGCGGGATTGAGGTGTGAAAGAAATGTTGCTTCAAAGCAAAGACAAGTTTTCAAAATTACCTACACAACAGCATCCTCTTGTGGAATAAACTGGAATGTTTTCCATCTTACGGCAAATAAACATACTGTTGTCTTTTGTTCCCAAGGAACCATGCAAAATGTGTCCAACAGTGGACCATTATAACAGAAGATGAGAGATGTTCATCACTTGACTTTGCAGTCCTTCGCATTGAATGTGATCCAGTATGAAATACGTATTCATTTTTAAAAGAAAGCAATTGATGACAGACATGATAAATTTGCATGCTTTCATTTGTGGTTCATTAACTTAAAACAAAACAGTACAGCACAAAAACGGGTTCTTTGGCCCACCAAGTCTACGCAAACACTGATGCCTTTCTAATCTAATATTTTTTTGCCTCCATATCCCTCTATTCCCTTCCCATTCATGTATCTATCCAGGTGCCTCTTGAACATGATATAGAATCTGCTTCCACCTCCAGGAGTTCACCACTCTGAAAAACTTGCCGCTTACGTCCCTTTTAAAAACTTTGCCCCCTCACTTTCAACTTATGACCCTGAGTAACTGATCCTTGAACACTGGGAAAAAGACTTTGACTATCCACTCTAGCCAAGACTGTCATAATCTTGTAAACATTATTCAGGTCCCTCCTCAACCTCTGACTTAGTGATTTAACTTTTACAAGGAATCCTTCTAGAGAAGGTAGAATACAAAAAAAATACTAGAACCTCAAATCCAGACATGCAATTTGTTGGACCAATTCTATCAAATTCAAAACAACATGGGTTTGGGGAGTATGCATGAGTATAACCAAAAGGTGCAAGAGGAGTGGTGGGAGTGTGGAATGAGCTGCTGGATAAAGTGGTAAATGTGGGGTCACTTTCAACATTTAAGTAAAAATTGGATGGGTTCATGGATGAGGGGGGTGTGGAGGGATATGGTCCAAGTGCAGGTGAACGGGACTTGCCAAAAAAAGGGTTCGGCACAGACAAGAAGGGCCAAAAGGACTGTTTCTGAGCTGTAATTTTCTATGGTTCTATGGATTATAACAATTTTTTTTTTAATTTTCCCTTCCCTTCAAAGCAAAAATCCCAAAAGAATATCTGCAATGAGAAGTTGAGCTGTTAGGTGAAAATAGAAGTTTATAAAGTGAACAAAGGGAATTATGATTTGGAATGTTGCAAAGCTGAGAACAGCTTGAGGAAAATGAAGTGAGACAACTGGTTTTATCTGCTAGGATTCACAATTCCACTGATACAGTATTTTGATGCAGTAAGAGAAAGAGTTGATGAAGGTAATGAAATTGATGTAATGTATCTGGACATCCAAATGACATATGGTATATGCCAAAGGAGAAGAAGTGATTTGCCAGTTCAACCTAACTAAGTAATCTCTCTACATACCAGGATTTGGGCTCCCCAAAGTGCAAGTAGTTAATGCTGTAGAGGTCCATATCTTCAGTGTGCCAAGCAAATGTGGTTTTCCACATCCCGAAGTACAAGTATGGAGTATTCACGCCTTCAATCACAATTCCACACTCCTGTTCCACCATATCTAGTAACGTGTTGAGACTCCCGATGTTCCACTCTTCAACATTCTACAAGGAAAGCCAAGAGAAAACACAATTAAGGGTAGGTCAACCATCCTGAAATATTTGACAATAGCTAACATTTCAAGTCTGAATGATTCTTCATCAGAGCACTGTTCTCTCTCCACTGATGCTGTGAGACCTGCTGAGACTTTCAGCATTTTCTGTTCTTATTTCAGATTCTAGCAACCACAAGTAATTTGCTTGTATCCTGGAATATTGTTATTTGTATTAAAATTAAAATCCATTTGCCTGTAAAAAGCAACTATTGACTTCCACATACTATATTGGCAACTAACATTTAGATGCTGCAATACTTACAACCAATATCTAACATAGCAAGTTCATAAATACTGATAGATTTTTAAGTAATAAAACATTCACTAGTTTAAAAAGTACAGGCTAACAAAGTGGTCAAAGTAATAATTAAACCAATTATTCACATCATATTTCAAAGAAATACATTTATGACTAATTCAAGTTCAGCAAAAGAACAGCTGTATTGGTGCATGCAAGCAGCGTAGGTCTCTGCTGTATCTCAATCTCTTAAAGATTGAGCAAGAAATAATTTAAACCATCCTGAAGGGACTGCCATAAATTAAATGGGAGATCTATCAATCTTAACAGTACACCATCTGTTTTTCAGCCAGAAAACAAGAGGGAACCCAAATCTACACCAAAGCAACTGCAATAGCGTTCGCATATTAATCATTCCCCTCCGCTGCTGCCCAAGCTCCTCTACCACCATCCTCAACACCCTCCACCTCTACCAATTAAAACTGACATTCTGATCTGGATCAACAAGTAATGACTCGACACTAAAAAGGACCCATATCATTTCACAAAAAATGCCTAGATTTCATCTACAAAGCCAGTTCAAAAAATGTTGAAAGTGACATGCGTCAGACAAGCGATAAGTCAATAAATCACTTATCACGGTACTTTTAGCTCTAGTAGAATTCATATACACCGCCAAACTAAAATACAGTTGGCCAATCTTCATTTGCTAACTTTAATTAGTTTGTTCCCCAACACAAACTTGGTGTCAGCAGAGGACATAGCAATTGGCTTAGTGTTTCCAGCCTGTAGAGGGAAAAATCAGCCAAGGTTCCCACTCACGAATACTGTTTAATGGCCTCACTGCTGGAATGTATCTGTGAACACCAATGATGCAGGATAAAACTTGGGAGAAATGAAGGTCTGCTGGCAATGTCACAGGATAACTAATCCAGAGACTCAACTTAATGTCCAAAAGTTCAAATCCCTCAGGAGGTGGTGGAATTTAAATGCAATTAATTAGTAAAATCAGTTAATTAATGAAAAATCTGGAATTGAAATCTGGTCAGCATTACCTTGAAATAATCAATAATTATAAAAGTCCATCTGCTTTACTAATGTTCTTTAGAGAAGGGAATCTGCCATCCTTACCTGGTCTGGCCTATATGTGACTGCAGACCCACAGCAACGGGCTGGACTGTTAACTGCCCTCTGAATTGGCATAGCAAGCCAATGTTCGTTAGGGATGGGTAACGAGTACTGGCTTCACCAGCAATGCAGGCATACCAATAAATAATTTGAATGAACACACACAAGAGGTAAAAAAAGGTACCAAAATTTTCAAGAGCTATAATAATCACTTAGGACAATAGAATTCTAATAAATATAAATTTTCTTTGCTCATCAGCTCTTAAGCTGTAGTGGGAATCCATTAACAACAAGAGTCAACAGAAACTTTTAGTTATTTTTAAGTTAAAAATTTGATACAGTGAGAAAAAGTTTATACATTTGGAATCTGTTGGAATGGAGACCGAATAGTTGGAATACATTCTTCCATCTCAAGTTTAATCTTTCCTGCCATGTTAAACTACCTAACCCTTCTTGCATATGAAGTTAAAAGGTCCACTTTGACATGTGACCACAATCCAGTTCCCAGAAATGGAAATCAGCAATTCAGAACTGTTTATAATGCTGCAATCTCAACTCAGATCACAGAGTATTGTAGCAAACCTTGACTTGCATTTAAATCACACATGGAAAAAATTAGGTGCAACATTTACCCATGTTGTAACTACATCAAACTCCATGTCAAAAATTATGAAGAGTCCAGTGCCTGCTGTTCAAAAACCTTACTTGTCTTTGAAAAATCTGATCAGTTGATTTTTACTGGTGTAAGTTCTTTATCATCAGTCTCATTCAATTTTACTGCCATTTGTCTTGAATTGTTGCAGCTTTTGACCACAAGGTAGTTCAACGGAAGGAGTTCTGAAGTCCCTTCCAATATCTTTGCCAGTTTGCTTATGCAAAACCTGTATTCATTAAGCTGCCATAGGCAGTCTGAGAAGTATTTTGTTGCTTTTTAAACTTTTACTATTCTTTATTGACCCTTATTTGTTAGGTTTACTACATTGTTTACATTATTTACTATGTAGAGATGCCGGCGTTGGACTGGGGTAAACTCAGTAAGAATCTGGCAACACCAATTTTAAATCCAACTGATTTATTTGACAGTAAATCTGCGAGCTTTCAACTTTTCGTCTTCGTCAGGCAAATGCCCGTCAGGCATTTGCCTGACGAAGATGAAAAGTTGAAAGCTCGCACATTTACTATCAAATAAATCGACTGGATTTAAAATTGATGTTGCCAGATTCTTACTACATTATTTACTGACAGGAGGATTTTACTTATGAAATCATATAATTATAAAGCAGATCTATAAGTATGTTGAAGAAAGTAAGTAAACAGGTTGGCTGGCGTGCTTTGTACTGTCTCTGGGTATGGGCAACTACTCAGAAAAATTAACCTAGCTGCTTATTTCAAAGATCATATTTCCCACTGTTTTTGTTTTGATTTGAGTACTATTATTTTTTTCTCTATAGATTTCAGAACAAATTCTCAACTTTATGGCTGTCATTCTGAGTATCTATGAATACACAAATTAGGGGAATTAGGTCATTTAGGACCCTGAGCCTGCTCTGCCAATCAAGAACAAGATAATTCCTGGTAACGTACAACTCGCCTGTTAGTCAAGAATCTACCGATCTCTACCTATAAAACGTTCAATGACCCTGCCTCCACTGCTCTCTAGGACGAGTTCCAAACATTCACAACCTTCTTCTCATCTCTATCTGAAATGGGAGACCCCTTATTTTTAAGTTGGCTACTAATTCTAGTCACTCCCACAAGGGAAAACATCCTTGCACTACCCACCTTGTCAAGTCCTCTCACATTATGGCAGCTGACGCCAGAAGTCACAAATTCAAAGTAGCGACGTTGTTCTTTCACACAAACACTTCACAGATCTCAAATAAATTAGCAGTACTTTTGTATTGATTTTTTGCTCCCACACTTATTTTGTACAAGCCATGGTTAGAGGTCTTGGTCCAGTGCAGACATAGTTAATGTAGGTTTTTGTTGGTAAGTTGCCATGTTTTTCCCTTAGTCTATGGAGGTGTGAATACCATATAACATTTCTCAGACTAACAGTTTTGAAACTAAGGATTTAATAAATTCATGAGAAGTTGTACAGCACAAATCCAAAGTATAATTCATACTGAGCACAAACCAGGAAATTTATACTTAGTCCTCAGGAAGGAATGGCAGCCAAGATAGCAAGAAGTTCTACTCAAAGTTCATAGCACCAAAGTTCTAACTTGCTGTACATGAGATAAACTACCAAGATCATTCTTTAAAACATCAGCATTCTCCTTTGAAATGATACCATTACTTACATTATCATACAGTGAACCACTGATATCCGCTCCATAGATGGGAGACACAAACGTTAGATTCTTCCAGTATTTGCGCTCAAGGTCATCAAAATCTATATATCTTGGAGTACAATACCTGAAAGAGAAGGATTGCAAATTTATTTCTCATTGTTTTCTTTCAAAAGCTGCTGCTCTGGGTTGAAATGGGAAGCTGTGGAAGGGGAAATAGGATAGACAGTGTCCTTTTAAAAATCCCAGTATGAGTTTTGAGAAGAATCTAAATGTTCACATTCACAGAAATTATACTGTATATGAGCCCATCACATCAATGTCAACAGCAGCGCGTCAACTGGAATCTAATTCAATTTTTCTATCCCTTCTCCATTTTTCTGTCCTTTCCCATATTATTTTGACGCCCTCATGAGTCGATGAAATTTCATCCAGCCCTGTTATGTCCCACTCTATGGTCCGATCTTTATCCCCTTGTGTCTAAGGAGCACAAATTTGGCACATCCCTTATCTGACACTCGCTGGATTGCTCATTCATCACCAGACCTGGCTTATTATGTCAAGCTCTATCAGGCTTTCGTTTTTGTAATAAATATGAAACTTATACGATGTTATACTTTAGAATGGGGTCTTTAGTTTAGAGTAAAGGAAGGGGGTCGTGGGACTGGTTTTGAGGTCTGCCTGACAACAGGCCTGGATGGCGTGGCTGCGAAAAAATTCAAGTGAGGCCCAGGCTTTTTTGCTGGAAAAAACATGCAATATGTTCACATTTGGAGACAACTGCAACAGTATCTGTGTTTATAGTGGTTAGACTGCTAGTCTCCATAGTCGAAGGAAGTATTGAGAATATCCACAAGTAAACAGTTATGCTTTAAATTGACAACTTACTTACAGGCTAAGAGAGTTAGCATCTCAATAATTATTAATGAGCATTTCCATTTGGATACAAGACCCATGTGATTCACATTGCCATGGAAATTGGCTTAGAAGGGAAAGATTTTGAAGTTATTCCTGAGAGACAGACAAGTTACTCTGCCAGGAACCATGAGAAAGAAAGCAGCTCGAAGCAAGTCTCAATGGTTTACTGCACAGGAAAGTGGGTGGAGTTTATGTTGGTTTAAAAAGACCAAGTTCATGAAGAATTGAAATGAGGCTGGAAGATTTGCTTAAGTTCTACTACAAACATAATCTTCAGAAAAAATTTTCACCATGCCAGATAGTTACCAGGATGGAAAAGGAATGGAAATAAACCTTTGCCCCTCTCAGTATTCTGGGATAGAGTCTATCTGGCCCTAGCAACTTGTCCACCTTAATGATTTTCAAAGCCTCCAATATTCCTCCCCTTTTACCTCAAAATGTCCTAGAATATTAATATCCTCCTTTCATCCACCGCCACATCCTTCTCTTCTGTGAAGACCAATGCAATCACAAAGGACCTCACCCACCTCATCTGGCTCCATGTAAAAATTCCCTCCACTGTTCTGTGATGACAGCTAGCATCCTGACTACTACAGTGACCGCTAGTATCCCACAAATTTCCATATGGAATCCTTCAGCAACCAATGATATAAATATACTGACTGGCCCAGGGTCTTTGTAAAACATATTTTCCACTTAAGTCACCATAAAGTGATGCCAAATGAAACACAAATCCTGGAGTTGAATTTGCCTCGTGTCTGAAACCTCGGCATGACATTGATGCCTGATCTAACATTTTTGATAAGCAGTTGTTGGGATATGTGCTCATGAGGCTGAAGGATCAACACGAGGCTTTCCAGCATGAACATAAGCAACCCCACCATCCAAGAAATAAGTTGACATAAGTAGGAGTGAAAGAAAAAGTCCCTGAAGACTTCTTAAAAAGTTAAAAGATAAAAAAAAAAGGCCACAGCTGTCAGTGCATTCCACCAACACCACCACCCCGTCATCCCAAACCAGTGTATTTAAAAATGGTCCAAAATAGGAACCTGACAGTAGAGCAGCACGTTATCTAGTGGCAAGATATTGAAGGCCCGCCCACCTCCATGGATATTTAAAATGCAGCATCTGGAGCTAGCATATCGGGTGAATAACAAATACCAGATAACAATTACCACTATTTTGTTTAGTTAACATGTCCTTGGGCAGAATTTTACACCAGAAGGTCTTTATGGTCCTGCTTAAGTCAATGGACTTTAGAACTCTGCATTTTACAGCTCCTCTACAATAGGGCCATAAAATTCCAAATACAAATTTACTTAATTTCATGGTCATATTTATCTTTTGTGTATTCTAACTTCCTTCCTAACAGATACCACTGCAATGATACTGACAGGTTTATCTTGTTATATACTTAATATATTTAATTTTATTCTTTTCTGGGGTAGATTTTCACATTAATTTTCTTCTGATGGCTTGGAGCAAATCTGATTTTTCTCGTGCGCTCTTCTGTGTATTTCACACAATCTCCACTGTCATTTTAATTGGCTTTGTTATCCATTTAGTACATTACTTCACCTTATACTTATTTTCCTTCTATACCTACAGCTGCATAATCATTTTTATAATGGCCCATTAACCGTGACCTCAACAATTCTGTCCAGTTAATTTATTTTGTTTCAAGCTGTACATCTTCAAATATTGCCTTTTCAGATAAGTAATTGTTCTCTTGGATTTTTAACTTCTTTTATGACTACTGTCCTCTCAACATTCCACTACTTTTACCAAAGTAATCCTGATCACTTGTAAGAGTACAATCTCAAGTCGACATTTACCTCAGTTTTTTTGGCACATTCACTAAAAAACAAGCTTTAAAAATGGGTCTCCATACTTCTCACTGTTGGCCAGCTTCCTGTACTCTCCAACAGTCATGGATTTCTTCTGGATGTTGTACTGTGTGAAAAGCCCAGACTGACCAGTCACTACTTGTTGAATTGGAGCTGGGATGGTCATATCATCAATATCTTCATATGACTTCCTTGGTTTCCATTCTTTCGGGGGAATAACCTGGAAGCAATGCATATGCACAATTTAGCCAAAAATCTGCAATTACTTCATACCAAGGACATGTATCAATAATCAAGCAAGTGAAGCAGAGCCTCGAAACCAACAAAATAAAAAGTTTTTTTTCTCAAGAGATTCAAGAAAATCTATGTTATTGTGAACTTCATAAGATATACACGTTTCAAACCGTCACTTTTGGTTCAATGTTCACAAAAGGAGATGAGAGCTCTGATAGAATACATCCAGTGATAAGCCCATTATGACAGAATACTAAATCAGCACAGAGACAAGCCCATGCAACTGCTTGTCATAGGGACAGGAGTCCAGGTTAAAGCTTATTGAAAGAAAGAAAACTGGGTCGCTGTGCTTGCTGCATGCAGATTCACAGACTCTCAGAGCCAGCCTGACTGTCTTTGGAGAAGAAGACTCAAACCAAGTGCTGCTATGCCAAGCAGGTTGCTGGTGAAGACAGGCTCCCTGTTTGAAAAAACGTAACTTGTACTGAAGGATTAAAAAAAGAGAGTTCCCAATGGATGCCTTTCCATAGAAGATAGAATATTACAGCGCACTACAGGCCCTTCGGCCCTCAATGTTGCACTGACCAATGGAACCAATTTTATGACCCTCTAACCTAAACTATGCCTATCCAGGGACCATTTGAACGCCCTTAAACTTGGCGAGTCCACAACTGCTGCAGGCAGGGCATTCCACACCCTTACTACCCTCTGAGTAAAGAGCCCACCTCTAACATCCGTCCTATAACTATCACCCCTTAATTTATAGCTATGTTCTCTCATGTTATTCATCTCCATCCGAGGAAAAAGGCTCTCACTATCCACCCTAACTAACCCTCTGATCATCTTATATGTCTCAATTAGATCATCTCTTAACCTTCTTCTCTCTAATGAAAAAAACTCAAGTCCCTTAGTCTTTCTTCATAAGACCTACCCATCATACCAGGCAACATCCTGGGAAACCTCCTCTGCACCCTTTCCAATGCCTCCACATCTTTCTTATAGTGTGACGACCAAAACTGTACACAATACTCCAAGTGCGGCCACACCAGAGTTTTGTACAGTTGCAACATGACGTCTCGGCTCCGAAATTTAATCCCTCTACCAACAAATGCTATACGCCTTCTTAATAACCTTATCAACTTGAGTACCAACTTTCAGGGATCTATACACCTGTATGCTGAGATCTCTCTGCTCATCTACACTACTGAGTCCTACTATTAGGCCTATATTCTGCACACATATTACTCTTACCAAAGTGAATCACCTCACACTTTTCCACATTAAACTCCACTTGCCACCTCTCGGCCCAGCTCTGCAACTTATCTATGTCCCTCTGCAAACCGTAACATCCATCCTCACTGTCTACAACTCCTCCGACTTTGGTGTCATCAGCAAATTTACTAACCCATCCCTCTACACCCTCATCCAGGTCATTTATAAAAATAACAACAAGAGGCCCCAAAACAGATCCCTGAAGTACACCACTTGTAACTGAACTCCAGGTTGAATTATATCCCATCAAGCACCACCCTGTCTTCTATCAGCTAGCCAATTCCTAATCCAAATTGCTAAATCACCCTCAATCCCATACATCTGCATTTTCTGCAGCAGTCTTCCATGGGGAACCTTATCAAACGCTTTGCTAAAATCCATATACACCATGTCAGCTGCCTTATCCTTATCCACCCCTTTGGTCACCTTTTCAAAAAACTCCATAAGGTTTGTGAGGCACGACCTTCCCTTCACAAATCTATGTTGACTAACCTAATCAATTCATTTCTCTCTAAATGACTATAAATCCTACCCCTTATAATTCTTTCCAAAACTTTCCCCACAACAGAAGTAAGGCTCACCTGTCTATAATTTGCAGGATGGTCTCTACTCCCCTTCTTAAACAAGGGGACAACATTTGCCATCCTCCAGTCTTCCAGCACTATATCTGTAGCCAACGACGACATGAAGATCAAAGCCAAAGGCTCTGCAATCTCCTCTCTAGCCTCCCAGAGTAACCTGAGATAAATCCCATCTGGCCCAGGGGGCTTTCTATTTTCATAATTCAAGAATAGCTAACACCTCCTCCTTATGTACCTCTATCTTGTTGAGTCTACAACCCTGTATTCCAGTACTCTCCACAACTCCACTGACATTTACCTGCGTGAAATCCATCCGAGTATTGAGTGAATTCTTAGTTTAAATGGCACTTTGAAAGGAGATTCATTCTCATGGGGCAAGCAGAAGAAATCCTATTAGAACTGGGAAGAACTTGGGCACTTTAAACGCAATACTGCGTTTCTACTCAGAGTATATTATTTAAACGTGGCATGCGATCTTCGTTATATTAAGATCATTTTATTGTTTCAGGGGATGTGGGCATGGCTAACAAGGCCAGCATTTGTTGTCCATCCTTAATTATCTTTGCTAAGGATCGCTAAGAGCCAATCTCATTGCTCTAGGTCTGGAGTAAATGTAGACTAGACAAGGTAAGGATGGCATTTCTTTCCCTAAAAGAAATTGGTAAACCAGATAAGCTTTTACAACAAATCGATAATAGATGTCATGATGACCAGTACTGAGACTAGTTTTATATTCCAGATTCATTATTTAAATTTAAATTCTATGAGCTGCCATGGCTGAATACAAAAACGGGCCCACAGGCATTAACCTGAGCCTCAAGCAGGTTGGTCGAATAACAATTATTATCCCAGCACGATAACAGGGAATACTACTGTGAATACCTTTTTGCCATTTAGCGCAACAGTTGCTTAAATAAGGTTTGATTCATGATGATTTTAGTTTGTTACAGTAAATTTCTTAAAATATGAAAGCTTATCACGCAATTGTGTATGTTGGGTCACTGGGAAATTCGTATTTTTTTTATATAAAGAAAGTTCCTCTCACCAAAATCAAAGTGTGCATTTGGTTCATCTGGCAGCACAACAAAGCAAAGACGCACAAAAAATGTACTGAAATATTTTAATACATTCTCACTGGAGTGCATAAAGGAATTTTCCCAGCACATCAGGCAGTGGCGCAGCCCCCTCTCCCTGGAGCAAGGGATGCACAGCCTTTCTTTGAGAACAGGTGAAGGGGTGGGGGCAGTCTCTAAGGGCAGACTGACACACAGTCGCTGTGAATTTCTCTCACCCTCCCTTCACAATACCTTTTATATTCATCTAATTACAATATTTGGTGGCAAATCAAGAATTGAAATACCTGTCATTCCCATTTTTCAACTGTATAAACTTACAATCATGTAAGTTAATTTTATAAACATACAACAGTAACATAAAATGCCAAGAATTTTTTTCCCAGATAATTCTACGTATCTTTCCTCATTATTCTTTGTGAGGAGGATAAAGAACACCGAAGGGTGTACTGCTTGCCAGGTGCTAGGGTCCAGGATGTCACATCTGGGCTGCAGAGGAACCTAGAGTGAGAGAGGAGGAATCCGGTTGTTGTGGTTCACGTGAGGGCCAACGATATAGGCAAAATAGGAACTAAGGATCTGCAGAGGGAGCACGAAAATCTGGGTGCCAAATTAAAGAGGAGAACTGACAAGGTGGTTATCTCAGGTTTGCTCCTGAATCACACGCAGATTGGTGTAGGGTATGTAGGATTAAGGTGGTGAATCTGTGGCTCAAGGATTGGTGTGGGAGGTAAGGGTTTGGGTTTATGGGGCATTGGCACCAGTATTGGGACAGACAGGACCTGTTCAGATAGGATGGTCGACAGGAACCAGACTCCTGGCGAATCACATAACTAGGACTGTAGACAGGGCTTTAAATGGTGTGTGTGTGTGCGCGTGTGCGCGCAAGGGTAGGGGAAAATTACAAAATCTGGAGTAAAGGAGAAAGGTACATGTGCAGGTGCGTGTTGAGGATGTTCTGCCTATTAGACAAGTAGGGTACGAGAGAGACTAGTAGCGTTTCAGCAAATAAGGTCCAGGCAAAGGCTGGGATAAAGGCACTTTACCTGAATGCATGAAGCACTCAGAACAAAGTGAACAAGCTGATGGCACA
Source organism: Sphyrna mokarran (assembly GCA_024679065.1). Taxonomy (NCBI): domain Eukaryota; kingdom Metazoa; phylum Chordata; class Chondrichthyes; order Carcharhiniformes; family Carcharhinidae; genus Sphyrna; species Sphyrna mokarran. The sequence continues at coordinate 35,665,079 of JAGIQG010000026.1, forward strand.
AATGAATACGATCTAGTGGCCGTTATGAAAACGTGGTTGCGGGGGGACAGGAACTGGGAACTGAGTGTCCAGGGCTATCAGGTGTTTAGGAAGGATAGGCAAAAGGAAAAAGGGGGTGGGGTGGTTCTGTTGATTAAGAATAGTATCAGGGCAGTGGTAAGAGAGGATATAGACCCCAAGGAGCAAAATGTAGAATCGATGTGGGTGGAGATAAAGAATAGTAAGGGAGGAAAACACTGGTTGGTGTGGTCTATAGGCCCCAAATAACAACTTTGAGATGGGGCAGGCTATAAACAAATAAGAGACGCATGCAAAAATGGAACAGCATTAGTAATGGGAGATTTCAATCTGCACATTGACTGGGTGACACAAGTCGGACACGGTGGGCTGGAGGAAGAGTTCTTGGAATGCTGTCGGGATGGGTTCTTTGAACAGTATGTTACAGAACCGATGACAGAGCGAATTATCTTGGATCTGGTACTTTGTAATAAGGCAGTTGAATTAGGGATATTCATGTGAGGGATTCTCTAGGGACGAGTGATCTTGGTATGACAGAATTTATGATGCAGATGGTGGGTGAGGTAGTAGTGTCCCAGATCTTTGTACTATGTTTGAACAGAGGGGACTATGATAGGATGGGAGAGGAATTGGCGACTGTAGATTGGAGGAGTATGTTGATTGATAGGATGGCTGAGGAACAGTGGAGGATTTTTAAAGAGATCTTTTTCAGTACTCAGCAGAAATATATTCCAATGGTGAAGGAGGACTGTAGGAGAAGGGAAAATCAGCCGTGGTTCTCAAGGGAAATTAAGAAGAGTATTAAATCAAAAGCTGAGGTGTTCACAATGGCTAAAAATAGTGGGCGATCAGAGGATTGGGAAAGTTTTAAACAACAGCAAAGAATGACTAAGAAGGTGATTAAAAAAGGAAAGATAGAATATGAGGCTAAACTAGCTCAAAATATCAAAAAGAACAGTAAAAGATTTTATAAATATATAAAGAATAGGAGGATGGTCAGAGTTAATGTTGGACCCTTGGAGGATGAGAAATGTGATTTAGTGGTGGATGATAAGGATATTGCGGAGACTTTCAATAAGTTTTTTGTGTCAGTCTTTATACAGGACATAAATAGCTTGCCCAAAATTAAGAATAGGAGGATGATAGGAGATGAGGTCCTTGATGAGATTACAGTCTCTAGAGAGATGGTGCTTGATAGGCCAACGGGGCTGAGGGCAGGTAAGTCCCCTGAACCAGATGGAATGCATCCCAGGGTTCTCAAGGAAATGGCAGAGGTGATAGCGATTGCCCTAGTAATTATCTTTCAGAATTCGCTGGACTCCGGGAAAGTGCTGGAAGATTGGAAAACGGCTGTTACGCCGCTGTTTAAAAAAGGTAGCAGACAGAAGGCAGGGAATGATAGGCCGATTAGTTTAACGTCTGTAGTTGGAAAAATGCTTGAATCTGTTGTCAAAGCAGAAATAACAAGGCACCTGGATATGAACTGTTTGATCAAGCAGATGTAGCATGGATTCGCGAAGGGGAAATCATGCTTGACGAATTTATTGGAGTTCTACGAGGAAGTGACTAGTGCAGTAGATAGAGGGGAACCGGTGGATGTGGTGTTTTTGGATTTCCAAAAGGCGTTTGATAAGGTGCTTCACAAAAGACTGTTGCAGAAGGTTACGGAGTTGGGGTAGGGTGTTAGACTGGATAGAGGATTGGTTGTCTAATAGGAAGCAGAGAGTAGGTATTAATGGGTGCTATTCTGATCGGCAGCTGGTGACTAGTGGAGTGCCGTAGGAATTGGTGCTGGAGCCTCAACTATTTACAATTTACATAGATGATCTGAAGGAAGGAGCTGAGTGCAGGGTGACGAAATTTGCTGATTACGCAAAGATGAGTGGAAAAGCAAATTGCATGGAGGGTGTGGAAAGCCTGCAAAGAAATCTGGATAGGTTGAGTGAGTGGGCAAGGACCTGGAAGATGGAGTGTAATGTTGGCAAGCATGAGGTTATCCACTTTGGTAGGAATAATGGTAGGAAGGATTACTACTTAAATGGCAAAAAGCTGCAGCATGCGACGGAGGTCCTTGTGCATGAATCGCAAAAAACAGTCTGCAGGTGCAGCAGGTGATCAAGAAGGCAAATGCAATGTTGGCTTTTACAGTTAGGGGGATAGAATATAAAAGTAAGGAGGTACTTTTGCAGCTGTATAGGGTACTGGTGAGGCCGCAGCTGGAGTACTATGTGCAATTTTGATCGCCGCATTCAAGGAAGGATATATTGGCCTTGGAGGGGTTGCAGAGAAGGTTCACTAGGCTGATGCCGAAGATGAGGGCATTGGATTACGAGGAGAGACTGAATAGACTAGGTTTGTACTCGGAGTTCAGAAGGCTGAGAGGGGATCTTATAGAGAGGTATAAGATAATGAAGAGGATGGATAGGGTAGAGGTTGAGAGACTCTTCCCACTTAACAAAGATAGCAGGACTAGAAGCAACAGCCTCAAGATTAAGTGGGGGGGGGGGGGGGGATCAGATCAGAGTTGAGGAGGAATTTCTTCATGCAATGGGTGGTAAACTTTGGAATTCTCTGCCTATTGAAGTGGTGGAGGCTTCCTTGCTGAATATATTTACGTCAAGGGTGGATAGGTTTTTGACTGACAAGGGAATTAAGGGTTACGGGGAAAAAGCGGGAAAGTGGTACTGAACCACTGCAGATCAGCCATGATCTTGTTAAATGGCAGGGCAGGCTTGAGGGGCTGGATGGCCTACTCCTGCTCCTATTTCTTATGTTCTTATTAGAAAAGGGTGCATTACAAGACACAACCCCTGTAAGTGAACGGAATTTTTCATTCAACCCTAATGTTCTGGGAACACATCACCTCAGACAACATCAACTAGATACACTTCAGAATACAGGTGCCCATGCTGCAAGTGATTCCCCATTCCTCCCTCCTATAGCTCAGGGTAAAATTCTGCTGAAGATTGGAAAGTAGTCATGAAAGCGCAAGCAGCAAACAGCAAGAAGGAATCTAGGATAATGTCATTATAAATTACTGCAGGCATACAAAGCATGAAATCTCACTCAAGAATCAGACAGTGGAATCCTCAATTGGAGAATTCTACTGTAATTGATTTGAAAGTAATCTGCTGTTGGTAATCATGCTGTAAAGTCATTCCTGCTCCTTGTACATTCCTGGGCAGGAATGAGGTGATTGTTTCATTATACTATTTGCGTGATTATCAAATTATCAATTACTAAATAAACACTGTATTTGGATCAACAAATCTGATTGGATCAGGTAATTTAAAATGGTCATGCCTAACTTAAATTGAATGAAATGAGAAGTCACCTTTGCCAGACCAGCCCTATGAGCTCCCTGGGATTCAATGTACACAATATATTTCCCAAAATCTTTAAACTCTTCCATGGTGGGACGGAAGGTCATGATCTTGCAGTTAGGATTAGGAGGACCCGGATGTTCTGATGCCATTGTTGAGATAATTTCTGTTCAGAAAAAAAAAGATAAATTAAAAATTGCTGTATTCATTGACAACAACAAACTGAGCAAAAAAAAAACAAATTTAATAAAGTGCTGCTACATTTAATGAAGTTAGTGCTCAAGATATAAAAGGGACAATTATCACATGGATACAAAATTGCTTAAATGATAGGAATCAGAATGGTAGTGAATAGTTGTTTTTCAGACCAGAGGAAGACTGGTAGTGGAGCTCCCCAAAGATCACTGTAGAGTATCACTGTATTGATCTTCCCAATATATATGTATGACCTAAGCAGGGCAAAACTTCAAAATTTGTGACTGATGAAAAACTTGTAACAACTGTGAAGAGGTTAGCGTAGAACTTCAAAAGGACATGCAACAGAGAATGTTGGGAAAAACTCAGCAGGTGAGGCAGCATCTGTAAAGAGTCAGTTTGACTCTTCATCAGAAGAAAGAGAGGGAAAATGTGTGGACATTAAACTTTTACTAGGCAGATTGCTATAAGATATAGCAACATTAAGAACAGAAGGCATATGGCTGGGGGTTTACAGTGGAACAATAAACGTATGGGATATTTAAGAAAGGGTTTAAGATGGAGGAGAAGAATCACAATCTAAAGTTGTTGACTCAATGTTGAGTCATGAGAACTGTAATGTACCTAATTGAAAGATGAGATGCAGCTCCTCCAGTTTGCACTGGGCTCAACTGCAGCATTGCAGCAGACCAAGGACACACACGCAGGCCATCTATCTCTTGCTCAGAAGGTTGCTACATCTGTCCCAGAGAGTTTAATAGCTTACAATTTTCCTGCTCTTTTGTTCTGATGAAGAGTCAAACTGTCACAGAACATTTGACTCAGTTTTTCTCTCCTTGCACATGCTGCCAGGCTTGCAGAGTTTTTCCAGCATATTCTGTTCTTATTTCAGATTTCAGCATTTGCAGTACTTTGCTTATTCAAAACGACATAGGTTGGTGGAATAATTGGACAAATAAATGATATATGAAATTCAATGCAGAGATGTGCAAAAGGATTCATTTTGCTCAAGAGAACATGGAGAGACAACACAAAAGGTATAATTCTAAAATGGATGCAGGAGGGGAGTTAGAATGGTCTACCCATTGAAAAAAAGATGGTATCACACTAACCTATAGTGACTTGGTAAACTGGTTTCAAATTCTCTTAAATGAAGGCAACTACACAGACAGAGATTTCAAAGTCCATCACCTAGAAATCCTGTTCACTTTCTCAGTAAATGGACACAACTGTCCCCTCTACCTTTTACAAAATTATTCCACTTCATACATGAACTCAAGAAATACGTAAAACAGTTGTTCTAAATTCCATTTTCTTCATCTAATAGAATGATTTAAGTGGGTCTAGCATTTTATGAACACACTTTGCAAACTTCCAACCACAAATTTTACATGTTTGCTACAGTATGAACGGAAAACTGACTAAGTCACACATTTCATCCCAGCCACTGAAGTTACAAGGAGTTCCAGCTCTCACTTAATTGGGTTAGGTGATGAAACCGGAGAACTGCACCTTATGTTGCCCACAGAAAAAGAACACAGTAAATTTCTGAGATAGTAATTGACAAAGCAACGAGAAATCACTTTGGAGTTTTCATGCAAATCAAAGAAAACTCGGTTAAATTTGAATGTTTGGCCGCAAGTTGGTCCCTCCCACAAACTTTCTCACTTTGTCATCCAGAAACGTCATCTCTATTCTCTCTCCACAGAAGCTAACCTGAGATGTTACAGCATTTTCTTTTTTTTTTGCTTTTGTTTCATGGAAGCATTACATATGCAAATGTAAATGAATTTGAATGGAAACTTGAACCCTAACATCACATCAGAAAATCACAGTAATTTCATCACAGTTGCCAGCTGCACCCAAAGCAAAAACAAATACCCAGATCTCATTTCTCAGCCTTTTGGCTAAGGTCAAGTATAGTTCTGGCATTCTGCACTTGGTTGAAGTCATGAGGTTACACTGAGGCTTCATTTGAGGCAAAAAAAATTTTAAAGCGGCATCTTAGTCTTTTGGCTATGATGCAAACAAGATCAAGCCTTGGAAGAGATACAATGCCTACTCCAATCAGCTTAGGTCATTAGATCAAACTCAAGACAAGAAGTGGAAAACCTATTTTGTCAGCTTGGATCAGGAATGTCTCACTTGCTAAGACTTTCAATGGATTGAATTGGATGTAAACAAAAAAAAAATACCCACTCTTACCAACAAAGCACTGAGAAAAATTAAAAGTTTCAAAGAAGAAATCTTGTCCTGAAAAATGAATTTAAATCAGGGTTTCATCAACACAGCAGCTCACTGAGTCACTATGGAAATACAGAACTAAGACTCAATGGGCATAGTTTTCACACTTAAAGAAATCTTCAGGCACAGCTGTCACATCAAATACCTACTAAGCTCTAGCCTTGCACAGGAGAAAAAAAAAGAGCCTAAAATAGGAAGGCAATGGCATCAGATCACAAAGCTGCATTGGCAAGTTTCCCCAGACCAATTTACCTGCCCACCCTCAGATGGGGAAAGGGAAAATCGGTTGGGAATAATAAAAATCGGGACAGGAAGGTGGATGGGTAAAGCAAGTAACAGGAGCATTTTTTTTGATTTCCTACAGAAATTCTTTGCTAAACAAATTACACACAGGGTCAGCTTCCAGGGTCTGGGGAAGTCCAGTCTGAATTTCTGAAGTTATCAGCAGCCAAGAACACATTCTGACAACTCACTGCAACCGTACGGTGCTGTACGGACAGATGCATAGATTATGCTAGTCACTGAAACACAATGGAAAGTCATTTACTTTCAGAGAGCTAGAGTAAAAGTTCATATAAAAAAAATCACAATCTGTCAATACACAGGAGACCATTTCGCCCTTCATGTCTGTGCCTAGTCTCTGGACAACAATTCACCAAGTTCCATTCCCCACCTTTCCCTCATAGCCCTATAACTGTTTTCTCTTCATATAAAAAGTTCCACTATAGACCAGCTTGTGCACTCTAGATCCCAACCACTTGCCTGCGTAAAAAAATCTTCATGTTGCAGTTGTTACTTTTGCCAATCACTTCAAATCTGATTTGATTTATTGTCACATGTATTGGGATACAGTGAAAAGTACTGTTTCTTGACTGTTCTATATACATACGTACACACACATTGTTTTCTCTGGTTCTACTAGTGGGAACAGTCCTCAGCCACACTACCTAGAGGCTTCAGGGTTTTGAATCCCTCTATTAAATCTCCTTTCCTCAAAGGGAGGCAGCCCAGTTTCTCTAATCCATCTATCTAAATGAAGTTCCTCAAACCTGGAACCATTTGCAACAATTTTTTCTGTATCCATTCAATACCATCACATCTTTTTTAAAGTGTGATGCACATAACAAGGGAGTTTTAAATTGGTTTATTATAAAACTTTTCTTTTTGATTATATCCCTGTTTATAAAGTCCAGGACCCTATGGGCTTTAATAACGGTTCACCCATTTAGTGATTTACGCACATAAGGTTCCTTGCACCCTCTCTATAATGATCATTGTTTAAAAATAAGGGTCACCCATTCAAGAGATGAGGAGATTTATTTTCTCTGAGGGTTATGAGTATTTGGATCTCTCTTCCTCAAAAGGCTACCAGTGGAAGCAGTGTCACTGAATATTTTAAAGGCAGAGGTTGATAGATAAGGGGTGAAAAGGGTGAAAGGTTATCAGGGATATGCAGGAATGCGGATTTGAGGTTACAATCAGATCAGCCACGGAGAAGCAGGCTTGAGGGGCCAAGTAGAATACTGCAACTAGTTCGTTTTATATTGCCTCTTCTCATTATTCATGCAAAAATTAGTCACTTCATTCTGTGCATTAAATTCTGTTTGTGCACTCATTCTACCCATCTGTCCATGTCATCCTCTTCACAGTTCATAGTACTGCCAGGTTTCGTATCATTGGCAAATTGTGCAGTTGTGTTCTGTATATCCAAGGTATGCAAGCTAAAAGTTAACTTGCTTTCCAGTATTGAGTTTAAGAAATAGACCTAAAGTTGCTTTCTGCCTGAAAAAATTGAGTTATCCCATTGTTCAAATTAAGCAATTTAAAAGTACCAGAGGCCTTTGCTCCTCAAAAGTTGTAATTAACCATTCATGTTACTTAAGTAGTGAAAAAGTAATTAAGCAGCAAAAGAGATGCAGTGACTAGGATACAACAGGCTTCATGAAAAAAGCATACAAGATTTTCTCTTGATGGCATGATGATCTTCATTTTCATGCAATTAACTCAAAATTATCACTACATGACTAGGAAATACACAACCTATTTGGTAACGATATGATGTTAAATACAAGAGCAAAACCAGGACAATCTTCTGCACATGGTTTCAATTTTAAAAGGGACATAACTTGTAAAATTTCAAGTGAGATCTCAAAATTTAATTATTGACAAATAGAAAGAAGTTGATAAATATTGTCATGCAAGGATGTTTTTGCATAGCAAGGGTTAATATGGGACTGGGGAACAGTACAGTATAGACAGACACATGATAACAGACAGAAGACAGAGTGGTGTAGAGAGTCTGAGGGGTTAGCATAATGATAGCAGCTAGATAGTGCTGTATCTTGGAGATATGTACATAGTTATGGGTTACAATGAACAGTTTATGTTTAACCACACATCTTAGTAAGACACCAAATTGCCTTACAACATGACAGCAGGTTCAATTATTAAATTAGTTTATCAAATTCAAACATAAATCATGCCTAGACTTCACAGATCTTTACAGGCTGAAAACAAAAAAAATACATATCTCACACTCCCTGCATCTTACACTTTTTGCATATTGCCAGGTTTGAAAACTTTAGTCAAATCATTGTTTAGGTCAGGTGCCGTATTGTCTTCAAACCTGCCAAATGCTGGCTACCAGTGCAGCACAAAGATCCTCTCTGCCACACTATATGCAACTTTAACAGATTAATGTATATTAAAAATGGTTTTTTTTTTGAACCAGCCACTCACCCAAGCATTCATAATTTAAGAATATGAATAGTAAATCATTAATAGTGGCATCTCCAATCCAGCAATAGCAATGAGAGCAATTAACTAAGTGTTCACACAGAGCAAGCCAGGAAACAGTGTGTTGAAATCAGATATGGAAGCACATTTTTGAAATAACATTTTATATTAAACTATCAATTAAAAATCAGGTTTTATTTAAAGCGTTTCACAAAATTCAAATTTTGGAGGCCTGGGGAAAAGTATGACCAAAACATTCCACGATTATTCAACTATAACTCAAATATGCCAACATCACCACCTCGTAGATCAAGACAAAAATTGAGAGAGATACAGATTTAGTATAAAAATCAGCAATGACCATAGACAAATCAGCTGTTTCATAAACCTCGTTTGTGGTTTATTTAGTCTCCAAGGATCAGACATCTTCAAAAAACTACTGAACTGCAGCTGAAACTGCTTTAAAAAAGAATATGTTTTTAAAATATGGCAGAGACTACGGCTCTACCTAAAAGCAATTGGTCTAATGTCACATTCTGTTCTCAGACATTCAATGGGACCTATCCTATATTAAGTTGATCTTTCTCCACACCTTAGCTATGACACTATCACTGCATTGTGCATCCTCTCCCTTCCTTCTCTATGAAGGATATGCCTTGATTTAATTTATTATTGTCACATGCATTAGTATGCAGTGAGAAGTATTTTCTTGCACACGGTACAGGCAATGCATACTATTCGTGGAGGAGGAAACAAGAGAGTACAGAATGTAGTGTTACAGTTAAAGCTAGGGTGTTAAAAAAAGGTCAACTTAATGCAAGGTAGATCCATTCAAAAGTCTGATGGCAGCAGGAAAACTGTCCTCCAGTCGGTTGGTACGTGACCTCAGACTTTTGTATTGGTTTCCAGAAGGAAAAAAGTGGAAGACGGTATATCCAGGGTGCATGGGGTCCTTAATTATACTTGCTGTTTTTCCAAGGCAACAGGAAGTGTACATAGAGTCAATGGATGAGAGGCTGGTTTCGAGATAGATTGGGCTACATTCACAACCTTTTGTAGTTTCTTGCAGTCTTGGACAGAGCAGGAGCTATACCAAGCTGTGATACAAATCAGAAAGAATACTTTATATGGTGCATCTATAGAAGTTGGAAAGAGTTGTAGCTGATATGCCAAATTTTCTTAGTTTTCTTAGAAAGTAGAGGCATTGATGGGCTTTCTTAACTACAGTGTCAGCATGAAGGGAACAGGACAGGTTGGTGGTGATCTGGACTCTTTTAACTTTGTCCCTGTTAATGTAGACCAGGTCACGTTCTCCTCTAAACTTCCTGAAGTTGACATCCTTCATTTTGTTGACATCAAGGGAGAGATTATTTTTGCTGCACCAGTTCACCAGATTCTCTCATTCCTGTACTGTCTCATCATTGTTTGCAATCCAACCAACTACAGAGGCTGTATAGTGCGCAAAAAAAATACTTTTCACCATATACCAATACAAGTGACAATAACAAATCAAAACCAATGAGCCCACAAAGGCAACGCTGGATGCTGAGCTGGCTACACAGTTGCAGAAAACCCCAATTACAAGATCTTGCATCACCTCTGATGTTCTCAACTGAATATATTCAAATTCTCATAAGGATCAATGGATAGTCAGAAATATTTGTGATCAGCCTCACCGTGCTTGACAAACATGCATTGATCCCATAAACAAAGGTCTGAACAGAATGCTAATTAGGGGAGTACACAGACTGCAACTGAAAATCAGTTCTGGTTAAAGGCAATCACCACACAATATCCTACTGCTTCCAACTCCAACATCTGTTAACTACTTAACAGCAGTGAAACCCCAGGCAACAATCATTTCCTTTTCCAGGAAAACGTAAATTTTGAGCTTGAGTTTTTTTAACAACCCAACAAATTACTATTCTAGACGATAAAAAAAATAAGGTTCTTAATGTTTCAAAATCATTGAGATTGTGTGATCCTGCGTCAACTATGCCAGCTGATCCAATGTCTAGACGAGTGTCCTTTCATGACCAATTAAGTACAGTCAGCATTCAGCTTTTCACATTCCTTCTAAACCTGATCTTAGGAAGGATGGTCAAAGTCGAAGTCAGAAATAGATTTTAAAGAGGGTCTTAAAAGTGGTGATAAAAGTGCAAAAGCATAAAAGTTTGGGGAGCAAATTTCATATCATTAGGCTTGAGGACTAAGAGCACAGCCAGCAAAGCTGCAGTAAAGGAAAAGCAAAAGGTCCAACAAGACCAGTTGGAGGAATGGAAAATTGAGAAGTAGCAAGGCTGGAGAGAAAGAGAGAGATAGGAAGGGTTAAAACAGTTAAGTCATTCAAACACATGAATGAAAACTTTAAATTTGAGATGTTGGGGAACCAGGAACCAGTATAGCTCAAAGGACATTCAACATAAGAGAATAAAACAGGCAGGTCCACCAATAACGCTATTACCTCTCATTGCAATGCTACTGTTGACATCCATGATTAAAATCTCTCATATTTAACCCAACTGCTGTCATTTACACAATCAGGATAATTATACCTCTATTTTTTATACAGAACAGAGCTAACGGTTCAATTCATCCAGAACTAGAAACATCAGCTCTATTCCTTTCTCTACAGATGCTGTCAGACCACCTGCTGAGATTTCCCAGCTTTTTCTGTTTTTGTTTCAGATTTCAGTGTCTGCAGCATCCACTTTTGCTCTCTTATTAGCACTCACTAGCTAGATATTTGACACAGAACCAGTAGCACAAGATGTTTTGCATCTTTGACAATGAATTATGGTAGGGTTCCAGCACCCAAAAACTGTATCAAATCAATGATATGATTCAACAGCATGAGCGTTAGTATAACTAATCATAACAGAAATAGCTTTTTCTGAGCATCACTATCCAACTCAAGCCTTCTACTATAAGCATGCCTCACTGAGAAAAAAATTTAGACATTCAGCTCATCCATTAATAGAATTGTGATCACACTTTTGTTTAAAAAAAGTCACGACTCTAATATCTTCATCAATTAGCCCATGTTTTCCAAGGTAGCAGTGCATTGCCTATTTTAATAGGCAATGCACTACTAGAGTAAGGAATTTTTTCTTTCATACAATGTGGGTGTCACTGGCTAGGCCAGCATTTAGTTCCCATCCTTAACAGCCCTCAAAAAACTGATGGTGAACAACTATCTTGAACCACTGCAGTCCACATGATGCAAGTACTCTTGCACTGCTGTTAGAAAGGGAGTTCAGGATTTTGACTCAGTGACAATGAAAGAACAGCAATATAATTCAAGTTAGGATGGTATATGACTTAAAGTGGAACTTCCAATTAGTCACGTCTTTATGCATCTTGACCTTCTAGTTAGTAGAAGTTTTGAGTTTGAGAGGTGCAGTAGAAGAAGCCTTGGTGAGTTGCTGCAGCGCATTTTGTAAATGGTACACACTGCTCCCACTGTGCATCAGTGGTGGAAGAAAGAATGTTGATGGTGATGGGTGGAGTGCCCATCAAGCAGATTGCATTGTCCTGGATGGCATAAAGTTTCAAACATTGTTAGAGCTGCACTAATCTTGCAAGTGGACAATATTCCATCACATTCTTGGTCATCATTAGGGAACCAGTCACTAAATTACAGATAACTTCAGCATCTATAATATCCACTTTAAAAATCCTGGAAAACATTAGGAAACAGGGAGACATGTTGAAAAATCATTCAGGAAGCATGGAACAGGAGAGTGGTGGAAGCCTTCCAAATCCATCATTTAAAAGAGCATCATCAACAACTTGCGAACATGCTGTTGTATGGTGCTTGCAAATATTCATAATAAGGATGTTTTAGGATTTGATGAATGAAGAATGCCAATGTATTTCTAAGTCAGCATGGCACATGTCTTGGAGGGGAACTTATAGGTGGAACACTCCCTTGTGCCTATTGCATTTATCCTCCCAGGTAATATCCTGTTTTCACTGACCTACATTCAATATTAAAATTCTTTTCCTTATTTCAAAATCCTTCTTTGGTTCCCAACCTCTAATCTTTTTTAACCACACAACTCTCCAATATCTGCTCTCATCTAATTCTGGCCACTTGAGCATTCTCAATTTTAATCACACCAACAGCAGCCATGCCTTTAGGTGCTTGGGCCATAAGCTCTAGAATTACATCCTAACTCCACCTCACTTCATTGCTTTTCTTTTTAAGTTATTGCTCAAAACCTATATCTTTGACCAACCCTTTGGTCATCTGACCAATATGTCCTTTTGCAGCTCAGTGTCACATTATTTCTAATATTGCTCCTGTGAAACGTCTTGAAATTTTGATTATGTGAAAGGAGCTATTTTGTTATCATTAGAGGTTGTTGGTTTGTTGAAGAAACCTTGGTACATTATTACAATACATCTTCTACAATGTATACGCTGTTGCCACCACACGCCAGTGGTGCAGAGAATTAACATTTAAGGTGGTGCACGTAGTTGTCACTGAAACGGGCTGCTTTGTCCTGGATAGTGTTGAGTGAGTGTTGTTGGAGCTGCATTCATCCAGGCAAGTGGAAAGTACTCCATCATGCTCCTGACTTGTAGTTGGTGGACAGGTTTTGAAGAGACAGACAGTAAGTTACTCAATGGAGAATTTCCAGCCTCTGACCTTCTGTTTAGCCACAGTATTTTTATGCTTGTTCCAGGTAGGTTTCTAGTATATGATGATATTCCCCACCCCAATATTGGTGATGGCAATGCCATTGAATGTACTGATATAAGTAATTAAATGTTTTGTTGAACGCATTTTGAGTGGTGTGAATGCTGCTCATCATTTATCAGTCCAAACGTAAATGTTTTCCAGGCACAGACTGCATCATTATCTGAAGAGTTGGGAATAGAACTGAACATTGTACAATCATCTGTGAATATTTCCACTTCTGGCCTTATGTTGGAGGGAAGGTCATTGAAGGAGCAGTTGAAAATCACTGGGTCTAGGACATGACTTGAGAAACTCTTGAACTAATATCCTTAGACACGAATCATTGACCTTCAACAATCACAAGCATATTTCTTTGTGATAGCTATGACCCCAGCAAGTGGAGAATTTGCCACTATACCTAATGATGTTAATTTTGCTAGGGTTGATGTAATATTAAGTAAATGCTGTCTTGATATCAAGGGCAGTCACTGTCACCTCTTCTCTGGAATTCAAATCCATTGTCCATTTTTACATTTAGGCTGTAATAGAGCCTGGAGCGGAGGGATCCTGGTGAAATCCAAATTAAGCATCATAGGTAGGTTATTGCTGAGTGCATGTCACTCATTATAGCATTGTCAATGATACCTTCTGTTCCTTTTTGTGCCACTGGAGGTTGTGCTGAGTGCCATAACTAGTTAACAGTCAAATGATAGCTCTACACAGCCATGCTTATAAAGCCACAGCTTTGTACATTGCTCATATTTTTCTCACATTTTAAGACGGTTTAAAAAAGTAGTAGGCCACGTAAGAACATTTCAAATCCAGTTTGATGCCACATTAGAAACAAACCCAAGTTGACAGACATGGCCTCCCTCTCTCGGGGGTCTGGTACTGCTGCACTCCAGAGTCAATTATAGCCACTGCTATGTCAGAAAGCAGAAGTCATTTTGCAGTTACACAAATCAAGCAACAGTACAACCATATTAGGACTCCACAACTACGAGCAGTTTAAAAGTTCAGGAGCATTCCTAATTGCATTCGATTTCCAGTCATCATAGATTAAAACATGCATAAAGTGGAGTGTTAAACACTTGGCTGTTTTTTTTTATTCTAAGGGACATGGGCATTGTTGGGTAGACCAGTATTTACTAGTTACATTTTTAAAAATGTAAATCTTAGCTAAACCATCCAGAGCTTCAAGTTGAAAGATTCACTAAAATTGCTTTAGTATGCTGTTGGTGCTGTTCACAATTTGAAATTTGTAGATTCCACAGGACTGGAGGCTGGCCAGGGGCACGATGGTGGAGCTGCACAATGGAACTATTTCTGTATAAATCACTGTGATCACATCCATTTTACTCCAACAATAAATCAAATCAGGACCAAAGCTGTAATAGTCCTCAATTTACATGGGTACCATTTTCCTTTGTGTGCATAAAAAGGTTTATTAAAAAAAGACCTATTTATCAATGCATATAGACAGTCTTAATATTTCACTAGCCAGACAATAGCCCAAGTTGATCAAAAACGGCATAGATGCGTATGGACTTGCACCATAACAAGTACATATTCAGCTGGCCAAATATGGAGGTAACTAATGTGATGTCAGATCACAAGAACTAGAGAAAAGGGCTCTTTTCATATTTTAGGAGATAGTGGAAGAGCTGTGTGACTTCAGCTGATGGCATGATATCAGGATTAAAGTGTGATAAATTTCCCAGAAATTTCACCTGCCCTGCAAAACAGAAATTTGGCAGTAAAATCAGATTGTTTCAATTTCCACAGTAATAGTTCTGTTGTAATAGTTCAGATTAAGAACACGATATTCTTTAATGATGTCAAATGACTCCACGAATGACTGAGAGGAGCATTCTGCGTGCTTTTAAATTTCTCACGGGATGCTGGAAAGGCCAATATCTGTTGTCTATCTCTACTTTGCCCTC
Organism: Sphyrna mokarran; assembly: GCA_024679065.1. Lineage (NCBI taxonomy): Eukaryota > Metazoa > Chordata > Chondrichthyes > Carcharhiniformes > Carcharhinidae > Sphyrna > Sphyrna mokarran. Next base: position 35,680,225 of record JAGIQG010000026.1, read on the forward strand.
AAGATGGTGCTGGTGAGCCACATTCTGTTGCTCATTACGTGCAAATGTCACTCCAGTGCTTTTAGAGAGGCATTTTGATCCCACAATGAACAGCAATATAGTTCCAAGTCAAGCTGGTATATGGATGAAGAGGAACTTGCAGATTGTAGTGTTCCCATTCATCAATTCCCTTGCCCTTCCAGATGGTGAAATCGTGGGTTTGGAAAGTACTGTCAAAGAGCCATGGCAAGTTGCTGCAGTTCATTTTCTAATTGATACACACTGCTGCCATTGTAGTGGTGGAGGCAGTGAATGTTTAAAATGGTGAAAATATGATCAGGTGGACTGCTTTGTCCTGGATGGCATCAAGCTTTCTAGGTGTTGGTGGAACGACATTGACCAGATAACTGCTGTGTATTCACCACAGTCCTAATTTCACTAAATCATAACAGCACAGGAGACCATTCAGTTGATCACAGAATCCCTACAGTGCAGAAGCAGACCATTTAGCCCACCAAGTCTGCACAGCTTTCTGAGTGAGCATCCTATCCAGACCCTATCATGCATTCAATGTTTGAAGAAGCAATTTACCGAGTGCTTCTCCCTATAAAACTGCATTCTCCCTTTTCTGATAATAACCCAATTCTTCCTGAATACCTACATTGAACCAGTTTCCACCATATTCCAGGTCCCAATCGCTCACTGCATGACAAAGTTTCATGTCTCCTTTCCTTTGCCAATTAGCTTTGAACTGTGCCCTCTGGATCTTGACCCTTTAGCCAATGGGAACAATTTTCCCCCATCTGTTCAGACCCCTCATGATTTTGAATATCTCATCAAATCTCCAAGATTTGAGAGGAGATAATCACCAAGGAAAACAGTCCCACTTCTCCAATATATAAACTGAGGTTTCTCATTCCTGGAATCATTTTGTGATTTTTTTTTTCTATACTCTCTCTAATATCTTCATAATGTTCCTTAAAATGTGCCATTCAGAACTGGAAGCAATACTCCAGCAGAGTCTGAACATGTGATCTATGAGCGCTAAACATAACTTCTTTGCTTTTGCATTTTATTCCTGGCCCTCTTACTCTTCAATTATTTATGAATAAGTACATCCACATCCGTCTATTCCTGTATTGCCTTTAGAATTACATTCTTTTTGTGTTGTATCGCTGCATTTTCCTATCAAAATGATTCACTTCATATTCCTCAGCATTGAATTTCATCTGCCCCCTATCCAATCTTTTGAAGTTTTGCACTACCTTCCTCCAATTCACAAAGCTTCCAAATTTCATATCATTTTGAAGTTGTGCCCTGTAAACCAAGGTTTAATTCATTAATGTGCATCGGAAAGAGCAAGGATCCTAACACCAACTACTGGGGAAACTCCATTATGGCCTTCAGTCCGATAAATACCCACCAACCATTCCTCTCTGTTTCCAGTCTCTCAGCCAATTTTGTATTGAAGCTGCTACTAACCTTTTCACTCTGAGGTACAAGTTTACTCAAATCCATTGTGCAGCACTTTATCAAACGCCTTTTGAAAGTCCATGTACACTACATCAACAGCCTATCAACCCTCCATTACTTCATCAAAAATCTCCAGCAACTTAGTTAAACATGATTTGCTATTAACAAATCCATTCTGGATTTCCTTAATTAACCAATATTCACCCAAGTAACTATTATTTTTGCCCCAAATTGTTTCTAAAAGTTTCCACATCACTAATGTTTAAAAACTGGCTGGCCCTGTAGATGTTGAGTCTATCCTTGTGATATATTAATATTGATTCTTATAATTGCACTAAGCACTGTGTATTAATATATTCATGCGTTCACTGGGATGTCATGGGTCACCAGTGTGGGAAACTGTAGAGTGAAGTAGCCACCATGTAGCAAACACCACTCCATAAATAAAGCAGAACCCTACTCTATACCTAACGTAACTAAATGTTGACTTGGAAGAACTTGATACCAATGTTTGGATGCCCGAGACAAGAAACTGCTCAGTTGCTGAATACTAATATTATTCCAATTGATGAGAGAAAAAAAACCTTCCAAAAACCAAAGAACAAAAATGAATGGTTTATTCTATCTCCTCTGAATGAAGGGATTACATTTGTGCAGATCAGATAGCAACAAAGACACTCAAAATATCATGCTCAATAGCTGACAAAGAAGAATCGCGATGTGAATTAATGTTGTGCATCTCAGGAGTTGCTTGATAACTTCCTTGAATATAAATATCCCTTTTAAATAGTACTAACTATGCTTTATAACAAGGTGCTTCAAGACAAAAAGCAATTTTTTCCTACCCATTAGATAATGCAATGAAAGCTGACGGAAGAGTAGTTTAGGATTCTACCACTAGATGGTAATATAGGAATAGAAATAACACAAGACTTCCACAGAATTAATAAAATAATCACATTTCAAATACATCTTCACTTCTGACTTCTCATTATGTGGATATAATTATGAATTTTCTACTGAGAAACAGACACAAAATAAAGAAACATCAATATGACTGGGCATGAATAGAATAGACATGACAATATAAAGTACTTCAGCACAATGTATTTTGTGGATATTCAGTTCACAAGTTAAATTACTACTTAAAATCTTTGAGAACATCTTGTGCAATACAATGAGCTTCAGAGGTTGTGATATTCTCAAGTTCAAAACTTCAGATTTCAGTTTACCAGAAAAGCCAGACCTGGAAGGAAGGTTAAAAACAAAAAGCAAGTTCCATGAAGCACAGGTCCACCCATCAAAACTCTCCTCAGGCAAATTCAGGAGTTTTTTTAAACCTAGTCAGTAATGTGCCAGACATCAATCAACTAAGTCCACCACATGCAGTAAGTTGCCAAGCTTTTCAAGCTCTCTCAGGCTCTTGATGCACCTGCTATAGACAAAAGCAACTTCAAGCAAAACAACATTTGTTCTTGATCTCAGAAGCAGAGTGCAAGTGGACCTGACAAGACACCAGCAGGAACTGGGATTGCCAACATTTTTTATTTTCTTCATTCAGTAACCATATGATGATATGCTGACCACACACTGTGCATTGGCACAGGAACATATGTAAACAGACAGCTCTCTGTCATTTTAATATCAAGGCTACTGAGGCACAATCAGTAGCAGGTTGTCGCAAGTCCGTAGTAGATCTGGCAGCTGGAGCCACTCAGTGCATTTATATGCCTAGACCTGTCAAATCAGTTAACAGATTAGCTGTTCAGTATCACCATTTTACAAGCAGGGGCATAGCAAACAGGCAAGGAATGGAGGTGGGTGATTAAGTAGATTTTCTGAGACACTATGTATGATTGTGTAACTTCGGGGGCCCATGCTTCTCTAACCATTTATACAAATCACCATAACTAACAGACAAACATTAATGTGTCAGATAATCCACTTCTTTGGTTCCTTCACACGTGGTTCGACACAAGTTAAAACATGGTGAGACACTGCAAGTGCACAAAATATCAACAAACATCCAAATCCCACATTATGGCAGGTTTAGTGACAGCATGTGCACAGGTGGGATTCAAAATCTCCAATCTGCTCTAAAACTTGTTCCTGCCCATCTGTTTTTTTAATAATTTTCTACAATAGATTGCAGTTTACTCACCGCACCGTTGGCGTTATCTCATATGCATCCAGAAGGTGGACAAATTGATTTGCACCTGTAATTAAGAACAATAGGTAAATGTATTTATATCAGACATAGTAATGACGGGCAGAATCCAGACTGTCTAGTTGTCAGATTACATAATCTACAAGACAAGTTCACTTAGTATTTAAGCAGATTAGTAATACACAAGCTTTGAAGCACCACATTTTTTCAATTTTCTTTGTTTCTCAGCACCTCTGAGGATTTCCCTCTAGTAATCTGTTCAAATGATATTCTTTACGTCTGTTCTTGGACAGCAATTCTTGGCAGACTTTCAATTGCAGAACGTACCATAGTCAAAAACAATCCCATCCTTAACTCTGCATCAATAAAAGGTGCCCTTTTGTGCAAAGGCCATTGGACAGATTTCAAGTGTAAGAACCCAGATTGATTTTACACTCCTTAGCAGTCCACTGAGACAACTGTGGCATTCCAACTTCTGAGTTCGCTGACAGCAGCTAATTCAGCAGAGAACCTGGTATAGTGTTACAACAGATGGCAGTTTCAACACAAAACCATTTGAGGGGGAAGATCTTTACGATTCATTTTCAAAAATTGTGCCTGGGTCTCAAAACATTATGTGCTAAGGCAAGTGGAGTCACTGTATCCCATTATTTTAATTTAAATTTCATTCAATCATTTGTCCCTCATTTCACAAACAGCATTCTTTTAAATGCCCTTACTATGACGTGTTGGCCCATGGACAACAGGGCTGTACTTGCGTGTTCAGATGATAACCCTTAATTTTGGTTGGCAAAATAATCTGGAATATTACTGCTCCTTATATCACACTAACATGTCCATTATTGATACCACACAAAATGGAAGAACTCTTTTGCTCTATTACAGACTACATTGCTCTGCTGTGCACATGAAGGCAATGTAATAACTTTTGAGTTGACATGCTCAATCAACTTTGTTGCCATTTCAATAATGTGAAGAAATATATTTTATGAATTACATTAGCCCTATATTTTATAAAAGAAACTTAATTGAATATTTATCTGACACACAAATATTTTCCATTCGTTGACTCATACATACACTGGACTATGCCATTTCATTTGCAAATATTGTGCGTTGAACTCCCATCACTGAACATTCTGTTTCAAGAACATTACAAGTGAGGAGTGCTCCCACTGTACATCACTCCCATTCAATGTCACTAGATGGGAGCTCCACTTAAAAGTATCAACTGAAAATCTCTGCAACTCTAAGGTACAAAATAAAGCAAGAAAATGGCCATAAGACATTTAAAACATTGAAACTTGAAGGGCAATTTCGCAAAATATATATGTTCCTTAACAACCTTCAAGGGCTTCCAACTCCTAATATGTTTTCTGAGGGGGATGGAAAAAGGGAGCAGTAAAAAAAAAAAAAATCCAAATACAAAAAGAAACAGCATGAGAGGTGAGATCTCAAGAGGGTGTGGGGAAGAGCAAGAAAAACGTGCACAAAAGAGCAGAGGCACTGTTCCCCAAGACAGAAAGGAGAGAGATGACACGTGCAAAAGTGATGAATGGGGGGGGGGGGGGGGTGCGTACGATTTATTTTATAGAAGCACAAATAAATTATTAAGGGTAACAGTGGACAGGTGAATTGCAATGCAACGTTGCAGGACATGGAGGTTTTGATTCAATTTGTTTTGAAATTTTACACAACATCTCATTTCTATTTAAAAATCATATTGATCATATTTAAGTGCATGCAAGCAGAGGACGTGGACCAAAAATCGACTTGTCCTCTTATAAATATTCACAGACTGAAATATTATTGTTGGGTTAGGAATTTCAAGTGCATCTTGAGCAAAAGCCACTTTTCCATCCCAAATGTAGGGAGACTTCTCTTTTCAGATAAATGTCTTAATGACTGGTTGTACTTCCACCTTTCACAAACTTTTTATTGCTGGACGAAGAGGTTGATGAGGCAGACAAGATGGTTTCCAGATAAATTTCAAATTGTGGTCAGGTTCAGCGGTGGAAAGACCCATTAATGCTTTATGTCAACTAGTCTGGTTTGCAAGTAACATCTGTCCCACTCCTCCTCCATTGAATACGTTCCTAACTCCAGTCACTTAGCGTCCAGCGAGGGCTGGTAATGGATGATTAAATCAATGTTCAAAGATGTTCAAATATGTGGCCCATAGACTCAAATTCCTTTCCTTACCTGAGAGGTCAGACTCACCTCAGTTTAACAATACCCAACTGTCACGGATCCCCTCACAGATGTAATGATCTTTATCACTGCATTTGGACTCAACCCAATGACAACGGCTCAAAAGCACTTCCGGAGTCATGATGACATTTACAATTCATTTCAATGCCTTTGAAAATCGAGGTAAGTGCAAGAAAGCAGCTAGTTGTTCTCCTGATTCAGTTTTTTTTTTAAAAGAAGTGTTTTTGATCAAATATAAAAGTGTACGATTTTCTTTGGGTTCCTTCTTGTCAAAGGTTGGATGTGTCAGTCAGTGCCGTTGTAAGCAATAGCATTTTTGCAATTGGATTTCAGTGCTATCCAATGATTTATTAAAAAGTCCCAGTCTTTCCTGAGGTGCCTAGCCAGAGTCTGCTTCATAAAGAGAATGCCCTGGATGTCACACACGTTGCTAGCTGCCTTCAGGACCATTGTCTTCTTGCTCTGCTCATCTGCCTCATCCTTCATTGTAGATTTCACACACACATAGATGGGGGGCGGATATCAACAGATGAAGCTAAGGATGCCTTCACCTGGTTTAGCTTCTCAGGCAAGTGAGGGAATAGAATACATCCATTGTCATGCTTCATCTGCTGCCTAGAGAGATAACAGCTGAGGACACTGTTACCAATTAATCTTTGATTGAAATAGCTATAGCTCTAGCTTGTTAGGGGGGTCAGTTTTTATGCAAAGTGTGCAGGAAGGTTTTTTGACTCAGTATGTAGATAGGCCAACTAGAGGTGAGGCTACATTGGATTTGGTGCTGGGCAATGAGCCAGACCAGGTGTTAGACTTGCAAGTTGGTGAACATTTTGGTGATAGTGACCACAATTCAGTTACGTTCACCTTAATGATGGATAGGGATAGGCATGAAGCTGGGGGCAGTAGTTATAACTGGGGGAATGGTAATTATGAGGCCATAAGGAGGGAATTAGGGTGCATAGTTTGGATTAGGAAACTACAGGGACTGGGAACATCTGAAATGTGGAGCTTATTCAAGGAGCAGCTACTGCGAGTCCTTGATAAGTATGTCCCTGTCAGGCAAGGAGGAAATGGTTGAGTAAGGGAATCATGGTGTACTAAAAAAGTTAATTTGCTGGTTAAAAGGAAAAAAGAGACTTATGTCAGGATGAGGCTTGCAGGCTCAGTTAGTGCACTGGATAGCTATACATTAGCCAGTAGGGAGCTAAAGAGCGAGTTGAGGAGAGCTAAAAGGGGACATGAGAAGACTTTGGCTGATAGGATTAAGGAGAATCCTAAAGCTTTCTTTAGATATGTTAAGAATAGAAGATTGGTTAGGACAAGATTAGGGCCCGTCAGAGACAGCAGTGGGAAGTTGTGCGTGGAGCCTGAAGAGATTGGAGAGGCATTGAACAAATATTTCTCTTCGGTATTCATGCAGGGAGATGTTAGTGTAGTTGTGGAGAACAGTGGGATACAGGGTTGCAAACGGGAAAGTATTGAAGTAGATAAGGAGGATGTGCTAGATATTCTTGAGGGTTTGAAGTTAGATAAATCCCCTGGGCCAGACAGGATTTACCCTAGGATTCTCTGGGAGGCAAGAGAGGCGATTGCAGAGCCTCTGGCTCTGATCTTCAGGTCGTCGTTAGTTACGGGTATGGTGCCGGAAGACTGGAGGATAGTGAACGTGGTCCCATTGTCCAAGAAAGGGAATAGGGACTTTCCGGGGAATTATAGGCCGGTGAGTCTTACTTCTGTTGTGGGCAAAGTATTGGAAAGAGGTATTAGGATAGGATTTATAGTTATTTGGAGAGAAATGAATTGATTGGGGATAGTCAGCATGGTTTTGTGAAGGGTAGGTCGTGCCTTACTAACCTTAGAGTTTTTTGAAAAAGTGACCAAAGAGTTGGATGGGGGTAAGGCAGTTGATGTGCTATATACGGACTTTAGTAAAGCGTTCGATAAGGTGCCCCATGGAAGGCTTCTGCAGAAAATGCAGATGTATGGGATTGAGGGTGATTTAGCTAATTGGATTAGGAATTGGCTAGCTGATACAAAGAACAAAGAGCAACACAGTACAGGAAACAGGCCCTTTGGCCCAACGAGCCCACGCTGCTGTCCTAACGTCTTAATGACATATCCTTGACTTTAGGCTATGCCTATTGTTGAAGATTCCCATATAGGGACAATTTGTTACCCAAATTGTAACTGATAGAAGACAGAGGATGATGGTTGATGAAAGTTATTCATCGTGGAGTTCGGTTACAAGTGGTGTACCTCAGGGATCTGTTTTGGGGCACCTGCTGTTTGTAATTTTTATAAATGATCTGGATGAGGGTATTGAAGGATGGATCAGTAAATTTGCAGATGACACCAAAGTCCGGAGGAGTGGTAGATAGTGAAGAGGGGTATTATAGTTTGCAGAGAGACTTGGACAAGTTGCAGAGCTGGGCCGAGAGGTGGCAAATGGAGTTTAATGCGGAAAAGCGTGAGGTAATTCACTTTGGCAGGAATAACAAATGTGTAGAGTATAGGGCTAATGGTAGGACTCTTAATAGTGTTGATGAACAGAGGGATCTTGGTATATATGTGCATAGATCCCTGAAAGTTGGCAATCAAGTCGATAAGGTTGTTAAGAAGGCATACGGAGTTTTAGCTTTTATTGGTAGGGGGATTGAATTTCGGAGCTGCAATGTCATGTTGCAACTGTACAAAACTCTAGTGCGGCTGTACTTGGAGTATTGTGTACAGTTCTGGTCCCCGCATTATAAAAAAGATGTGGAGGCATTGGAGAGGGTACAGAGGAGGTTTACCAGGATGTTGCCTGGTACGAAGGGCAGGTCTTATGAAGAGAGGCCGAGGGATTTGAGGTTGTTTTCGTTAGAAAGGAGGCGGCTAAGAGGAGACCTTATTGAAACATATAAGATGATTAGAGGTTTAGATAGGGTGGACAGTGATAGCCTTTTTCCTAGGATGGAGAAAGCTAGCACGAGGGGACATAGCTTTAAATTAAGGGGTGGTAGTTATAGGACGGATGTCAGAGGTAGGTTCTTTACCCAGAGGTGGTAAGGGTATGGAATGCCCTCTGCCTGCTGCAGTTGTAGATGCGCCAAGTTTGGTGGCATTTAAGAGGTTAGTAGATAAGTTTATGGACGAAAAGGGAATGGTTTAGGTTAGAGGGCCATCGCTTTTTCCTAATTGGTCAGCACAACATCGAAGGCCGAAGGGCCTGTTCTGCGCTGTAATGTTCTACGTTCTAATAATCTTATTGATAGAAGTAGGCACATGGACTGGATTTCAGACAACAGCAAGATCTGGATGCACTAAATGCTCTCAATACATCACCTGCAAACACTCTGTACAATGACAACGAAGAGTTACCATACCCCAAAACCTTCGAGAACACTGGACAAAAACAGGAGTGAGACATTTAGGGGAGAGATTTCGCTGATTTTATTGCCTTTTCATGGAAACCTTACAGTGCAGGTGGCGGCCATTTGGCCCATTGAGTCTGCACCGATCACAATCCCACCCAGGCCCTATCGACATAACTCTATCTATTAATCTTACTAATCTCCTGATACTTAGGGGCAATTTAACTTAGCCAATCAACCTAACGCCACACATCTTTGGAGTATGGGAGGAAACTGGGCCACATAGAGGAATCCCATGCACACACAGGGAAAATGTGCAAACTCCACACAGACAGTGACCCAAGCCAGGAATCGAATCCAGGTACCTGGCACTTTGCGGAGCAGTGCTAACCACTGTGCCATAGGGCCACCCCAAAATAAGAACGGACATCCCAAGGTAGTCCCATGGTTGAAAAATACCAAAATGACCATTAAGTTACAGAAGCTCTCATTTTCTTCAGCTGATTAACTTAACACTCAACTTCTAAATTATGCAAATTAATGTTTTAAAAATAATTGTATTCTGTCAATTGGAACTGTGATGGAAGTCAGTTGAACACCAGTTATACTCTATTTTTGGCAGTGCAGTAAAATCGTAAGCTGTGAACACAGTTTTTTTTAGAAAGACAAGCAGTACTGTTTTGGTTTAGTTTTGCAGCAGTGGGCACCTCCAACTTTTTATGCTGCTCTTGCAAACTTGTTTTACTAAGGAAAAGGAGGATTGATCCAAGGTCCCATAAATTACTGATCATTAATGCCACATTTGGGAATGGTGAGCTTAGTTTTCTTTGAACATGGTACTTAATGACGAGACATAAACCATAGGCTCAAAATTGGCTCATATCCAAAACTAATGACCTATGAAATCACTATTTTAATTTACAAAGATGCTTTTAACACAGGAAAAGGTTTCAAAGCATTTTGCAGAAGCACAAAATAACAACCATAGGCACAGTGGTTAGCACTGCTGCCTAACAGCACCAGGGACCTAGCTTCAATTCCAACCTCAGGTCACTGTTTGAATGGAGTTTGCATGTTCTCCCCTTGTCTTCGTGAGTTTCCTCTGGGCGCTCTGGTTTCTTCCCACAGTCCAACAATGTGTGGGTTAGCCATAATAGGCCATACTAAATTGCCCCTTAGTGTCAGGGAGATTAGCAGGGTAAATACGTGGCGATTTTGGGATCATCAACAGTGCAGGCTCCATGGGATTATAGAGATTCTGTGATTCTATACCAGACAGTATGATAAAAAGATTGGCTGAAACAGTGTTATGGCAGAATTAAAAAAGAGGCAATTGAGACAAAGGTTTAGGGAAGGAATTCCATTGTAGTTGAAGCAGCAAGGACTGTACAAGATTTTTATGGAAGGTTGTAGGGCTGGAGAAAATTAGATAGGGTGGGATGAAGTCTTGAAGGAAATCCTAAGAATTCTAAATTGGGAATCATGATACAAAGATGATGAATGAGCAGGACCAGGTGGAGGATAGGAAATGAACATCAGAAGTTTGGATTGTGGAAGATGGAAATAAGTCAGCCAGGAAAGCACTGAAATAGTCAAGTGTGAACATCGCTTTGCAAGATCTTGAATTTCTTGAATCTTGATTTTTCTTGAATTTGAGACAAAATTCTAAGATTTAAAACAATGATCTGTTTTCACCTGATAATGGTTCAGTGACAAATCAATAATATAAAAAATAACTTTGACCCCAAGAAAAAAATATTTTAATCTAACTCAAAGAAAAGGATGTGTAAGAATAAGCATACAACATAATGTATAACATGCAGCAGGACATAGATAGGCTGGTAACTTGGGCAGATGGAATTCAATCCTGATAAATGTGAGGTGATGCATTTTGGGAGAAAGAATATAGGGGGGAGGTATAGGATAAAGGGTAGACCGATTAAGAGTATAGAAACGCTGAGGGACCTGGGGGTGCAGGTGCACAAGTCTCCGAAGGTGGCAGAAGAGGTGGAGAAGGTTGTGAAGAAAGCATATGGCATGCTAGCCTTTATAGAGGGGTATAGAGTACAAGAGCTGGCCTTTAGTGTTGCAGTTGTATAAAACGTTGGTTAGACCTCATTTGGAATACTGTGTCCAGTTCTGGTCGCCTTACTACCGGAAGGACATTGAGACTCTGGAGAGAGTCTGCCTGGTATGGAGGGTCTGAGTTACGAGGGGAGGTTAGAGCAAATTGGGGCTGTTTTCCTTAGAAAGACAGAGTACAGGAGACCTTATAGAAGTGAACAAGATTATGAGGGGTATAGACCGAGTAAACGGGGTTAAGCTTTTTCCTAGGACGGACTCAAATGGCACAAGGGGTCACAGGCTTAGAGGGGGTAAGGTATAATTTGGATGCTAGAGGGAGTTTTTTCACACAGAGGGTGGTGGATGTATGGAACGCATGGAGGAAAGCACTCTGGAGTTACTTAAGAGATACTGAGATGGGCACATGAACAGAATGGGAATGGAGGGATATAGAAAACTGATTTGAAATAAGGATCATGAGCTTTGGGAGTCCCTGGAAAGTATGTAAATAGTTGATGATATTTGTTTTTATCCTACAGGTACTTTGGTCCACTTTGTTGTCTAACAAGGGGCATTCACGTGAGAGAGCTTGCTCTTGGATTTTTTTTTGAGAGTATCCTAGTGCTTCACATCGTTAGTGTACGCTTGACCTGGACCATTTGATGGGCAACACGACAGCTCAGTGACTATCACTGTGCTGTGCAGATACATGGATTTGGGCCTGTGTCTGTGGGAGTTTGCACATTCTCCCCGTACTTGCATGGGTTTTCTCTGGGTCCTCCGGTTTCCTCCCACATCCCAAAGATGTGCTCTTAGGCTGATTGCAAGAACAAATTCTCCCTAAATTGTCTCAAATTTGGTTTCAATCCATAGATCTATAAACATAGACAGGTATCACAGGTAGAGGTGGGAACATCGAGGTGGCGGCGCAGGCTCGTTGAGCTGAAGGGCCTGTTTCCCATGCTGTTTTGTTCTTTTGTATAAAGCAATTGTATTGATTGGCACATTATAAAAAGGTACAATTAAGATAAAACTTCCATTTATATCAAACCTTTCACAAACATTGGACGTGCCAGTGTTTTACAGCCAATGAAATACTTTGACAGTCACTGATGCAATCTTGTTGCTTCTTCAGCACTCTCTGGGAATCGAGGACGACTTCCACTCTGCTTCAATGGGTTCTGAAATGGCTGATAATCCAATGCATGATCTGCAGATTCTGCCACCTGCAAAGCCTGGAGTATTGAACAGATGAGCTATTTGGAGGTTGATGTGCTTTCCTCCAATGTCTTGACTTCATTTTACTACATCTTCAACAAAGTCCCTCTATGCGTTTGATGCCTTGGCATGTCTATCACTGGTGGCTCTCTCATCCATCAATATGAAGTACTTCGAAAGATTAGTCATGGCATAAATCAATCCCTCCTACTAGACTGCTCGATCCATTCACCGCAACACGTCCACAAAAGACACCATTGCCCTAGCTCTGCACTCAACCCTAGGTAACAAAGACACCTGCGTCAAATTCCTATTCATAAACTTCAGCTCAGCCTTTCAATACCATTACTCCTGTGAGACTCATCTCCAAACTTCGTGACCTCCATCTGCACAACTGGATCCTAGACTTCCTAACCCATAGGCTACAGTCAGTAAGGATAGGCAACAACACCATCTCCACAATCATCCTCAACACCGGTGCTCTGCAATGCTGTGTTCTCAACTCCTTACACACTTTGGACTGTGTGGCCAAATTCCCCTCCAACTCGATTTTCAAGTTTACTGATGACTCTACCATAGTGCATCAGATCTTAAGTGATGACTACATGGCCAAATTCATTATTTGAGATCTGACCCATAACGGAAGTGTCATGAGCAAACTTGAAAATTGAGAAACAGTACAGGAAAGAGATAGAGAATCTGATTAACTGGTGCAGCAACAATAATCTCGTCCTCAATGTTAACAAAACAAAGGAAATAGTCATCATCATCAAGAAGTGTAGTGGGAAGCATGCTTCTGTTCACATCAACAGGGACAAAGTAGAAGTGGTCGAGAGCTTCAGGTTTTTAAAATGTTCACATCACCAACAACCTGTCGTGGTCCCTCTATGTGGACACTATAGTTAAGACAGACTACCTAGTCTTTTGAGAAAGTAGAGGCCTATGGAAATTTGGCAGGTCAGTAACTCTCATCAACCTCTACAGATGCACCATACAAAGCATTCTTTCTGATTATATCACAGCTTGACATGGCTCCTGCTCCATCCAAGACCGCAATAAACTACAAAGGGTTGCGAATGAAGCCCAGTCCATCATTCAAACTAGCCTTCCATCCACTGACACTGTTTACACTCCCACTGCCTTGGAAAAGCAGCCAGCATAATCAAGAATTCCATGCATCCCCGGACACGCTCGCTTCCACCTTCTTTCATTAGAAAAAGGTACAAAGGTTTGAGGACATGTAGTAACCAACTTAAAAACAGCTTCGTCCCTGCTGCCATCAGACTTTTGAATGGACCTACCTCACATTGAGTTGATCTTTCTCACATTGAGTTGATGGAAGCAAACATTTGGAGATCATGCAAAGACCCTGCTAGCGGTACTTCTCCAGTGTTTTGAGGTGACTACTATAAATTGTCCAACTCTCCAAACCATATAAGAGTTCAGGGATCACCGCTGTGAGATTAATGATCGTAATCTTGGATTTGAGTTTGCAAATGTTTGCTTCCATCAAAAGCCCACATTTTCTAGGATCTTGTGAGTGATCTGGTGCAATGTGGGAAGATTAACAGACAACTTACACATTATAAGTTCCTCCTACAAAGTCAAACAGCAATGACCAAGTTATGTGATTTCATTATGTTGGTTCAGGGATGAATATTAGCCTTGAATTTACTCTTCTGCCAAGAATGCAAAAATAGGATGTGTGATGAAAACCACATATGACTGACTCCAAAATTCTTACAGGAAATCTTCAGGACACCAAAGGAACACATGGAGAAAGTGAAATTAGGCTGCAACCTTGTGGATTTGAGTCCGAGCTGTGTGTCTTTCTGATGTTACCTTCCTCCAGTTACGCAAATGAAGTTTTTAAATTTATCAGTTGACCATAAACAACACATGCAAAACAAGGCATCTGTAAACAGAATGTCAGCCAGTGAAATCACACCTGATAGCAGGGTATATGCAAGAGCTGCAAAATGCTTTAAGTCCATAAGACCTAAAAGCCAACACACGTACTGTCACACCTGATGTTGTTGTCTTCTCCTGCGTGAAATGTCTCACAGTGCTGTGTGCTTTCAAAATAGATTCCAACTGAATGTCTGTGTGCTTACATTTCCACTATTACGTTAGCTTCTGTTGCTAATGCTTTATTAATAAACTTTAAGCAATGTAATATTAATGTCACAAATAGGCTTACATTAACACTACAATGAAGTTACTGTGAAAATCCCCTAGTCGCCACACTCTGGCACCTGTTCAGGTACAATGAGGGAAAATTTAGTACAGCCAATCCACCTAACTGGCACTTCTTTCAGACTGCAGGGTGAAACTGGAGCACCCAGATAAAATCTATACAGACACGGGGAGAACATGCAAACTCTACACAGATAGTGACCCAAGCTAGGAGTCAAACCTGAATCCCTGGAGCTCTGAAACAGCAGTGCTAACCACTGTGTTACCGTGCTGCCTGTAATACTTGTGTTAAGGCTGAAACTGAATGTGGTGAGAAGGAATATGGTCTAATTATTAGAGTTCTGTAGTGAAACTGGCGTTGCAACTCATTTACAGTCGATTTCTATCTAATGATAGAATGAAAAAACTAGTCCACTGAATTCCACAATGAACTTTTATAATGTGCATATTTGAAATTACGTACATTCACACATTTAGGTTAAGCAGTACAAAAATAGCTATCACTTGCTGACTCAGTTAAAAACCACACCCTAAAAAACCTAGAAAGGAACGCAACAGAATATCCCAAAATAACGAGGGGGCACAATTCTTGCAAAAAAAAAGCCAATGCGATGCCAGAAAAAACATTTTCACACAATGAGTGGTTCAAGTCTGAATTGCACTGTCTGGAAGTCTGCTGGAGGCAGCTACAATCAATGAATTGAAGAGGGAATTTGACAATTATTTGAACAGAAACAATGGGCAGGAGTAAGAGAAAAGGCAGGGGTATGGCACTAAATTAATGTTGCTCATTTGGAGAGCCGATGCAAATACGATGGGCCAAATGATCTCACCCTGCACTGTGATTTTGTAAACAGAACAAAAAACAAAATATTCAAATAGCGCAGGAGCTACTCATATACACAGTTAAGAGGAATGGAGTCCAGTAACTGCAATGCATTAACACATTTCTTTGGCTTAAAGATGGATTGCGGTCCATCACTTATACCAGTGTTGCCCAATAGGACTACAATTCTCACCAAACATGTGGTTACTTGAGTCACCATATCCCAAAATATACACAATATTAAGAAAATGAATCTGAGATTGTAAACAGTCAGCATGCAAGATCAATCCCCCAGAGTGAGGAGAAGGGCTTCAAAAGGGTTTTGCAATCCAACTGTTTTGGAAACCAAATCTGCAGTTTACATTTCAAAGGGAGGTAATAATCTGTTAACTGAAGTATTCTGTTTCTGCCTGTGTGCTCCAATTTATTTCAAATAAATTTCTTTACAAGTAACTCTCTCTTATGAGAATTGATATATTAGGAGACTCGGGAAGGGAAAAAGAATCAACAAAACCTCAACATATTTGCTTCTGGACTCTTGACAATTGTCTTACTTAGACTACGTTGTCTACTGTTTTCCAACAGAGCGCCTGGGTATTTAATAGACCTTGGCTCATGGCTAACCTCCTGTAATAATAGAATCCCTACAGTGCAGAAGGTGGCCATTCGGCCCATCAAGTCCACACTGATTCTTCAACAGAGGGGGCAAAGTCGAAACCGGGTCTCTGGCGCTGTGAGGCAGCAGTGCTAACCACTACGCTGTCCCAAATTACTCCTTTTTAACCAACAGTGCCCTATTCCTTTCGGATCTATCAGGCTGAAGGCGGGACACATTTTGATGTTGCTGCACCATCTTCTAGACTGGTACAGAATGTGGAAATATAGTTCCAGCATTTAATGCATTATTAACACAAATTATTAAGAGCTTGGTGACATGGTTACAAGCCTACCACATCCTTCCAGTGTTGGGTAGAGCAATCAGCATGCAGCAAACCATTTAATCAGTCTATCCCATCTTAAGCTTTTATGTATTAATTTGGGGAAAGAGGATGGAATAAAAGAACCACCTCCAATTGAATAAATTTAAAAAGAAGAACCAGCAGTGAATCAAGAAATTGGGTAGGCACCCCAAGCTTGTGCATTTTATTGCGGCAGCAATTAACCGCTTGAAAGCGAGTAAGCACAGGTATGACAGAAAAAGATAACAGGAAGGGAACAGATTTTGGAAAGGTGAAGTATTACAGCAAAGCTCTAAAGAGTATGTCTGAAGCTTTTTAAAGGTTACAATTGTGGGAGAGAGGGGAGGGGAGCAAAGACCTATGTGATGGTGGTAATGGAAGGAAAAGATACAAAAAGACCAAAATGAGAGAACTTGAAGACACAGGAAGCTGGATGATGGAAGGAGGATTAGAGATAGAGAACATCGCGACAGGATTTATTTAAACCTTCAAGTCTATTTTGCATGGCATTCATTGATACAACGGCTGACCTAACTTCACATATCAGCTTTTGCTTCATACCCCTTAATCATAGAATACAATCCCTACAGTGCAGAAGGTGATCATTCAAGTCTGCACTGGCTATCCCACTCAGGCCCTATCCCCATAACCTCAATGCCCCAGGGTATTTACTGTAGCCAGATCCCCAATACTAAGGGTTAGTTTAGCACGGTCAATCCACCTAACCTGCACATCTTTGGACTATGGAAGGACACCAAAGCACTCGCATGAAACCCACGCAGACATGGGGAATATATGCAAACCCCACATAAACAATCACTTAAGCCAGGAATTGAACCCTGGTCTCTAGTGCTGAGGCAGCAGTGCTAACCACTGTGCCACTGGTTAACAAAAGTCTATAAATCTCAAGATTTTAAAATCATCCGGCATCACTGCCATTTACAGAAAAATTACAAACTTCTACTACACTTGTAAAAGGGCTTCCTAACTTCATTCCTGAGAGACCTGACTCTGACTTCTAAATTACATCCCTTAGATTGCCCATAACAGAATTTCTTTTCCTTCTGTAAACACTAGTTCCCCTTAATACTTTAAACACCCCAATCAAATTACAGATTGACCACCACAAATTTCAGGAAGTATAAAATTGTTTCTGTAAATTTGCCTATTTAAACTTTAGAAAGTCCAGGTATCATTCAAATAAATCAACACTTCACTGCCTTTTGGTTAAAATAGTCTTCCTACACATGACATCCCTAACTGCTCACAATATTTTAGATGTGTTCTAAATATGGTTTTGTAGCAGACTATTAGAGGAGATCTTGTGGTGCACTGGGTAGCACCCAACTCCTGAGCCAGAAATTCTGGACTCAAGTCCCACCCAAGGCCTGGGTGATCATAAAAGATGCGTTCAATTATCAACTTGTAAATTCTTCCAAAACGCTATGGTAGGCAGTAAGCACAACAGCCCTTCTGGTCAATCAGAATTGTGCAATAGCTTGCATAGCTATAGTCTCATGTTAAAAGACTCCACACACAAACTTTTGCCACAAGGCTTCTTTTCTTGGCAAGCTTAAGTCACTTGAGAGACTACTAACAAGAGAGCATGACTATTGGCTCTCTAGTTTTAAAGGCCAGCATTGTATTAGCCTTTTTGATTCTTTTATACCTTGTCCCTAATATTTTAATGATATATGAACTCTCAAGTCTCTTGAGATCGCCATTGCTCCAACTGTCCTCCATTTAGAAACTATTTATATAGTTTTAGGTCTAAAGCTGCTGAACTTGGACAGTAACCTTTACTAAAATCCATTTGTCACAGTTTTGACCATCTGCCCATAATATCTCATTGATTGGATCTACATAATTTACAACAGCAGCCTATGTTTGTATTAGTAAACTTGGATACATGCCTTTCTATCCCATCAACAAGGTAAGCCCTGACAATTTTAATTTCAATCTGAAAAATACAGAGCCAATTTAGCTCAGCAAGGATGAGGAATAAAACTCAGACAAAATTTTAAACAATATAGGAAAAATGTCAAGATACTAGGAAAGAAAATATCAGAGCAGTCAAGTTTACAAGTGATGAAGATACGGATAGAGATTTCAATAGCAGGGGTGTAAGGTAGAAACTGAGACAAGCAACATGGGGATAAAAGTAAGCTGTTTCAAGAACTAATGAAACAGGGATTCAGAACTCAACTCTAGGTCAAACAACTAGAGCTACGTGTAGTAAAATTAAGCCTGAGCAAGCAGGAGAGATTGGAATAAATAGTAAATATATGGGATTCTTGATGGAAGACAAAAAGTATGGCTTTGGCCCACAATTGTGGAGCCAAAGCAATTGTGAAGCCACCCAGCAAAATATTTAGAAGAAAAAGTCAAAAATCCTAGATTCTGAAATCTTCAGATAACTTATCCGAAGATCGCCTTCTTTCCTCCTCATTTTTTGGAAGAAATTTTTCAAGTACTTGCAATGGCTTCTCTAAATTAGTCTTTTATAATAACGTACAACTGGGTGATGTGCTAAATTCAAAATACAAAAAGCAATCACTACACTTCCTCATCCAATAAAAAGGTTTCTGAAAACTAATTACTTTTAAACAGCATGTACCATCAAGCTTAACGTGAAATCTCTACTAAAAATAGTTCTACAATACAAAATTACACTAACAATCTGCATGATGAAAACTATTAACAGAGTTAGATGTTAAAAAAAACAATTATGGCTGGCCAGACAATTGGTCAGGTACAACACAGCAAAGGAATAAATGATATTGGTTGAAAAAGCATTTTTAATCAGTGCACTCATTGCTTTTTAAAAGGCCTGGGTAATAAAGAAATGAACTGAGATAAGAGCTTTGTAAAATAAACCACATATCATTCATACCAATTTTTCATATCAATCAGAAGTCAATTACGAACAATTTTCCTGAAGACATTTTCACATGTGTATGACTATACAAGCACTACCTAGAATTATAAAAATATCCATTGATAAAATATTCCAGCTGGTGGAATTCATTCCGCCAAAACATCTAACTCCTCTCAGTTTAGGATTTTTCCCTCAGGCACGAGATTGAAGAATAAACAGAGATTTGAAGGGGACACCCACCGAGATGCACAGATGCCTGTGGCTGCCAATCTGTCTCTATCACTGATGTCTATTCCCTTTGGTACATCAGCCATGGCTCATTTCCAAGACAAGGAATGTTAACAGTATTCACTTTCATGTTTTAGTAATATATTCATGAGTGTAAATATATCAAATATGATACAACCTTCAAAAGTGAACTGTTTCAATCACAGCCACACCTACTGGCTAAGACACTGCAATAATGAATGTTTGCAGCCTTCAAAAATATGTAAAACATTAACATGGCATAAACTGCAATGTTCTAATATATTTTTTTCTACCCATACATTGCTTATTTTTTCTCACTGCCACCTCTCAACATATCTTGCTGTCTCTAATCCAACACTGAATGAGAACTTAATCTACTAAAGAATTGGGATGCCAATGCTTTTGATCCCCATCACAAATTCAGCTACAACTCCATCTCTCTCCCTCTGGCAACTGAGAGGTTGAACCAGGCCAATAAACCTTCCAATTTCTTTTGTATTGCACACACAACTTACTTTGCAAGTGCTTCAAGTTGTTAAGTATGGTTGCGCATGTGTAATAATATACAGATCAACTTGTGTCTTTAATCAGACTTTTTTTAATTAAACAGATAATTGGATAAAAGTCAGATTCATCCATAAGATTTACTTCGAAAAGATATTAACTCCAACTTTAGGACCCATGTCAGCAGTGTTGAATTAGTTCAGGAACTTGATGCATTTCAGAGTACAGTATACTTGAATAGTGAACATTATATTCATTGAGCCTTTGCAATGTTCATCCTTACCTTGTCCACTGTTTTGGTAACATCAGTGTGTCTGAACACAGGACTGTGCATATCTGCTTCTGATATTTCCCATTGTAAACACTTCTTTTGGTCACCTCAGAACTGTTTCTACTGGTAAGGAGGAAGAAAACTGCTACACAGAGCAGTAAAAGGATATTCATTTCTCTATTGCCATCTAGTTGAGTGGTCCATAAGAAATAACAGCTAATTCATTCAAATATCCACTTCTTATTAATAAAGCCTTATACAACCATAACTATATTATAAATATGTTTCTATTACTGAAAGACTCAACTAAACACATACCGGCCTTAGTTTTATGAACCAACAAAATAGGAGCAGAAGGTGGCAATTTGGCTCCTCAAGCTTGCTCCACTGTTCTATAATATCATGGCTGATCTGTTTGTGCTTCAAATTCTACATTCCCATTTACCCCAATAACCTTAGATTTCCTTGCCGAATAAGGATCTATCCATCTCTACTTTTAAAATATTCCATTGTCAACCTTCACACCACCTGAGGCAGAGAGTTCTAAGTTGTACAACCCTTCTGAGATAAGAAAATTCTTGAGGAGAAAAAGGACCCTTTTTTGCTCCTTTGATGGCTTTCTTGATTAATACTTGATTAAACTGAATCACAAAATCAGAACATCCAGGTTTAATTCCTATTTGGAGTTAATTTGACAGCAAGGATGCAACAATCATTCTCATGCCCAAGGCTACGAAGAGAAAATAAAGTCCCAACTACCTCATGCCCACGAGCAGCAGTTTTCAAAAAGGTCCTTCAGCCAAGACTGAACAAGTCAATCATTTCAAGCAGTCAATAATTATTTACACAACACTTTATTCTGGTTTAAAATTAAAACCTTTGTTAAAACTACACTAAATCTATTTAATAGACTTTGCAGATTTTATTGTTGTTAAGCTGAAACTTGTTAGTATGCAAAGATTTTTTTTTCCACAAGCTTTGATCTCCCTCCTCTTTTCTTCCATGATCTTCACTATCCCCATCTTCCCCAACTGAATAGCACGCAGACAGTCACTGTCTAGTCAGAAACAAATAATAGCAATTTTATTGAGTTATGAGAAATACTACAACACATAGAGCCAACACATCATTAAGAGGGGAGGAAAGAGAAACCAGCAAACGGTAAATGAAAAAAGCATTTAAATAGTATAAAATACTATTCCATCACGAAATAGTAGATTTTAACGAGAAGATAAATTCCCGTTCCAGTCTCCTTGTTCTAAAAGCTAAAGGGAGCCCATCTATGGACCAGCACATGAGTTTAACATATCTCAACCAACCAACTAGGAAATAGATCAAAGAAATGCTCCAAGCATGAAAGAGCAAAATTAAAATGGTTCGCTAAATTTGAGCTGATCCCTTTTCCCTACTTCAAGAGTACCCAATGCTCTTGGAGAATAAGCAGTGTGCGGACAAAGCAAAGCATTTGAAAATAAAGTTTACAGAATGCTGAGCCTAGTAAAGTACAAAGGCTGCCTTAGGCTGGAAGTATCCCTGACTTTAAATAAACCTATAGTGAAGGCTTACATTCAACATCCTAAATATAGATCACTCAAACAGATTTCAAAACCTGTCTTCAGACCTACAAGTGAAGTTTATTCTCCAGATTTTCATCCAAGCCAAAGCAGTGCCATCCTATCCCAAGTACATTCCCCCCCATTCCGAAATGACCAAGAGAAATCACCAAGATAGTACGTATAGGCACTTAGAGAGTTGCGATCTGATTAGGGATACGCAGCATGGCTTTGTTAAGGGGAGGTTGTGCCTCACGAATCTGGTAGAATTTTTTGAGGTGACGAAAACGGTGGACGAAGGGTGAGCTGTTGATGTCGTCTATATGGATTTCAGTAAGGTGTTTGACAAAGTCCCTCATGGGAGGTTAGTTGAGAAGGTCAAGGCTCATGGGATACAAGGACAGATAGCTAGATGGATAAGTAACTGGTTTAGTAATAGGAAACAGAGAGTAATAGTGGAAGGGTGCTTTTCTAGCTGGAGGTCGGTTACTAGTGGTGTGCCGCAGGGCTCGGTTCTGGGACCTCTTCTATTTGTAATATATATAAATGACTTGGAAGAGGGAGTAAGTGGAGTGATCAGCAAGTTTGCAGACGATACAAAGATGGCTGGACTTGCGGATAGTGAGGAGCATTGTCAGGCAATGCAGCAGGACATAGATAGGCTGGGAGCTTGGGCAGATAGATGGCAGATGGAATTCAATCCTGATAAATGTGAGGTGATGCATTTCAGGAGAAAGAATGTAGGGGGGAGATCTATGATAAAGGTAGACCTATTAAGAGTATAGAAACGCAGAGGGACCTGGGTGTACAGGTGCACAAGTCTCTGAAGATGGCAGAGCAAGTGGAGAAGGGTGTGAAGAAAGCATATGGTATGCTAGCCTTTATAGGAAGGGGTATAGAGTACAAGAGCTGGCCTTTAATGTTGCAGTTGTATAAAATATTGGTTAGACCTCATTTGGAATACTGTGTCCAGTTCTGGTTGCCTTACTACCAGAAGAACATGGAGACTCTGGAGAGAGTGCAGAGGAGGTTTACCAAGATGCTGCCTGGTATGGAAGTCTGAGTTATGAGATGTTAGGCAAATTGGGACTGTTTTCCTTAGAAAGACGTAGACTTAGAGGAGATCTAAAAGAGGTGTACAAGATTATGAGGGGTATAGATAAACAGAGTTAAGCTTTTTCCTAGGATGGACTCGAATAGCACGAGTGGTCACAGGCTTAGGGTGAGGGGGGTAAGGTATAATTTGGATGTTAGAGAGAATGTTTTCACACAGAGGGTGGTGGGGGTATGGAATGCACTGCCAAGTGGTGGAGGGGAGGCAGGCAGGCACTCTGGAGTTATTTAAGAAATACTTAGATGGACACATGAACAGAATGGGAATGGAGGGGTATAGAAAACTGATTTAAAATAGGGATCATGAGTCTTGGGAGTCCCTGGGAAGTGTGTAAATAGATATTGATGTACTTGGTTTTTATCCTACAGGTGCTTTGGTCCACCTTGTTGTCTAACGAGGGGCATACACGTGATGGGTCATGAGAGGCCTGCTCTTGGATTTTTTGTTGAGAGTATCCTAGTGCTTCACGTCAGTGTACGCTTGACCTGAACCATTTGATGGGCAACACGACAGCTCAGTGACTATCGCTGTGCTGTGCAGATACATGGATTTGGGCCTGTGTCTGTGGGAGTTTGTGCATTCTCCCCATGCTTGCATGGATTTTCTCTGGATGCTCCGGTTTCCTCCCACATCCCAAAGATGTGCTCTTAGGCTAACTGGCAAAACAAATTCTCCCTAAATTGTCTAAAATTTGGTTTTTAATCCATAGATCTTTAAACATAGACAGGGATCACGGGTACAGGTGGGAAC
Source organism: Sphyrna mokarran (assembly GCA_024679065.1). Taxonomy (NCBI): domain Eukaryota; kingdom Metazoa; phylum Chordata; class Chondrichthyes; order Carcharhiniformes; family Carcharhinidae; genus Sphyrna; species Sphyrna mokarran. The sequence goes on from JAGIQG010000026.1 coordinate 35,703,990, forward strand.
ATTGGGGTGGCGGCGTGGGCTCATTAAGCCAAAGGGCCTGTTTCCCGTGCTGTTTTGTTCTTTACACTTGAAGAAAATATAACCCAGTGATCTAGAAATTAAGTTAAAACAAAAAGCTACTGCAACAAGGCAGATAGAAGACAGAGGGTGGTGGTTGATGGGAGATATTCATCGTGGAGTTCGGTGACGAGTGGTGTGCCTCAGGGGTCTGTTTTGGGGCCCCTGCTGTTTGTAATTTTTATAAATGATCTGGATGAGGGTATTGAGGGGTGGATCAGTAAATTTGCAGATGATACTAAAGTTGGGGGTGTGGTAGATAGTGAAGAGGGGTGTTTTAGTTTACAGAGTGACTTGGACAAGTTGCAGAGCTGGGCCGAGAGGTGGCAAATGGAGTTTAATGTGGAAAAGTGTGAGGTAATGCACTTTGGCAGGAACCATAAATGTGTAGAGTATAGGGCTAATGGTAGGGCTCTTAATAGTGTTGAGGAACAGAAGGATCTTGGTGTATGTGTCAATAGATCCCTGAAAGTAGGCAGTCAAGTGGATAAAGTTGTTAAGAAGGCATATGGAGTCTTAGCTTTATTGGTAGGGGGATTGAATTTAGGAGCCGCAGCATCATGTTGCAACTGTACAAAACTCTAGTGCGGCCGCACTTGGAGTATTGTGTGCAGTTCTGGTCGCCACATTATAAGAAAGATGTGGAGGGATTGGAGAGGGTACAGAGGAGGTTTACCAGGATGTTGCCTGGTATGGAGGGCAGGTCCTATGAAGAGAGGTTGAAGGATTTGAGGTTGTTTTCGTTAGAAAGGAGGCGGCTAAGGGGGGGATCTTATTGAAGCATATAAGATGATTAGAGGTTTGGATAGGGTGGACAGTGATAGCCTTTTTCCTAGGATGGAGAAAGCTAGCACGAGGGGACACAGCTTTAAATTAAGGGGGATGAGTTATAGGACAGATATCAGAGGTAGGTTCTTTACTCAAAGAGTGATTAGGGAGTGGAATGCCCTGCCTGCAGCTGTTGTAGATGCGCCAAGTTTGGTGGCGTTTAAGAGGTTAGGTGATAAGTATATGGAAGAGAAGGGAATGGTTTAGTTAGGAGGGGCATTGCTTTTTATTTTGGTCGGCACAACATCGAAGGCCGAAGGGCCTGTTCTGTGCTGTATTGTTCTATGTTCTATGTTTTCATCTCTACAATGGTTAGCACATGGCCATGTCATCATTCTAAACATCTTCATGAAGAGTTACTGTTCGATCACTTTTTCATAAGATGGTATACTAAGATAGCAGTGTTTCTACTGCTGAATGGATAGAAAGCATTCAGCAGCTGCAGCAGGAGGAAACTCATGCTCCAATCTATAGTTATACCAAAAACCACAAGGGACTAAATGTCAAATACACCAATATTGAGCAGTAATATATCTAAACAGAAGGAACACTGGCCAGAACAGGTGCTGTTCTCTGAAGATTTTAAGCAACGCACCCTGACAGATGTATTAGTGGCTTATATACATCCTTTAAAAAATAATCTTACGACAAAACGTGTTCCGTTTACAATTGCTACTAGATGAAAGTTAGATTTTAGGAGTCTTTCAGTTAGCAGATATGAGAAAAAGTATTTAGTAACTGATGAAGAAAAGACACCATTCACAACTCATGTACTTGTGAAGTAGCAGGATCAATACTCCTATACAGTGAATGTTCCTCTCAGCATTACAACATAGATTGCAAACACCAGTTAGACATAATTAATTTTCTGCACTTTACCACTATGCTAGTCTTGTGTGCTTAAAGTATACCAAGTTAGAGAACAATTGAAAATGCTGAAAATATTACATCTATTTCACAGAAAAATACATCAACATTTTGGATATTTTCTTATTTGTTTCTGAGATCTGAGCATCAATAACAAGGCACTTGTTGTCCATCCTTAACTGCCCTTCAAAAGGTGCGCCAAGATTTTTTTTTGTAAAAATGGCGAGACACCAGAAACTGTATAGCAGCAAGGTACAAAATTCAGTCAAAGCTAATATTCCAGTACAAAATATAGATTTGTAGACAAGTTTCCTAGGGTCAGTATTGGGACCTTGCCTTTTTTTTTAAAATGATCTAGATATTGGTGTGCAAGGGACAATTTCAGAGTTTGTGGATGTTACAAAACTTGGAATCATTGGAAATGAGGAGGAGTGTATAGGATGTCAAAAAGAAATAGACATCTTATTGGTGTGGACAGCATGGCAGCAAAAGTTCAATACAGCAAGGCGCAAGGCGATGTATTTTGGTAGGAAGAACATAGAAGAAATTAAATAAGGAAGTGCAGCACTTAAGGAGTTTAGGTATATATGTGCATAAAAGTTATTAAAAGGTAGCAAGACAGGTGACAAGAATAGTTAATAAACCATACAGTACCCTAGACTTTACCAATAGCAACATAGATGGCATGACCAAGAAGGCTACACTGATATTATACAAGACACCAATTTGACCTGAGTTGGAATATTGTGTACAATTCTGGGTGCCATACTATGGGAAGGATGTGAATTGGAGAGCGTGCAGAAAATGTTTACAAGAAGAGAAACTTCAGTTACGAAAATAGATTGGAGAGATTGGGATTGTTCTCCTTGAAGAGAAGGTGGTTAAGAGGAGATTTGATAGAGATTTACAAAGAGTTACAAAGAACAAAACAGCACGGGAAACAGGCCCTTCGGCCCAACAAGCCCACACCGCCACCCCGATGTTCCTACCTCTACCCGTGATCTCTGTCTATGTTTATAGATCTATGGATTGAAACCAAATTTGAGACAATTTAGGGAGAATTTGTTCTGCCAATTAGCCGAAGTGCACATTTTTGGGATATGGGAGGAAACTGAAGCACCCAGAGAAAACCCACGCAAGCACGGGGAGAATGCGCAATGTTGAAAATCGTAAGACAGCTGAACAGAGTAGGTAGGGAGAAACTGTTTCTGCTCATAAAAAGATGGCGAACAAGGGGACACAGATTTAAAGTGATGTGCAAAAGGAGCAAATGCAAGAGGGAAAATAAAATTCACGGTGTGTGGTTTGGGCCTGGAATGCTATGCCTGGAAGCGTGGTAGAGGCAGATTCGATCAAGGCTTTCAAGAGAGCATTAAATAGAAACAACGTGCAAGAGTACAGGGAAAAGGCAGGATAATAGCACTAAGTCATAATATTCTTTTGAAGAGCCAGTGCAGACACAATGGGCCAAATGGCAGCTTTCTACGCCATAACAATTGTCTCCTATTTTCCATCCTTCATACACTGCAAGACTATATAACACTGACATTGTTGTTTGCTGACATCTCCCAAAATTTCCACATCATTCATTGGCTAAATGCATTGTATAAAAGTGAGTCTTATAAACCATGAAATCTCCAGATTCAAGCAAACGTAAGTGGAGCGTCGGGGACAGTACAACTAATGTCATCATCTCCAGGCTGATGGAGAAAAGGGGAGATTGAAAAGGAATGAATGCGAATAAATAAAGAAAAAGATCATCAGACCATTACTTCTAATATTATGCAGTGGCACACAAACAAGGACACTATTTAGGGGTAGAAAATAGATCACTGGCTCTCAAAAATAACCAGTTAATTGTGGTTGGAGTAACCTATCACCTCGACGCTCACTCCACCGGAAAAGGTGGACAGAGGTAAAAATTTTTATTTTGGATGGCACAGTAGCACAGTGATTAGCATTGCTGCTTCACAGCTCCAGGGACCTGGGTTTGATTCCTGGCTTGGGTCACAGTCTGTGCGGAGTTTGCACATTCTCATGTCTGCATGGGTTTCCTCCGGGTGCTCCGGTTTCCTCCCACAGAATCCTCCCTCAGAATCCTGAGACGTGTAGATTAGAAGGATTAGCAGGTAAACATATAGAGATATGGGGCTGGGGCCTAGTTGGCACAGACGCAATAGGCCAAATGCCTTTTCCTGCACTGTAGGATTTTTGTGATTCTTCTATGATTGGTCCCATTTCTCTGAAAATGCATTTCACGTACCATATGTTAGCCAAGTCATCATAAATGAAATTCTGTTTAGTTTATCCCAATGGTACTCTAAGTTGCATAAAAAAAACAAGGCAACCAAAATAAATGGTTCTCCCCCTGTACAGAAACACTGGAACTCCTCAATAATCTGATCATCATAAAACATCCATGAGAATCTACAAAACATACAAGCGTGTGTTTAACAGAATTGGTAACATACATTTTATTGATCAAGCAGATGCAGCACGGATTCGCGAAGGGCAAGTCGTGCTTGATGAATTTATTGGAGTTCTATGAGGAAGTGACTAGTGTGGTAGATAGAGTGGAACCGGTGGATGTAGTGTTTTTGGATTTCCAAAAGGCATTTGAGAAGGTGCCTCACAAAAGATTGCTGCAGAAGATTAGAGTGCAGGGAGCTGGGGATAGGGTGTTAGACTGAATACAGGATTCGTTGTCTAATAGGAAGCAGAGAGTAGGTATTAATGGGTGCTATTCTGATTGACAGCTGGTGACTAGTGGACTGCCCCAGGGATCGGTGCTGGGGCCTGAACTATTTACCATTTACATAGATGGTTTGGAGGAAGGGTGACGAAATTTGCTGATGACACGAAGATGAGAGGAAAAGCAAATTGCGTGGAGGGTGTGGAAAGCCTGCAGAGGAATCTGGATAGGATAAGTGAATGGGTGAGGCTCTGGCAGATGGAATGCAATGTCAGCAAGTGTGAGGTTATCCACTTTGGTAGGAAGGTCTACTATTTAAATGGCAAAAAGCTGCAGCATGTGTCGGTGCAGAAGAACCTGAGAGTCCTTGTGCACGAATCACAAAAACACAGTCTGCAGGTAGAGCAGGTGATCAAGAAGGCAAATGCAACGTTGGCCTTTATAGCTAGGGGGATAGAATATAAAAGTAGGGAGGTACTTTTGCAGCTGCGTAGGGTACTGGTGAGGCCGCAGCTGGAGTACTGTGTGCAGTTTTGGTCGCTGCATTCGAGGAAGGATATATTGGCCTTGGAGGGGGTTGCAGAGAAGGTTCACTAGGCTGATACCAGAGATGAGGCGTTGGATTATGAGGAGAGACTAAATAGACTAGGTTTGTACTCGTTCGAGTTTAGAAGGCTGAGAGGGGATCTTATAGAGACGTATAAAATAATGAAGGGGATGGATAGGGTAGAGGTTGAGAGACTCTTCCCGCTTAACAAAAGTAGTGGGACTAGAGGCGCAGCCTCAAGACTTCTCTGCCTGTTGAAGTAATGGAGTCTTCCTCGCTGAATATATTTAAATTAAGAGTGGATAGGTTTTGATTGACAAGGGAATTAAGGGTTATGAAGAAAAAGCAGGAAAGTGGTACTGAATCACTGCAGATCAGCCATGATCTTATTGAATGGCGGGGCAGGCTCAAGGGGCTGGATGGCCTATTCCTGCTCCTAGTTCTTATGTTATGTTCTTATTGAAAACACAGAACTATTAATTTGTTAATGAAAAGCCTGAAGTCATTAAATGCCAGAATGAACAAATGTTCAGTTGCAAGTGTTAATCTGCGGAAGGCTAGCGCTGCAATCATCTGTTCTGAAGCCAGTTTGACAGCAAGAGTGAAGTGAAAGGAGGAGTAGTTTTCCTTGGGGAGATATGCAGGATTGCTGACCAGCATACAACTTCAATTCTTGCAGAGGCAGGCAGAACATTACTGTCCCTAAAAAAAATTACTGTCCCTGCTGTTACCTCATGGGATAGGAAGTCTGGGCGCTATACTTAAAGGACATCCAGACAGCTTGCACTCTCTCATCCACCTTTTTCCTGCCATTGGTCCACCCTTAGCTGTTAATCTTTCTCCCTTAGTATCCTCCTCACAACCTGCACTGCCATCACTCAGTCTCAAGCATGAGCTGGCATTTACAGATGCTCACAAATAGGACAATGCAGCAGCAATTCATTATCATGGAAGAAATCTGCCTTGCCAGGTTCACCTTGTCGTTAAAGTTAACAAGTTTCTTGCTGACGTGACGCTTAATGGGCGGCACGGTAGCACAGTGGTTAGGGGCAGCATGCTAGCACAGTGTTTGGCACTGCTGCTTCACAGCTTCGGGGATCTGGGTTCGATTCCCGCCTTGAGTCACTGCCTGTGTGGAGTTTGCACACATTCTCATGTTGCATGGCTTTCCTCCTGGTGCTCCGGTTTCCTCCTACAGTCCAAAGATGTGCAGGTTAGATTGATTGGCCATGCTAAAATTGCCCTTAGTGTCCTGAGATGTGTAGGTTAGAGTGAGTAAATATGTGGAGGTGGGGCCTGGGTGGGATTGTGGTCGGTGCACTCGATGGGCTGAATGGCTTTTTTCTATACTGTAGAGTTTCTATGATTTTATGATTCTTAATTTGGAGGAAAACTTAACACTAACAAGGTGTCCTTTTAATTAGCATGCGTGACATATTAACATATGCATAAGGGCTTCCTCACATTGTTCGCCTGGAAGTTCAACTTACCCTTAAAGTCTCACGAATAAATTTCCAAAAGTTTATGCTGCCATTGGGAAATTGATTTTTGGCCTCATGCCCAATTAATTTCCCCTGCCAAAGTTCCCACTACAGGCAGGACCACAGAATTCCTAAATATAAAATTCTACTTGGAATTCACTGATATTTTTGTATGCCTCAAGTCTCTGGATACAAAGTTTTACATGAGTTAGATTTTGCACCTGCCCTTTCCTCATATACAATTTTTTTTTAAGTTTATTTCATTAAGTCTGCTTTATAAAAATAAACAGACTTTATTGAAGCACTGCAAAATGTACCAGAAGACAACAAGCAAACTGCTGGAAGATCTAGCCCTTTGAGAAAACAAGAACTGTGTAATCCAGGGTCACAATTTACCTAATAGATTCAGATAAAATGATCTGCATTATGGTACAAAAGGATGAGTCTGAAATATATTATCATTGAGATAAGACACTAGGATTTTAGGATGGAAAGTGACAAATGAAAGAGGAACACTGCATTTTTTTTTGGTAGCTTGTATTTTCAGCTGCTGATTTAATGTTTCCTCACCAACAAATGGGAAAATTTGTATACGGTTGAATTTTCAGACTGATCCTACTGAGCTACATACAAATTTATCAACCTTAAATAAGCACATTGTAATTAAAAAATGATGAGTAGTGGCAATGTGAAACTCAGGCTGCCCATCAGGAACAAGATTAGAATGAAAATCTGCCCTCCGCGAGGAAACATTAAAAATGATAATGACAATAATTACTCAAGAGAACTCTCCAAGTTCATGCTTTCAACCTCTGCATTAGATTTTCAATTTACTAATTCCTCATCTAAAAATGTCTCTTCTTCTCAAAAACTGATGTAACCACTAGCAAAATGACAAGGACGCACAAGTTCTGTTCACAATCCAAGCTCCCTCCAAGCCAGTTGTAATTCATCGCAATAAATTTGATTAAAACTATCAATTCAATTTTCATATTCAGCCCCTACAAAACAGTTCAGGCTCAACTGCCTTTCAATCCAAGCATACTGCTAATGAAAATCTTGCAAATAAGGTCACCTTCACTTTGAATTTTTCTCTCCATCAGCTTTGCATTTCGAACAATCAGACATTATATAGCCCTTGTGTTTGGGCTATACAATATTTATCTAAAATAAATGACCCTGCTTTGCTTCTTTCTCTCATTCCTCTTTCTCACCAGTCTATTTACCCACTTTTTCTTATATTATCACAGAATCTCTCTAGAGCAGGAGGCAGCAGCCATTTGGCCCATTGAGCTGCACTGACAAAAATCGCATCAGGTCCCATCCCTGTAAACCCACGTTACCCTGCCAATACCCTGACACTAAGGAGCAATTTAGCATGGTTAATCAACTTAAAAGTCACACATCTTTGAACTATGGGAGGAAACTGAAGCATCAGAGGAAGCCCACGCAGACAAAGAGAATGCGCAAAGTCCACTCAGTCTTCAAGGCTGGAATAGAACCCAGGACCCTGATCTATGAGGCAGCAGTGCTAACCACTATGCCACCCATTATGAAATCATCACTGCTTCGAGTAGGAACAGCATTCCACAATTACAGAGGTAGGTGTGTGTGCGCGTGCGCATGCGTTTTGCAGCACCAATGCCATGCTACTTTACAAACAGTAGCAAAAGTACCTGATGGCCATCCCATCACACCAATAAAACTCCAGTTGTGAGAATGACTCTGAAGTGATCCAAGCTTAGTTATTCTTACCTTTAAGGAAAATTTTATATTAAATATCTTCAAACTTTGACCAAGCTTTTGACATCTTAGTCAAAATGCCATACTTTGTTTTAACATGTTTCAACGAAATGCTTTGTACTGTTTTATTACAGTACAGATGTTGTTTATAAACAATGCTCAAAAGTGCTTAAGGAATAACTTCCTCAAAGTGCTGAAACTAAGTATATTTCACAAGACTTTTATTCTATCTAGAACAAATTAAATCAATACATGAATTGTGTGCTATTAAAATGCTCCGTAAGAATTTTCCACTGGGGTGATCTCGTTATACATCCACTTGTTAGATTTCCCAATCACAAGTTTAAAAGTTTACCTATAATGTCTTTCAGTCACACCACACAGCACGTTTGTTGATTCAACGATTTCTTCTTAGAAGCAGCAGCATCTACTAACATTACGTGCTGGATTTAAACTTATTTAAACGCTCTGTTTTTTTTAGAAAGCTGAACTTATATAGGTATCCTGAGGTTGGGAAAAATGCTAAGATGCTTTTCAGCCAATGAAGTACTTCTGAAGTATATTCACTGCCAAGTAAGACAGAAGCCAATTTTTAAACTGCAATCTCTCAAGGCAACAATATAACTGGATAACATGTTTATGATGTTGATTGAGGCAATCTTTCCACAAATAAACATTTGCAAGGACACCTGAGGTAACCCTTTTGCTTCTCTTCTGGATATTACTAAGAAAACTTTTACATGCACATGAGATGGGGCCTCGGTTTAATACATCATCCAAAATACCACATTTCAGCAATACAGCATTCCCTCAGTACAGCACAAGAGTTTCAAACTCAAGTCTCAGAAGTGGAGACTTGAATCCACAATCCCCTGACTCAGATGAGTGTTTTATCAACTGAGCCACAACTGACACAATCTAGAAGTCAAAATTGTTGGCCATTTTTAAAAGCTAATTTTGCAACTATTTCTGCCTGTTACCTGCAAACATTTTCTGGCCCTGTATTCAAATATTATATTTCCCTACATCCCAGCCTCCAGCAACTATTTAGACTTTCCACACCAGTACAGGGACATCAAGCCAATGCATTTCCACTAGCTTCCATTTTGTTCCTACCTCCACCCCACTACCTTATCTTTCCTGTGGTCATTATTATGAATAAAGTCTCACTTTTATTTAGATTTTGCAGGTGATGTACAGTCAGGCATTGTTTGAACTTACTGCCTGCTGGGTTAAAGCAATTCAGTTCCCAATCAGTGCACATGATCTTCTACATGAAATATAATGCAAGATCTTTCAGATACCATTTCCATCCTAAAACTAGACTGCAAATTAATACACATTGCATTCAATGTATACACTAAGAGATGGTAATGAAACCTCAAAGACAAACAGCCTTCCTTTGTATAATAGAAAATGAAAGCAAATAAACAGCATTCACTGCATTCCACACAAATTCTCAATCACAAATTACCAATAAACATATCAACACAAGTAGAAAATATTGATTACACAATTGCAACACAAATAATACACAAACACCAACTGGGAAAGGTTGTTTACAAGAAAAACCTTTGGGAGCACAGCTCAAATGTTGCATATACTCAATGGAAGAGTACCACTTCACTTCCTTGCTTAAGCAATAGATTCTGGCCTTGTTGTTATTCAATGTATTTTACATTTTCCAATAACCTTCTGTTTTCAAAATAAATTCTTGTGGTACAGACACAAAGGTAGAACGTGAACAGAGCTGAAGGTATCATTTCATTCCAGCAATCCATCACTGCAATCACATATTTTTCAACTTTAATGTTTTGACAGCAAATATTCACTTTTTTCCACATAAACTTAAATTCACATTTATAATGTAAACTCGTCTCCCTGCATTTAGATCTCCATCAGTTTTATCATTGCAGCATCTTCCACATCCTCAATCCGTACTGCACACAAACTAAGATGTACCAACTCTATTCCTCTTCTTTAGTATTTAGCTGAAAGTCTGATTCTATCTACCTGTATGGAATTTACACATTCTCCCAGTATCTGTCTGGGTTTCCTCTGGGTGCTTCAGTTTTCTCTCACAATCCAAAGATATGCAGGTTAGGTGAATTGGCCATGCTAAATTGCCCCTTAGTGTCCCAAGATGTGTAGGTTAGATGGATTAGCCATGGTAAATGTGTGATGTTATAGTGATAAGCCAACGAAGTGGTATGATATACTCAGAAAAAATCAGTGCAGACTCAATGGGCCAAATGGCCCCTTTCTGCGCTGTAGGGATTCTATGATTCTGCACTGTATTTCAACAGGACTGGAGCTTATGCCTTTGCAGGGCATTTGCTAGTGCAGCTGGGGAGGGGGAAATCAGGATGCAGCATCAGAAAGGTGAAACAAAGCGTACAAAGGATCAGGATGGATAAGCACTACAGTAAAAAGTAATTTGGATGAACTGATGATAGGTCAAGAGCAAATGCATTAATCAGAAGAATTGTACATATTTGTAGAAGCGCAAAAAGTGGTAAATAAGATTGGTGAATTGCAAATAGCCATATGGTAATGTGATGTGGTAAGCTATTCTTAGATTCTAGGTGTTCAGGAAATACTGGGAAAGGATGAGGGATTGGCAGTATTGATTAAAGAGAATATTACAGTGAACAGAGGTAATGGCCTGGAAGGGTGAAAAACAGGGTCCATTCGGTTTGAATTGCCAAATAAATAATAGAGATACCACTCTAGTACTAGGCATATTCTATAAGACACATATAGGACATAGAGGAGCAAATTTGTAAGTAAATTATAGAGAATGCAAACATTATAGAGCTTTGAGAATGGAAGACAATTATCCCAGTGTAAACTGGAATAGTAGTACTGTCAACACAAGTGAGAAGAATTTTTGCTCAGGAGAAATTTGTTGATCACTGTTTCTGGATCAACAGGAAAGGAGGCATTAATAAAGGATCATTTAGCAAATAGTGATCACAGTATCATTACGCTGAAGTTACTATGGAAAAGGACAAGAAGCAATCTAGATTAAAAATACTTAATTAAAAATAATTAATACTTAATGGAAAAGGGTCTATTTCAGTGAGGTGGGAATGATTCTGGCTCTGGTAAACTGAAATCAAAGATTGGTAGGCACAACCGCAAATGGAACACGGACTGCTTCTAAAGTGGAAATATTTTGGTTACACAACATATTTTTCCACAAGGGTGAAAAGGTAGGGCAAGTGAAGTCGAGAGCTCCATCCGAGTGAGCAAGATGTAGTAAAATGAAACGTAAAAAAAAGTATGCACCACAGATGTCTGGTTCAAAATATCAGTGTGAACCAGATTGAGGAAAAGAAAAACAAATAAGTGAGGCAAACAGAATACATGAAGACACTGGCAGTGAATATAAAGGGAATTCCAAGTATTCTAACAGCATACATTTAGTAGAAGGATACTAGGAATGGCAGGATCAGTTAGGGAATCTACACTGCTAAGCAAAGGGCCTGGCTGAGATATTAAGTATTTTGCATCTGCCTTCACTGAAGATGCTGTTGAAATCACGTGAAAGAGGAGACACTGGATAGACTAAAAATTGAGAAAGGGGAAGTATTAGAAAAGTTAGGTGAACTTAAGGTTGGCTTAAGGACACCAGTATTGGATTGGATGTATCCCAGAATACCAAGGGAAAGAAGGGAGAAAATCCAATACAAAAATTGCATTAGAGGACCAGAAATTTGCATCTTTGCTGAAAAAAAGGTACAAGGATAAAACCAGCAATAGCAGGTCAGACAGTTTAACCAGGGAGCTGGTTTTAGATACAACAATCCAGAGCAAATTAACAGGCACTTAGACAAATATAGATTCATTAACAAATTGATTCTGGCTTTCCTTAAAGGTAATGAGTGTCTTTTGATGCAGTCATAGATAAGGGGACAAGGGAAGGGGAAAGGTGTTCACAGACTTTAAAAAGTCATTTGATAAAGAGCCACTTAACAGACTGCCCGCAAAGTTCATGAAAGAAAGCGAGCTTGGATATACAGCTGGTCGAGTGATAGAAACAGAAAGTAGTGGTGAGTGGGTGTTTTCCAGAATAGAGGAAAGTATACAGTGGGCATCTACAGAGACTGGTACTACTCTTGAGATTCAGACAGTGACCCTAGACTTGTTTGCAAAGAATACAATTTCAAAATTTGCCGATGGCACAAAACTTGGAAGTTTATTGAACTGGTTATTAATAGATTTCAAAAGGGCAAATGAGGTTGATGGAACAGGCGGACACTTGGCAAATGAAATTTAATGAAGGAAATGAAGTGATCAATGTTGGTAAGAAGGATGAGGTGGGGCAATATAAAATTGAAGAGTGCAATTCTAAATGGGGTTCAGGAACTGAGATCTGGGTACATGTGCACAAATTATTCAAGGCAACAGGGCAAGCTGAGAAAATAATTAAAAGGTATACAAGATCCTAGGCTTTAAAATAAAGTTATGGAGTACAAAAACAAGGGGTAAAAATAAATCAGTGCAGATGCTGGAACTGAAACAAAATCTCAGGTCTGACTTGTGTGGAGAAAGACAGAACCAACATTTCAAATCTGAATAACCCTTCGTCAGAGCCAAGGGGGTTATAGGAAACCTTTATAAAGCACTCAAACAGTTTCAACATGAATATTGTATCTAAATCTAATCTTAGTGTCAAAAATATTTTATCTAACCAAGGTTTAGGAAGGACATGAAGGCTTTAGAAAGGGTAAAGAAAACATTTAAGATTAATTCAATAGATGGGGGACTTCAGTTAAATTGATATGCAACTTGGAGGGGAACTTGCAGGTGGTGGTGTTCCTCTGTGTCAGTTTTGTTGCACTGCTAGATAGTGGAAATCCTGGGTTTCAAAGGTACTGTCACAGGAGCTTTGACAAGTTGCTGCAGTGCATCTGATCAACAGTAACCCCCAGGGTGTTGGCAATGGGAGATTCACCAATGTAATGCCACTGAACGTCAAGGGACAAGTTAGCTTCTCACTTTTTGGAGGTGGTCTTTGCCTGGAACATGTGCAGTGGATGTTTTACTTACCATTTATCAGCCCAAAGCCAAATGTTGTCCAGCATTACTCCATGGATAGCTGGACTGCTTCAACAGCTGAGGAGTTGCAAATGGTATTTAAAACATCAGCAAATACCCCCATTTCTGGCTTTATGATGGAGGGAGGATCATTGATGAAGCAAATTTATATAGTTAACCCGAGGACACTATGTTGAGAAGTTCAGACAGCGACACCCTTAGGCTGAGATGACCAGCCTCCAAACAATCTCAACCACTTTGCTTTGTGCTAGGTATGACTACAACTAATTGCAAGTTTTCCATCCCAATTCTCACTGTTTAATTTTGCTAGGGCTCTTTGATGCCAAACTCATCCAAATGGAACTCAAATCTCTTTTCTTAATTTGATATTTGAACCAGGTTTGTAATGAGTTCAGGGGCCTTTGGCTGAAGTCAACAGTGCATTTGTGATCAGGTTCTTGCTGTGTAAATACCATGAGGTAGTACAGTTGACAACAACATCTTTCATCTCTGTTGATGCATAAGGATAAACTGATGGGAGTCTCAATTGGCTGGATTGACTTTATTCTGCTTATTGTGGACAGACATACTTGGGCAAATTTTCCAGATTATCAGGTGGATGCTAGTGCTGTAGTTAGGGGCTAGGGGAGCAACTGGTTCTGAAGCATAAGCCTTCAGTAGTAGTGTTGTTGTACCCAATGCCTTCAGCAGTTTATCGAAATCAAGTGTAGTGAATTGCATTGCTGAAGACTGACATCTATGATGCTGGGGACCTCTGGAGGAGGCAGAAGGGGATCATCCATTCAGCATATCTGGCTGAAAATAGTTGCAAATGGTTTAGCCTTGAATTTTAAAACTGATAAGCTGGGCTCCCTCATTATTGACCGGACATTTGTGGAGCTTCCTCTTTGTTAGTTCAACTGTCCACAGGCATTCACAACTGGATGTGCATGTGGCAGGGATGCATATCCTCCACATAGCTCATGCAATGCACTCTTCTCAATGCAGTTCCTGCTAGTACACTTTCCCTTCCAAGTGGTTCATGCTATCACCCCCATCTTCCTTTGAAGATGCTCATGTTTTTGCCTTTGAGAATTAACATTCAGCCCCATATCACCATTCGATGTTGTAAGCACCCCTTTTGTGTCACTCAGGACTATTCAAAGTTACTGCAAGATTGGCTTTGCAAACACTTTATAGAGAACAATGGTTAAGAAGGTGACACAAAGCAGTTACTGGCTAAAACGGCCATTGGACATTTCAAGCAATCCTGGATGGAGGCTTAGAAAAAGGTCATTTTAATCTGGCATGGAAGTGGTCTGGTTAACATTTCAATAAACAAGAGTCAAATACAAGTTAAATTACTATCCATACCACAGATCAAATAGGTACATTTAATTCATGTTAAGTGAACAAGTTTGTCATAATGACTTAAAATCACCATCAATGCAAAACAGAATCAACAAGATTTCAGTTCCCAATTCCTATTTGTGAAAATCCCTTCCCACATTCAAGATCAACCATGAGGGAGGCCTCTTCATTTGTTTAAGACATGGTTAACCATAACAAATCAGCTGCTCAAGATCCACATCATCAACTGGTAACATCTTTGCATGGAACATTGCAGCGTATATTTTACTTACCTCTTATCAGCACAAGGCCAAATGTTGTCCAGCATTACTCCATGTATAGCTGGACTGCTTCAGTAGCTGAGGAGTTGCAAATGGAATTTAAAACATCAGCAAACATCCCCACTTCTGACTTTATGATGGAGGGAGGGTCATTGATGAAGCACATTTATATAGTTAACCCAGGACACTACCTTGAGAAGTTCCTACAGCGATACCCTTAGGCTGAGATAACCAGGTTCCAAACAACCTCAAGCACTTTGCTTTAAGCTAGGTATAACTACAACTAATTGCAAGTTTTCCACCCCAACACTTTAATAACAAAGGACAGTATGGTGGCACAGTAGTTAGCACTGCTCAGTACTAGGGTCCCAAGTTCATTTCCAGACTTGCGAGACTGTGTGGAGTTTGCACATTTTCCCCATAGCTGCGTGGGTTTCCTCCAGGTGGCTCCTTCCTCCCACAATCCAAAAACAGGTGGATGGGCGAAGCTAAATTGCCCCTTAGTGTCAAAAGATGTATAGGTTAGATGGGGATAAGGGGGGTGTTTAAGCCCAGATTTAAAATTAAAAGTCAAAATAATGTTTATTCCTTAGTCACAAACAGGTTTACATTAACACTACAATGAACTTGCTATGAAAATCTCCTAGTTGCCACATTTCAATGCCTGTCGGTTACACTGAGGGAGAATTTAACATAGCCGATGTACCTAAACAGCACATCTTTCCCACATTCCTTTGTGGGAGGAAACTGGACTAAACCCATGCAGATACAAGGACAACATGCAAATTCTGCACAAACAGTGACCCAAGCCGGGACTCAGACCAGATTAAGATGCTCTTTTGGAAAGTTGGTGCAGACTCAATGAGACAAATGGCCTCCCCCTTCACTGTAAGAATTCAATGAACAGCCACTTGAGCAATTTTTGCCACCTAGGTGGCAGCCAACAAGGAAACATTTTCTACTACACAATTTCTCATTGCTTACTGCTGTGGACAATCTAGCTTGGTTTACATTGCATTTTACTTCTCAGCAAAGTGCAGCTGCTTTTTATGGATTCAGATCTATTCCATCCATACCTTTTATCAGGATGCTGCCTGTTTTGGAGGGTAAGTTTTATGAGGAAAGGTTGAGGGAGCTGAGGCCTTTCTCTTTAGAGCAGAGGAGGATAAGAGACGAATTAATAGAGGTTTATAAGATACGAGAGGGATAGATAGAGTGGACATGCATAGACTATTTCCTCGGGTGGATGTAGGTGTTTTAGGGGGCATAACTATAAGATTCATGGTGGGAGATACAGGAGGGATGTCCAAGATCGGTTCTTTACTCCAAGAGTGGTTGGGGTGTGGAATGCACTGCCTGCTGTGATAGTGGAGTCAGACACTTTAGGAACTTTCAAGTGGTTATTGGATAGGCACATGGAGCACATCAGAATGATAGGAAGTGGGATTGCTTGATCTTGGATTCGGACATAGCTCGACAAAACATCGAGGGCCAAAGGGCCTGTATTGTTCTATGTTTTATACCTGGTTTTTTGAGGGTCACGTTCTCAGATTTACTTCAATTATTTGCGCTGTGACACGAGCATTTATTTTCAATCATTTTCTACATCAACAAAAATTTGTTCCCCTCTCTCAGATAGATAAAGCAATGTCAGTTGCTTTTACATGTAACTCTTATCAAACATCTACACACACTGTTTTCAATGGCAACCAATTCCTCTACCATAACCCAGTGGGGTTCAGGCAAAACTTTACACCTGCAACCACCACCTCAATTAAGATCGAATAATTGAGGAAAGGTCAATAATCAAACCTGGAATCTTCTAACTCATCCGACTTGTTTTTCCACACTGACGTAACCAAAAGAGGTAGAGGGGACTCTAAAATGCTCTCTCACCTCTATGCACGAGGGAAACATTCATCACTTTGAGTATTCACATTCTAACTTTGGAGCAATAGAAATGTATGCCATAACTTCATTTTAACTATTTCCTGTACATGCTTCATTTTAATAGATAGGGCAATGGTTCCATAGGGCCATTTATCCTCATATCACCTTAGCCACTTATTAATTCTTGCTGGATTGTGATCTAGCTGATTGCATCAAGGCAAAACATACCACTCCCAACACATCAAATCAGCAAAACGTAGTTTATACACAATACGCTAACCTTGATTTGGTTGAAAGAATGCAACACATTTTGCGCACGCAAGAAACAAATTCATTTACAGTTATACATAAACTACGACGAACAATAAATACAAATGATTGGAAATATTCAATTTAATTCATTGAGGGACCAATGATCATTTATTTAGTATTCTGGGCATTTAAATTAGTAACTGGTAGCTTAGAAAGTTATGAAACACTTCTTCATAAATTTATCTTACATTACTAGATTGGGTCTCTGCTTGTGCAGAAAATCTGCACATTCTCCTCATGTCTGCATGGGTTTCCTCCATGCGGTCCGGTTCTACGCGCGCCCCCCCCCCCCCCCCCCCCCCCCCCCCACAAACACACACACACAGTCCAGAGGTATGCAGTTAGATTGACTGGCCATGCTAAATTGCCCCTTAGTGTCAGAGGGACTATCTAGGGTAAATACATGTGGTTACAGGGATAGGGAAGAGGTGGGATTGCAGTCACTGCAGACACTATGGGCCAAATGGCCTCTTTTTGCAATGTAGGATTGTATTCTTAATGAGTTAATCTAATTTCTCTGAACAAATCTTTTCCATTGAATTTGTAAGACAGCAGTGTGTTTTTGTATTTCACTTCCCTACTTAGTAATATTGGCACTCTGTGAAAGGTTAAAGTGCTACCTTTGTTAAACACTTGCAAAAATTCAATCACGACAGGAGATTGTAAAGATAACATGTCATGCATGCGAAGTCCTTGGCTCACTGTCAGTGCTCCTTCACCCTCAGTTTTCTTGGCAGTGGTGGTTGCCATTGCCTTCTACCCAGTGACAGGATGAGAAGAGATCCCAACTCTACTTCAGAAGGAACATGAATTTAACTAGTGTTGTTGGCGTTATTCTGAACCACATGACAACCATCCAGCCTACTGAGCTAACTTCCTTCAGTCCTATAACCAAAGACAGTGTGCCTCTCTCACACTTTTTAAAGTTCTTTGTTCCCATCCATACTTTCAGCTATCCAGGCACTATACTCTGGAATAACCTCCATAAACTTCTCCATTTCTCCCTATCATTCTTTGGTAAAGTTGTTTCTGATTAAGCTTATGGGCACATCCTAGTAACTCACATGGCTTAATGTTCAATGTTGTTTGATAAGCCTCCTACGAAACACTCTAGACATTAAAGGCACTATATAAATTGAAGGTATTGTTGCATATCAGCAGGTTTATAAAAAAGAACAATCAGACAAAAATATATTTAACTAAAGGAGGGCTTACAGTAAGATTAAAAAGAGGATCTAGTCAGATGGACTGCATTCTAAATTGAAACGGTAATTGAATAATGGGAGGCCTTCAATGAGGAGATGGTTTTGGTACAGACATCAGTAAAGTGTCCTGTTCAACCCTTGAAGTCCTATGGTGATAAGCGAGCGACAAAGCAACAGATGTGGATACATTGGGAGCTGTAGTCAAGGACCTGCAC
This sequence comes from Sphyrna mokarran, assembly GCA_024679065.1. Lineage (NCBI taxonomy): Eukaryota > Metazoa > Chordata > Chondrichthyes > Carcharhiniformes > Carcharhinidae > Sphyrna > Sphyrna mokarran. The sequence goes on from JAGIQG010000026.1 coordinate 35,722,501, forward strand.
ACAGGCAGCTCACGTCTAATGGTCATTTTCCGCTGACCGAAGCAGCAGTGAAATTCAGCATCTACCTGGGCAACTGAACAGTCCTCTTCAGAAATGCACTGCTCACCTCCATAGAACGAGGAAGGGGCTAGAGAAGGTGCCCTAAATATTACCTGCTTCACTACGCCCTGGCCAGCTTGACGGGGGTCCCATCTTGCGGTCAAACAAACAAACTAAAACACAAGGTGACACTGCTCACCACTGGCACTTGGAACATGCACACCCTTTTGGACGACCCTACAGCAGACAGACCAGAGAGAAGAACTGCCTTAGTTGCCAGAGAGCTTGTAAAATATAACATTGACATTGCAGCCCTGAGTGAAACTCACCTTGTCAACGTATGTCGGTTCACTAAAAGTGGAGGTGGATACACTTTTTTTCTGGAGCGGTTGCAGCAGCAATGAGCGTCACGATGCTGGAGTTGGACTCGCCATCAGGAGTCACCTTGTTCGGAAACTTGATAGTCTACTCAAGGGTATGTACAACTGGCTTATGACATTACAGCTTCTGCTACAGAACAGAAGTCAAGCCACTCTGATCAGCGCCTGTGCCCCTACAATGAAGAACTAGATGCGCTATTATCAGCAGTCAGCAGTACCAACAAGCTGATCTCGCATAGCAATTTCAATGCAAGAGTAGGGTGTGACTGCGCAATCTGGCCAGGAGTCACTGAGAGGCATGGAGTGGGCAAGTGTAACAGTAGCAGCCTACTCTTAATGAAGACCTGTGCAGCACACCACATCCTCATTACCAACACAACTTTCCGTCTACCTACCTGTAACAAGACCGCTTGGATACACCCCCGCTCTAAACACTGGCATCTTATCAACTATGTCATTGTCAGGGAAAAGACAGGCAGTATGTCAGAGTGACCAAGGCCACATGTGGTGCTGACTGCTGGACTGATCATAGGCTCATTGTCTCCAAAACGAGGCTCCACATTAAAACGAAGAGGCGACCACAAGGAAGGTTACGAAAAGAATCAACGTGGCCAAGCTAAAGAACCCAACATAGCTTCAGCACTGGCTGAAGACTTAGAAATCAAGCTAGCTGACCTACACCTCATAGGCATGGGGAGGACTGGGAATGCTTCAAGGATGCTGTCCATACATCTGCACTGAAGATACTTGGGCCCTCTACTCACAAGCAATATGACTGGTTCGATGACAATGATGATGAGAGACAGGGTCTACTTGTTGAAAAGTACCGTCTTCATTGGGCCAGTCAGAGCGACCCATCATCAGCTGCCAAAAAATGCTTTTACCAGTACAAAGAACAAAGAACAAAACAGCACGTGAAACAGGCCCTTCGGCCCAACACGCCACCACCCCAATGTTCGAAGGTGTTTTTCTAGCTGGAGGTTGGTTACTAGTGGTGTGCCGCAGGGCTCAGTACTGGGACCTCTTCTATTTGTAATATATATAAATGACTTGGAAGAGGGAGTAAGTGGAGTGATCAGCAAGTTTGCAGACGATACAAAGATGGCTGGACTTGCGGATAGTGAGAAGCATTGTCAGGCGATGCAGCAGGACATAGATAGGCTGGTAGCTTGGGCAGATAGATGGCAGATGGAATTCAATCCTGATAAATGTGAGGTGATGCATTTCAGGAGAAAGAATGTAGGGGGGAGGTATATGATAAAGGGTAGACCTATTAAGAGTATAGAAACGCAGAGGGACCTGGGGGTGCAGGTGAACAAGTCTCTGAAGGTGGCAGAGCAAGTGGAGAAGGTTGTGAAGAAAGCATATAGTATGTTAGCCTTTATAGGAAGGGGTATAGAGTACAAGAGCTGGCCTTTAATATTGCAGTTGTATAAAACGTTGGTTAGACCTCATTTGGAATACTGCGTCCAGAGAGAGTGCAGAGGAGGTTTACCAGGATGCTGCCTGGTATGGAAGGTCTGGGTTATGAGGAGAGGTTAGGCAAATTGGGACTGTTTTCCTTAGAAAGACGTAGACTTAGAGGAGATCTAATAGAGGTGTACAAGATTATGAGGGGTATAGATAGAGTAAACAGGGTTAAGCTTTTTCCTAGGATGGACTCGAATAGCACGAGGGGTCACGGGCTTAGGATGAGGGGAGTAAGGTATATTGGATGCTAGAGGGAGTTTTTTCACATAGAGGGTGGTGGGGGTATGGAATGCACTGCCAAGTGGTGGAGGCAGGCACTCTGGAGTTATTTAAGAAATACTTAGATGGGCACATGAACAGAAAGGGAATGGGGGGGCATAGAAAACTGATTTACAATAGGGACCATGAGCCTTGGGAGTCCCTGGGAAGTGTGTAAATAGATGATGATATTGATGTACTTGTTTTTATCCTACAGGTGCTTTGGTCCACCTTGTTGTCTAACGAGGAGCGTACACGCGATGGATCGTGAGAGGGCTGCTCTCGGATTTTTTGAGAGTATCCTAGTGCTTCACTTCTTTAATGTATGCTTGACCTGGACCATTTGATGGGCAACACAACAGCTCAGGTGACTATCGCTGTGCTGTGCAGATACATGGATTTGGGCCTGTGTCTGTGGGACTTTGCGCATTCTCCCCGTGCTTGCGTGGGTTTTCTCCGGGTGCTCCGGTTTCCTCCCACGTCCCAAAGATGTGCTCTTAGGCTAATTGGCAAAACAGACACTCGCAAGACAGTCCAGAATAAACTGCGTAAAATGCAGGATGCCTGGCTGAGCATCAAGGCAGATGAAATACAGAGATATGCTGACAGAAACGACTTGAAACAGTTCTATGAAAAACTTTACACTCTCTACGGACCTCAATATCTCAAGCTGCCTCCTCCTGAGTATAGATGGTAACTCTCATTATAATGAGGGCTCAGATCTGCACAGATGGGCTGAACACTTTGAAGCTGACCGTCATCTATTAACAATGAGGCAGTAGACAGGATATCAACAGTGCCATGGATGACTCACCAGTAGTAGCCAAAGTCATGAAAGCTGTCAGCTAGCTATCCAGTGGCAAAGCCCCAGGGGCAGATGCCATACCCACAGAGATCTACAAAGCTGCTGCTCTTGTACTTATCGAAAAGCTCACCATGTTATTCCAGTCCTTCTGGAAGCAAGGATCCATTCCTCAGAAACTTAGAAGATGCTTCCATCATGCACCTCTACAAGAGGGAGGGCAATCTGTAAATATGGAACAACCACTGAGGAATCTCACTGCTCTCCATCACAGGGAAAGTTTGGCTCGTCCCCCTTCCCAAATTCATTCAGATGCTATGCTAGTTCCATGATGGCCAGAGTACTGGATGGCGGAGAATCCTCTGAGGCATTCCCCAGTCATCAATGGCAACAAATGGGGCTCTATGCTCGCACCATACTGTTCAGCATAATGTTTACTGCCATGCTGAATGATGCCTTCCAGGACAGTATTGCCGGAATCAGCCTCAAGAACAGAGCGGATGGGAAGCTCTTCAACCCGAGGAGATTTCAAGCTATTACCAAAATGAAGGAGACTTATAACAGACTTCCTCTTTGCCAATGACTGCACCCTGTATACTGGCTCAGAGCCAAAAATGCAAGGCAGTATGGACAAATTTTCCACAGCTTGTGACGACTTTGGACTCGCCATCAACATTAAAAAGACTGAAGTCATGCATCAGCCTGCCCCTCATGCACTGTACACAGAACCCATAATCACAATCAAAGGGCAGAAACTACAGGCAGTGGACCAATTCACTTATCTTAGCAGCACTCTCTCCCAAGCAGTGACTACTGATACAGAAGTTAACTGCAGAACAGCAAAGGCAAGTTCTGCTTTCGGTAGACTATGCTCCACTGTATGGAGTGTTGAGGAATCAGCTCAGTAACAAAACTGGAGGTCTACAGTGCCACGATACTCACTACCCTCCTGTATGCCTGTGTATTGAAGGCATATAAGGCAACTCAAGTCATTTCCACATTACTTGTCTGCAGAATATTACACATTAGACGGCAGGACAAAGTACCAGACACTGAAATTCTCTCCAGAGCAAGTCCACCATCAGTCCACACACTGCTGATGACAGCGCAGACTTAGTGGACAGGTTATGTTGTCTGTATGCATGCCCAAGCAGCTCCTTTTTGGGGAAACACTCTGCTGGAAGACACACACGTGGAGAGCAGAAGAAACGTTTCAAAGACACGCTCAAGGCCTCTGTGAAGTTGTTTGACATAGACACGACCACCTGGGAAATTCTGGCACAAAACCGTCCTACCTGACATTGCTTCATCCACAAAGGCTGTCAAGCTTACGAAGCAAGGTATATTGCTGAAGCACAACTTAAGCACGAGCTGCACAAGTCCAGAGCCACCAGCGCAACAACTACAGTGTCTACACAAACCTGTCCAATTGCGCCAGGACATTTCATGCTTGAATTGACATGACAGTCATTTTCATACACATCACAACCAGTCTCAAAATGATTAATGGTATCAAGGTCCTCATCGATGACAATGGATGAACAACAGTCAAAAGAAACATGGGACCGATTAAGGACCAAAAACAGATCTTGTGGAGGCAGTGGGAATGACAGAGGTACGAGACAAGCACTCTGCATCTGCCATCACTAGATAACAGGATGCTTCTCATGTTGCAGTAAACATTAAAAAACTTACATTACAGGTCCCTATACTTCAAAAAGTACTTCATTGGCTGTAAGCTCCTTTGAGATGTCAAACAGCCATTAAGTTTTTTTTAAAAAGGGGTCAGAACATTGGTTAGCATAAAAATAGGTAAAAAGGACAAATTGGCAACCCTCTAAGCAGAAAGGTCAATCAAGATGAAGTACATCCACCGAAGGAAGCAAAGTGGAAATTGGGAAGCTTCAGAATCAACGTTCAAGTCTGCCTTCTATATGGGAGTAGTAGTGGAGCACTTGTGTTCAAAAAGGGGACAGGAATAAACGTGGCAATTACAGGCTAACCTGCAGCGATAGGCAAACGTATAGGATAAATAAAACTAACTGGCAAATAAAGGAAAGCGAGCATGAAATTGTTGAAGATTTTTGATTGATTTGAATTATTTGATGAAATAATGGAGAGAGTTGGTGAGGATATTTCTTTCAGTTGATTTGTATAAAGACTTCAAAACATAAAAATAGAGGTAAGTAGACAATTCATCCCCTTGAGCCTGCACCATCATTCAATACAACCATGGCTGATTTTGTCTCAGCCTCAACTTCACTTTCCTGCCCATTCTCCATAATTCTTCACCCCAGTATTAATTAAAAATCTGATCATCACCTCCTTAAATTTACTCAATATTTCAGCATACACCAAACTCTGGGGTAATGAATTCCATAAATTCACACCCCTATGAGAAGAAAAACAGATTTCTTCTCATCTGTTTTAAAACTGGTATTCCCTACCCAAAATTTAAGACCTCTCACTTCGGATTGTCCACCAAGAGGAAACCTGTATGTCTACCCTGTCAATCTCCTTTAACATCTTGCATACCTCAATTAGATTGCCTCTCATTCTACTAAACTCCAGAGAGTATCAGCCTAAACTATTCAACTTCTCTTCATAATGCAAACTCTTCACCTCTGGAATCAATCTAGCAAACCTCCTCTGAATGCCTTCATGCAAGTGCATCTCTTCGCAAGGGGATCAAAACTATACACAATATTCCAGGTGCAGTCTCACTAATCTCTTGTACAGTTGCAGCAACACTTTCCTACTTTTATATTCTATTCCTTTAGCAATGAATGTCAAAATTCAATCTGCCTTCCTTATTACTTCCTGTACCTGCATTCTCATTTTCACTAATTCATGCAAGACTCCCAGATCCTCTGCACTGAAGCACTCATTTCTCTCCATTTAGATGATAAGAAGCCTCTATTTTTTCAGATGTGCAGAAATTATTTCAAGAACAAAACAGCACAGGAAACAGGCCCTTCGGCCCAACGAGCCTGCGCCGCCACCCCGATGTTCCCACCTCTACCTGTGATCCCTGTCTATGTTTATAGACCTATGGATTAAAAACCAAATTTGAGACAATTTAGGGAGAATTTGTTTTGCCAATTAGCCTAAGAGCACATCTTTGGGATGTGGGAGGAAACCGGAGCACCCGGAGAAAACCCACGCAAGCACTGGGAGAATGCGCAAACTCCCACAGACACAGGCCCAAATCCATGTATCTGCACAGCACAGCGATAGTCACTGAGCTGTCGTGTTGCCCATCAAATGGTCCAGGTCAAGCGTACACTAACGACGTGAAGCACTAGGATACTCTCGAAAAAAATCCAAGAGCAGCCCTCTCACGACCCATCGCGTGTATGCCCCTCGTTAGACAACAAGGTGGACCAAAGCACCTGTAGGATAAAAACAAGTACATCAATATCATCATCTATTTACACACCTCCCAGGGACTCCCAAGGCTCATGATCCCTATTTTAAATCAGTTTTCTATACCCCTCCATTCCCATCCTGTTCATGTGCCCATCTAAGTATCTCTTAAATAACTCCAGAGTGCCTGCCTCCACCACTTTACTTGGCAGCACATTCCATACCCCCACCACCGTCTGTGAAAAAAACTCCCTCTAGCATCCAAATTATACCTTACCCCCTCACCCTAAACCCATGACCTGTCGTACTATTCGAGTCCATCCTAGGAAAAAGCTTAACCCTGTTTATCTATACCCCTCAATCTTGTACACCTCTATTAGATCTCCTCTAAGTCTACGTTTTTTGCCCTAACTCCCTGTTTGAGCTCCCTCCTAATCTCTGTATTCCTCCAACACTGTCTCCGTTCCCAGCTGCTTCGATCTAGCGTACACCTCTCTTTTCTTCCTAACCAAGTCCTCAATATCCCTAGTAATGCACTGCTCTCTAATCCTACCTTTCCCATCAGCCAGCACATATCTTTCTTGCAACATTTTCAGTATTCCCTTGAAAGAGTCCCACATGCCTAGCGTGGACTTACCCTCAAACAACCGTTCCCAATCAGTTTCCATAAGTTCCTGCCTAATCCGACCGTAATTAGCTTTCTCCCAATTCAGCACCCTGCCCCTAGGGCAACAAGCATCTTTTTCATCTCTGTCATAAAGTAGACAGAATTGTAGTCACTGTTAGCCACGTTTCCCTACAACAACATCAACCACCTGCCCTGACTCATTACTCAGAACTAAATCCAATATAGCCCCTTCTCTAGTCGGGCTAGCCACATACTGCTCCAACGATCCTTCCAGTACAGGTTTTACAAATTCCTCCCCGTCCAAACCCCCAGCTCTAGGTACCTTCCAATCCACCCTCGGGAGATTAAAATCTCCCACTATAACGTCTCTGTACTTTCTGCACCTATCCAAAATGTCTTTACATATGCCTTCTTCAACTACCCGCGGGCTGTTGGGTGGCCTATAATACACCCCTAGCATGCTAATCGCCCCCTTTCTATTCCTCAAGTCCACCCACAGCGATTCCACTCCTAACTCCTCTGTATTGTCCTCCCTCTGCACCGCTGTGATGCTCTCCCTAACTAACAATGCCACTCCCCCATCTCTTCTGGACCCTCCTCTGTCATACCTGAAACACTTATACTCCGGAATATTCAGCTGCCACTGCTCCTTCCTTTAACCACGTCTCTGTCACTGCAACCACATCCAAATTCCTCGCAAACATTAAGGCCCTAATTTCATCCGCTACTCAGGTAGATGTGGCTGTTATTAGGGGGCAAAACAATAAGGTTCACGGTGGGAGATATAGGAGGGATGTCTAGGTAGGTTCTTGACTCAGAGAATGTTAGTTGTGGAATAGACTGCTTGCTGTGATAGTAGAGTCAGACACTTTAGGAACTTTCAAGCGATTACTGGATAGGTACATGGAACAGACCAGAATTATAGGGAGTGGGATAGCTTGAAGTTGGTTTGGACATGGCTCGGCACAACATTGAAGCCGAAGGGCTTGTACTTTGCTGTGTTGTTCTATGTTCTATTTTTCTGATCAAAATAGATAACCATACATTTATCCATGTTAAACTGTGCCACATTTTGATCCATTCACCTAATTTGTAAATTGCTCATTTCTTTATCACAACTTACTATCCCATCTACTTTAGTGTCATCTGCAAAGTTGACTATAGTGTGTTCTACCCTTCTGTCAAAGTCATTAATACAGATAATTGGAGCCTAAGGATTGAACCCTATGGCACTTCACTAGTTACATCTTGCCAACCAGAAAAGGACGCATTGATCTCATCTCATTTTCCTGTTGATTAGACAGTCCTCTTTTCAAGTGAATAAATTATCCCTAACCCCATGTGTATTAATCTTTTGTGCAGATCTGGAAGTCCAGATATACATCTGTATGATTCCCATTTTTCATTTTGCTTGTTACACTTTCAAAGAATTCTAACAAATTAGTCAAACATTATTTACCCTTCATAAAATCATGGATGGTTGAAGGACTGCATTTTGACTTTCCAAATGGCCAGTTGTTGCTTCCTTAATAATGGTTTCCAACAACTTCCCAACAGATATAAAAGAAACTGATCTACTGTTTCCTATTTTCTGCCTTTTTGAAAAAAGTCATTAAATTAGCATTTTCCTAATCCATTGGAACCTTTCCCACATTGAGGGGATTTTAGAATATTCTGACCATAGACCCATTATCTTCACTGCCACTTCGGTTATGACTCTAGGATGCAAGCCATTAGGCCCTGGGGTTTTTGTCTGCTTTCAATGCCAATAGTTTGCTCAGAATTTTTTCCCTGTTGATGATTGTTTAAGTTCCTTTCTTCCTATTACCTCTGCATTACCTGTTGCCATTGGGTTAATACTAGTGCCCTTCACAGTTAAAATGAGGCAAAATATTGATTTAGTGTCTCCACTATTTCTGTGCCCCACTATTAACTCCTGTCTCATCCTTCAACGGTCCAACATTCACTTCAGCTACTCTCTTGCCTTTTATGTATTTGCACAGGCTTTTTTTTTTAAATACATTACACTAGTTTTCTTTCATAACAAAGTTTCCCAATCTTACAGCCTTCCACTGGCCTTTGCAACATGGTACATCTTGTCTTAATATTATCTTTAACTTCCTTGCTTAGCCATGGATATTCCCCCCCCCCCCCCCTTTAAATCTTTCCTTCTCTCTGGAAAGTATTTTAGTTGGGAGGAATTGACAATCCCCTTAAACTTTTGCCACTGATAACCAACTGTTCATCATTTTAGCTTTTCTGCCCAGTCCACTCGGGCTAAATCTCTGCTCATGCGTATGTAATTCCTTTGTTTAACTTCAGAATGCTTGTGTACGATTCCAGTTTCTCACCCTCAAAGTGAATTTGAAATTCTGGCACTTATGACGACTCTTACCTAGAGGACCTATAACACATTTGCTAAAAGACCACAATACTCATTAGCAAAATTAAACCCCATGGGATTAAAGAGAGTTTGACATTGTGGATACAAAATGGCTAAAGGATAGAAAGTAGCAAGCAATTCATTTTTGAGCCAGTGGAAAGCATTGGGACAAGTGACTTGAAACTTAAGGGACTGGGCAAAATTTCAAAGTTTTCAAGTGAAATGAAATTAGGAGAAAATGTAGCGAATAATGAGGAGCATCGTGCTAGACTTCAAAAGGACAGACTGGTAAAATATGCAAATTCTTGGCGGGAGTCATTTAACACACTAAAGTATGAAATCTTGCACTTTGTTTATTTAATAAGATCACAAGTTGGCTTACATAAACATTGCAATGAAGTCACTCTGGCAGAGGGAGAATTTAACATGCCAATGCACCTAACCAGCACTTTTTTCAGACTACGGAAGGAAACCCACACGGATACAGCAAGAACATGCAGACTCCACACAAACAGTGACTCAAACTGGGAATCAAACCCAGGACCTTGGCACTGAAGCGCAGCGATGCTAACCACTGTGCCACTGCGGAAGAATCAGGAGATACAACATAAACTGAACTGAACAATTTAAGGGACTACAGGTGCAGAGATCTTTGGAGGTACACAAATTTTTGAAAATGGTGAGTTGAGGGACCTGCTAAAATATTTAGGATCCTAAGCTTTATTAAGAGGAATTAGGGACAGAAAAAAAAACAAGAAAATCATGCTTATAAGGGAAGATATTAGTATAGTGATTTTGTTGCTGGATGAGTAATCCAAAGACCCAGACTAATGCTCTGGCAACCCAGGTTCGAATCCCACCGTGACAGCTGATGAAATTTAAATTCAACAAAAAAAATCTGGAATTAAAAGTCTAATGATGACAATGAAATCGTGGTCCATTGTTGGAAAACCCATCTGGTTCACTACTTGTCCTTTAGGGAAGGAAATCTGCCACCCTTAACTGGTCTGGCCTATATGTGACTCTAGACCAACAATGTGGTTGACACTTAATGCCCCCAAGGATGGGCATAAAGGCCCAGCCAACAGCACACTCAGCCCATAAACAAATAAGTTTTTAAAAAATACTAAATATTTATAAGGCATTAATTAGTAGTGAGATCAATTCTGGGCACTGCATTTTTGGAATTGCACTTTGAGACTGAAGGAAGGTGCAACATAAATTTACTAGAACAATATCAGGGTGAGGGAGTTCAAGAATGCTGAGGCTGCAGAACCTGAGGTTGTTTTCCTTCAAGCTGACAAGACTTATTGTAATTTTATTTTCTTCAGTTCTTGGTACCTGCAATCCCTCTAATTATAATCTCTGGATTCTCCCACCAAAATATAAGACTTCACACTTGTTAAATAACTTCTGTCAAGTGCCTGCACATTTCACCAATCTATGTCTTTCTGAAATCTACCACGTTGCTCCTCATTGTTAACTACATATCCTAATTTCATTTCACCTGAAAACTTTGAAAGTATGCCATGTGCCAAACTCCCAACTCACTAATTTGTATCAAAAAGGGAATTGGTTCCAAAAGTTCTATTTCCAATTAAAATAACTGAATAGTTACGCACAGGAGTTGGCCATTTGGCCCAATGTATCCATGCAGACTTACTGCAAGAGCAGTTTTGGATAGTCTTACTTCCCAACCCTTTCCACATGACCTTGGGAGTTTCTCTTCAGTTGCACATCTGCATTCCAAGTGCAACCATTGCTGCATGAGAATGCTTTTGCATGTCATCATTGATTCTGATGCCAATCATTGGTGTTCTTTGGCTCTCCAACCCTTCTGAATTGGAAACAGTCCCTTCCTATACATTCTGCCTAGACCATTCATGATTTTGAGCACCTCTATCAATCTCCTCACAACCTTGTCTTCTGAGAAGAGCACCCCCATTTCCTCGTTTCTCAAAAGGCCCAGCCTCTCCAGTCTATCCACATAATTCCTCATCCATAGAGCCATTCTTGTAAATCTTATCAACACCTCCTCTGAAGCCTTCACATCCTTCCTAAATTGTGTTGCCCAGAATTATTCAGCTGATTTGCAACACAATCTTTTATAAAAGATTCATCCTAGCTTCCTTGTTGTGTACTCTGTGCCAAAATCAAGAAAGGAAAACCATCACCTGCAAGATTTCCTCCAACCCACACATCATCCTGATTTGGAACTTTATTATCGTTCTTTCACTGTTACTGGATCAAAATCCTGGAACTCCCTAACAGCACTCCCTACACCATATGGACTGCAGTGGTTCAAGACAGCTCATCATCATACCACCAATTTCTGAAGGACAATCAGGGATAGGATAATAAATGCTAACCAATGATAACCCCATTCCTTAATTTTTGTTTTAAAGTCCAGGACATCAGTGTGCAATTCAATCTATCTAGGGAAACTTTGCTTTTAGCCCCATAATATTGTTTCTTCTCAATTGTCAAGTTTTTGAAAATCATAACTTTGAGATTTTTCTTTTTCCAAGATTAATGCAGAGGGTGCCAAACTGGATAGCTGCATTCTGTAAAGGATGTACTTTATAAGAAAGTAAGTTACAAGGCAACATTTGCAGGCTTCCTCCTCAGTGAACTATATATCCAAATATTTCCATAGCCTGATGTTTTTAAGTGTCTTTATGCTTTATACTCCTTATAAGCCAGGTGGCAGTTTTCATCACTTTAGAAATGTTTGGCTGCAAAATTGAAAACTGCTTTAAGATTTAGATCAAGTGTCTACAATGAGAATTATAATGTAATTTATCTAGGGCACTTTATATCTGTGAATATTATTTCAGAATTCAGTTGAGTGATATGGTTAATGCTTTCACCTTATTGATTTCAAATTCTATTTATTACACCAGCCATGTGGTATTCTGGAAGTTGAATGTTTTAGAATACAGTCTTGTTACTGCGAGAGAGAGAGAGAGAGAGAGAGAAGCAGAAATATGCCATACTAGTAAAGTTATTTCTAAACATGTTTCACCATAGGAATAGTAAGTATCCCATGTTGGTGGTCTTCAAGCTATTTAAGCACAGGATCACTTTGCAGTGCAAGATCTATTCTTAAAAGATTGTCTTTACTAAAAGCTCCCACAAAATGTACTTACGCTTAACACACACCTATTCTCAGTGTGACACGTTCTTGCACATTGACTGAAGTCTGGGTCATAGTTCATGATGGCCAGTGTCATACAACCATTAGATCAGCATCTGAGAGACCAGTATGATACTTGGACTTGAGCATTTTCACCTGGGAAAAAGTCATCTCACAGAGGCAGGTGGAACCAAGGTGAGCCTTCATCTTGACTGCACATAATGTCAGAAGAGGGTACATCTTGGATTATATATCCCCAAAAGACTTTGTCACTTGACCTAGATTTCAGCTTGATGTCATTTTGCATGGTCATGATTTCCATGTCAGATATATTGCCTTGTCCAAAAACCTGCTGAAATTTTGCTGTCAATTCTCCAATACCCAGTTCAGGAAAAGGATTTGAGACATACAATGATTTGTTCTATCTTGTCTAACTCTTAAATCGTCTGTTGAATTCCTTTTCCAATTTGTTCAGCTGGTCACAGAATTTGCTTGGATGAATTGTCTCCAGATTTGGGAAGTGCTCAGTAATTTTCGTGTTTAACTGGGAGGACCACAGGCACAGTTTCAATATGAACACTTCACTGCATTGATCACGTGTGATAGTCTCCGTCCCTCCCTACAGTTCAAGTTCAGCTTATTCAATTTTGCACTTATGTCCTTAAGAAATGACAAGTCTAGCAACTACGTATTATCTGACAGCTCGTTGTACATCTCATTTCTCAATTTAAGAAAGGTGACAACTTCAGGGAGGATATCCAAAAATCTCTGGAGAACTTAGCCTCGACTTAACCACCTCACCATCTGCATGAATTAGCTCACTGTAGGTAGCATCAAACTCATAGAATAACGACTTGAACAAACAACATCACAGAGCTCTGGCACAAATTGAGTTGATGATCTTAACAACTGTCATGACATGAGCAAAGATAATAAGCATGCTCACTAGCCTTTGTTGATGGATGACACTGGTAATTGACAAGAGGGGAACTCAGGATAATTTCCTGAAAGTGCAGCAAAACCTACATTGATGGTACACCACCAGCTGTGACTGAAACCAATTTCTTATTTGAAATGTTTCTCTCAGTCACTTGCTTTGTAAATTCATTGTAGAGATCCTCGCCTCTTGTCCTCTGAATGCCAAATGAGTGAGAAAGTCCTTCTTTGGTGTTGCATATTTAAATGCCATGTGAACAATCAACCGGGCTGTATCCATCATGTCTACTGACTCAAACTTCAGTGAGAAACATTCACAGCCTAACCTTGGAGCATTTACTGAGGTACATCCTTGGACAATAATTCCACCCTCTGGCACTGTTAAAGCACCAAGTAACATGCTCTTGACAGTTGTTATAATTTCATCTTTATTTTCAAGTCCTTCAACAAGTTGTAGGCAGCAACCATCATTGATAACTCCACTATCAGTGAACAAGTTGTTTTGCTAGGAGATGGTTAATATGAAAAGATGTCGTTTTGCCAGGCATCTTCAGCCTAGGTTTTGAAAAAAGATTGCAAAATTTGCTTTAACTCCTCAACTTTTTGTCCGAATGCCACTGTTTGGAGAAACTTTCTAAAACTTTTGCAGTCTTGTGAAGCCATTCCAAATTTCCTTTTACTCAAGGTTACATTCTGTTGACAAATGAGACAAATTGCCTTTGAATTCATAAACAGAAATTCACTTTCCCACTTTTGCCCTCTTGAAGGATCCTGACTCCTCACTCATCATTTTGTCTTCACCCAGTTTAGTCCATATTTTGCTGCCTGCAATTCAACAGTCAACGAGCTAATGTTCTCATCATCATGAAAAGCTCGAGTCCTGTGCACTTTCAATAGCAGTTCAGCAGCCAATGAGCTGATTTACTTGTCATCACAAGAAAGCAGAGTTCTGGGTATTTTTGGTGCAGTTTGGCAGTTAATGACAATCGACTTTGAGACTCTTGAATGGATCTGTCAATCATGATCTGGAGATCACAGTAGTATCCTTATGCAATTTAGACTAAATCCAGTTGAATGATTCCTATTACTAGCTTGGTGACAATGCTTTTCCTTCTCATTTTGTTCATTCATATTTCTTCAAGTTAGTATCATTCATAAGCAGCAATTCAATTAACCCTTTTTTTGCCCAAGCTTCCATTGATAACACCACAAACAAAATCAAAGTCTGCCTAGAGTATAGCTTCTGGAGACAAGAACTTCAATATAGATAGTAATTCTTTCAAAACCTAATGGCTGTGACATCATCAGTCCTGAAATCAAAGCTAGTTCCAGACTCCAGGTAAACATCACTTTTGAAATCATCATGGAGAAAAGTCACATGATCTAAGTGACCATTTTGAAATCACTGTACTCCATTGAGATCTGAAAAACTCTCAGACTATTGCTTAACATCCTACACCCTAACACTGAACACCAAGAAGCAGTACTAAAGGCTAAAAACCACCCTGCCCCTCAAAGTCCATCTTTGCTGCATTACCTTTCCTATCATCACTGGCAGAACCAACCCAACAACTGTACAACAACTTCACCTTGCCACTTCAGCACTAACTGTAGAGGGAACTTCTACAACTCCAATCTTTAGGCAGCTGAATTCCAGCTCCTACATGAAAGAGCTTGCCGAACTCTGATAATCATAAAATCTAACTTTTTTAATGATTCTTTTATTGTTACTATCCATAGTTGTAAAAACTTCATTTTCTTCTAACCCCACCCTCCATTATGTGTGGGTGCAGTGGTGGGGATGCATGTGTGCTGTGAACACCTTTTCCCTGAATTTGAATGTAAAGAAACTAGCCTTCACAGTTAATCATAATGCAACTTATCAGTAAGTTGGATCACACAAACTAAGGTTTGGGACATTGGGCTACAGCCTACTTTACAATTAATTCAAAATAACATCTTACACATAGTAGATAGCTGGTGACAGGAAACGATTTGCCTCTCTCTCTCTCTCTCCATTGTGCAGAGGTTGCAAGGTGGTAGTTAAGGGACTAAGCAAAACATGATAGATGAAGTATAAATGGAGCAACGCAAAATTATTCACTTTGGGACAAATAGAAAATTATGAGTTTAATGAATAAAGACACTTTCAGAAAGATTAGTCAGCTAACGTTATTTAAAAGGTTTTGGGCATCCTAGTACATGAATCACAGAATGTTCACAAGGTACAGCAAATAATTATGAAAGTAAATTGTTGCCAGCCTCTGTTTCACAAAATTTGGAGTAAGGAATTCTTGCTGACATTATATAAGGTTTTGGTCGGACCACAAGAAAGGGCTACTATTGGCGAGATAGGAAGGCTGCCATTCTGAGCTGTCACAAATACAAGAATTGCACTCGAACGCTGTACACACACCCAGAAAGTTGCACAGTATGAATAAAGCTTCACCTACTGCACAGCCTCCCTGTTAAAGTACTCAGAAGGAAACGTTGCCTGGAATTTTGACCTTGGTGTAAAGAAACCAAGATATGACAATTGTGTCTTTTAATTGATACCATCTTTCCAAGACATTGCAAACAAAAAAAATTGACCTTATCACAGTTGTCTCTAGCTTACAGTGAAATCATCCAATAAGATGCACAAAGAAAACAAAGTAGAAATCAAATGTTTGAAAGCTCTTACACTGCTCTAGGGCAAAACAAATATTTACTTTCTTCCTAAACTTTGGATTTCAAAGTTTCATGGCAAGGGTTAGCAATAATATGCCTTCAGTTTTATGCTCAAGTGCAATTCAGCACTTTGGAATTATTTGCAGTTGTGTTAGCAACAGGTAAAACTCTTTCCTCAGCGTTCGTTTATTAGCCAGTGAAATGGGAGTACATAACTAGCTATCGTGAGGACAAATACAATTCACATTTGACCTTGGTTCTTGCTCAGGGCTCACGAAGATTTGGTGAAATTGTCCAGGGCCAATAGGAAATAAAAGGAAAGTATTTATGAGAGGATTATTAATTAGTGTCAACCTTTGTTTTCACATTCATTCATGGGATGTAGGCATCACTGAATAGGCCAGCATTTAATATCCATCCCTAATTGCTCTTGCTGTTAAAAAGGTTTCAGAATTTTGATCCTACAACAGTGAATAATCAGTGATAGTATTCCAAGTCAAGATCATTTGAGAGTAACTTGCACTGGAACACTACTTGCTGAGGCTGCCGATGTCCTTCTAGATGGCCGTATTAATACCTTCCGTATTGGAAGGTGCTGTTGAAAGAACATTGGTGAGTTGCTACAGTTGTTCTCATAGATGATGCACACTGCTGCCATCGCACACTCAAGACAAATGTTTAAAGTGTGCTAATCAAATGGGCTGCATTGTCCTCGATGGTATCAAGCTTTTTGAATGTTGTTGGAGCTGTATTCATCCAGACCAGAGGAGAATATTTCATTACATCCTTATTTATGTCACATAGACGATAGAGATTTTGGGGAGTCAGGAGGTAAGTTACTTGCCATAGGATTCCCAGTCCCTGACCTGCTCTTGTAGTCAGTATGCCTGTAATTCAGTTCTGTTTCTGGTCAACTGGTAAAGCCTCAAGATGTCAATAATGTGGATCCCATGAAGGTGAAATGGTTAGGTTCTCTCTGTTGTCAACAGTCATTGGCTGAAACATGTATGGCACGAATTTTACTTGCCACTTATCGTCCACACCTGAATAATGCCCAGGGTTGTTGCATATGGACTCAGACTGCTCCAGTTCCTGAATAGCGCTGAAGATTATGCATTTATTAGTGAACATCCCCACTTGTGACATTCTATAGCAGGGTGGTCGTTGATGAAGCAGTTGAAGACAGCTAGGTCTAGGACATTGCTGAAGAAATGCCTTTCGGAGTAATGTCCTGGGACTGAGATAATTAGCCTGCAATAAACAACCATATTCCTTTCTGCTATACTGGACTCCAACAGCAGAGAGCTTTTAACCCAATTCCCACTAAATTCAATTGTGCAAGAGCTCCTTAATGCCAGACTCGGAAAATAGACGCTTGATGTCAAGACTCACTCTCATCACATGGGATCAGCCCTTTTGTTCACGTTTGGATCAAGGCTGTCATGAGATCAAGAGCTGAATGACCTGGCAGAACTCAGAGTTCCAAAGATCAGCTTATTGCTGACTTAGTGCTGCTTGACAGCACTTCTGGAGACATTTTGTTGATGAAGAATAAACTGATGGGGAATAATTGACTGAGTTGAGTTTGTTCTAAATTTTGTATTTGTCTTTTTGATTTGTAATATTTTCATATTTTTATCATTGACTTTTTTAAAGGAGGTTTGTATTTTAAAGAATTGATCAATAGCCCAAATGTCCTTATTTTACAAGGCTATTTTGTAGTACTCAGCGTTATTTCTGTGTAATGTCTGACCATTTATACTAAATCAAGAGTAAACCTGCCTCATTATTAGTTTATAACAGAAGTTGACCAATGCTGCAATAGAAACGTTCATATCTGTGTAGGATTAAGACTCATATTAATCAGTGTTCAGTCATAGAGCACTGCACCTTCTGGACATGACCCACGTTCAATCCCTAGTTTATGTTGAGTTGACTGACTCAATAAAGATCATGGTATAAGATGTACTATAATTATCTTTAATATCCCTTATCCAGAGAAGCAAAAGGTTTGCCCAATTTTCACTATTTCAATGACATTCACTGGCTTACCAGAAGCCCAAGAAGAGAGGACAGAATTGCTGTTAGATTCTGAACCTCTTCCTCGTAGAATCATAGAATTTCTACAGTATAAAAGGAGGTCACTGGGCTCATACAGTCTGCACCAACCTCAATCCCACCCTGTCCTATTCCAGTAACCCCTCATTTACCCTGCTAGTCCTCCTGACACTAGGGTTAACAGCATGGCCAATCAATCTAATCTGCACATCTTTGGACTGTGGGAGGAAACATAGAAAATAGGAGCAGGAGAAGGCCATGTGGCTGTACAAGCCTGCTCCATTATTCATTATGATCATGGCTGATCAAAAACAGAGAACCCAGAGGAAACCTATACAGACACAGGAAGAACTGCAAACTCCACACAGATAGTGACCCGAACCCAGAACTGAATGAGTGTCCTTGACTTTGAGGCAGCAGTGCTAACCAGTGTGCCATAGTGCCACCCTAAACAATGGTACCCAACATGGGTCTCAAACCCACAATCCTGAGTTTAAGTCGCATGCTCCGACTGAGTTAACCAGGCAGTAAAATCTGGAATTCAATTTCACCATCTGCTGTGGTGGGATTTAAATCCAGTCCTAAAGGCATTACTCTGGATCTCTGGATTACAAGTCTAGTGATACTACCATTATGCCATAATCTCCTCCTTACTGTTAACCAATTTAAAATATGCAAAGAATCTTGAACGAGGCACGAAAACACTGTTGGTGTTTGTGGAATTGTGTTCAGACATAAGAATGTTAGAAAAGGAAAGCAACTACTGGAGTGTCTATTGTCAACAGTCAATAAGTTGGAAGATGGGCAGCATTTGCCAGACTGACAGCATATACTCAAACAGCAAACTAAAGTTAAAAAGACTCTGAATTCAGCAAATTCTCTCAATTCAAAACAGTAATTTCTGCAGCTAAATGATGCATCTTACAGCACAAATACAGAATCTTAGTTGTTTACAGCAGACTAGGGTAAGACTGGCAGAGAACAATGGAAACATCTCCATTCTGGCCAGGTATATTGATTTCATTCTATGCAACTGCAACAAAACACACAAAATTTGTTTTTCATAAACACAGGGTGTATCAAGCTTCTTTCTGAAGTCAGATAGGTTGGATTTCTATCTCCCTGTCTTGTCTTATTCGCTACTACTCAGAGGATTATAAGGCATGGACAAAACCTTCAAATTATTCGTTCTTCTGGAGTATTATGTTTTGCCCTATATAGTCACAACATGAAATCTAACAACAAATCAGAATACAACTGCTTGTCATGACATTGAATTCCGAAGAATGACTTTCATGTGGTATAACTATTCCATTGAGATTGTGTGTGTGATCTGCTGCAATATTTTCTAATTGAAGGCAGCACTGCAGTGGAAATGTGAGAAACTCTGCCAGGAGCCACATGGAACATCTTGACTTATTGTCACATGTATTAGTATACAGTGAAAAGTATGGTTTCTTGCACGCTATACAGACAAAACATACCATAGGGAAGGAAAGGAGAGAGTGCAGAGTGTAGTGTTACACTCAGCTACGGTGTAGAGAAAAATCAACTCAATGTGTGGT
This sequence comes from Sphyrna mokarran, assembly GCA_024679065.1. NCBI lineage: Eukaryota > Metazoa > Chordata > Chondrichthyes > Carcharhiniformes > Carcharhinidae > Sphyrna > Sphyrna mokarran. The sequence goes on from JAGIQG010000026.1 coordinate 35,742,192, forward strand.
AGGTTCATTCATAAGTTTGGTGGAAGCAGGGAAGAAGCTGTTCTTGAGTCAGTGCATGAAGCAGAAGGTGACTAATTTGTAAGTAATTAGATCTAAAGAGTATTGCGTCATTGAGTACAAGTGCTTATACTGCATTAATGGTGGAAATGTTTAATTATTTTGCATATTGCAATCAGTTTGCTCTCTGAAGTAGTTTAGATATATCAGAGCACATTCATTTACTTAAAATGCTTCCCTCCTTTGTCTCTCAAAAGTCAAAGTGTGCCAATCAACGAATGTGCATGATGAGCAAAGTTATTGATTCATCATCGGGGAGCTGAAAATTCATTCGTTCATTCTTTAAATGAACATCTTTGAATCAGTAAGATGACTGCCTTACAGAAGCAGGCTATTTAAACTCCAATAAAATAGAAAATGAATGTTTATTGAATCCTCAATAAAGACCTACAAGTCTTCAGTCTTAATAAAACAGGTAAGACAATCTTGTATATTGCCTTTTAAACTCGTAATCAGGCTAGTTTTCCTGAATGGTAGTATGATTATCTCAAGTATGGCAAAGGAGAATCCAAAGAACTTCTACAAATACATAAAGGTCAAAAGACTAACAAGGGAGAACATAGGACTCTTAAGGATCAACAAGATCACCTATGTGCAGATCCAGAAGAGATAGGCGAGATCCTAAATGAATATATCTCATCAGTATTTACTGTTGAAAAAAGCATGGATGTTAGGGAACTCAGGGAAATAAACAGTAATGTCTTAAGCAGCGAATCGTGTTAGAGGTGGTGGTGCTGGAAGTCTTAAAGCACATCAACGTAGATAAATTCCCAGGACCTGATGAAGTGTATCCCAGGACATTGTGGGAGGATAAGGAGGAAATTGCAGGTCCCCTAGCCGAGATGTTTGAATCATTGATAGTCACAGGTGAGGTGCCTGAAGATTGGAGAGTGGCAAATGTGGTGCCTTTGTTTAAAAAAGGGCTGCAGAGGAAAGCCTGAGATCTACAGACCAGTGAGCCTCACATAGTGGTGGGTAACTTAGAACATAGAACATTACAGCGCAGAACAGGCCCTTCGGCCTTCGATGTTGCGCCGACCAATTAAGAACAAGCAGTGACCCTCTAACCTAAACTATTCCCTTTTCATCCATAAACTTATCTACTAACCTCTTAAACGCCACCAAACTTGGCGCATCTACAACTGACGCAGGCAAGGCATTCCATACCCTTACCACCCTCTAGGTAAAGAGCCTACCTCTGACATCTGTCCTAAAACCACCACCCTTTAATTTAAAGCTATGTCCCCTCGTGCTAGCTTTCTCCATCCTAGGAAAAAGGCTATCACTGTCCACCCTATCTAAACCTCTAATCATCTTATATGTTTCAATAAGGTCTCCTCTTAGCCGCCTTCTTTCTAACGAAAACAACCTCAAATCCCTCAGCCTCTCTTCATAAGACCTGCCCTCCATACCAGGCAACATCCTGGTAAACCTCCTCTGTACCCTCTCCAATGCCTCCACATCTTTCTTATAATGCGGGGACCAGAACTGTACACAATACTCCAAGTGCGGCCGCACTAGAGTTGCAACATGACGTTGCGGCTCTGAAATTCAATCCCCCTACCAATAAAAGCTAAGACTCCGTATGCCTTCTTAACAACCTTATCGACTTGATTGCCAACTTTCAGGTCGGAAGATATTTTGAGAGATAGGATCAACAGGCATTTAGAGAAGCAAGGACTGATTAGGGACAGTCAACATAGCTTTCTGAGTGGAAAATTATGTCTCAAATTTGATTTTGTTTTGAAGGGGTAACCAAGAAGGTAGATGAGGGCAGTGCAGTTGATGTTGTTCACATGGACTTTCGCAAGGCCTCTGACAAGGTACCGCCTGGTAGGTTATTACACGAGATTAAATCTCAAGGGATCCAGGGTGAAGTATTTAAATGGATACAAAATTGACTTCTTGACAGAAGTCAGAGGGTGATTGTAGAGGGTTGTTTTTCAAACTGGAGGCCTGTGACAGCGATGTGCCTCAAGGATCAGAGATCTACTGTTATTTGTCAATGATATTAATGATTTAGATGAGAATATAGAAGACATGGTAAGTAAGATTGGTGGCTAGTAGACATTGAAGGAAGTTACCTCCAATTGCAACAGGATCTTGATCAATTGGGCCAGCGGCTGACAAATGGCACTTAGAATTTAATTTAGACAAATGTGAAATGATGCATTTTGGTAGACTGAACCAAGGCAGGACTTACTCAGTTAATAGAAAGGGGTTGAGGAGAATTACAGAACAAAGGGATCCAGGAGTATATGTTCACAGCTCCTTAAAAATGAAGTCACAGATAGAGAGTGGTGAAAGCGGCATTCAGTATGCTTGGTTTCGTTGGTCAGAATATTGAGTAAAGGAGTTGGAATGTGTTGTTGAAGTTGTACCATTGTTAAGGCCACACTTGAAATACCGTGTGCAATTGTGGTCACCCTAATTATAGAAATGATATTAGACTAGAAAGAGTGCAGAAAAGATTTACTAGGATGCTACCAGGACTTGATGATTTGGGTTATAAGAGGAGGCTGGATAGACTGGTATTTTTTTCTCTGCAGCATAGGTGACTAAGGGATGATCGTATAGAGGTCTATAAAATGAGAGGCACAGATAAGCTAAATCGTAAATATTTTTTCCCAAAAATAGAGAAGTCTAAAACTAGAGGGCATAGGTTTAAGGTGAGAGGGAAGAGATACAAAAATGTTCAAAGCAGCAATTTTTTCACCCAGAGGGTGGTGAGTGGTTGGAACAAGCTACCAGAGGTACTAGTAGAGGCGGGTATAATTTTATCTTTTAGAAAGCATTTGGATAGTTACATGGGTATGATGGGTATAGAGGGATGAGTCAAATGCAGACAAGTGGGATTAGCTTAGGGGTTTTAAAAAAAGATGGCATGGACAAGTTGGGCCGAAGGGCCTGTTTCCATCCTATAAGCTTCTATGACTCTATGAGCCAATCGAGTGAACCTCCTTTCGTGTGGCAACTTATCAAATGTCTTCTGGAAGTTAGATACACTACATCTACAGGATCCCTATTATCCACCTTGCTTGTTGCATCTTAAAAAAAGGTCAAACAAATTAGTCAAACATGTATTACCTTTCATAAAGTCATGCTTTCTCTGATGGACTGCATGTTGACTTTCCCAATGCCCTGTTTTCAATTCTTTAATAAAGGATTCTAATAATTTCTTACAGGACTGTTGGGCTAGAGGAAATTACAAAGTTGGGAGGGACAAAGTCATGGAGAGATCTGAAAACAAGGATTGGAAGTTTTAAATCAAGACATTACTTGATGGAGTGATAATACAAATCAGTGGGTACATGGATGATAGAAATGGGACTTGCTGCTATTTAAGACACAGGTCATCTCAAGTTTACAAGAATAGGGGAGCTAGATTTCTTTTTATTCAGAGGTTCTGAGCTTCTCTCTGGCCATGCAACATATTTTTACCCAACCTGAACTGTCCAAGAAGTTGGTGATGAGCTGCCTTCTTCAACCATTACAGTTCATGTGGTGCAGGTACACCTACAATGCTAATAGGGAGAGAATTCCAGGATTTTACCCAATACGGAAAGAATTCCAGGATTCTACCCAATGTAGAATGGTAAGTGGCTTAGAGAAAACTTCTAAGTGATGATTTATCTGCTTCCCTTGTTCTTCTAATGGTAGTAGTCATGGTTTGAAAGCTGCTGCCCTTGAACATTGCTAAGTTCCTGCAGTGCATTTTGTAATCTGATGAGAGGTTTGATTTATTATTTTCACATTAGCACAGTGAAAAGTACTGTTTCTTGTGCACTATACAAAGCATACTGTACATCAGGAAGAAAAGGAAGGAGTATAGAATGTAGTGTTACAGTCGTAGTTAGAGTGTAGAGAAACATCAACAATGATGTAGCCCCATTCAAAAATCTGATGGCAGCAGGAAAGAAGCTGTTCTTGAATCAGTTGATATGCGATTGCAAACTTTTGTATCTTTTACCAATAGAAGAAAATATGTCCAGAGTGTGTCCTTGATTATGCTGATTGTTTTTCCAATGCAATGGGAAGTGTTGACAGTGTCAACAGATAAGAGGCTGGTCTGAGTGATGGACTGGGCTACATTCACGACCATTTGAAGCTTCTTGCGGTCTTGGACAGAGCAGGAGCCATACCAAGCTATGATACAACCAAAGAGAATGCTTTCTATGGTGCACCTGCAGAAGGTGGAGAGAGCTGTAATGGACATTCCAAATTTACTTAATCTTTTGAGAAAGTAGGGGCATTGGTGGTCTTTCTTATCTATGGTGCCCGCATGGAGAAACTAGGACACGTTGTTGATGAGGACACCTAAAACTTGAAGCTCTTGACCATTTCTACTTCGTCCCCATTGATGTAGACAAGAGCATGCCATCCACTATGCTTCCTGAAGTCGATGACTATCTTGTACGTTTTGTTGACACTTGAGGGAGTGATTATCGTCGCACCAGTTCACCAGATTTTCTATCTCTTTCTTGTTTGTGTCTCGTCATTGTTTGAGATCTAACCCACTATAATAGTGTCATCAGCAAACTTGAAAATCGAATTGGAAAATTTGGCATACAGTCAAAAGTGTATAAGGAGTATTGTAAGGGGATGAGGACTTAGCTTTTTGAAGCACCAGCGTTGAGAATGATCACGGAAGGGTTGTTGCTTATCCTTACTGACTGCTGTCTGTGCATTATGAAATCTGGGATCCAGTTGCAGAGGAAGGAGCCACACCCCAATCCACAAAGTTTGGAGATGAATCTCGTAGGAATAACTATGTCAAAGGCTGAGTTGTAGTTCATGAATAGCAGACTGACATAAATATCTTTATTACCTAGGAGTTCCAGATTTAAGTGTAGGGCCAAAGAGATGGTGCCTGCTTTGGACCTGTTACAGCAACAGGCTAACTGTAATGGATCCAGGCAGTCTGATAGGCAGGAACTGATTAGTGCCATGACTAAACCTTTGAAAGCACTTCATAAAGTCAGAGCCACCTGATGATAGCTATTAAGGCATGCTGCTTGGCCTTTCTTTGGTAACAGGACAATGATTGTCTTCTTGAAGCAAGTAGGGGCCTCAAATTAGTGGAAAGTGTAAACCTAACTCAATCTCTCTTCGTATGTCAGTCTCACCATCCCATCCCAGGAATCAGTCTGGTAAACCTTCACTGCACATCCACAACAGCAAGAACATCCTTTGCCAAGACCCTTTATAGCAACAAGACATCCTTGTTCCTGTATTCGAATCCACTCACTATGAAGGCCAACATACCATGTGCCTTCTTCATCACCTGCTGCATCTGGATGTTTACTTTCAGCAAGTGTACAAGGACCCACCCAGGGCTGATTGCCCTTTCCCCCTCTCAAAATATACCCAGATAATCTGCCTTCTTGTTTTTTGCTACCAAAGTGGATACCTCACATTTAGCTACATAGTGCATCTGCTATGCCTTTGCCTACTCACTCAACTTGTTCAAATGAAGCAGCTCACCCTGCCACCCAGCTTTCTGTCAACTGCAAAGTTGGAGATATTACATTTAGTTTCTTCATCTAAATCATAAGCATACATTGTGAATATTTGGGCTACTAACACTGCTCCGTAGTATTCCACTAGACACTGCCTGACAGTTGGAATAAAGATCTGTTTATTGCTACTCTTTCTTTTCTGTCTGCCACCTAGTTTCCTATCCATCTCAATTCACTACCCTAATACCCTGAGTGCATTAATTTTACACACAGATCTGATATGGTCAATTTTACCTCAAATGAAAATACCTTCACTGCAGGAAGCATGTCAAGTTCATTTCTACAAATGTCAAAGAATTAAGTTTTCAAATCGCAGCTTATTATTTTATTCCCCAAATGTTTTAATGCTATCTTTAACTCAATTTTCCACATGTGGAAACAAACAGGTAGAAGACCAAAAGAGGCAAAAGTCCTGCAGTCATCCAGGATTGCTTTCTCTTAAAACACAAATCAACTTTGCTGATATTCATTGATACTGCCCCAACACAGCAACATTTAATAGACCTTTTTCCAAAGGAAAAAAGGAACGGTAGCAGCATGGATACAAAGTTATCAAAGATAAATAAAAGCTAAGTAACAACAACAGCAGTGAACAATTGTTTTAAGACTGGAGATCGGTGCAGAACAGGATTCTCCAAGTTCTGCATTATCATTGCTTTTCTTGATTCATATTAATGACCTTGACTTGAAAGTTTGTGGTACAAACTGAAAATTTGTCAGTGATACAAAACTTGGAAGTATTGTGAAGGATAAACTTCAAGGGGACATAGACTGGTGGAATGGCAAGCAACTGTCAGATTAAATTTAATACAGGGAAATGTGAAGTGAAACATTTTAATAGAAAGAATGAGGAGAGATAATATAAAGATTTCTATAGGGATTGCAAGATAGTAGATGAACCTGGGAACCTGTGTACAAACCGTTAAAGTTGGAAGGGCGAGTTGAAAGAGTGATTAAAAAGGCTTACAGGGTCTTGAGCTTTATAAATAGAAGCATGAAGTGAAAAAAAGGACATGGTGACATGCTGCCTATGATTAGAGTGATAAAAGTTACAAAACATCAGTTCAGTCTAAACTGGAATACTGTGTCCAATTTTAAGCACCAATCCTCAGGAAATATGTGAAGGGTTGAAGATAGCACGAACAGAATTTACAAAAAATGGTTCCAGTTATGAGGGACTTCAGCTATGAGGATGGATTGGCAAAGCAGGGGCTTGTTCTCCTTAGGTAGGAGGAGACGAAAAAGAAATTTGATCATGGTGTTGAAAATCATAAGTGGTCGAGTGATGCAGAAAAATTCCACTAAAATAAGAGGCAAAGAACCAGATGACACTGACATAAGATGAATGGCAAAAGGACAACAGAGATGTTTTTAATACACCAGTTGGCTGGGAACTAGAATGCACAACCTGAGCGCCAGGCGGAAGTAAATTCAATCATGGCTTTGAAAAAGGAACTGGATAATTATCCGAAGAGAAAGATAGGCAAGGTTATGAGAAAAGTTGAGGAACAGATTAGCCAGCTTTTTCTTGCAGAGTCAACAAGGATACAATGAGCTAAATGGCCACCTTCTGCACTATAACCATTCTTCAATTTTCCCCTCTTCAAATTTGCTGCTGTTAGGAGTAATTTTAAAAGGAAGCAGCAGCCCTTCAGTATTCAATTACTATCCTACATGAATGATCCTCACAACAAATGTTATTTGTTATTAAAACTTCTGCAGCTGTCCATCTGCTCAATCACTCCCTCACCTTTGGATGTGATGTCCACAGTAAAATCAGGTTTAGAAACAGAATTCCAGAACTTAAAACTGATGTACCTGAAGGTATACCAGAGTATTGTGGGGACAAGAAAGCAATGAATCAGATCAGAATTTTCAGGTGTCACTGGTTGACAATCTGAAATAGGGAAGGCTATTTGATCCTAGCTGTGAAATTAGCCTTACCATGAACTAGAAAAGGATCAAATCTAGCACCTTTAGGTCTGTATGACTGAGTGCCATACTTCAGCCATATATTCTTACGGCAACTGTTTTAAATCCATATTGTAAGATTGAAAAATTGCTAAACAAGTTATGGGCAGGGGGGGCATTGGGAGAACAGAATGCAGTAATTCAAAAATTAAGAACATAGAATCATAGAATATCTGTAGTGGAGAAGGAAGTATTCCACCCATTGAGTCTGCACCAATAACAATCCCACCCAAGACTTATCCTAGTAATCTCACATAATCCCCCTGACACTAAGGCCTGCTCCCCAACTCCAAATATTTAACCTGCTAATCCCCCAACCTACATATCTTGGTAAACTAAGGGGCAAATAGCCAATCTACCTAACCTGCACACATTCAGAATATGGAAGGAAACCAGAGTACCTAGAGGAAACCCACGTAGACACAGAAAGAACATGCAAATTCCACACAGACAGCAACCCAAGGCTGGAATTGAATCAGGCCCCTGGCACTGTGAGGCAGCAGTCTAACCACTGTGCGGCAGCAGTCTAACCACTGTGCCATGTATAAAAAAAATTGGAACAGGCCTGTACACTTCTCTTTACCACCACTACAAATTTCTTTTCTCCCAGAAAATTCCCCATAATATCCAGTGAAAAAATAGGCACTCTGATACCTGGTTAGTGTCTTTTACACCCATGTGGTCCTGAAATAACCTTCCGTCACTGCCATATGGCATTATTTGGCAGTATGGATAGGTAACATATTAATGACCAGATATACAAGCTTCTCTACCACCACTGTTGTAAATCATGATTGTCGTGTATACCAATAACAGGAGTAATAAACCAAGTGTTAATAGCAGACTTACTAAGCGTAGTAACACCAAAATTGCATAGCAAAAAACTCAGTTCAGTCAATTCATTTTAATGTGCCTAAACCTTCTTGAATTACACTGTTAATTCATTGCGTCTATTGCTCCTATCATACCAGGAGCCCACCCTAGCATTAAAAGGTTCAAAATGCTTGTAAAGACAAAACCTATAATTGCATTGCAGGGCATTTTACTTCGACAGTTCAGGTTTCACAGCAACAACATTTTTTGTGGTCACCATTATACTGACAGAAACTCTAGTAATGACAGTGATCAAGATTTTTTTTGGTGGGGGGGGTAGGTAGGTTGGTTTGCAGCAAGATTGGGAAAGCAAAGTGATAGGAAATTCAAAGGCTTCAAACAAGCATGAACTCAGGATAGTACATTGTCTCACCAGTGTTAAGATCGAGGAGATCCAAGAATACTGAGAAGTAGTAAGAGTGGAAATTCCAAAAGAACTGGCAATAATCTTCCAGTCCCCTTAGATACAAAGGTGGTGCCAGAAGACTGAAGAATTGTAAATATTACAGCTACAACAGGATTCAGACAAGCTTGTTGAATAGGCAGGCATATGGCAGATGAAATTTAATCTGGCAAGTATGAACAGTCTGAGCAGTGAGAATGAGGAATGGCACTATAAAATAAAGGATTCAATTCTAAAGGGAATGCAAGAGCAAAGAAACTTGGGGGCACATGTGCAATAATCACTGAAGGTAGCAGGGCAGGATGAGACATAAATAAAGAGAATCTTGGGCTTTATAAGTAAAGGATTACAAAAGAAGTTAAGGTAAACGATTATAACATACTGATTCAGTCTCAACTGGAGTATTGTGTCCAATTCTGGGCATCACACTTCAGGAAGGATAGAAAAGCATGAGGGGGTGCAGTGCAAATTTAATCACTTCCAGAGATATCAGGTTACTTATTTAGATTGGAGAAGCTGGGAACACTAAAAGAACGGAAGTTTGAGACCAGATTTTATCAGAGGTTCAAAATCTTAAAAGTTCTAGACAAAGCATATCAGGAGAAATTGTTCCCATTGGTAAATGTCTTGAAGACCAAAAGGCAAAAGAATCATTTTTTTTTTATACAGCAAATGATTAGAATCTGCCAGTGTGTGGCAGAGGTAGATTAATTGTGGTCTTCAAAACAGAATTAGGTCTAAAGGAAGGAGTGTGACTAGGAGAGTTGATCTTGGAGAGAGCTAACATAGACACACACGCCAAAGAGTGTCACATGCTGTAAGCATTCTATAAATCTCTATTTAGGCAGCCATGACAGCAACAAACAGCTTGCAAAAAATATTATTTTTCATTAACCTTCACATTTAATACTCAGTGTTATTTTAACATTATAGCAAATACAATTTTCACAGTTTTACATAGTTCAAATTGCAACATATTCTAAACCATAAGATCTTAGCTCATGCTTCATAAATAAACTAACCCATCTTCTAACTGAACCAGTTACAATCAGGCACTATATCTACAAATTCACAAATTACTAGGCAGAGCATAATGGAATCCTTGAATAGGAATTTGAGCTTATCAGAGATAACAGGCATATAACTTATATAACTTATCTAAGAGTTTAAAACTGAAATATACATATAATGCACATTTCACCCAAGTTGTTCATTTAACAAGTCCTTAGTCTGGGACTTGCATTTCCCACTTCAACTGTAATCTTTAAACATTTTCCTAAAACGAGGCCATCATGCAACCACAATATCTCTTCTAGCCTCCTGCTTCCTTCTGTTAAAGCTTTTTCACTCCTGTCTGAAACATTAATCAATGTATTGTTCCATCAAGTCACACAGGAAAGAAAGAAAATTAACATTCACGGAGTTGCAGCATTGGTTTATACTATGTGAGAAGGAGCAAGACCCGGGTTCATTGTTTTTTTTGCGGGGGGGAGGGGGTCTCCAGATCACGGAATCCAAGCACACCATTCACACCCAAGCGAAGTTAAAAGACAGAAAAAAAAATCAGACAATGTTGGAAATCTAACAGGGACAGGAAATGCCTGAAAAATACATGTCAACAGCTTGATCTGAAAATAGGAGCAGCTGTGACTTTGGGTGTAAAAACCCTGTGTCCAAACCTTTAAACATTTGAAAAGCTGAGTGAGCGGAGAGAGGAGGAGGAGGTCATTTGGGTCTCGACTTCCCCCTCCCCCCCGGATCACCCACAGACAAAATGAAGAGCGGTTAGGCTCCCCTTTCAGCATTTCGAACGTTTTCTGGTTCGAGCCCAGATTGCAGGCTAACATATAACGAATGTCCTGTGTTCACAACAAGTAAATACTTGGGGGGGCGGGGGGCGGGGGGGGGGGGGGGGAAGAGATCATTCAGTTCCCCCATCAAATAAAAAGCAGATGATTACAGCAATATAAAGGGGGGGGGGGAAGAGGTGTAAGTTAAAAGCTGTTTCACAGGGTGCCATCACTTTGGGCAGGATCCCAGCCTGTAACCATTTTCTCCCTCCCCCCCTCACTCCCAGTGACAGTTGCTGACACGGGCTGAGTGAGCCATACTCTCCTACTGGGCCTAACCCGAGCGGGGCCTCTCAGCCGCCCCCTCCTCCTCCTTCTTCTTCTCTTCCCCTTCTCTGCTCGCACGGAGACGCGAGGCCGCTGTCAGCCGTTACTCACCCACAAGGGGCCAGCTGCCTGCCCGCCTGCTCACTCACTCCAGCAGCTGCCCGCTCACTCGCAGGGGGGAGAGTAGGAGGGGGGAAACAGATGGACTACAGCGCAAAAAGACCAGAGACCACAACACTCCAAACGCAACCGAACTTGCCGACAGCCAAAGCCGCCCTTCTTCCCCTCCAATTGGTAGCTCGGTCTGAGCGACACGCGACGCCGTGCCGCGATTAGTCCAAGCTGCCGTCCATTCCGCTAGCCCCGCCCAGCCCTCCCCTGCGGAGGTGCTTCCGGTTATCAGGCTTAGTTGCAGTGCATGGCGACTACGTGAGAAAACCGGCCGCCGCACGGCTGGCAAACCCCTCCGCCCTGCAAAAAGTAGTACCGCATCCCAGCCTGCACATTTGTGCCCACTCCTGCATTCTTGGTTATAGTAAATTAATTCTCACTCCCCCCGCCCCCAACACCCCCACCTTTTCTTGAACAATGCTCGCAACTACTCACATTTACCAAAGCCGGCAGGGAGGACTTGAATTCAGGGAAGATATTATTGCATGAAGATGAGTAAAGCTCCCCCTCCAGGTTGCTATCATTGGTGGAGATGACACATTGGGAACATTAAGGAAGGTTGCTCTCGTCAGAATGGATGCAATTGGCTCTTCCCACCACCCATCATCTAACCCCAGAGCCCCATTTCCTGGGCTTGACAAATTAATGGAGCAATTGGAGGCAGCCTATAAGAAGATATATATGTAGCTCCCATCATTAACCTTGTAGCACATAATACAAACGCCTTCCATTTCCCACTAAAAATAAATACCTTTAATATGCTTAGCCCATTGTATGCTCAATCATATATTTTTTGAACATGGCCAATTTTATGAAGAAAATTTTCACCTGAAAAATCATGCCTATTTGATAAATATTTTACATTCTGGGAAACAAAGGTCATGGAAAGAGAAGTAGGAGTAGAGTACTGGGCTCTTTGAACCAGATCCACCATTCAACAAAATCATAGCTGATCAAGTTGTGGTCTTAATTTCACTCTCTCGCTCATTCCATAACTGTTGACTCCTTTGTAGATCAAAAATCCATCTCAGCCTTAAATATACATAATGACCTAGCCTCCACTAATCACTGATGTAAATCATCAATAGTTGAGCAATCACTATTGATTCCTGTGACTTCCTATTAGTCAATTCCAAACCTGAAACTATCCATTTATTTCAAATGTTTTATGTTCCTTAGGATCTCCCATTTTCTTTGAAATTTACATTTCAAAAATGAAAACTTCATTTCCACATTTCACAATTTCAGAAAATATTTGTTTACTCTTTTGTTTTTCAATTTGTTTTCAAGCTTATGAATCTTTCTATTCAGCCAAGCAACTACTTGAGTTCAGTTGTATTTATTTCAGAGTTATCTACAGAATCCTTATATAAGCTTAACAATTTCACCAGACATTATTTGTCCATGGTCATCAATCGCACCTTCACTAATTTCAATTCACTTGTTAGATTCTTAAAGATTTTTAATTTTCTTAAAATTTTCCTCATCTGCTTTCAAATTCACGATTTGCTCTTTCATACAGCACATCTCATCTTTCATGTTTGTCATGATGTGAAGATTCTGGCGTTGGACTGGGGTGGGCACAGTAAGTATTGTGAGACATTTTCATGTTCGTTGAACTTAATTCTAATCTAAGAATTTCATTGCTCTGATTCATCAGCAAATTAATTTTCTATACCAGCATTGCCATCATGCTGCTCATATTAGCATTGAGACTTGTTTCTGAATTTCCCTTTTGCTGATTGCTCTGTGCTACTCTTCAAGCTCACAATTTTACTTTTGCTAATGGTTTCATGCTCCTTTGTGAGAGCTATTTTCTAATGCAACTGTTGAACATTTTCTTAACATCCAAGGTGCTTCATTTTCATTTTTCAACAACGCAATGGTTCTCAGTAAGTTTAAGACATCCAATGTGTTTTCTTCTAGTTCCTTGAAATTCAGCATGGATTTGCATTTTCTGATTTTATGGCTTCTTTCTCCACCTGTCGTAGAAGTTTGGCTTTGACCTTTGTTTTGGTTTCATTGTTGACCAGGTCTTTCAGGGAAGACTTAACAGCGCTGAAACAATTTATCGTACTTTAGTATCTGCTCACAGCTTGGAAAGCTGTATAGTTTTTCCTTTCAATGATTCCTGTTTTCCATCCAGCTGGTTCTTTATCTTTTCAATCTCTTTCTTGTATCTTTTGGATTCCTCTAACAACTATTCTTCAGTTCAGAATAACATTAAATTCATTTTGCTTCTTTTTGTATATTTTCTAGAGGAACAAACTGTGATGAGGAATCCCTGAAGCATGTAAAAATCCTTCAACTGGTTTTCCTTTCCTTTGCAGAGCTCAATTATTTTGTCTTGAATTTTCTTTATTTCAAAAATCTCCTTGATTTTCTTTCTGCTGTTCAAGGCAGTCTTCACTTCAACATGCTGCTGAAGAGTTATGTACTCGTTTTGCAGTTAATCTTGAAGGACAATCAGAATGCTCTTTACTATGTCGCTACTGATCATTCCAATGAAGCTTTTTTCTGCAGAAATATTCAACATTTTTTGGTCCTCATGTTTTTCCAGGGCCACATATTGACTATTCAAAGAGTATTTTGGGGCAGCTACTTCTGAGTACCTGTTCTGCCTGGTGTTGTTCCTGGTTGTACTTCTGTTGAGTTTTTCCAATTCAACACTGCTTTGGACATTTTCCTGTGGAATAGCTTAATTTTCTTTTTGCAGGCTGTTTCTTTTTGGGTGACATCAGACAACTTTCCTTCATTCATAGCCATCTGCTCCCTCCACATTGCCACCTGCAGTTGGAGTTTGGGTACTGTATCAGCATTTTCAAAGACATTCTAATGTTAAACCTTTCGGTTGCTTCTCATTTTTTTTCCCCTCTGGCGCTTGAGAAATAATGTGAAGGGCTTGAGAGAAGACAGAGGAATATAGGTTGAAGAGAGGGACTTCAATGATGTTGATAGATCAGAAATGATGGAGTTTTTAAACAAGAGATTGAGAATTTGATAGTGTTCAAATTCATGAGTGGTCTAGATAGACTAGATGGGGTGGGGGAGGTACGAACTATCCTCATTGGGGATGGAGCAAGAACCAAAGTCACCGATCTAATGTGAATGGCAAAAGAATCAATGCTACCATGAGAAAAACCTTTTTACACTTCAAGGAATTAGGATCTGGAATACACTGCTTGATAGCTTGGTGAGTACAAGATTATTGTGGCTTTTGAAAGGGAATTGAAAATTTTGCAAAACTCAGATGAGAAGGGGAAAGGGATTAACTGAGTTGTTCTTGCAGAGCGTGTTTACAGTCATATGTTGAGTGTCTTCTGTGTGTTTTAACCATTGTATAAATTTGTCATATTTCTCCTATAACTTCATCCCTTCCTGCCTTTAACCGCTCCTGCAGGCCTATAATCCATTTCTGTACTCTTCCAGATTCCTTCATTTATATCATTGCTGAATGCATATTCACCAGTCTAGAACCAAAACTCTTTGAATCCTTCTGTAAACGACTCTGCTCCTCATCCTTTAAGATGTTCCTTAAAACCTACCTCTTTAACCAAGCACACAACCATCTATCCTAATGTCTGCTTATGTGGTTTGATCTCAAAATATTTTTTGGGTAATTTGCTGTGAAATATGCACCTTGGCATATTTTAGTAAATTAGGATGCTAAATGAATGCAAAGGCACTATAATGCATTTTAAAAATCCCCAAGTTTTATGAAATAATTTCAAGTGTAAAATCTTGCAACAGATATCACATGACTGCAATCTTTCAAAACAAATGAAACCATTTATCAGAAATAGGAAGCCATTCACCCCCTCAAGTTCATTCATGCTTAATTTGATTCTGGCCTCAACTCCTGGCTATTACCCATAACCCTCAACTCACTTTGAATTCAAGAATCTGTCTCTCAACTTTGAATATATTCAATAATTCAGCTTTCACAACTCCCTGGGGCAGAATTCCAAAGATTTATGACCTACAGGAGAAATTCCTCAATCTTAAATTGCAAGCTTGGGCAGTACAGTGATACACTGCTGCCTCAGTGCCAGGGACTCAGGTTCAATTCCTGGCTTGGGTCACTGTCTGTGTGGGTTTCCTCCCACAATCCAAAGGTGCGTGGGCTCAATTGATTGCAAAGCTAAATTGCCCCAGTGTTAGAGGTTAGTAGGGTAAATAAATAGGGTTATAGGGACAGGGTCTGGGTCGGATTGTGGTCGTTGCAGACTCAACAGGCCAAATGGCCTCATTCTGCAGAGATTCTATGATTTTTTTATTTGAAACAATGCACTCTTAATTCTAAACTCCCCCACAAGGGGAAGCATCTGGTTAAATTAAATTCACAACCCCACCCCCGAGTTTGGAGGCAGCAGCAACTAATTCCCAACTCGGACCCTTACATGAGCCTTGTATTCAACTAGCGACAGGTGGAAGAGTAGAAGTACAGGAAGCACAAAAATTTTTTGATTGAGGGACCAGGCCTTTTAAGAGGGTATGTGCTGAAAGCTACCCCCTGTTCTTACCTCTGTCTGATTGCACCCATCCAGTGAAGGTGGGATGGGGACATCGCCAACATCTTCTGCTGCCTCGAGCAAAGCTGTTGGTCAATCACTTGCTGTAGGAAGGGGATGAGGCAGGATTTACACACGAGGTCGTTAGTCCCAGAAAAGGCCCAGTAGTGGTCACTTAAACGTCTAGTATCAGTGGGAGAAATTAAGCTCTGCCCATCCACTCCATCCAAACCGTTAATGCCCCTCAGAACCTTGTCTCAGTAAGATTACCTAATTTTTCTAAACTCCAATAGGCTCATCCTGTTCAACCTTTTCCCCATTAACTAAACTGGCCCTCGTTAAATTCCATCCAATACAAGTATATCCTTCTATAAATAAGATCAATAAGAGTCCAAATGCATACACTGTACTCAAGATATGGTCTCATCAATGTAGCAAAATTCCCTACCTTCATAGTCCATCACCTGTTGTATTGGAGGCCAATGTTACATTTGCCTTCCTAATTCTTTACTGTACTTGCATGCTTATTTTATGTTTCATGAGGCACTCAATTGAGTGCAAATGTTGTCATTCAATATATTTCATATTGTATTCAATACTATCTGGAGTGATAATGATGTTTGTGTTTTGCTCCATGAGTTCTCTGCGTATGGTCCTTCTGCCACTACAGGAAATCACAATCATTTCCAAGTTTCCACTTAATGTGGGATTAACTGAGTTCAGTAGGACCTGTTGAGATGGCAAGTTACAACACTCAATCCAGAAAGAAACATCGAGAAATATTCACAATCTGTTCAACCAGAATAATATTTGACCCATTTGTTGTATCTCCACAACTGAAAGCAGCATTTGATACAAACATCTCAAAATGTCTTATTCTATTAACAATGCCTGTGACAAAAAAGTCAATCTATAGTACGTGTTCCAACAGACACTGAAAGAATGGTTTCTGTTTAACTTCGAACCAATGAGTTGAGATTGGGAAACCACACTTGTTATTACCTCAATTGCATGTCTTTTGTTAACTGGAGTGCCAATTGATCCATCATAATAGCATTTTGGGTCATGGATGGAACAAAGAAAAATAAATGGCAGCATGCCAAATGTTAAATCTGAGGCCATATAGTCTGGATAAGGCTCACATCAGACTTGGTCAAGATACCGTTCAAAGTCAAAGCTATCATCTAGTCTCAATTTATGCTTGAACATCTAACTTTGCCATCAGGTGGCAGCACGCTAGAAGTAGTGAATGACAGTCACAGTAAAAAAAATTGTTCAGCCAAAAAGACTATACTTTCTTTCCATAGTTTAAATAGAGAAAGAGAGGGAGAGGGAGAGAGAGAGCGCGCAAGTCTGTTTGATAGCTTATGAGAAACTCAGCATGTAGTGCACAAGCAAACATTGTGATAAAATGCAATATAGATTTGTAATGGTCCCAGCAAGATCCAATCCCTACTGCAGTATGAAGCAGATGACGTTCTGCAATCGAGGTGAAGCACATCTTATCCTGGCAACACTTGTGCATGACCCAAGAATGGCTCTGAAGACAATGTGTCCCCTTCCATCCAGATTGGCCTCGAGAGGAAATGCCATTTTCATATTGTATAGATTTAGAAAACTAGTAAGATAATGACAACTTAAATGTCCAACATAAACTACAACCAATATATTACATTTTAAAATGAAGATTACAAAACACAATATCCATGTTGCAATATATATTTTAGACATTTGATACTAGCTACAGAACACTTCAGGAACTCACAAAATAAAAGTCACAAATGAAAAGCAAGAAACTTTATTTTAAGGCAGCATATAGACACAGCATATACCAAGTGGAACATTTCCATGGAAATTCACAAAGTTCCACAGCCTAGCACCCTTAAAGAATATTTTATAAAAGGAATTAAACAAATTAGATTATGTCCAGTCTAACTCCATGAAAGCCTAAATCTGACGTATGCAATGATGTCCATGCAATGTTGAGGTACCATACTGCATCCTTTGGTATTGCCATTAGAGAAAGAGGGTGCCTGTGTGAAAAGTTAATTTACAAGTACAAACATGTAGATTGCAGGTCCCCTTTTACCCAGGTTACATCCCCTTTCGCAATTTCAATTAATAAAGGATTGCTTTTCACAGTTAACCAGGGTAGGAAAAGACCAATAACAGTTCAATAAGCGTCAATAAATGAGGAAAAATGTGTACATTTCTGAATTACAAATCACAAATACGAGGTTATTGTTCTATAAAAAATAACAGCATCAAAAAACCTGCATATTCCCTGTTAAAATAACTGATAAATCAATCTGCACAGCTATGTTTGTCAACCAATGTGCTATTTGCAGTTTAAAAATCAGTGCTAGGAAGTCGCTCACAGCCCAGCCTTCAACAAGACCAAGGCACTTATTGTGATGGCTTAATTTAACAAGCAAAGAGAATCAAGGCTGACTAGACAGGCAGTGTTCAGCTGTACCTACACTGGCCAAAGAAAATCCCAGAAAATTATCCCCACTTTGAGGTAGTATTTTTTTATTTTTTTCCCCCGCAGTGTTACACCAATAACATTGGTCTGCACATCTAGACAAGCTCCTAGACTAAAAACAAAACAAAATAAGCACAAAGATTTTGAAGTTCATACGTGCTACACAGAAAGATTGGGGAATGGGAAGTCAGCTACCCTGGATTCATTAGTCAATTTGCCCTCCAGTCAAGTTACACAGGCCAGAATGCCCATGCTCTTAAAAAGAAAAGTCAGCAACCAAGAAGCAAGAAATAATCTTAAGACGAAGGCATCACCGTCCGTTACCATATCCTGGAAATAATTGGGTTAGAAGAGTCTGCAGACATTTGTTGACTGTCAAACTGCAGTTTTTACCAATGTCATAGCGGCAAGCAGGACAGGTATACACATCAGCCTTGAAGGAACGTTGTAAGCAGCTCTGGGGAAAGAGATAGAATCCATAAGTGAAGTGTTTTTGCAAATCATTGTCAACCAAATCTCTAATGCATTTCAACAACTAACTCCAAGTAAATAAAGGAGATTTAATACCCAATAAAGATCAAGATTTATTTAGATGGAATCTAACTGGTTGCTAGACATTACACAGCCCAAAATTGCAAGAAATAATTTTAATGCAAGCCCAAGAAAAAGCTTCTCAGCAGAATTTTTGTTCTCAGCCAGGACTGAATGTTAGACTTGTGGGGAGACAACAGAGCACATGGAAGAAACCGAGATAGGACAGTCAGATTGAGTTGGTGTACATATGGATCTCCAGCAGTTTCTTCTCCTATCCTCATTACCCCATAATTCTACCTTGGTTAATTTTAATTAATTTTACCATAATTCTCTTGTCCCTCAAACTACACGCACCCCTCAGCATTATCATCATGGCAAGAATGGACTCAGTTGCTTTACATAGAAAGGTACCCAATTTTCTGCATCTTTTTAAATACAACAACCTCTGTTTTCACATTAACTGTAAAACATCATGTAGATAGCTACAATTGCCTCAAACTAAAGATCTTCAGCCTGTGCACAAATGCCACATAATCAGTTTCATCCCAGGATCTCACCACTGGCTCAAGTTCAGCAGAGAAGTAAATGGGAGGTTTGAAAAACAGCTCTGAAATGTTAGGAATATGACAAGATGATATCCTATATACTCTGGTATTCTGCAGCAGGCTATTGGCAGCCAAGCCCTTTCAAATCCCCATCTGATAACCAAGTGCAGTTACCAGTGCAAAACCAAATACACTCCTGCACTGTAACTGCTCTCCACAAGGCATGCTTTCAATACTCCAGCTGCAACTCAAGTTTGGATTTCCTTGACCACAATTCTGTCTACTTTAGGATACAGATGAAAAAGGATGCTTGTTGCCGAGGGGCAGGGTGCTGAATTGGGGGAAGGCTAACTATGGTCGGATTAGGCAGGAACTTATGGAAACTGATTGGGAACGGTTGTTCAAGGGTAAGTCCACGCTAGGCACGTAGGACTCTTTCAAGAGAATACTGAAAATGTTGCAAGAAAGATATGTGCCGGCTAAGAGGAAAGATGGGAAAGGTAGGATTAGAAAGCAGTGGATTACTAGGGATGTTGAGGACTTGGTTAGGAAGAAAAGAGAGGTGTATGATAAGTCGAAGCAGCTGGGAACGGAGACACCGTTGGAGGAATACAGAGAGTAGGAGGGAGCTCAAATGGGGAGTTAGAAGGGCAAAAAGGGGCATGAAATGGTTTTGGCAGATAGGATTAAGGAAAATCCAAAGGCTTTTTACTCCTATGTTAGGAATAAAAGGGTGATTAGAGGAAAAATTGGACCTCTTAGATACAGAGGAGGAGAACTGTGCTTAGAGCTCGAGGGAATAGCGGAGATCCTAAATGAATACTTTGTGTCGGTTTTCATGAAGGTGAGGGGCTTGTTGACAGCTCCTGTCTCTGAGGGAGCCATGGACCAGTTGAGGGAAATATCCATACCGAGGGAGGAAGTGTTAGAGCTTCTAGGTCGCATTAAAACTGATAAATCTCCAGGGCCTGATGGCATTTATCCCAGGCTGCTTAGGGAGGTGCGAGGTGAAATTGCTGGGCCTCTGACACAAATCTTTGTCTCTTCTTTGGACACAGGTGAGGTCCCAGAAGACTGGAGAATAGCTAATGTTGTACCGTTGTTTAAAAAGGGTAGTAGGGATAACCCTGAAAATTATAGGCCGGTGAGTTTGACATCAGTTTAGGAAAGCTGTTGGAAGGGATTCTTAGAGATAGGGTGTACAGGCACTTAGAGCGTTGCGATCTGATTAGGGATACACAGCATGGCTTTGTTAAGGGGAGGTCATGCCTTACAAATCTGGTAGAATTTTTTTGAGGAAGCGACAAAAACAGTCAACGAAGGGCGAGCCGTTGATGTCATCTATATGGACTTCAGTAAGGCGTTTGACAAAGTCCCTCATGGGAGGCTAGTTGAAAAGGTCAAGGCTCATGGGATACAAGGACAGGTAGCTAGATGGATAAATAACTGGCTTAATAATAGGAGACAGAGAGTAATAGTGGAAGGGTGTTTTTCTAGCTGGAGGTCAGTCACTAGTGGTGTGCTGCAGGGCTCAGAACTGGGATCTCTATTTGTAATATATATAAATGACTTGGAAAAGGGAGTAAGTGGAGTGATCAGCAAGTTTGCAGACGATACAAAGATGGCTGGACTTGCGGATAGTGAGGAGCATTGTCAAGCGATGCAGCAGGACATAGATAGGCTGGTAGCTTGGGCAGATAGATGGCAGATGGAATTCAATCCCGATAAATGCATCACCTCGCATTTCAGGAGAAAGAATGTAGCGGGGACGTATATGATAAAGGGTAGACCTATTAAGA
Source organism: Sphyrna mokarran (assembly GCA_024679065.1). Lineage (NCBI taxonomy): Eukaryota > Metazoa > Chordata > Chondrichthyes > Carcharhiniformes > Carcharhinidae > Sphyrna > Sphyrna mokarran. The sequence goes on from JAGIQG010000026.1 coordinate 35,763,177, forward strand.
GTATAGAAACACAGAGACCTGGGGGTGCAGGTGCACAAGTTTCTGAAGGTGACAGAGCAGGTGGAGAAGGTTGTGAAGAAAGCATATGGTATGCTAGCCTTTAAAGGAAGGGGTATAGAGTACAAGAGCTGGCCTTTAATGTTGCAGTTGTATAAAATGTTGGTTTAACCTCATTTGGAATACTGCGTCCAGTTCTGGTCACCTTACTACCAGAAGGACGTGGACACTCTGGAGAGAGTGCTGAAGTGGTTTACCAGGATGCTGCCTGGTATGGAAGGTGGGTTATGAGGAGAGGTTAGGCAAATTGGGACTGTTTTCCTTAGAAAGACGTAGACTTAAGAGGAGATCTAATAGAGGTGTATAAGATTATGTGGGGTATAGATAGAGTAAACAAGGTTAAGCTTTTTCCTAGGATGGACTCGAATAGCACGAGAGGTCATGGGCTTAGGGTGAGGGGGTGGTAAGGCATAATTTGGGTGCTAGAGGGAGTTTTTTTTCCACACAGAGGGTGATGGGGGTATGGAATGTGCTGCGAAGTAAAGTGATGGAGGCATGCACTGTGGAGTTATTTAAGAAATACTTAGATGGGCACATGAACAGAATGGGAATGGAGGGGTATAGAAAACTGATTTAAAATAGGGATCATGAGCCTTGGGAGTCCCTGGGAAGTGTGTAAATAGATGATGATGATATTGATGTACTTGTTTTTATCCTACAGGTGCTTTGGTCCACCTTGTTGTCTAACAAGGGGCATACACAGGATGGGTCGTGAGAGGGCTGCTCTTAGATTTTTTTTTTGAGTATCCTAGTGCTTCACGTTGTTAGTGTACGTCTGACCGGGACCATTCGATGGGCAATACGCCAGCTCAGTGACTATCACTGTGCTGTGCGGATACATGGATTTGGGCCTGTGTCTGTGGGAGTTTGCACATTCTCCCCATGCTTGCGTGGGTTTTCTCTGGGTGCTCCGGTTTCTTCCCACATCCCAAAAGATGTGCTCTTAGGCTAACTGGCAAAACAAATTCTCCCTAAATTGTCTTAAATTTGGTTTTTAATCCATAGGTCTATAAACATAGACAGGGATCACAGGTAGAGGTGGGAACATCGGGGTGGCGGCACAAAGGGCCTGTTTCCCATGCTGTTTTGTTCTTTGTTCTTTCACAGTATACTCATCCATGTACTATTTGACCAACTGAGTTACTTCTACTTTTATAGCTCAACTGCAATGAACTCATTTCATTGCACTATCCAGTTTCAGTTGAAGTTCGAAACAGCTCACAGCACCCCAATTTTGGAAAGCAACATTTTACAAACAAAAACTCAATGTCACTTGTGATAGTAAGGAAGTATATATGAATACCTGCAAATTCAAAATCTCCAGAAACCAAATTTGGAATATTCAATCATCTGTCTGTACTAGTCAGTGAAAGGTATGTGTCTATTGGTGGCGCTTGGCACATAGAAGTGCATGGGCTGCATAGAGGAGTGGGAAGGATAACGTACATATAGTTGCACAGTTGATGATGGTGATGTCAGCAGATTGATGGAGGCAGTGTTGGAGATAGACAATATCACAGAGGTGAAGGATGGAATCTATTTGGCTTGAACTAAGGAACAATAAAAGTGCAATTACATTGCTCGATGTAACTTGTATTCTGCCAACTAGATAGTCAACATTTTTTTCCAAAGTAGAGGAGTCTAAAACTAGAGGGCACTGATTTAAGGTGAGTCCAGAGAGGCATTTTTTTCCCCCCCCACACAGAGGGTTGAGTTTGTCTGGAATGAGGTAGTAGTAGAGGTGGATACAATTTTGTCTTTTAAAAAGCATTTAGAAAATTGCATGGGTAAGTGGATATAGACGGATATGGGCCAAATGCAGACCATTGGGACTAGCTTAGGTGATTAAAAAAAGAGCAGTATGGACAAGTTGGGCTGAAGGACCTGTTTCTATACTGTAAACCTCTATGACTGTATAAAATAAAAGCAACAAAAGCCCAACAGTTGCCCAGGCTCAAGATAATTTCTTTGGGACAAAAGGAAGGAATGGGATGGAGCTGATAATGGAATGCAGAGCTGGCACAGAGGAAGGGATGAATGGAATCAAAATCACTACAGTGCAAGAGTTGTCGATTTGGCCCATCCCCACCCAGGCCCTATTCCCATAACCACACATTTATCCTGCTACTTCCCTGATACTAAGGGGCAATTTAGCATGGCCAATCAACCTAACTTACACATCTTTGGATTGTGGGAGGAAACCCGGGCACCTGGGGAAAACCCATGCAGACACAGGGAGAATATGCAAATTCCACACAAATAGTGACCTGAGGCTGGAATTGAATCCAAGTCCCCGGCACTGAGACATCAGTGCTAAACACAGTGCCACCACGCCATCCCTAATGGATGGCATTTGTTTAAGTGAGGCAAAATGGTGAGACAATTATTTCTTATAATTTCTAATCCAAAATTTAGTCTTGATGCTGAAAATGAAGATTCACTAAACTGGAATGGATGAGTTTTATGAAAATTCTATTGAATTAGAAGAATGCATCAGCTTTGATATTATGCACAAAGTTGAAGATGATGGCAATGATGGATGCCTGAGTTTCTTATAGTCTACCTCCAATGCGGATGTCACTGCACAAACCGAACCTCAAGGAAGAATTGTTATACTTTGCTACAAAAATTGAAACATGAAAAGGAATTGCAGGGTTATAAGGAAAGGCGAGTGAGTGGGGTTAGTTACAGCAATATGAATGCAACAAACGAAACAGTGCTTCTGTGCTGTAACCATTGCATGAAAATTGATATTTAGGAAGCTGATGGTTTTCATAATGTACACCAAACTATAACAGGCAGTTTTCCTGGAGGAGGAAAAAAAGTGTTCATTTCTGGAGTAAAACTGAACCCAAACGAAAATTTTTATCTTTTCATAGAACAAAGAAAAATACAGCATAGGAGCAGGCCTTCACCCTCCAAGCCTGCACCAATCATGTGACCATCCTTTTGTATTCCTCTATTCCCAGTTTGTTCATGTGGCTAAATAAGCCTCAAGTGATCCTAGTTGTCTGCTTCAACCACCTTGCTCAGTAGCTCATTCAAAGCCCCCACCATCCTCTGTGTAAAATACGTCCCCCACATATTTGTATTGAATTCCTGCCCCTTACATTGAACTTGTGACCCCTTTGTGTTTGTCATTTTGACCAGGGAAAAAGCTTCCAACTGTTCACCCTATCCATGCCCTTCATAATTTTATAAACTTCTATTAGGTCACCCGCAACCTCCGTCTTTTAAGGGAGAACAACCCTAGTTTACTCAATCTCACCTCATAGCTAATATCCTCCATTCCAGGCAATATTCTGGTAAACCTTCTCTGCACTCTCCGCAAAGCTTCCACGTCCTTCTGGTAGTGTGGCAATCAGAACTGGATGCAGTATTCCAAATGTGGCCTAACCAACATTCTATATAACTGCAACATCATATGCCAACTTTTATACTCTATGGCCTGTCCAATAAAGGCAAGCATGCCACATACCTTCCTCACCACCTTTTCCACCTGTGTTGCCACTTTTAAGGACTTGCGTACCCAGATCCTTCTGTTTGTACTCCTGATGGTTCTGCCATTTATTGTATAGTTCCCCCTGCATTACATCAACCAAAATGCATCACTTCGCATTTATCTGGATTAAATTCCATCTGCTATTTCTCCGTCCAATTTTCCAGCCTATATCCTGCTGTGTTCTCTGAATGTTCATCGCTATCCACAATCCAACAATCTTTGTTTCGTACAGCAGAGGTCCCAGTAGAGAGCCCTGCGAACACTAGTCACAGAACTCAGAAGGAAACAGTTCTCAATCAGACTTTCATATAGTCACAAGACCTGACTCTTCCAATTCCCAGAATTTACACATCTTTACGCTTTATGTGGCTTTCTTAAGAGTGAGAAGTTTCAAATCTGTTCAAGTTTTCAATGAAAGAATAAGTAGAAATTTTGAATATAAAGCAGCATAGCTGCAATAAATGTATGTGTTGCAGGTTTTTACTACTTACATGTAATTCACTATAGTGAAAATGGTTAAAGATTAGTTTTGCAGTATGAGGTTGGTTTACTTACTTTACAGACATTATGTTGACAGTCTGTTGTAATTGGCTGGAATACTACCTCCTGGCAACAAATGCACAAGAATGTTTCCTCCAATTTTGACAGGAATTTCTAGAGAAACAAATTTCAAATTATCTTCATAACATTGACAGATCATCTCTATCATATCCCCCAAGCCTTTCTTCCTTATAATGAATTCTAGTGGAATTTAAGATGTTATATCTTACAGATGACTACTCAACCTAAAAATCTGCTCTAGCATCCTGTATACAAAAGCCCCACAGTCAAAGGAAAATATGCAACTTACTGGACCATCTTTAAGGGACAGCAGTGCTTCATCCCAAACTTTCTTGTTAACTTCATCTTCTTTTATGAGTTTTTTTTGTTCTGCTGTTAGTTTGAATGCTTCCACCTTTGGCTTCTTGGGAGTGCCTTTTGGCGACAGAGTTGGTGAAAACCTATCTTCATCTGAAAAGGCAATAAAGATTTCAAATATTGACATCAAAATATAGGAACTGGCCTGTAAGACATCACAAAAAAAAACATTTGATTTTGTTCAAAATCTTGCAATATGACCACTTTTTTCACAATGGTGATTGGATAGAGTGCATATTGGAGTTATTATTAAAAGAGCTGTGCAATCCCTTTTATTTGTTACTTTTTCATTTTTGGGCCTAACAAAAACTAATGCCTCCACTCTGGGGTCGAGTGAAGTCAGAGATTTACAGCATGGAAACAAGCCCTTTGGCCCAACTTGTCCATGCCGCTCTTTTCTTTTAAACCCCAAACCTAGTTCCAAATGCCTGCATTTGGCCCATATCCCTCTATACCCATCTTACCCATGTAATATCTAAGTGTTTTCTTAAAAGACAAAATTGTACTGCCTCTATTACTATCTCTGGCAGCTTGTTTCAGATACTCACCATTCTGCATAAAAAAAATTGCCCTTCTGGACACTTTTGTATCTCTCCCCTCTCACCTTAAACCTGCGCCCTCTGGTTTTAGACTCCCCTACCTTTGGGAAAAGATACTGACCATCTAGCAGATCTGTGCCCCTCATTATTTTATAGACGTCTATAAGATCACCACTCAGCCCTCTACAGTCCAGAGAAGGAAAGTCCCAGTCTGTCCAGTCTTTCCTTATAACTCAAACCATCAAATCCTGGCAGCATCCTAGTAAATCTTTTCTGCACTCTTTCTAGTTTAATAATATCCTTTCTATAATAGTGACCAGAATTGCACAGTATTCCAAGTGTGGCCTTACCAATGTCTTGTACAACTTCAAGATGTCCCAACTCCTGTATTCAATGTCAAAGAACAAAGAACACAACAGCACGGGAAACAGGCCCTTTGGCCCAACGAGCTCGTGCCGCCACCTCGATGTTCCCACTTCTACCCATGATCCCTTTCATCCCTGTCTATGTTTATTGATCTATGCATTAGAACCAAATTTGAGACAATTTAGGGAGAATTTGTTCTGCCAATCAGCCTAAGAGCACATCTTTGGGATATGGGAGGAAACCAGAGCCGACGAATGCTTTCTTCACCACTTTGTCCACCTGTGACTCCACTTTTAAGAAGTTATGAACCATATACCCCTGGATGTTTTTGTTCTGTAACTCTACCCAGTGCCCTATCACTAACTGAATAAGTTCTGCCCTGGTTCAATCTACCAAAATGCATCACCTCACATTTATCTAAATTAAGAAAGATGTGGAGGCATTGGAAAGGGTGCAGAGGAAGTTTACCAGGATGTTGCCTGGTATGTTGGGAAGGTCTTATGAGGAAAGGCTGAGGAAATTGAGATTATTTTCATTAGCGAGAATGTTAAGAGGTGACTTAATTGAGGCATACAAGATGATCAGAGGGTTAAATAGGGTGGACAGTGAAAGCCTTTTTCCTCGGCTAACATGAGGGGACATAGCTTTAAATTTAAGGGCTGGTAATTATAGGACCAATGTCAGAGGTGGGTTTTTTACTCAGAGGGTAGTATGGGCATGGAATGCCCTGCCTGCAGCAGTTATGGACTCGCCAACTTTAAGGACATTCAAATGGTCAGTGGATAGGCATATGGTCGAAAGGCCTGTACTGCGCTGTTACGTTCTACGTGTGTTGTCTACTCAAACTCCTTCAGTATCTGACAAGTTTCCTTTATGCCATTCATCAGCCCACCGGCCCAAATGATCAAAATCCCGATGCAATCCGAGATAACCTTCCTCACTGTGCACCATGCCACCAATCTTGGCGATATTACTAACCATGCCTTCTACATTCTCATGTAAATCATTAATATAAATGACAACTAACAGGGGGCCCACCACTGATCCCTGAGACACCCCACTGGTCACAGGCCTGCAGTTTGAAAAGTAACAATCTATAACCACCTTCTGGCTTCTGTCATCAAGTCAATTTTGTCTCCATTTAGCTATCTCATTCTGGATCACGTGAGATGCAATATCCTTATGCAATATCTTATTATGCGATACCTTGTCAAAGGCCTTGCTAAAGTCCATGTAAACAACATCAATTGTACAGCCCTCATCTACCTTCTTGGTTATCCCTTCAAAAAAATCAAACTGTGATACATAATCTTGCACTCACAAAGCTATGCTGACTGTCTCTAATTAGTCTAAATGCCTATAGATCCTGTCTCTCAAAATACCTTCCAACAACTTACTCACCACCAACAAAAAAAACCTCAACATTTTATTGTACTCTTACTCCAGAATGCCACGCCCCTGTATTTCTTGTATTAGTCTTAAATTTCAATTTCTGCTATTTCATCTTCTGGTGCCTATCACTTTTTTCAGCAAATCTATTTACTGGACAGCACCTCTCTGAGCTTTGCTTTATTCTGTTGGATTGTTGGCAGTCACTATACTCTGATGTATACCATGACAACTGGATCTGAGGCATTAAAATAGGGTCACACTGGGAAAGTGCAGGAAGTGTTTGGGAAGTGCCATGTTAGATTATTATGGCCCAGTGATTATTTTCTAACTGACTACATGGTGTACACTGCACACAACTTCATCAGCAATTTGCCACAGCATGAAAAACTTGCAATATTGCTCCTTTACCCAATATTAACTGAAAAGCTCAATACCAATCAAAAATCTTTATAAACCTCATAGCAAATCAATAGATTAATCACTATTCCAACCTATTTTAATGTTCTATTTTGTAGGCATCAGGTTTAATCAGTAAAACTGATTCTTAAAGTTATGAGCATTCATAGTATTTTAGGTTTGTGGCAATCACAGCATGCAGCATTTGTTTGTGAAAATGCTTTTCCTATTAAGAGTTGGCATCATGCTGAAAATGAGGGAGGGGTGTGGAAAAGAAGTTACAGAAGAACCTATGGAGTTCTGGAAAGAACTATAAAGGCATTATAGCATATTACAATTCTAACATTACACAACAAAGAATGACAGGATCAAGTTCACATTTGTCATCATTCACATTCAAATTACTCATTTTAGCAGGTTATTTTTTTCAAAAGAAAGATAGCACTGTGAAGCGCCCATGCTCAAACTGCTTCAGAATGACAATGGGAAACTGCAAATTTCCAAATTGTGCATGTATGCAAAGAATATTGGGATTTATCTGAGATTGAAGACGTGGAGAAGCCTAGTGTTCAGAATATTTTTCCGCGTTATCAACCACTTATTATATATTTTATAAAAGGTGGTCACAATGGCCTAAGCTCCTAAAATGATTAATTTATGCATCTGTATTCCTAGCACAGAAACACTATACTTCAGTTAGTATCCCTTAAAAGGAAATGGAATCTTGAGAATACATTGCTGGCCACTGCAGATTTGTTTTAATGCAAATTTCTCACTTTCTTTCCAATTCTTTTCTTCCCTTAACCAATCCCTAATTCAAGCGATCAATTCTTTGGAGTCAGTAAGGTAACCTCATTGATCAATGGAAGACTTCATTTTGTTTAATTCCCCCAAGTTATCTCATCACAGTTTTAAGTTCAATGAGATGAACAAAAAATTTCAGGTTTTTTTTTTTAAATCGTTCAAATAAAACTCAAGATTATATGTCTCCTACAGATCTCTACTTCTAAAAAATGTTGATGCAGTGGCCCCACTTTCAGCAAGGATTGTTAAGAATAACATATTCAGAAATTCAACATCATTCTCAACTATCTTGCTCATTGGTTCTCCGATGAACTTAGTTTAGATTCAAAACACGCACGAGTATTTTGCAGAAATACTGACGGAAGTGCTCTACCAGGTTAAACCAGGATCACCAAGGGAAAACATTGCAATAGCTTGGAGTTCTCCAACTTTAGAATAAAATCTACAGACCTGCATCAGATTTTCGTTTTCTTTTGCTTGGTGTTGGCTCAGGATCATCATCTCGCTTTTTATTCTCCTTCTCTTTTTCTTTATTGGCAACAGAATCAAGGTAACCTTCAGGGTACTGTCATAAAAGATTACTTAATGCCACATATTACATAAAGAAAACAACACTGACAAATCACATCTTAGTCTAATTGAATTTGTTGTCAATGCTGAAAACACTAGGCAACATCAATGAGAACATAAATTTGGTTGTACACCAATCCATTAGATCATCATGCAAACAAATTAAAATAAAAGGTGGTTACCTGCATAGTCAATCCTAGCTTTTTCATCCTCTCTTTGCCATCTCTGGTCCATGGTGCTGGTTCTTCATCATCCCTTTTCAATAGATATCTCCATACTAAGAAACCAGACTTCCCCTTCTCAGGCCAATATTTCACCACCTAGTTCAAAAATACAAAGGGACATAGAAGCCAAAGACAAAACAAATTCTGTAACAAAGAACTATAGCACTTTTTATAACCTATAGTGAATGATATTGTTTCCTAGTACTTCAAATGAGTGGATTAGACTTCATGATGGAAGCATTAGTTTTTCTTTTATCTTTTATTATAATAAAACAATGGATCAATGTTATTGTCTTTAGTGTCAATGACAAAATGTTCCAATGTTATTTACTTCATCCATCTGTGATAAATCAGATTGTTTTGACAAGGCGAGCTTTCAACCAAATAACTATCATCACCAAGATCATCTATTTCCACCGCAGTAACATTGCCCATCTCCAATTTGCCTCAGCTGATGAGCAGCTCAAACCCTCATCCCATGTCTTGATTACAATTTGACCATCCCCATGCACAACTGGCTGACCTGCCACATTCCATCCTTTAAATATCATCCAAAGCTCTACAACTTGTACCATATTTTGTTCACCTATCACCTTGTGCTTATTGACCTAAATTGGCCCCAAATAAGCAACATTTGTGCTTTAAAATTCTCATCTTTGTTTTCAAATCCTTTTTAATAACCATCACCAGTTTTGTAACCTTCCAAAACATCTGCATTCCTTGAATTTCAGCCTCTTGACCATCTCAATTTTAACTGCTTCAACTTGGTGGTTATGCTTTCACTGCCCTGCCACTTAGGTTCAAGATTCCTCCTTGTCTGACTCTCTACTTGCTTTCCTCCCTTAAGGCACACTTCGAAAGCGATCTCTGATCAATCTTCTGGTTATCTGACCCAATAGTTCCTTCTCGGCTTGGTGTCATACTTTCTTTCATAATGCTCCTGTGAAGCACCTTGGGGCTTTTTATTACATTACAAATACAAATTGCTGTTACATTCATAAGAATTTTTAATTACTGGAACTGATTTCTCCATATAAATGGCAGTAACCACAATTACCAAAATAATTTAAGCTTTGCTCCTAATTCATACTTATGCCCTATTTTCTAAGGTTTGCTAAAATAAAATGAAAATTGAAAGTTTTCTACCAAAACAAGCGTTTACGTCGTCAATGATTCAGTCGTGTTCAACATTCCTGGTTGGTCAATAAAGCTAAGCAGTGACTAAAGCACTACCCAGTGCTTTAAAACCAGAGATTTTAGAATACAAATGTTCAGCAAAACTCCTCCCCACCTCTAATTTTAGACACGTGCCCAAGAAAGAGGCTTTCAGACCAAGGATACACAACAGTCCAAAAGGTGCTCTAATCTATTGTGAACAACGTTTTAGGTATATCTGCACCACATGGATTGAAGCAGTTTAAGAAGGCAGTTGACTACCACCTTCTGAAGGGCAATTAAAGATGGGCAATAAAAATGATGCCCATGTCCTATGAACAGACTAAATTTCCTTCATTGACCTTCTTACGTCATTAAATTCAGTCAAGTTAGTTGAACATAATTTGTCCAAGGCAATTCATGTTGGCTTTCCTTAATTATTCGACATTTATTGAATTAACTGTTAATTTTATGCCGAGTTATTGTTTCTAAGAACTTTCCAGTCACCAAGATTGGCTGGTAGTTGCTGCGGTTATCCTTACAGCCTAACAAACCATTTTATTCAGCGGAAACTAAAAATGGGCAAAAACCACTGACTTTGCCAGCAACACCCTCATCTTATGAAATTGCATTTTTAATAACCCTTTTTTGAAAGGGTAAGATATTTACAGTTCTTCGGTGCCTGACACCACCTCTATGTCAAACAACACCTTGACTGCAACTTCCGTTCTTACTTCCTTTGTATCTTTGGGTGCATCTCATCTGATCCTGGTGGCTTCTCAACTTCCTTATACTTCTTTTGTATCAATTTTTGTCTTATCCAGTGTCTCAGCTAACTATAACTTTAACAATGACTTCTTCCTTGGTAAAGGCAGGTACAATATATTTAGTAACTCAGCCATGACCTTTGCAAGCATAATAGTTTTCTTTAGAAATCATCAGGTTATTTTGAATTAGACTCATCACTTTTAAACCTGCAGAATCTGTTTTCAAAATGATTCAGACAAATCTATTTATTTTTGTTTGGATGATTTTCAAATGCAGCTTATTTTGGATTGTTATTTTGTAGATAAGGATGCTGCCTGATATGGAAGAGGAGAGATTAGACAAATTAGGACTGTTTTCCTTAGAAAGACGTAGAGGAGATCTAATAAAAGTATACAAGATGATGAGGGGTATAGACAGAGTAAACAGGGTTAAGCTTTTTCCTAGGATGGACACAAATAGCACAAGGGGTCACAGGCTTAGGGTGAGAGGGGCAAGATATAATTTGGATGCTACAGGGAGTTTTTTCACAGAGGGTGGTGGGGGTATGGAATGCGCTGCCAAGTAAAGTGGTGGAGGCAGGTACTCTGGAGTTAAGAAATACTTAGATGGGCACATGAACAGAATGGGAATGGAGTATAGAAAACGGATTTAAAATAGGGATCATGAACCTTGGGAGTTCCTGGGAAGTGTGTAAATAGATGATGATATTGATGTACTTGTTTTTATCCTACAGATGCTTTGAGACAACAAGGTGGACAACGAGGGGCATACACACAATGGGTCATGAGAGGGCTGCTCTTGGATTTTTTTCCCGAGAGTATCCTAGTGCTTCACGTCGTTAGTGTACGCTTGACCTGGACCATTTGATGGGCAACATGACAGCTCAGTGACTATCACTGTGCTGTGCAGATACATGGATTTAGGCCTGTGTCTGTGGGAGTTTGCGCATTCTCCCCGTGCTTGCGTGGGTTTTCTCCGGGTGCTCCGGTTTCCTCCACATCCCAAAGATGTGCTCTTAGGCTAATTGGCAAAACAAATTCTCCCTAAATTGTCTCAAATTTGGTTTTTAATCCATAGATCTATAAACATAGACAGGGATCACAGGTAGAGATGGGAACATCGGGGTGGCGGCACGGGCTCGTTGGGCAGAAGGGCCTGTTTCCCATGCTGTTTTGTTCTTTGACCTACAAGGAGTTTATGCTTACTGAGGACAGAGGAGAAAAAACGTTTACCAAAGCATGCCAGACTTAAGGAGCTACTACCAGACGGGTGGGTGGGGGAGGAAGGATAGAGATAAAATGCAGTTAAATCTCTGAATGGTGCTTGCGAACTGTGCTCTCCGAATGCTCTCTGGAAATCGTCAGATTTCCTCCCAGTCTGCAGTAACGCTTAAAGATGTCCTGCCCCCCTAGCTGCCTTACTCGGAGCAATATTTGATCTCAAAATTGCCTTTTGTGACATACATGCTTCAATCCCTCCTCATCCAACAGCTCATGGTCTAGCATCTTGACTAACAAGGCTGCACTTTGCAGATAGCTGGGGCAGGCACATTGCCCAAGCATAGCCTCCTCTGCTAGAATCAGCATTATGCTCTTTTGAGAATGTTAAGAAACATAGAAGCAGAAATAGGCCATTCAACCATTCGCAACTGCCCCACCTTTCATTTTGATCATGGCTGAGCATCAAATTCAATATCCAGATTGACCATATCTAATTTCTTCCTAAAATCAGATTGCTTAATATTTCAAATATGCCTCTGCAAATTATAAAAAAAGACAGAATTCCATAATTCCAAAGTTTTATCAAATAGTAGAAATTTCATATCCTTGACATCAATTACTCATGATAACTCAAGCAAGTTGGTCTGATTTCTTTTCCATCCCTCCCTTCCTCACATCAGTTACAGTTCAGGTCAAGTACACTTCACAAAGCAATGAAACTTATCAATTCAAATACTTGTCCAATCACATGCATTTTGTTTAAATATAATGTGCTGAAAAAATAATACTAGGGGAACATCTGGTACTTCAATATTGCAATAATTGTTACAAATTTTGAAAAAGAGCAGTAGGTCCTAGCAGGTGTTCACATGTTCTAATGGATCCTGGAGCATGAGATAAATAAAATGAAAATTGATACCCTTATTTCTGTTAATCTAGAATGATTTAAAGACAAGAATCAGCCACATTGCAGAAGGTCATTACGGACAATTCAGATAAAGATGATTTTGATGGATCTACGCAAATAAGACCGACAGCAGCAAAGCTGAGGTCCTGGAGAAGCTCATCATTTGTTGAAGATTGTACCTACAGAGCTCTGGCTCAGTATGTGCTACTGTTGAATGAGTATCAGTGCCAAAAATCCTTGAAAAGGAACTGGAATTCTACTCAAGAAAGATCTACTTTAAGGGCTTTATGGTAGCAATTGGTATCTTTTATGCTGAGTGGGCTGCCTGATAAATCAAACACACTCACCTTTGTTGTATCCGCTATTTAATGTGACTATTAACTTATGTTTAATACAAGTTATGCTTTTGGTTATCTGGTACACACCTTATAAATTCCATCATAACGGTTTCCTTCCTCCGGTGCATATTTGCTATGTTTACGGCCTTTGGCACTTCTCACAACCCTGACTGATTTTCCAGCTCTCCAATCTTTAGCATCAGCTCCCACTTTGTCATTAATGGGAGCATTACAGTTCAGAGCCAGAGCCCTGCAATAGAAAGTGAATACATTTATACACACCAATGCAATATTTAATTAAAATGTATACTTTTAAAATATATGTCCAGTAGTATATGGAAACATACAAGACATTTGTTAGACAAGCTCACATCTTTAAATGGCAAAGATCAGTGCATGCCTACAGCAACGGGTAAACTAATCTGCAATTTGAGAATTTAACATGGCAAGATTATGAACATGTACCAAATTGAAGTACATATTTAAGAAAAAGCATTAATACAAGACAGTGATTATCAAACATCTAATTTTATATTAAAACAAAGCACATGTTCCAAGAATAAGATGAGTATACACTTGAATCAAATCCCTTACACAGTCAATTAACTGCCTGACAAATTCAGTAGTAGACAAAAAGTTCAGAACAGATTTCAGATCAACTATCTTAAATCCAGCTCCATAAATGCACAATTGCAGTGCAAAAAGTTACATTCTTCACAATTATCTTCAGTAAATAATGGCAAAAGTAAACGCATTTCTCTAAGCAAAACCAGTTTTCCTTTATTTTAAGAATGTTAAAAGGACCAACCTATTCATGTTGGTCAGTTTCTGATCACATGATTGTTCTGCTGTACGCTTGTTTCCAGAAAGATCACGCCCACCACTTCCTGTGTAGGTGAAGTCACCACCATGATCCTGTAAAAGGGGTTCAATTGTCATTTGCATCTTTTTGGCAGAGTTCTTAATTTTTCTAAATTAATTTTCCATAGTTTTAATATTGCCAAGGAAGTGGAATCAAGATACATTGACCAACAGTCACTTTGAGAACATTTACCAAACAAGGTATGTTGGATGCCTTGTAAGGATTGTTTACGCTCAATTAAAATTCAATATCCGTTCCTCCACCCATATCAGCTTCCAAATGCAAAACAATTTCATCAAGGTTTATGCCAATCATATCTTTGTTAAAAAATTATATTTATTTAACATGCATACATTAATACTTGAAAATTACCAAAGTACTTAATATAGGAAACTATTCAAAGTTGACCCAAAAATCAGTATTCCGATATCAGGCAAATGGCAGTAATAGCAATGAAGCCTATTACGTATTCGCACAAATGTATTCAGAATTTTTCTATCAATAATGCACCTCAGTCTGACAGTTACATATTCACACGATGCAATTGCTTATATAATTAGCGATGCAACGACTTGGTCGTATTGTCACTGCACTAGTACCCCAGAGACCAAGGGCAATGCCCTGGGGACCTAGGTTCAAATCCCAGCATGGTAGATGTGAAATCCGAATCCATACCTGAGTAAAAAGTCGAACGATAACCATGAAGCCATTGATGTTTACAAATGTGTTATTGGGGAGGAAATCTACCATCTTTGTCTATGTGTGACTTCAAATCTACAACAACGCTGTTGACTCATAAATGCCCTGTTGTATCAACATTAAAAAGTCTCAAAGAATGAAATCGGAAATCCACTGGGATCACCAGAGATATCAACAACCCTAAACGATCCTCCTTATTAACAGCTGCAACTTGTCCCACAAGTAACAGCCTGACAAAGACATACTTGCAGAATCATACTGATCAATGTCCCGGACATCACCATATCCATCTTCCCATTGGCAGGACAGACTCTCACAGTGGGATGCAGTTAAAAGGAAACCAGTTAAAAGGATGTTGGACAGTGATAGCCTTTTTCCTAGGATGGAGAAAGCTAGCACGAGGGGACACAGCTTTAAATTAAGGGGTGATAGTCATGGATGGATATCAGAGGTAGGTTCTTTACCCAAAGGGTGGTTCGGAAGTGGAATGCCCTGCCTGCAGCAGTTGTAGATGCGCCAAGTTTGGTGGCGTTTAAGAGGTTAGTTGATAAGTATATGGAAGAGAAGGGAATGGTTTAGTTTGGAGGGGCATTGCTTTTTATATTGGTCGGCGCAACATCGAAGGCCGAAGGGCCTGTTCTGTGCTGTAATGTTCTATGTTCAGCATTGAATGTGGACCCCATGAAGTCTCATATCATCAGGTTAAGCAAGAGCAAGAAAACCTGCTACTTAATCAAGTCCTAAAGGATGTGGATGCTGGACTGGGTCTGCAGCAAGGGGCCCAACAAGGGGGAAGGCAAACTTGACTCCATCCATGGGCAGATGCACCTATGCATGACAGCATTACAGAAGTGCCAAAAAATGGTAGCTCCCACCAAGAGATAATTTAATCATCCCTCTTGAAATTGAGCTGGACCAGTCACATAAATAGTCTGGCTACAAGAACCAGTCAGAGGTTGGGAATGCTGTAGCAGACAAATGAGGTATTGACATCCCAAAGCTTTTTCTACCATCCTCAAGACAGATGATGTGTGTTGCAGTCATTTCCACTTGCCTATGGATGAGTGAAGTGTCAATAACACTTTAGAAGCTCAACACCATTCAGAACATTCGCTATCATTCATATCCTCTACCACTTGTACAGTGACAGCAACGTGCATTATCTACAAGGTGCATTACAACTTGCTAGTGATCATTCAACAGTATCTTTTAAACCCACGGCCTCTATCACCCAGAGTAAATGCAGTAGATGCATGGGAACACAACACCTGCAAATTCCCTTCAAACCATATACCATTGAGTTAGAACTATGTTATCATTTCTTCACGGTCACAAGCTGAGTCTTCCTAACAGCACTTAGGTGTACATGTGGATGGACGCAGCAATTCAAAATGGCTGATCTTGAATTCTTCTAAAGGGTAATTAGGGATGGGCAAGATACGTTGCCACGTATCACAGGAAATATAAAAACTACATCCTCAGATTAAGTCAGTCTCTGCTCGCCCTTTAAAGTTGTCACATTTAGTTTATATTTTCTCTCATTTTTTCAACTTCAGTTCTCTACATTAAAGTTTAACACGTATGCATCCGTTGAGCATTTCACCAGTCTGTGCTCCTGAAGTCTTTTATTGTCACTCTTGCTGCTTAATGTCATCTGCAAAATTTGAAATCATGCTGTTGCATATCAAAATCCAGCTGATGAATAAAATTCAATAGTCTCAACACCGTTCCAATTCCAGTATTGGTAAACAGTGTATACTTCAAGGCTAAAAAGAATTTGTTCATTGCTACTCTGCTTTCTGTCCCTTATCCTATTTTGTATACACACTGCTCCTGTCCCTGTAGTTCCACAAATTTGTTAACAAGACTAAAGCCAATTACGCAATATTTCACCAAGCATCTTTTGAAGATACTGTATAACATCAATCACACCACTCGTATCAACCTTCTGTTACTTCAAAGAACTATCAAACACTTTAAGCTAAGTAATTTTAATAGTAAAATACCTTGGTTAACAAACCTGTTCACTGCTTGTGTAAATCATATAGCAATTTTTTGAAAACCTCCATAGGTTTGGTTAGCAGGGAATGCTGATCCAACAGAATTATAACTTTAAACATGAGTGAGTGTGAGTATGAATGTGAAAGAGAAAGTGTGTTCATTCCTGCCTGAAGGACTGGTGAAATCAATTTACAGTAACTTTCAAGTGGGAATTAGAGTGCATCAGAAGGGGGAATATTTTTGCAGTGGTAAGGGGAAGGAACAGAGGAATGAGACTGATTGGATTGCTCTCTCAAAGTACCCAGAGAGCCACAAATGAGCCAAATGGCCAGTATCATTATCCTCAGATTCTAGATGTCTATTTTATCAAAATTATATTTCTAAGGGCACACACACAAGTTGAAATAGATTCAGCTCGAAATACAAATGTAGCCTACTCACCACATCATCTTCATAGCCACCTGCAAGCACAAGGGAATACGCTCCATCATTACTTCGACCATGAATTCCTGCAACGTGTGGCCTGTGAACTCCCGATTCACTCACCTTCAGATAGAGGAATCAAGTAAGATAATCAATAAAACAAATGTCCACAGCAGAGCAAACATTGGAACAAAAATAAGTCTAATAAATTTTCTTGCCTACAATTACACAATTTAACACAGCAAATCCCTCCCAGGAAGACAGGCGAGTGATGTTACTGGGTTCAATAATACCATTTTCAAGTACACACAACACCGTCTTTCCTTAGTACTGTTAAAGTCAAATTCTTCACACATTACACCACCCTATATTTCAAGTTTGATAACATCAAGAAATAAACAGTATTTGGAAGGCATATGGCCTAGCACAGCTGCCTCTCAGTGCCAGGGATAAGGTTTGATTCCAAGCTTGCATCACTGTCTGTGTGGAGTTTGTATGCTCGCCCCATGTCTGCATAGGTTTCCTCAGGGTGCTCCAGTTTCCTCCTACATGCCAAACATGTGTGGGTTAGGTTGATTAGCCATGCTAAATTGTCCCTTACTGTTGGGGTGGCTAGCAGGGTAAATACACAAGGCTATGGGGAAAGGATGTGGGTGGGATTGTTGTTGGTGCCGACTTGATGGGCCAAATGGCCTCCTTTTGCACTATCGGGATTCTATGATTAGGATTTCAAAATATTAAGACAACTAGAGGAAGTATTTTCTTGCAACTAGACAGTATCATTAAATGTAACTTGAAAAAGATTAATTCATAGAAAATCTACAATGGAGAATGCAATATGGCCCTCCGTATCCATGGTGATCGGCAGAAGATTATTCAGTTTAACCACCTTCCTGTACTAAATCTGTAGCCTTGTAGGTGAAGGGTCGTCAAGCAGACATTCAAGTACATTTTGCAGGTGGTGGAAATGTCTGTCCACTGCTAACTTTTTAGGCAGTTTTCCAGTTCCTCACCACTACCTGAGATAAAATAACATTTCCTCATCTTCCTCTTAATATGTCAAATACGATCCTTAGATTTGATCCCCCTAAGATAAACAACTCATTCCTATTATTTTGTCAGATCCCTCAATTTTATCCAACAGTTGTCACCTCTCCCCTTCTCTGTTCCAAGAAAATAAGTACATCCTAACCAACCTTTCCTTAATTAAAACATTCCAATTCAGGAAAAATTATTGTAAATCATTTCTGGATCATTTTCAGTGTAATTACATTGTTCCTTTAATGTGGTGACTGGAACTGTACACTGTACTTAAGCTAGAATTGCACATAATTCAACTCATCCTAAAACAACAAGAGTGGAAATACTCAACAAATCAAGTAGCATCTGTGGAGAAACAGAATTAACATTTCGTCAGCTGGTTACATGGAGCCTTGTCATAAATCTCGTTATAATGTCCATGTAGGTACTAGTCTGTAATTCCTTTTGTACAGTACATTAATTGTAGAAACATCCATGTTTTGCATGCACCAACGACAGTAAGGAGCTAATTTCCCCTCATTAGCTTGACCTTAAGTAGTACAATTCTAGACCCACACTTCACTATCCCACCAAACATCACAGTGGCAAAGCAAGATCTAATAACAAGATTGTTAATTATCTGTCCACTGGATATAATCAGCTGCTGTGCTTGCTAAGAGAAACACACTGTTAACTTTGATCTAGCAAGAGAAAATAGAGCTGTTCATGTCAAACAAATCAACTAAAACATGCTTTAATTCAATATCCCAGCCTATTTCATCAAATCAAAAATGCAAATAAGGAGTATACATACCTGGACCCTGAATTTCCACTGAGTACCCACAGGAACACCAGGAATAGGCCCATAATGGTTAGAGGGTACGATTGTGCATTCTTTTGTGCGACCTACACAGGCCATTCCCTGGAATAAATCATTTTAAAAAATCAATGTAGTGACAATATAACTGGAAGCATTCTACCCTACCTAACACATAAAAGGGACATAAAGGCATAAGAATGTTCTAACTGTAGATTTAGTGGATAGTTGTATATATAGATAAGATGTACAGACATTACACAAAACAAGATAATTAGAACAGAGACAAGACGAGAAGTAGGATTGTACTTAATAGGCATATCTATTATGCCAATTTTAAATAGCTTTTACAATGTCTCCTACAGTTTTTAAGGGCTAAATTGGAGTGTAGCATTGTCAACTTCAGGTTTTTAAGAATACAAAAAAAATTCAGTGCCAGTAAATTATGGGCTAACAAATTTATCTAGCACTAAAATTTCACTTTCAACTTCAAACATCAGACTGAGCTGGAGAAATATCCTGAGAATAGTTTATCTCACTTCCATTTCTACATTCTTCCAAACCACAACAAACATTTGAAATATAGTCGCTTCAATCTTCTGACCTCACCCATAACAATTGGTATAGGGTAGGGTTTTATATTTGTGGATAACTGGGAAATATGTGAAAGAAGGGCACCTACATAGAAGGGACAGGGAACACTTAAATGGGAAGGACGTGAACATCTTAGCTGGGAGGTTAGCTGGAGTATTTCGGCAGGGTTTAAACTATTATGGAGGCGGGGGGAGGGTGAGGAGCATAACAGGAAAAGTGGATGAACTTAGGGCCTTAATGTTTGCAAGGAACTTGGATGTGGTTGCAGTGATGGAGACGAGCCTAAAGGAAGGGAAGCAGTGGCAGCTGAATATTCCTGGGTTTAAGTGTTTCAGGCGTGACAGAGGAGGGTCCAGAAGAGGTGGGGGAGTGGCATTGTTAGTTAGGGAGAGCATCACAGCAGTGCAGAGGGAGGACAATACAGAGGAGTTAGGAGTGGAGTCGAGGAATAAGAAGGGGGCAATTACTATGCTAGGGGTGTATTATAGGCCACCCAATAGCCCGCAGATAGTTGAAGAAGGCATATGTAAAGACATTTTGGATAGGTGCAGAAAGAACAGAGTTGTTATAGAGGGAGATTTTAATCTCCCTAGGGTGGATTGGAAGGTACCTAGAGCTGGGGGTTCAAACAGGGAGGAATTTGTAAAATGTGCACTGGAAGGATCGTTGGAGCAGTATGTGGCTAGCCTGATTAGAGAAGGGGCTATATAGGATTTAGTTCTGAATAATGAGCCAGGGCAAATGGTTGATGTTGTAGTAGGAGAGCATATGGCTAACAGTGACCACAATTCTGTCTACTTTACGATACAGATAATATACAGCTTGTTGCCCCACGAAGAGGGTGCTGAATTGGGGGAAGGCAGGAACTTATGGAAACTGATTGGGAACAGCAGTTCGAGGGTAAGTCCACACTAGGCACGTGGGAGTTTTTCAAGGGAATATTGAAAATGTTGCAAAGATACATGCTGGCTAAGAGAAAGATGGGAAAGGTAGGAGTAGAGAGCCATGGATTACTAGGAATATTGAGGACTTGGTTAGGAAGAAAAGCGGTGTATGTTAGGTCAAAGCAGCTGGGAACAGAGAGAGCATAGGAGGAATATAGAGAGAGTAGGAAGGAGCTCAAACGGGGAGTTAGAAGGGCAAAAAGAGGGCATGAAATGGTTTTGGCAGATTGGATTTTCCTTAATCCTAAGGCTTTTTACTCCTATGTTAGGAATAAAAGGGTGGTTAGAGGAAAAAAAAATCAGACCTCTCAGGGACAGAGGAGGGGACCTGTGCTTAGAGCCCGGGGGAATGGGGGAGATCCTGAATGAATACTTTGCGTCAGTATTCACGAAGCAGAAGGGCTTGTTGACAGCTCCTGTCTTTGAGGGAGCTGTAGACCAGTTGAGGGAAATATCCATACCGAGGGAGGAAGTGTTAAGAGCTTCTAGGTAGCATTAAAACTGATAAATCTCCTGGGCCTGCTAGCATTTATCCCAGGCTGCTTAAGGAGGCGCGAGGTGAAATTGCTGGGCCTCTAACACAAATCTTTGTCTCTTCTTTGGACACAGGTGAGGTCCCAAAGGACTGGAGAATAGCTAATGTTGTACCGTTGTTTAAAAAGGGTAGTAGGAATAATCCTGGAAATTAGAGGCCGGTGAGTTTGACGTCAGTGGTAGGAAGCTGTTAGAGGAAATTCTTAGAGATAGGATGTATAGGCACTTACAGCATCGCGATCTGATTAGGGAAATGCAGCATGACTTTGTTAAAGGGAGGTCATGCCTTACAAATCTGGTAGATTTTTTTGATGAGGTGATGAAAACGGTTGATGAAGGGCAAGCCGTTGATGTCGTCTATATGGATTTCAGTAAGGCGTTTGACAAAGTCCCTCGTGGGAGTTAGTTGAAAAGGTCAAGGCTAATGGGATACAAGGACAGGTAGCTATATGGATAAGTAACTGGCTTGGCAATAGGAGACAGAGTGTAATAGTGGAAGGGTATTTTTCTAGCTGGAGATCGGTCACTAGTGTTGTGCTGCAGAGCTTGGTACTGGGACATTGTCTATTTGTAATATATAAATGACTTGGAAGAGGGAGTAAGCGGAGTGATCAGCAAGTTTGCAGATGATACAAAAATGGCTGGACTTGCGGCTAGTGAGGAGCATTGTCAGGTGATACAGCAGGACAGAGACTGGTAGCTTGGCAGATAGAATTCAATTTGATAAATGCGAGGTGATGCATTTCAGGAGAAAGAATGTAGGGGGGAGATATATGATAAAGGGTAGACCTATTAAGAGTATAGAAATGCAGAGGGACCTGGGAGTGCAGGTGCACAAGTCTCTGAAGGAGGCAGAGCAGGTGGAGAAGGTTGTGAAGAAGGCATATGGTATGCCAGCTTTTATAGGCAGGGGTATAGAGTACAAGAGCTGGCCTTTAATTATTTCACTTGTATGAAACGTTGGTTAGACCTCATTTGGAATTCTGCGTCCAGTTCTGGTGGCCTTACTACCAGAAAGACGTGGAGACTCTGGAGAGAGTGCAGAGGTGGTTTATTAGGATGCTGCCTGGTATGGAAGGTCTGAGTTATGAGGAGAGGTAAGGCAAATTAGGACTGTTTTCCTTAGAAAGACGTAGACTTAGAGGAGATCTAATAGAGGTGTACAAGATTATGAGGGGTATAGATAGAGTAAACAGGGTTAAGCTTTCTCCTAGGATGAACCCAAATAGCACAAGGGGTCATGGGCTTCAGGTGATGCGGGTAAGGTATAATTTGGATGCTAGAGGCAGTTTTTTCACACAAAGGGAGGTGGGGGTATGGAACACGCTGCCAAGTAAAGTGGTGGAGGCAGGCACTCGAGTTATTTAAGAGATTCTTAGGTGGGCACATGTACAGAATGGGAATGGATGGGTATAGAAAACTCCTTGGGAGTTCCTGGGAAGTGTGTAAATTGTCGATGATATCGATGTATTTGTTTTTATCCTACAGGTACTTTGGTCCGCCTTGTTGTCTAACAAGGGACATACATGCGATGGGTCGTGAGAGGGCTGTTCTTGGATTTTGAGAGTATCTTAGTGCTTCATGTCGTTAGTGCGTACGCTTGACCTGGACCACTTGATGGGCAACATGACAGCTCAGTGACTATTGCTGTGCTGTGCAGATATATGGATTTGGGTCTATGTCTGTGGGAATTTGTGCATTCTCGTCGTGCTTGCGTGGGTTTTCTCCAGGTGCTCCATCCTAAAGATGTGTTCTTAGGCTGATAGGAAGAATTTGTTCTGCCAAAATTGTCTCAAATTTGGTTTCAATGCATAGCTCTATAAACATAGACAAGGATCATGGGTAGAAGTGGGAACAAGCACGGGCTTGTTGGGCCGAAGGGCCCACTTCCCATGCTGTTTTGTTCTTTGTTTTCTTTGTTCTTTATAACCATTTGAAATTTACTCACCTTGCCCCAGTCTCTCTGGCAAGCAGAGTTAGCAGAAGCCATCTTAGCTTTCTTTTTGCTCTCTTTCAGTTTCTCACCAGCTAGCACCACTTCGTTAGCATCATTTTTGCAGAGAGGGCAATACCTGTGAACAGGCCCCCATGACACATTATAAATTGATTAACAAGATTAGGTACAATACGTAATAGAGCTACAAAAACATGACAAAGAACATCTATCACTGAGACAGTGAAAAAAATTGGTAGGGGTTAAAAACTAGGCACTTAACTGTCAAATACAAAGCCTTGCTTCAACACTGCTCTTGAATGTTATTTGGTTGCATGTTTTCCACCTTGGTCTATATATTTCAAATTCTTAGAATCCTGCAAAATTTTTCTCAACATGTTCATATCCAGCTGCTTGGCAAAATGCCTTTCAGAGGGGGTTGAAATATTTTTACACCAAAAATGAGTTTCTTCCATTTAAACAAAAACAAATTTTCAATTAAAAAAAGTTCCTTCATCAAAATGATAAAAATTGTAAGATGGATTTATAGTTTTAAAAAATAGGATATTCTTTATTAATAATGTTTAGTTATGTAGAAATGCATTCTTAAAAGTCATACCCTTTTACTCAGATATTCCCTCGAACTTACAGATTTGACTTACAAGTTAAGGACACAAAAATATATTTTCATTAAATCAGAAATGCATCTTAATTGTAAACCTTTACAGATAATTACCTTCCTCCTATTTTTAATTAAATAATAGGCAGCAAGCACTTTATTCAATGGTTAGTTGAAACGTTGTTGAATAGAATTCATCCATTATTATTTGTGTTACAGAACAATAGCAGAAACTACCAGTTCTGAATTCCTTTGCTGCAATGCAAGCAAAATCCTCCATATTTAATTATACATTTGCAATTTTTTGAAAGTCACAATGCAATGCTATTTTCTGGCTGAAAACATTTCCCCCTGCCTGGAGAATACCCGCAGGCTGCAGCTAAAGGAAAAAAATAGCAGTTAACATTTACAACTCTATTCTGATGCAGCCTATTCCATAGGTGCCAGAAAAAGATCACAAAGTAGGTTTCAGTACTGCCTAATTTGGCTTGATACTAACATTAAACAGTAAATGGCACTATAGAATAAAAATCCAAATACCGTTAGCAAAAATTGTAGCATAGCGGATGTGTTACTGGAGTGCTAGGACAAGTAATTCTGAGACAAATTCAAATCCTGCAACCGCAACTAGTGATTTAAATACTTGGTTAAATAGATCTGGAATAAAAAGCTAGTTATAATAATGGTAAGTAATAGCTACCAGATGGTTCAATAATGTACTTTTGGGCAAGGAAATTTGCCACCCATATACTATCTGGATAACATACAACTACAGACCTACAGCAATGCAGTTGACTCAATTGTACCAAACTACTCTCCACTTTCAAAAGCAACAAATGCTGCCCAGACAAGTGATGTTCACACTCAATAAATTAATAATAATTTACATAAATCCATTAACATACAAAAACATCCAAAGGTGCTTCACACAAGCTTTATAAATCTAAAAGGCCATCAAGCCACATAAGGAGATTTTTAAGTCAGATGACCAAATGCTTAGTCAAAGAAGGTTTCTAAAGGTGCATCAAACAAGAAAGGTAGAAAACAACGTTTCTAGAGCTTAGGGCCTTGGTAGCTGTGGTAGAGTGATTAAAATTGAGGGGTCAGAATTAAGTGGAACACATTGCTCAAAGATCAGGGGGTTGGCAGACACTACAGATATAGGTAGAGTTATGTTGTGGAGAGAGTTGGAAATAATGGTAAGGAATCACAATATTGCATGATAGGAAATGAATGTAAGTCAGAGCACAGGGGAGATTAAATAGAGAACTAAACATAGCAGTAGAGTTTCAAACGACCTCAAGTTTAAAAAAGACTGAATATGGAAAGCAACCAGAAGTGAACTGCAATAATCAAATTTGGAAGTAACAAAGCTATGAATGGGGGTTTCAGCTCTTATGCAGGAGGGAAGATGGGCAATATTATAGAAAGGTAAAAAAAATGTTATTAGAGGTGAACATAAGTGTTCAAGAAGAATGATCCTAGGGTCAAATGACATACCAAATTTGAACATACTGATTACCTCACAGACTACTGCTATGGAGGGGAGTGGATCCAGTAACTCAAACAGAATTTGAGGTGGGGATTAAAAACAATGGCTTCCAGTACTGTATGTCAGATATGCAGATTGATAATTTAACAAAGGAAGAGTTGTTGACAGAGGTAGTGGTGAGTCAGAGCTGGGTGGCATCACAGATGCATACAAGTTAATGTTGTGTTTTCACCTAGGAGCAGTATATAGACAAGTAATGAGAAGGCCATGGAATGGATCCACGTGAAACACGAAGACAAAAAGAGAATCAATTGCCAGCAAAACTCTGGATCTGAATAAAACCAGATGTTAACAGTCCCACCCAACTAGACAACAGCGGGAGACATTGGACAAGGATGATTTGATTATCCACGTCAAAGATTGAAATCCGGTCAAGAAAGAACAGAAGGCTAAGTGAGCATTTGTCAAAGTCACATATTAGTTGTGTGTGGAGTGACTCAAACATGGAACTTGGGGAATGGTGCGCACAGATTTGGGAGGCAGAAATGTATTCAAGTATTTTAAGATGGCAAGGTAAGGGGTGGGTGAATTAGTCTATTGAGGACAATCATGGTAGATTCATTCAGGCAGGTAATGCAGGAGTCTCCTGTGGCTATTCCCTTTTAAAAAGATATATCGTTTTGGATACCGTTGAGGGGGATTGCTATTCGGGGGAGATACCAGCAGCAGCCAGAGCTGTGGCATCACAGCTAGTTCTGCTGTAGAGCAGGATCGGATAAAAAGCAAACAAGTAGTTAGAGGCACAGACAGGAGTTTCTGTGGCTACGATCGAGACTCCAGAATGGTGTTTTGCTTCCCTGGTGCCAGGATCAAGAACATCTTTAGCGGTTTCAAGACATTCTTAAGGGGGAGGGTAAGCAGCCAGAGGTCATTGTACATATTGGTACCAATGACATAAGGAGGAAAATGAATGAAGTCCTGGTGTGAATATAAACTGTTAGGCAGAAGGCAAAAGTGCAGAACCTCGAACGTAGGAACTTCTGCATTACTACCAGTGCCACATGATAGTGAGAATAGAATTAGGAAGATTAGGCAGACGAATGCATGGCTTGAGAGCTGGTGCTGGGGAAGGGATTTAGATTTTTGGATTATTGGGATCTCTTCTGGGGAAGGCTTGACTGTTCAAGAGGGACGGATTACACCTGAACTGGAGGGGAACTAATATCCTGGTAAAGAGATTTGCTAGAACCATTCAGGAAGGTTCAAATGAGTTTGGCAAAGGGGATGAGACCAAAGCAGTCAAAGAAAGAAGAGGAGGTTGAGGGCAGCATAGAAATTAAAGAGAGTATGTTAAATAGTAAAGGCAGTGTCAGTAATCCTCGTACCAAACAGATTAGGCAAAAGCAAGACAAAAGAGCAAGGGAAATCCAGATTGAACTGCATTTATTTCAATGAAGAGGCATTTTAATGCAAAGGGCCTGATGGGCAAGACAGATGAACTCAGGGCATGGATGGGTACATACGACTGGGATATTATAGCAATTACTGAAACATGATTAAGGAAGGGAAGGACTGACAGCTTAATATTCCAGGGTACAGATACTGTAGGTAATATAGAACAGAAGGTGAGAGAGGTGGGGAAGTTGCACTTTTGATTAGGGAAAACATCATGGCAGTACTGCAAAGGGATATATCTGAGAGTTCGGCCACTGAATTTATATGGGTAAAACTGAAAGAAGGGAGAAATCACTGAGATGGTTGTACTATAGGCCCTCAAATAGTCAGCAGGAAATTAAGGAGCAAATACATAAGGAAATTACAGATAGTCCAAGAAAAATAGGATGGTAATAGTAAAAGATTTTAACTTTCCCAACATTGACTGGGACAGCCATAACATGAAAGGCGTAGATGGAGAGAAATTTGTTGTGTATTCAGGAGAAATTTCTTATTCAGTATGTGGATGGCCTGATTAGACGGGGGACAAAACTTGATCTCCTCTTGGGAAATAAGGGCAGAGCAGGTGACAGAAGTGTTAGTGAGGGATTACTGAGACCAATAACGATAATTCTTTCAGTTTTAACATAGCCGTGAAGAATGATACATTAAAAGTTAAAATTCTGAATTCGGGCAAGGACAATTCTGATGGCATCAAGCTAGAATTTTCAGAAGTTAATTGGGGGAATCTGTGGGAGGGCAAAGGGACATCTGGTAACTGGGAGGCTTTCAAAAGTGTGTTAACCAGGGTTCAGGCTAAGTACATTCCTCTTAGAGTGAAGGGCAAGGCTGATAGAAATAAGGAACTCTGGCTGATTCGGAATATTGAGGCCCTGGTCAAGAAGGAGGCACAAGACATGCATAAGCAATTGGGATCAAATGAATCCCTTGAAGAATATAGGGAGTGTAGAAGTCCAGGAGTTCCTCACAATGATTTGAATAAGTCCATTAAGTAGTTTCAGAAAGTCCACTTTGAAGAACTATTTATAAGACTTCGCAAGATGCAAAATGTTTATTAGGTATATTTAAGTATGCATCCTATTAAATACTTTGGCTCTAGTCAATAATGCAATTGATACCAAATAAACACTACTCCTCAGTCATTGCAGAAAGATTATTCAGAGTGGGAACTACATCTTAATTACCCTGTTTCTTAGTAGGAAACAAACCTCTTCTCAAACATGAAATGATTCTGTAATCATACTCAGATGTAATCAGCTGCACCTACAGCATTGGAAATATCAAAGCTAAGGAAACAAATCTCCCATATATTCTCATATAAGCCACGTGAGCAACTAACAACATTAGGAACATTAAAGTCTATTCAACACATGAATGAACTTCTGAATTTTTTCTAACGTTCTTTTCTTTTCTTTTCCCAGCAGAAACAAAAATAGCACAAGAGACAAGTTAAACATACCAATCTTCGACCTCTGGTATGCTAGTGAGAGGAGGGTTCAGGCAGTAGGTATGGTAGGCCATATCACACTCATCACATAGTAGTTGTTTCTCTGGGTCACCCTTCCCACCACATATGTGACAGGCACACTGTTTACAATCCTTATTAGGGTTATCTTTGCAATGTTTGCATTCAGGTCCATTCTGCCCTGCAGCCAACAAATGAAAACAAAATTTTAACTTAGTATGCAGTATTGAAATTCAGCACCACTTTAAAACAAACAAATGCGGCAAAATGAAGGCACGGTTAATTTTCCTTCCTCTTGACATTCTGCAGCATCGAGTTATAACATGGTTCATGTTCAAATTGCACTTGCTTGTGAAACAGCTTGCACTTTGCAATTTTACATTGAGTTCGAAAAGCTAGCTGCTCTATTACACGGCTGTTTGGAGTGGCAAAAGGATTTAGTCTCCACATAGAAAGCCAGCCTAGTATTCATTAACTAGATATAAACTGAGCATTATATATACACGTTATAATTTTAATCAAAAGACCCATTGACATGCTCAGGAATGAGTCCATCCTCTTAACTATTTCAATTGAGAAGGGTAATGTGGAATAGGGTAGCAGTCATAGTACCAGACCAGGAATAAAAAAAAATGCAAATTCCACTGAAGCAAATAGGCAAAGGATTTCAATAAATATGATGCTTTGGGAGCCGTCATCATACAGAAAAACCTGGAATATTCTCATGAAAATCCAACCAATTCAGATTAGTGAACTTGTCATCCATATTCAATCTGCTGCCAGCACTTTACAGGCAGGACAGAAATACCCATATCATGAAAACACATTGTAAAAGCAAAACGCAGATGTACATGAATGATACATAGAAAGATGACTCTTACACAAAAGATGTCAAACAATAGTGTCACACAATTCAGTTTGTTTTGCAGTATTGTCTCTTTAGTAGAGATATAAAGATGTGCTGAATGTCACAGTGGTTCACACTGCTGCCTCACAGATCCAGGGACTTGGATTCAATTCCTGGCTTCAGTCACTGTCTGTGTGGAGTCTGCACGTTTTGCATGTGTTTCTTCTGGGTGCTCTGGTTTCCTCCCACCATCCGAAAGATATGTTGGTTAGGTACAATCACTGGCTATGCTAACTTCTCCCTCTACATATCCAAACAGACACTGGAGTGTGGTGACTAGTGGATTTTCATGGTAATTTCACTGCAGTGTTAATATAAGCCTACCTGTGTCACTAATAAAAAATCTTAAGCTTTCTATTATTTTATTTATTTTCATTAGCATCACAAGTCAGCACACATTAATACTGCAGTGAAGTTATTGTGAAAAAGTCACCACACTCCAGCATCTGTTGGAGTACCCGAACTCCGAGAATTTAGCGTGGCCAACGCACCTAACCAGCACATCTTTTGAACTGTGGGAGGAAACCAGAGCAGACATGGGGAGAAGGTGCAGATCTCAGACAGACAGTGACACAAGTCGGAAATTGAACCTGGGATCATGACACTGTGAGGCAGCAATGCTAACCACTGTACCATCGAATTTACTAAACAAGCCAACATCTTCTCACTGAATCATGAGCAATAACCCACATAATATGTAGTGCCAAGCCCAAACTAATATACATTAGAAGAATACGCATCCTTCTATTCGGTATAGGAGCACAAGGAATTTGTACATGACATACCACCTATTCAAGAAACTTACTTTTCAGAGGACTTTCAAATCCATTGATTCCAATGCTTCCTGGCTCCTCAATCTTGTAGACTTCATCCACCAATAAAATTCTGCAATCGTTCAAAGAATCACCAGCATCCCTATGACAAAAAAATTACTACTTACAAAAAGCAGCAAAGACCAATAGTCTGACTACCACTTGCTATCAATTGGATTCTAGCACACATTCGTGGGATACACTGATGGAAGAAGTGAAACTTTTTTTTGCAAAGTTATAGTAAATTGTGAGCATTCTAAAGTTTTTAGTTAACATTAACAAACATTCAGTGATATATATACTTCATGGCACAGCAGAAGGTAGCCTTTTGGACAAGATCTAACAACTTAGAATTACAAGTAATCACCCTCTATTGAAACATACTGCTGCATTTAAAGTTCATAAACACACCACAGACGGCATATCTTTAATCAGGCTTCCCAATGCCTCTTTGATGAAGGCCATTGATCACCCCCAAGTTTTATGCCTCCTTCATTAAATGTACAGGTATGATTTTAAAAGTCTTTCACAAGTGATTGTTCCACTGAATGAATGAATGGCTAGGGGATGGAAATAGAAGCAACAATGGTTTCCATCTCATATGTAGTAAATTTATTTAATAGTTCCTAACAAATTTTATTTTAAAAGCAGTCAAATCTATTTAAATCCATACACTGAGTTGGATAAGCTACCCATTTGAAAGGTCAAAATAATTCAGTACTCTTCAATAGCTGAGTACTCCTGAAACAACACAAAAATCTACAACTTGCAGCAGACTATTAAGATCCTTACCCTAGAAGAATTTTTGCATAGATTTCTTTGATAGTTCTGGTCTCCCTCTTTCGTAGAATTTCTGCATCATACCAATATCCTCGCTCTTTAGGTTCATCAGGGTTGTAGTTCACCATCACCACATGTCCAACATGAATTTGGTGCCACTGCAAGACCACCCTTGCCCGTGGCCTGATGTCTTTGCATCGCAGCTGCACAATTCCATTTTCCGGGTAACTTGGGAAATTTGATAAATAATTTCAGAGTTACAATTTTCATATTAAATTATACAAGTATAGAGTGTAGCAAGAACTTGTCAGTCTTCACTTTTGAAAATGATGCTCAACTGCTATGAAGATAGTAAGTATTAACATAGGCAAACATATTGTTTAGAGGTACATTAGGCAGTACTTAATACAGATGATTGGGGTGGGTCTCACCTACTGGTTGGAAAGTTAGTAAAAGTCCCAAAGGAAGCTCCTTTTGGCGAAGATCTGTCAAGTGCAACTTAGCGGCGAGCCCCAGGATCAAGGACCACAAGAGTCCCACACACAATGTTTGCCAGCCAGAGCCAGCAATTGTTTATTGTAGAAAGTGACAACAGAAACAGAAGCCACTGGTAATGCATGCAGGAAGAAGCCCGTAATTATCAAGGGACCTGAGTGAGTGCAGGGAGAATCAAAGTGGCCAGGTGGGAGTTGAGAAAAAGACCAGGGATGGCAGTCAGCAAGTTCTGCTCTTAATGCCAGTTCCCTGAATCAGTCAGTGAGTGCTTTGAACAAAGGTCACTTGTAGTGGCCAGTAAGGACCTTTGCTTGTCTAATTTTATTAAATGATGCACCTGTTGGTTATACAAGTGCAAATTTGCAGGTAGTAGTGTGCAAATGCCAAGTCCTTACAGGATACTTGAATAATCAGGTGAAGGATTGAGCCTGACAACCGACGTTCAATTCTTTTTTAATTGCCATATTGTTCAGCACAAAGGTTTGAAAAATACATCTTACAGCGAAAGGAAAAACCTCAAATTTCATGTGCAATGTTATGAAGTGATATCTAGATCAAACAGTGTTGAAGTGCATTGAGAGCACACTAAAAGAAAAGGCACACAATTTAGACCTCGTTTAAGTCCTTCATCAAGTGTACAAAAGAAACAATATTCAGTTGAGTCTCTTGGACGATAGTAAGACTAGGGAAAAAATACTAACAGTACACTGAACTAATTCTGAACTGATAAGATTTTAAAACAATACTTAAGCAGCTTCAGGTGATTTAACGGAGGTTTGTAAAATGAAGAGAACTTTGTGTTCAAGATAGCAGATTGTTCCAATTGACTGAGTTGAGGGATCACAATTTTAAATTGAGCAAAGCGAGATCCAGATGTCAGGAGGGGTTTCATTTCTCCAGGGAATAGTTGACTGCTGAACAGGCTACTTTACTAGTTATTTCCCTTCCTCCAATTTGCCTAAGGTATAATGTCTTGGAAGTCTTTCCCAGGTCATTGGCTGGTGAACACAGCATATACAGCAATATATAAACAAAGGGTGGAGTGGCGGGATCTCACTTTCCAGCTGGATAGCCAGTGAGATTTTCACGTTGCTTCCTCCAGGTAGCCCGGATAGTATTAGTGCTTTAGGCAAATAAGTGGCAAACAGCCGATAAAGAACTCCAAGGCATAACGAAAAAAAACAGGCGATTTTATTTTGTTTGTGTTACAGGAAAGTAGGCCTATTGCGGGACCAATAGCCATGAGAGGCTCACAATCAAGGTGCAACCCAGGCCGAAGTTTACTCATGGTGGTAGAGGTTTGGACAGCATACGAGTTGTCAGGAGAAGAGCAGAGTGGCACTCAGGAGGGTCTCCCTTCCCAGTTGGGTCTCTTGATCAGGTACCAAGTGCCTTTGAAATAAGGTACCGCCTGGCAGACCACATGCAAACCACACATTTGTTTGTCATGCTTCCTGAGTAGTAATAGAGTCAAATGTGGGAATAGGTCCTTTAAAGGTCATTAATTGTTTACTTAAGGGCCTCAGTTGACAACTGTTCCTTAAAATCTACTAAATCTTCAAACTACAGTAAATTACAAAATCCACGGCACAAAGAGGCAGTTGGATCAAACTTTTTCTATGCTAATATTTATAGTCTTATTACTCCAATTACTTCTTTAACCTGCCTCTATCATTATTATCTTTCCTCTAGTCTATGCTAATAGGGAAAGGAAGTTTTCGAAAGGCCCTCCACCCGAGAATGATAGCAATGCGCAGTATCATGAAGTCAGGGTAAGAAACTAATTTGTCAACCTTTCACATTCTGCACATCTTCTAGAACAATTCATCCAATCAAACTCAGCCCAACTGTCCATTTGAAAAATGGGACTGTGCTATACAAACCTGTTAAGATCCAAAATAACACCGGATTTTGAGAATAGAAAAAAAATGATGTACCTGACAGAAGCAACTACTTCTTACACCAAGTGAAATGTCAAGATTACATAAATTGCCCAAAGCCTCACATTAATGCGGACAAGTAAGATCATTGACATTGCATCTCTTCAAGATACCATCTTCACCAGATAAGGAACATAACCCAAGAGCAGATGGGCATAGATTGAAAAATTGAAGAACCCTGCCCTATCCCCAGCACTTGTGTCAAAACAGGTACTTAAGACTCGTTTTAACATACTCTTCATATTTAATGTGATAAATCACATCTTCAGCTGGAATCTTTGTCTCTGTAGTTGTGCTTGAATGTGCAGACTCTTCATTATTCGCAGTTTTACTTGCACTCTCATCCTGTGTTACATTAACGATGACAGCTTCAAACCAAGCACCCATATGCATGTCTCGAGCATCAATCAATTCATTTATCTAAAAAAAAAGCACAAATTCAACATATTTCAAACTGTTTAGTAATCACACATTACTAGACTTCCCCTAGGAGGGATTACTGAACCCACTACACAGTAAAAGGGATTTCAAGTCAACAACACAAAGCAAAAGGTGACATTTACCATTACTAAATTAGCCCAATGTTCTTCAATTCCAATCTTAAATTTAAACTATACAGTGCCACATCATCAATACCAAGATCAGCCAATTTCCAAAATAGTGTTGCCTGGTGTTCTATAGGTTGCTATCTAATAGATCAGCAATTCAGCCTGCTACTGAATTTTCCTCAGAAAATATTCCAAGGCACTTTCTTACTTTAGAAGATGCCACCATCAGTAAATACCAACTTTCCCATCACCTTAATATTTAAATATAGGCACATTTGAGATCTTAAATAGACAAATTCATACCACAGTATCACTGCTGCAAAAATCTATTCATGGTTGAAGTGGAGCTCTGAGTCTAGACACAAAGATGACCTACTTTCTGGTTCATGAACTTAGCACTCAGAAGTTCAATCCAACAGATAAGCACTCCAGTATTCATCCATGCTTTTCCCTCCAAAATCATCATGCCAGCATATAATTTCATCAACATCCCAAGTACGTTTAAGTTATTAAATTCTGTTCAGGCTATTGCAGCAAAGCTGACACCAATGTGAGCCGAAGACTTGAAAAACATTATTAATCCTACTACTTTGGAGGAGTACACTTTCATAAGCTTTCAACAAATGAAGCACTATGGAAAACAAAACTGTACCAAGAAGTAATAGTTCATCAAAACATTTGTGTTGCAAGCTTCAAACTCGAGTTTAAACATGGAAACCTATAACCATTTCCATTTTTATAGTCTAGCCCGCTTTTAAGGAATGGTGTGGAAGAAATGAATCATTTAATCCAAGATCTATCCCTTACAGTTAGCCATAAACAATTTTTTTTTGTGGAGACAGTACCATACATTAATGTGATGGTTCATAGCACTACCCAAAGAAAATTAAAAATCACCTAGACTGCATCTTGATTGTAGGAATACGAGCCCTGGCAAAATGTAAGGGCAAAAACATCATTTATACTTGTGTGAAATTCAACATGTGCAAGAGCTAAGTAATACAGTAGAGGAATCATCAAGCTGAGTCATAGATTATATTCAAATATATTGAAATATTTTGGGCTAAGGTTCTGTGGATAACAATTCAGCTCCCTGGTTTCAGTAAAACTCCGATTAATTGTTAGAAATTGCCACTATTTAGAATAGAAAGATTCTGCTAATCCATAAATCCCTACAGTACAGAAGTGTATCATTTATGATGCAGACATTGCTTAAAGGAAGTATCCATCAAAAAGATAGTAGTAAAGCATCTTTCTGAAGTATGAAATTATACCCTTCAATAGAGTTTGACACAAAGTGATACTTCCAATTTAGTAGCTCTGTGCCATAGGGTATGTGGGGCTGGTCCAGTAAAAGACAAGGATTCAGGGATGACAGTGCCATTGAATGTCAAAGAGAAGGTGGTTAAACTGTTGGAGATAATCATTGCCTAGCACTTAATGGACAAGAAATATTCACATCACACATCAGCCCAAGTCTGCATGCTGTCCAGATCTTACTATGAGGGAACAAGCTGCATCACAATAAGCTGCAAATGGATCTGAACACTGCAAATGTCAGCAAACATCTATAGCTCTGGTCTTAAGTTGGAGGAAAGATTATTGTTGAAGCAGCTTAAAATGGTTGGGCCAAGAAAACTGCCTTGAGGAACTCTGGCAGCAATGTGGTAGAGCTGAGATTATTAGCCTTACACAACTGCAACCATCTTCTCAGTTCTCGTGAAAGATCACCAATCTAAAATGTTGTTTCTCACTCCAGGTATAGTTGAAATGATTCCAGCCAGTTGAAATGTGTGTCCCTGATCACCACTGATCTTAAATTTTACTAGGACTCCTTGGTGTCATGATCAAACGTTACCTTGATATTACTCAATTCACCTCCAGCACTCAGGTGTATTATTGTTCATTTTTAGGCGAATGCTACAAGAAGATCTGGCGTCAAGTAGAAACATAGAAGATAGGAGCAGAAGGCCATTTGACCCTTCAAGCCTGCTCCACCATTTATTACAATCATGGCTGATCATCCAACTCATAGCTTAATCCTGCTTTTTCCCCATAACCTTTGATTCCATTCACTCCAAGTGCAAGATCTAACTGCCTCTTGAATAAATTCAATGTTTTGGCATCAACTACTACTTGTGATAATGAGTTCTACAGGCTCAGCACTTTAAGTGAGGAAACGTCTCCTGATCTCCGTCCTAAATGATCTACCCCGAATCCTCAGACTGTGACTCCTGGCTCTGGAGTGCCCCGCCATATCTTCCTGTATCTACCCTGTCTAGTCCTGTTAAAATTTTATGGGTCTCTAAGATCCCCCCCCCTTATTCACCTGAACGCCAGCGAAGACAATCTTAATCTCTCTTCATACATCAGTCCTGCTATCCCCAGAATCAGCCCGGCAAGCCTTCACTGCACTCCCGAGAGCAAGAACATCCTTCCTCAGAAAAGGAGACCAAAACTGCACACGATATTTTAGGTGTGGCCTCATCAAGGCCCTGTATAATTGCAAGTAGTCCTGGCAGAACCCAAACTGAACACCAGTTAGGAAGTTGTTGATGAATGTAAGCATTGATAATGTAACCACCACTTTGTTGTTGATGATTTGCAGTAATCTGATGGAGCTGCAGTTGAACGGATTGGATTTGTGGCCAAGACATACCTAAGCAAGTTTCCACCGTCAGGTAGATACCTACATTGCAATTATCCTGATCACTTTGACTGAAAGTGCAGCTAGCTCTGGAGCATCTATCTTCAACATTCTTCCTAACACTAAGTAGTAACTGCATCGATGTCAAAAAGATTGAACATGCAACTCTAGTGCAAGTATAGAGTTTCATGCAATTGCTCGGGAGATTCTGCAATTATAGTAGCTTGTAATAAAGAACAAAAATGGTTCCAACAATTTAAAGGGTGAATTTACTCTGTGCTAAACCAGGATTTTTCCAAAAGAGGATCATCATAGTTTGTACCTTAAAATAGAAGATACAGATACTTAAAATCATTACAGCTAATCAGTTGACCAGTTTTATTAATAAACAAAGAAAGCTTTGCTTACCTTATATAATCCAAACCCAGGGTCAATGAGATCAGGCTGAGTGGATGTTCCTGCCTGTCCATCCAATTCCATAGTAACTTCACCATTATTAGAGTTCTTATCTGATTCACTTTGCGCAGAACCACATCCAGAGTCTGTGTCAGATAGCTCTGCATCCTTTTCTTTTCTAGTGGTGCTTTTTGATACAACTTGATCAACCTGACGAATAAGCAGCTGGATGATGTCATTAAGACCCACGTTATAGTCAAAAAGTGAATGGTCATCTTCCATCTGAATAAAAGAGAGCTATTATAGAACTTTGAATTGAGATTCTGGCAATCATAGTGGGACTGAATTGTCCTTTCTAGGCGCAAGGCTAATTTTAATATTTAAATACATTTACTGAGCATGGGACACCAGATGAAATAGCCTCGCTGGTGGGAATCAGAGTGGCAGGCAATTGTTGGGGGACAAGATAATCAAAAGCCAGCTTCCCAATGAGAATAGACTCTGTCCACTCTCCAGCTCGACACAAATCACACTCTGCCTCTTTTTGCTATAAGTGACGTAAGATACCATCTGAGAGCTGGGTGCAACTCTCTCTCATCTTCGTGCTTGTTCAGCACTTAGACTTTTTTTTCCAGGTAAAATCACCTCAAACAGGTAATATCTGGGGCTCTTATCACTTTGGAAACTCAAGATAATTAGTGATAATGGGATTCAAGATTAGTAAACAAAATGTTCTATACTTGTGACACGACATGATCAGGCCCCATAGAACCATAACCTTCAGCAATGCAAGACAAAGTGGGGAGGGAGAAGTTAAAGTGGCAAATAAGCCTCCTACCCTGATCAGCAAGTTCACCAGCTGAATGAACAGTGAAAGAACAGATGCAACATGGCATGGTGGCCTGGTGACATGGTCACTTGGGTTCCATTCCTGGCTTGCGTCACTGCCTATGCAGAGTACGCATGTTCTCCCAGTATCTGCGTGTTTCCTCTGGGTATCCCGGTTTTCTCCCATAGTCCGAAAAGCGTGCTGGTTAGGTACAACGGCCATGCTAAATTCTACTTCAGTATACCCAAACAGAATTTTCACAGTAATTTCCTTGCAGTGTCAATATAAGCCTATTTGTGGCAATAATACGTAAACTTTAAATCTAAACAGTGTTACGTTAAACACCGAGCAGAACGTTAGTTGCGAGGGTGGGGTGTGTGGGGTGTCTTGAGCATACTGATCTGAGGTTGAGACAACTATTTGTGCAGCAACCAAAAGAATGAATGTATTTTTAAAAATGTAATAATCAAGATCACAATCATCCATAAAATGCAGATTCCATCATATCAAGAGTTAAGATTCTTTTTAAGCACAGCACCATCCTGTGGCAAGAATGGTTTCTCTTCATTCTGGAATATGAAAACTAGATAAAATTTGATTTATGCCTCTCCAAACCCAAGAAATTATGCAACAGTAGGTAACTCCTTTTAAAATCTTCAATCCCAATGAGCATCAACCCACAAGCAAACAAGCTTAATCATATTTCTACTCAAAAGTAGCAGTACCCAAACTTCCTCAACTCCCTTCTAGCAAAAGCATTTCATCTCCAAAACATATCAATCCACTAATTATTGCAATTTTCACTAGCTGAAGTTTATAATGAAAGTCTTGTCACTAGTCACATGTCAAATATTTTAATTGAAAATGTAGCCAAGAGTTTACTAGTAAAGATTTCAATTGTCAGTTCTTTTAAGTCTGCATTTCTCAATATGAAAGTTCATAAATGAAGAAAATATTGCAAGCAGCATCTTGCTGACAACATTAATGACATTTTGATTTGATTTATTATTGTCACATGTATTACAAAATGAAAAGTACTGTTTCTTGCATGCTATACAGACAAAATGTACTGTTCCAAGAGAAGAAAATAACTTAACATAAGGTAAGTCCATTCAAAAGTCTGAGCAGCAGGGAACAAGCTGTTCTTGAGTCAGTTGGTACCTGACCTCAGACTTCTATATCTTTCTCTCGAAAGAAAGTGGAAGAAAGAATGTCTGAGACGCCCACCTAGGCCCTATCCCCATAACCCAATGCTAGTATTAGGAGGACTAATTTAGCATGGCCAGTCTACCTAACCTGCACATCTTTGGACTGTGGGAGGAAGTCAGACCACCTAGAGGAAACTCTCACAGACACTGGGAGAATTGCAAAACTCCACATAGACAGTGACACAAGCTGGAAATCAAACCTGGGCCCCTAGCGCTGTGAGGCAAAAGCACTAACTACTGTGCCACTGTGCTGCCCCAGTTCTGGAGATCATCATCTACTCTCACATCCCTTGCGAGATGATTGATACCATGACCACATGCTACTTTTCTTTAGATTTTAAGTTAATACATTAAGAAATTAATATTTATTCTGCCAGCATATTGTGACTGAATGATGTGCATTATGCTAAAGTTATGGAAGTAAGTAAATGCAGTGATATAAATGAACATGAACAGATTAGGGGAACTAGTCTCTGACAGACCGCATATGAACCCAAAGGTTTAGTAGTTGCTCTGAAGGTTGAACCTTTTCGTGCAAGGTATTCATGGTAAAATAGCTATTTGCAAATTTTTCAGCTGTTTAAATATGCTGGTATCATTTTTGGCACAACAAAAGCATTTTCATCAATTTTCTCCCACAAAGAAAACAGGAAATATCTCCTCTGACACCACTGCAGTATAAATTAACCTCCCACACAAGACATACTACATCGTTACACAAAAACAATAACTTAAAAATGTTACTAACAGGGGGAAAATGCTTGAATGACAGTTTGCAAATGTATGGGCCTAAGAGTGACTAAGAGATAGAAAGTACCCACATAATTTTAAACAATGTTCACTATTACACAAGAATTTGAAAGTATAAAATTTTGTAACTATGAAAAATAGTTCAACAGGTGCTAGCTGAGTAAATGCTCATTTATTCATGTTAGCTTTTTTTACTGCCTGCTGCACCTGCGTGAGTACTTTCAGCAACTGATGCACAATGAGGCCAAGATCTCACTGAGTATGCACCCCTCTCAATCTTACACGATAGCATGTGTAGAATTTATTTGATTAAAAGCTTATTTTATAGCACTTTTCAGTCACTGGACACCCCCACATTTGGCAAATGAAGTCACTCTGACTAAGTCAGAAACATGGCAGCCAATACAAGGGAAGCAAGCTCTCAGAAATAGCAACGTGATAATAACCAGAAAAATCCTTTGTGCTAGAGGACCTTTCACATTTACCTGAGGGACTAATCAAGGCACTTGTTTGTCAGATCTCATTCACCAAAGCTCCTTCAATACTACAGCTTTGACTTTTGTGCTCAAGCAAGACTTGAACCACCAACTGTATGACTCAAGAAACAAACAAGTACTGACAACTTAGCCACTGCTACCAAGATGGAAGATAAAGTACTTAAGTTTATTTCCAGCAGGGGATTTAGAACTGACCACCAAGTGGTGTTTTAATTTTTCCATCTTAATCTGGGTGCCTAAATGAATTACAATGCCCAAGGCTTAAATTAAGAAACACTTCATTTTTCCAATACAGATAGCAGTTACTCAGCTTGGAAGTAGCAGTTGTATTTTATGAATTGATTAAAATTAGAGTTGAATTAAATCTGTTGAACCATATGCCCAGTTATAATATAGCAAACAGGAATTGGGATACTCTAAAGAGTAAACAAGCCTCCCATATATCAGCAAGAGTCAAAGTTGCAGGTTGTAGATGAACTTGATAAATTTAGAAAAACATTGGCAATATTCTGTCGGAGAATCAACTTAGTAAGAAGTCTCATAACACCAGTTAAAGTCCAACAGGTTTATTTATAGCAAACACCACTAGCTTTCGGAAATGGCTGTTTCTTAGTCAGGTGGGTGGGAGTTGGGAGTTCAGAAGTTTGGTGTTTCAAGAGTTTGGTGTTGTGAGACTTCTTACTGCGATTATCCCAATCCAACGTCGGCATCTTCACGTCAGGAGAATCAGCTGTCCAGGGCAATGAATTCCATATATTAGAAACGTGGCTCGCCAGGCGGCGCTCAAACACCAAAATCCTTTGTACAGTTAAAAGCCCGAAGCATCAAAAAAGCTAACTAATGCGTCTAAATGCAAGTTATTTTTTTCTAGTATACTTTTTTCAGAACATCAGTTACTATGATGGTGGAAATACTGTCAATAGAAAAGGATTTGGTTCAATATACGATTTTTTTTAAATTAAAAAATTGCCTGTGAAAGAGTGGCGCCAATTGAAACTTTTAATATTTCCCAGCCCTGTGCATTTGAATGAAAATTGTTGATCACGGCCCTAAATTGTATAAAATAGAAATGCACAAGAAATGTAGTCCTACAGGATGGGATACAGTCCGCATTGAAGGGAAAATCCAGGGTGGCAAATTAAAGGATTGGGGGTGATTTACAAGCTATACTAGGCATTTAGCGCCTTTTTGCTCACTCTACAACTCCCGCGCAACCAAACATGAAGGGGCGGTGGGCGGGTAAGGCGCTGATTGACAGGTCGGAGAGCCAATGGGGAACAGGGCTGCTGGACAATGGCCCAATGGCCATTAGTCTCCGGCCAATGATAGTGGGGCAGCCAGCAGGCTAGGTTGCGGTGTAAACAGCCCGCCTCCGGCAGCGGTTGGGACAGTTTCCCATTCTGAAGTTTTAAACCATTTAAAAAGTTGATTTAACACGGAATTACCAAGAGGCACGGTCAACCGGCAAAAATGGAGGGAACTTTAAACATCGTTCCATCCAGTGACTGAGCCAAGTGACCACCACCCCTAAACACTCTTCCACTCTCCAATCCCCGAGTAATTAGGAACAGTGCCAGCTTGCACTCCCCATTGCCTTAATCTTCCAACTCTCCCTGGCGTTGCTGCTCGGCCTTTGTATCTCCCCCCCCCCCCTCACATCTTCCGTAAAGAAAAAGCCACCGGGATGGGAGGGAGGACTGGCCTCCCGCTTCTTGGCCCCACACCATCCCAGCTCACCATTCCTACCCCAATCGTCAAATACCTGTTTCCCCCGATAGAACAGCCGCTGCCGGTCCGCCTCCACCCCGAAAGCCTCCCGGATCTTTTCCCTCAGCTCCTGCACTGGAGTCAGTTTGGAGAGTCCATCGATGTGCCGGGTCTCCTTGCCATCCATGGTCCGCACCTGGATCCACATCTTCAGTCACTCCACTTCACTTGTGCTAGAATGTGAATAAATGATAAATCAGAGAGGAGGCTTTGATGTGTCTCCTTAGATCTCTCCTTCTCACTGAAGTTGGGTGGTGGGGGGGGGAGAAACTTTCCCGCGAATTCCGTTTTTTTAAACTAACGGATAGCCTCCGCGCGCGCGGTGTCCGATTCAAATCCGCGCTCTCCCGCCTTACGCCAGCCACCCCTCCCGCCCAGCTCCGCGCGCGCACTCTCCCTTTGCTGCCATTGGACAGGCGGACCTGGAGCGTGCGCACAAAGCCACGCCCCACGCCGCACGCTCCAACTACGTCGACACGTTCAGACCAAGACCTCACTACGTTAGACGGAAGCGAACGCTGGCTCCGCCCAGTGAGGGCAGCTGCTGAAGGGAGATCTTCTGCGGCGCCCGAGATTAGACAACAACCTGATAAATGTACACATTGGTATATATATTTTTGTGAGGCAAAAATTACTGACCGCCCCCTCTCCAGGCGGAATTAGAACATGACTAATGAAGGAGGAAACGTTTACGAATTAGTCCCTCAGGTGACTAATCAAAGGAAAGTGAGTGTTTACTTGCCGAAAGTTACGGGCGCATTCATTTGGCGCCAAAATTCCAGGTTGTTTTGCAGGCTTGGCGGGAAATGGCTGTTCGAAGTGAGTCAGAGACTGAGCACTCGTCTAACTCAAACCACATTCATCCCATTGCAGTGGGTGTCATTCAAATAAAACTGAGCACAACACAAACATGGTCAGCCCCAAGCTCTGGCTTATACCCAACAGCTAGTTCTGCTGCTAGCTCACGATTGTCATTTACAATCATGCGAATCTTTGAAACAGATGTGTGCATTATTTGAAGTGATCTCGCTGTTACTACAATGAAGAGGAAACGCATTTTTTTGGGGGGTACAAAATTATCTTCTGGTGAGAGAGGTTGCTGACGACATCCTGAACAATAATTAACCCAACCATATAGTCAGTGCCTTCAGAAAAGAAAAGAACTTTGACTGGGTGAAATCACATTTTAAAATATATAGGAATAGATTAATTCCTCACAAAATAGACAAAGGAAATGCATGCAAAAATAAGAGCTACTTTGGTGAGGAAGGTGAAATCCAGACCTGAGCCTGAAATGTGATACAGAGCCAGGATGAGGTTGGAATATGCCACAGTGTTTCATATTTACATCGTGAGGATCATTTGCCAATTTAACAATACAGTAGTCAGACTGAACTTCAAAAGTAGTTAATTGAGCAGCACTTTGAGACGTTTCTATGAAAAAAGAGTAAGATCCATGAATTTTTTCTAATAGTACATCACTTCACTTTGCTGACAGCACACTCAGGAACAAGGTCATACCCCAACATTGAGCGCAGTAACTACTGCAATGAGCTTCTACCCAATTTTATAAATTGAGTAGTTTTGAAATGGAATTGATTTTTTTAAAAAATGAGTTTTTTAACATTCAAAATTCATTAGGCCCATCAAAACATTATCATTTGGTGTTAATAGGGTTGTTTGTTTAATTTAGTAACTTTATTGAAGCAAATGGATCAAAGATGTAAAACTTCATCAATGAAATGATTAGACCATTAACCGAAAAGAAATGCAATAAAACTTAGGAAATTAAAATAAATAGAATATGGTTCTAAAATTATTAATAAAGTAAAAAAGATACAATTTATGACAGCAAGCGTATTTAGTTTATTCACTAAATTTGTCGTAATTATGATTTATTTACATTAGATTGCCTTATGTTACTCATTTAGAATATTATAATACATATTTATGTTACTTGTTTATCATTACTTAAATTATAAATGGCAGAGCTTTAATCTCAACAGGAAGGTTGAACAAAAGTAGAATGTATTAACTTTGGAAGGATGCATACTATGAAATAATGCAGAGAGTAGCAGAAGAGGAGTTGTAGGCAGGAGCAATGCTGGAAAAAGATCAGCTAAGAGGCCTCAAGCACTAGAAAAAAGTGAGAGAGACTGATTGACACAATCAATAGGAGGCTGTCAACTATGGCTCACTTGCCCTCTAATCCTGGTGTCAAAAGATTGTGAATTCAACAAGTCATGCAAAGGAGCAGTATACTGTTGAAAGTGCCACCTTCCAAATGAGATGTTAAGCCAGACCTTATTAGATAGGCATAAAAGATCCTATGGCATTCTTTCAGAGTGGCAATAGGGAATTTTCCTGCTGTCAAAGTCAATATTTATTACTCAACCAACATCATTAAAAATTTCCTGGTCATCACCTCACTGCAGGAAACATTGGCTCTCATGATTTTTTGCATCGAAACAGAGACTGCACTCCAAGTAAATACGATACTTAATTGGCAGAAATGCGTTTTTTGATGATGTTGGGC
Source organism: Sphyrna mokarran (assembly GCA_024679065.1). Lineage (NCBI taxonomy): Eukaryota > Metazoa > Chordata > Chondrichthyes > Carcharhiniformes > Carcharhinidae > Sphyrna > Sphyrna mokarran. Next base: position 35,807,303 of record JAGIQG010000026.1, read on the forward strand.
TTCAATTGATGGGATGATTGGGATGCAGACACAATGATTGCTTACAGGACGGGATTTTTTAGCCGCCCTCGTCCTAAAACCAGAAAATCCCACCCACTATCAACGGACCTTTGCATGATTCCCTCTCCATCCTGCCAGCCCACTACAACTCCTGTGGCAAAATGTAAGCGAAAATTCCCTGGGGAGGGGAAAAATAATGTGGAGTTGCCGGCCTTGGACGGGATAAGCACAGACTTTAAGACTTGATTACCTGTAAAGACTGGCATTCCAACCATTATCTTGTAAATTGACTTTATGTCTATATATGTCCTGTTTGTGAACACAACTCCCATTTAGCTGCTAAAGGGGGCAGTGCTCCAAAAGCTTGCGGCTTGTGCTACCAAATAAACCTGTTGGACTTTAACCTGGTGTTGTGAGACTTCTTACTGAGGGGAAAAGTGTCTGATTTTCAGCTCTGGAAAACTTTTCAATAACTCCCTTGTGTATTAGGCTGTAACAGGCCACAGACTTGATCAGTCTGTCAGTATTGTAAGTGATTAACAGACACATGTGCAAGATGCTCGTGATGGTGCTTGCAAAACCATATTTCAGTATGAGACAGTGCAGAAAATAGTGGAAGGAAAATGTTACTCTGTTTTAAGCATATCTTGGGCATGATACACAAGAAATTGATGACTGGCCAATCAAACTACTTGTACCTGTGAAAATACATTCCAATATATGTGACACTTAGTCGTCCTAATAATTGGGTTGTTTTGTAAAATATTTCTGCTGTATAGTTAACCGGTACATGCTGCACTGGCAATAAGTTTGCTTAATGTTTTGGCACAGCTGTGACATGGGTTTACAAATATGATTCCCTCACAGTCTTAATTTGGAGTCTCAGTACTGCTGTAGGTAGGTATCACAGTGCAGAAGGAGGTCATTTGGCCCATTGAGCCAGCAACAACAACAAGCACACCCAGGCTCTATCGCCGTAACCGCACGTATTTACCCTACTAATCATTCAACATTAGGGGTCAATTTAGCATGGCCAATCAACCCAACCCACACATCTTTGGATATCATATACCTTTGGGCATTATTATCAGATAGAGTTAGGACCTTTGACACAGAGAGACTAATCTAAAAATTAATTTTACTTCTAATTCATCATTTTTTAATGGCTAGTTCGAAGTGATGTTTGTGAGCGCTGCAATGCTGATCAGTTATCTCAGATGAAGTTGAGATATACCTCTGAGAAAGACCAAGGAGTTAAAAAGTAACTTAGCAATGAGTGTGAAGGCTTATAAAAAATCTGGAAGTTCGGAGCCTTTTTCTGTGCCTCTGTTTTATAAACATTGCCAATGACTAATGAGTGGATTGGATTTCCTTTTGGATTTCAGACTTCTCATTACTATTTTACCAGTCATCTTTTTATTTTTGCCTTTTATATCTCCTTTAGAAACAAAACTTTATTGTTAAAAAGGACTATTCTATTTGAGTCATAGCACAAAGCTAACGTGACTTATTCACAACCAATGCTTTGACTCAGTCAATTCAGAAGGTATGGCAGATTTTCTCACTTTTACAAATTTGCTCTTCATAAAGATATCCAGTCTCTGCTTCCAAGTGACTCATAACCAATATGATTACAGTCCTTTTCTGTAAATGGCCACTGATCTGTGCCAGTAAACAATGTAATAGATATCAGATTGTGTGATAATATTGTTTAGGAACTTTGTTTCACACAGGATTAGAACGGAATACTAAGTGCAGAGAAACAAGAGACTTTCTGTATTAGAAGAACATTTAATTTACCCACAGAGAAACTAATCATGTTTCCAACCAGGATCATTTAGCATGCCCTTTTTTGCCTTTAACTGTTTCAAGTCAGTAAACCATTTAGGGCTTTCTTTGTTTCTTCAGCATGTTAACTGTTTCCCAACGAATGTGAACATAAATATAGTTGTTGCTATTTAATCATCCATGGACATAAGGTCGCTTCGATATGTATGGTGATACACCCATGACCCGCTCAATTATGTCTCTGCTGTCAGAATGCTTGCCAAACATTCAGCTTTGAATGGTTGTTACATTCCTGCAGTTCAGCACTAAAAAGACTGAAGCCATTTGTCTTCTCCTCCCTCCCATCAGAAACTGTTCTGTTGTCACTGATTCCATCCATGAACCAGGCATATTGACTATGAGTTAAACTTTAGACTCCATATTCTTCCTACAGTAAGACTGTTCATGTCTGTCTGCAATCCTAACTAAGCTGTTCCACAGCTGAAACTTTTATATGTGGCATTGTCTCTTCCAGTCTCAACTTATCAATTTCACCATCCATGAATTTCACATTTTCCAAAACTTTGTTGCATTTTCTAAGCATCTATGTGCTCACTACCTTGACTCTAAATAACTACATTTTAAAATGGAAACACAGCTTTAGCCCTAATTCAACTATTTTCTCCAATTCCCCACAATCTCTCCATTCTTCTAACTCCAACTTCTTGTGCATTTTCCCATTCATCTACCATTGGTGACAGTCTTCAGTTGTCTGTGTCCTTCTCTCTGGACTTCTTTAAAATCCTTTTATTTGACACCTTTTAAAAAAGCACAACATTTAATTATCCATCCATCTCTCCTTAACTTGATGTAGCATCTGTTTTCCTGGGGATTTTTTTTAACTTTAAAAACAATATATAAAAGGAAATTGTTGTTAAGTATGCTGCAATTTCCATATAAACTAATTTTTAAAAGATCAATCTGAAAGGATGACACAGCATGATTTCACACTTTTAAGAGGTTTACTATATAAAAAGATGAAAAGCAGAGTTGTCTAAACACTATTTATAAGCAACTTATACTTTAAATATTTTTAGCACAATTAATAAACAATTTCATAGATATGCATAACAGTGTCCTTTAAGCAAATATACAATTCTCCCAAAATTAGTCAAAAGTAGTTCTTAGCTTCTGTTATTTTCCTTTCTCAGCTTGACTTCTAACCCAGAATAGTGCTTCACAATAAGAGTTTTGCTAATTTAATTTTTCAGCTTCATTTTAACTCTTTACGAATTTGATCTGTTCAATCCAAGTATGAGCTTCCAATTACATTGCTCACAATGGACCATAGAGACCTTTGGCCTCTTGTTGCAGCCAAGTAGACAACTTCACTAATATTCATTGATAATTTAGGAAAACTGGTAACTTGACATTACAATGACTCCCTCTGTACCCTCTGGACCACCAACACCTCGACATAAATCACATAGACCTTGTATCCAGGTAGAAATTCTCATGAGTTATTCTTGAGAACCCAACTCTGTTGTAGCTTGGACATAAGTGGACAGTTTAAAGCATAACTGTTTACAACCTAACATTCTCAATGATTGTTTGGGACTTTGGAGATTCTAATCTATGCATTATTAGCATACAGGTAGCTGCCATTGTCTCAAAGTGTAAATATCTTGCACTTCCCAGTTAGAAAAATCTCAGCCCCCTTTAATTTCTTAACAATCAAACTACCCAGACTTGCTGTCACATTAAATCTTTATTAGGTGCTATAATAAATCTAAAGTTATATATTTCCAACTGATGAAAAAGCCACTCCATTAGTACCATCATTTCTGTGTTCCTTGTATTTTTTTGCTGCTTCCATTTTGCTACCTTCCTCTCCTGATGCTGCTGACACATCCTGAGGTCTAGCTGCGTAGGTGCTGGTCATTGTATTAGCAGGTACTGCAAACAGGTGTAAAAATCCTATGGTCAATATATGGCTTTGAAATTTTAAAATTGATAATATCTGACTGAACATTAGAAGCAAAGGACACTACAAATGGCTCCTAATGTATAGCAAAGTGTGTTCTCAAATGTGGTACAATTAACTCTGCAGGCACATAGACATGCCCATGCAGGAGATTTAGTCTAAGGGTGGATTTAAGGTCTATTACAAATATTCAATATTTAATCATTGTCTTCATTTTTATTTTCAATTCATTAATATTTCATTAATGATTTGAAAAATAGATTTGAGTGAGAATGCTCTCTGGCAGATGTTTTCTGTGCCTCATGTATGCCAAAAGACAGGAAAGTGCAGTATGAGCTGAGACAGGCTGGCAGATTAATCCATAGAGACAGGTCTCTGTTATTTGATCACCAACAATCTCTCGGTCCATTCTTTATTTCCTAGCATGGGTTGGAGATCTTCCTGGTATGCCTTTTGATCTTCTACTGTTAAGACGAATACAGGATATTTATTTAATGTCCTAACCATTTTCTTATTCCTTTTTATAATTTCTTTTTTAGTCTTGAAGATTCCCAATGTTTTACTTTGCTGCCATTATTCCTTTTTATGTATTTGTAGAAGCTCTTACAACCTGTTTTTATATTTTGCTCTGATTTGCTCTCATTTTATTTTCTCCCACTTATCAAATTTTTGTTCATTCTTTTATGGTTTCTAAAACTCACCTAATCTTCAGCCTTGCTACTTTTCTTGGCAATATTATAAGCCTGTTCTTTTAAAACAATATTATCCTTGTGATAAGAAGGGTTTAGTTAGCCACGAAATTGTTTTTTTTAGTAGAATGTATATTAATTGAACGTTATGAAATATTTCTTCATGAATGTTTGTCATTGTTTATCTGTCATCATCCCTTTTAATCTAATTTCCCAATCGATTTTAGCCAACTTGCCCCTCATACCAATGTAATTGGGCTTATTTAGGTACTTAGTTACATCAGTATCAAGCTCCATTTGAAATTCTGTCATAGTAAGGTCACTGTTCCCAGGGAATTCTTTACAACGGGATTACTAATTAACCCTATATCATTACATAAGACATAATCTAACATTGCCTCTTCCGTGGTTGGTTCATATTATTCTAGAAAACTATTTTGAATTCATTCCATGAACTCACCTTACAAAACTACTTTGCCAATTTTCTTCACTTTATATGGAGATTAAAGTCTGTGATTATAGTGTTATCTTCGTTACAAGCCTCTTATTCTTTGATCAATACTTTGTTCAGAGTGTAGCTATGGTTATGGGTCTAGAAACTGCTTACACAAATGTTTCCTGTCTCTTGTTATTTCTTATCTCCATTCATACTGAATCTATTTCCTGATCTTCTCAGACAAGATCCTTCCCCACTATTATCCTTATTGAATCCTTTATTGTAATTGCTACAAAAAATCTAAAAGAAGCAATTTTTTCATCAATGACAAAGAAACTATCCTTTCTGCCTCCTGTTAGAAGCAGGAAGGTTGTTTCCACAGAAGGGTGAAAATAGAACTCGGGAGCATTGCCTCAAAATAAGTGAAAGCAGATTTAGGACTGAGTTGGAGAGGAACTTCTCCCAAAGGATTGTGAATGTGTGGAATTCCCTACCCAGTGAAGCAGTTGAGACCACCTCATTAAATGTTTTTTAGACAAGAATAGATACATTCTTGAACATAAAGGAATTAAGAGTTATAGTGAGCAGGTGGGTGAGTGGAGCTGAGTCAACAAAAAGATTAGCCATTATCTTATTGAATGGTGGAGCAAGTTCAAAGAGCCAGATGGCCTACTCCTGCTCCCAATTCTTATGTTCTTATGTTACTTTATTGCTAAGAACTCAGTAAGAATTTAGCAACACCAATTTAGCAACATCAATTTAGCAATACCACCCCAGTCCAACGCCGGCATCTTTACATCATGACTTTATTGCTAAACCAGAGACTTACTATGTTTTCTGTTTTTCCAACAGAAATATCATGTAAGGACCAGGTTCATCATTTGCAAATAGTTGAAGTTCTTCCTTGTAGAGGCAGAAAAAGACATTGAAAATCTTGACAAAAAAATCACAGGTGGGCACATAAGATACTTTCACTTGCTTGAACAGGAAATTATATTCAAAAGTGATAAGAAGGGTTTAAAACAGCTTTGGCTTGTACAGTGCTTATCCATTTCTATTCACTTTAATTGAATGAAGTCAATTCGATCACCGTCCATTAATGGTCACTGGATGGGAAGTGTACCCCACTGATCATAGTAAAAAGAAAAGTGCAAGTTAAAAAACAAAGGAAGTTTAATTAGAAATAGAATTAATCTTCCAAAAGGATTTTGAAATTGCTGTCAAAAATATTTGGCAGCAATTTCTGGCAGGCAGAAACTCACAATCCTGACTTTTCTTCAGGATTGTGAGTTTCTGCCATATGTCTTTATGTGACTGAGTAAAGCAATTCTTCACTTAAGGATCTTTGGGCTCAAGGTTGAGGAATCCCAAGTGAAAGATTTGCTTTCTTTTCCGTCCTTCTCTGCCACCCTCTGCTTCGTCATTACAACGTTGGGACTCAAAGCATGACACATTTAATGGACAGGCTGTCACCATTCTGAACAATTGATAGCAAGCCCCTGCCAGACATTAAGGTCAATGCCACTCTGTTTCAGCGCATCTTTGAAGTGTTTTCTTTGTCACCCCTGGAACTTTGGCCATTTGAGAATTGAGAGGAAACTAGTGGGTAAGATGGATTTTAGCTATCCAGTCACAGTGTCAATCAGTCAATCAAAGTTGGATTTGCTGAAGTTTTGCCAGAATGCTTCTGGACTTGCTTTCAAGTAGGACACTAGCATTTGTTCAAATGGTACTCCCATTGAATCCAGAGAAAGCAGCAGAGGCATTGCCAAAAGGACTGTGCATCATATTCCTAAAAAAAACTTTGTGCATTATATTAAGGCATTTTTAAAGTTTCACAGTTCATAGGGTATGGGTATCACTGACTAGGTCAGCATTTATTGCTCATCCCTAATTGCCTTGAGAAGGTGGTTTTGTGCTGCTTTCTTGAAATGCTGCAGTCCATGTGGTGTAGGTATACCTATAATGTTGTTAGGGAGGGAGTTTCAGGATTTTTACCCAGTAACAGTGAAGGAACAACAATTTATTTCCAAGTCAGGATGGTCTGTAGCTTGGAGGGAAGCTTCCAGATGCCACTGTATGCAGTGGTGAAAGAAGTGAATGTTTCACGTGATAGATTGAATGCCAATCAATTGGACTGCTTTGTCCTGAATGGTATTGAGTTTCTTGAGTGTTCTTGGAGCTGCAGTCATCCAGGCAAGTGAAGAATATTCAAATACGCTCCTCACTTGTATGTTACAGGTAGTGGAAAGAATTTGGGCCGCCAGCCTCTGTCCTTTTGCAGAATTCCCAGCATCTGTCCAGCCTCTTAATCAAGTTATGTGGTTAATCCAGTTCCTGGTCAATGTTGACCACCCCCCCCCCCCCCCCCCCCCCCCCCACCCCGCCACCTGAACCTGCCCCCAGATGTTGATGGTGGGACAATTCAGTGATGCAATAGCGTTGAATGTCAAGCGGAGATCATTAGTTTCTCTTTTATTAGAAACGGTCATTTACTGGCATTTGTGTTGTGTGACTGTTACTTGCCACTTACCAGCCCAAGCCTGAATGTCGTCCAAATTTTGATACATATGGACTTCAGAATCATGAATGATACTGAACGTTATGCAGCCATCAGTCAAAAATTCCCACTTTTGGCTTATGATGGAAGGAGGTCAGAAGCATCTGAACCATCAGGGGCCCCATGACAGAACCCTAAGGAATTCCTTCAGCGATGTCCCAGAACTAAGACCTCCAACAAGCACAATCGTCTTTATTTGTGTTAGATGTTAGTGACACGAGAGAGACAAAACTTAACTTTATTCTCTCAATGTCCATAAACAGGGGTAATTTTTGTTTTAAAAAATAGACTTTGGGGTTATTCTAAAAACCCTTTGTTTGTGTAATCAATTTTTAAAGTGATTCACAGCAAGTTCCCTTTTGAAATGGACCTCAACATTGCCAGGTGTGAGATTCTGTGAACAACATATCAGGGCATGTCTCCCGTGCAATCATATAATATCTTTAGTGGTTACCTTATAATGCCATACATCAGGTGACTACAGGCAGTCATCTTTTCATTCAGCAAAGTTTATTTTTAAATAAGCACGAAGGAATAATGTTTTATTTACATAGTTTGTGATTTCCTTCAATGTCTTAGGGACATGTTGTAGATATGACACCAACCAGTAGAAACCCAATCCTCATTGATTTGAGTTTTGCTTGGTGTCTTTGATTCCAGTCAGTCAAGCACTGCCTTAATGTCAAGAGCAGTTATTCTCATCTTACATCTCAAGTTTAGTTCTTTGTCCATATTTGGAACAGTGCTGTAACAAGGTTGAGAGCTGTGTGGTTCTGAAGGTAGCCAAACTAAGCATCTGTGAGCTAGTTATAGCACTGTTAACGACCCTTGCGTCTCTTTGCTGATGACCAAGAATAGACTGATGGAGCAGTAATTGACCGGATTGGATTTGTTCTGCTTTTTTTGTGGACAGGAAATACTTGTCACATTGCCAGGTAGAACCCAGTATTGTAGCTGTACTGGAACAGCTTGGCTAGGGATGCAGCTAGTTCTCGAGCACAAGTTTTCAGTACTACTGCAGGAATGTTGTAAGGACCTATAATTTTTGCATTATCTGGTGCCTTCAGTCATTTCTTGTTATCACATGGAGCGAATCAAATTGGCTGAAGCTGGGTATCTATGATGCTGGGGACCTGCGGAGGAGACTGAAATGGATCGTCCACTTGGAACTTTTGGCAGAAGATTGTTAAAATGCTTTGTCTTTTGCAGTGCTGTGCTGGGATTCCCACCATCATTAAGGATAGAGATATTTGCAGATCCTTCTTATCCTATTGTTGAGTTATCTGCCAACATTCGCAACTAGATGTGACAGAACTGCGCATCTTAAATCTAATCTGTTGGTTGTAGATGATTTAGCTGAGTCTATTGCATGCTGCCTCGCCTGTTTGGCCTACAAGTATGGTGATGTAACTTTAGCAGATTTTCACTTCATGTTTAGGTATGCCAGGTGTTGCTTCTAGCACACTCTCCTACATTCCTCACTGAACCAGCATTGACCCTTGATAATGGTAGAGGCGAGGAAGAATATGCGGACTATGAGGTACAGATTGTGGTTGAATGCCACTCCATTGATAGCCTACTGTGCCTTATGGATGCCCAGTTTTTTATTTCCTAGATCTGTTTTGAACGTATCTCATCTGGCACAAAGTGCCACACAGAAGATGGAGGATAACCTCATTGTGAAGATAGGACTTATTCTTCATAGAACTGTGTGTCATGGACAGATGCATCAATGACAGGCAGATTTGTGATATTTTTCCCTCTTGTTGGTTCCCCATCTGTTCAGACTGAGTCTAGCAGTTTTATTACTTGGCTAGTTCAATCAGTTGTGGTGCTGCTGAACTATCTTGGTGCTGTATGTTGAAGACCCCACCCAAAGTATATTCTATGCCCATGCCATCTTCAGTACTTCTTCCAATTGGTATTCAACATGGAGGAGCACTGTTCTATCCACTGAGAAAGAGGGGTCAGGGACTCGTGTTGTCAGCAGGACGTGTTCCTGCCAATGTTTGGCCTGATTCCATAAGGCTTCATGGAGTCTAGAGTCAATGTTGAGGACTCCCAGCACAACCCCCTCCCAATTTATATCACTGTACCACTGCCTCTGGCAGGCTTGCCCTGAAAGTGAGACAGAGCATACCCAGAGATGGTGATGGTAGTGTCTTCAACATTGTCTCTACTTTATGATTTGGTGAATATAACCATGTCAGGCTATTGTTTGAAGGACTTTGCAGGATGGTTGTCGCTTCCAGCTAGTACATAGGTCGATGTCAGGTGTTCTCTCCAGTTTAATTGCTTTTTAAGTGCGTTTGTAGTAGTTTTTATGCCAATGAATGATAGTTTCATTGTCGCAATCACTGACGTTGGAGTAAAATCAAAATTAAAGGACACAAGATGATTATCTGGCACAAAATAGACTTTAAGATGTACCGACTTAGGCATAGATATCACACAACAAAGAATTAAAGCCTGTCAGTGTCTAAATTACTGCAGGAAATAGATCAGACCTTGAGGCACCTTAGCTTGAGATATAGAGACAAAAGAATGAGTTTCGGTAATGAGATCAATCATTGATGGGGAACATAAATGCATTAATGTATCTACTCTATGTATAATGATGTACTAACTGCTGGTGTCCATACTTGTCTATTCTATGTATAACAAAGTACTAACTGTCGATGTTCATACTTGTCTGCTCTATGTATAGTGATGTGCTAACGGCTAATGTCCGTACTTGTGCATTATTTGAAAATGTATAAAAGATGCTCAACTGCCATTGTAAAGTTGAGAAGGTGACTGTAATCACTGCGGAGAGTCCAAACTTCTCCCAAAGCTTTGTCTAATAAAACTGCATTGACTCCAAATAGTGATTTTCCCACAACACTGATATTAATTTTCAATTCCAAATTTTGTTAATTTAATTTAATTTAAATTCTGCCATCTGCCTTTAGGATTTAAATGTGTTTCCAGAGCATTGGCCTGAGCCTCTGGATTGCAAATCCAGTGTCATTAGCACCATGCCTCCCAAATTATTTCTTTTAACAAGTGGGTTAAAACATAACACATGGGAATATTATAAGCAAAATGCTAAAATGTTTGTAATAAATACCAGAGAAAAACTACAACTATAACATTGTTTAGCATTTCAGCCTTGTATTAAATCATTTTGCCATTTATTCCCATTTTATGGAAGTCCCAAATAAATATCTTAAAAGAGAACTCTCCCACAAATAAGTATTTTTTTCCTTACTTGACAAAGGATTTTCTTTTTAACAACATTAATCTTTTTCATCTGTTTCTTATTGCCATGGTTAAAATATTCCCTGGTCACTTATTTGGGCCAGCTGCACTACTAGAAATGATAGCTAAATCCTGTAACTATTGCCATTATGAAGCCTAACAAGCCACTTCTGTTCTTAGCTATGACTGAGGTATGTTAAATAACACACAGTGAAGCTTTCCCCCAAAACATATGGATTCTCATCTGTATCTAATGTTTCAAGGAAAGCATAAATCTGGTCAGCTCAATCCTCATCCTGTATATTTCTATCTGAACTTAAATTTTTTGTACTTGAGTACAGTTGATCACCATGAGCATTATGAGCCCAGTGGTATTATAGTTAAATTGTTAATCCAGACATTTCTCATGTTCTAGGGACCTGAGTTCAAATCCTGCCATGACAGATGGTGGAATTTGAATTCAATAATATATATCTGGAATTAAGAATCTACTGATGACCATGAAACCATTGTCGATTGTCAGAAAAACCTATCTGGTTCACTAATGTCCTTTAGGGAAGGAAATCTGCCATCCTTCCCTGCCCTGGCCTACATGTGACTCAGCAATGTGGTTGACTCTCAATTGCCTTAGGCAACTAGGGATGGACAATAAACGATGGGCAGTCAGCAAGATCCATGTCCCACGAATGAATAAAAAGAATTGCAAGTTTAGTATGCAACATTCTTCAACAATATTTTTACATTTTTAACATTATATTTTTCTCACCAAATGTATCTTTTCTAGATTCTTACCCTGCACTAAAATAATGAGATGTGAAGCCAATTCTTTTGTAACTTTGAAAATCGATCATTGTACTCCAAAAGTTGTTCTTTTTTTCTGCCCTTGCTAAGTTATTCTGGCATCTGAGGAGCCTATTAGGGTGGCACTGTAGCACAGTGGTTAGCATTGCTGCTACACAGCTCCATTGGACTGGGTTCGATTTCTGGCTTGGGTCACTGTCTGTATGGAGTTTGCACATTCTCCTCATGTCTGCATGGGTTTCCTCTGGTTGCTCCAGTTTCCTCCCACAGTCCAAAGATGTGTGGGACAGGTTGATTGGCTATGTTAAAAATTCCTCTTACTACCCTGAGATGTGTATGTTAGGGGGATTAGTGGGTAAATATGGAGGGGTGATAGAGGTAGGATTGTGGTCAATGCAGACTTGATGGGCCAAATGATTTCTTTCTGTACTGTAAGGTTTCTATGATTTTTATAGTGCTTTACTGAAAAAACTATCCTTTATATTAGGGCTAGTCAATGAATGCTAGGCTACTCAACTGCAGAGACATCACAGCTGAACCTGATCCTGTGTCATCACCTCACTCGACTATTCTTCATACGTAAGGCTTGAAAAGACACCTTTCACCTGACAAAAACCAGATGAAGTCAAAATCAAGCAGTCTATTTGCCATTCCTGTCCCACAACCATTTTAACTCTGCTGTTTTCACAAGTGGCTGAGACGCCCACCTGACTCAGTCACGCATCACATGCATAATGCAGTTTAATTGCATTTCAAAACCTGCCAGGAAAGAAGCTTAAATTCCAGTTAATTTATGAGGAACAAGAGTGCCAACCAACATTCATCTGAATAACTGATACACAAGGAATTGATCTTTCAAGTACAAGATCTTGACACACCACGTTACCTATTGCCAGGCTTCCCACCTTTCTGTTCTCACAGCTTCTTTATGTTTGTCATTATTGACACCTGACAAATAACGTCTGAGTCCTCCTACAATGTTTCTCATGGAAAGACATATATAGAACATAGAACAGCACAGTACAGGCTCATCGGTTCTTGATGTTGTGCTGAGCTATGTCCAAACCCAAGATCAAGCTATCCCACTCCCTAATATTCTGGTGTGCTCCATGCCTATCCAATAGCTGCTTGAAAGTTCCTAAAGTGTCCAACTCAACTATCACAGCAGACAATGTATTCCCACTCCAACCACTCTGGGTAAAGAACCTACCTCAGATATCCCTCCTATATCTCCCACCATGAGCCTTATAGTTATGCCCCCTGGTAACAGTTACTTCCACCTGAGGAAGTAGTCTCTGAATGTCCCACTCTATCTGCTCTATTAAGTCACCTCTCATCCTCCTCCACTCCAAAGAGAAAAGCCCCAGCTCCCTCAATGTTTCCTCATAAGACCCTGCAAACCAGGCAGTATCCTGATAAATCTCCTCTGCCCTCTCTCCAATGCTTCCACATCCTTCTTACAGTGAGGTGACCAGAACTGCACACAATATTCCAAATGTCAACAAGGTCCCATATAGTTGCAGCACAACTCCAGGACTCTTAAACTCAACCCCATGTTAATATATGCTAAAACACTATAAGCCTTCTTCATGGCTCTATCCATTTCAGTGGCAACCTTCAGGGATCTGTGGATATGAACTCCAAGATCCCTCTGCTCTTCCACATTCTTCAGAACGTTGCCGTTGACCCTGCAATTCAAGTTTGTCCTACCAAAACGAATCAGCTCGCACTGATTAGGGTTAAACTCCATCTGCCATTTTTCTGCCCAGCTTTGCATCCTATCAGTGTATTTTTGCAGCCTACAACAGCCCTCCTCCTCCTTCACAACTTCACCAATCTTCGTGTCATCAGAAAATTTACTAACCCACCCTTCAGCCCCCTCTTTCAAGTCATTGATAAAAATCACAAATAGCAGAGGACCCAGCATTGATCCCTGTGGTACACTGCTGGTAACTGGCCTCCAGTCTGAAAATTTTCCCTCCACCACTACCCTCTGTCTTCTATGAGACATGATGTACAGATGCCGGCGTTGGATTGGGGTGGTAAGAACTCAGTAAGAATTTAGCAACACCAACTTATAGTCCAACCGATTTATTTGATAGTAAAAACGCGAGCTTTCGATTCCTGTGTCTTCTTCAGGCAAATGCAGTGTTCTGGTCTGCAATAGCACACATCAGCACAGACAGTCAGAGATTGCTGATTAGAATGCGAATCCTTACATCTAACCTGCTATTGAAGTGTTAAAGTGGCGAACCATGTGTGTGAAGGGAATCCTGAGCATTGTTGGAGAATTGTGTGTTTTCTCCAGACAGCACAGTAAGTGAGGTTTTTTGCTAACCCAGGCAAGTTACGGGGGTTACAGATAGTGTGTCATGAAGCCAAGATCCCTGTTAAGACCGTCCTCATGTGTGCAGAGCTTGGCTATCAGTCTCTGATCAGCGACTCTGCGCTGTCGTGTATCACGAAAGCCCCCTTGAAGAACATTTACCCGCAGGTCGGAGGCCAAATGCCCATGACTGCTGAAGTGTTTGCCCACAGGAAGGGAACTGTTTTGCCTGGTGATTGCTGAGCGATGCTCATTCATCCGCTGTCGTAGTGTCTGCATGGTCTCCCCAATATACCATGCTTCGGGACATCCTTTCTTGCAACGTTGTCTAGACGTTGTCTACCTAATACATTGCAAGAAAGGATGTCCCGAAGCATGGTATATTGGGGAGACCATGCAGACACTACGACAGCGGATGAATGAGCATCGCTCAACAATCACCAGGCAAAACAGTTCCCTTCCTGTGGGCGAACACTTCAGCAGTCATGGGCATTCGGCCTCCGACCTGCGGGTAAATGTTCTGCAAGGGGGCCTTCGTGACACACGACAGCGCAGAGTCGCTGAGCAGAGACTGATAGCCAAGTTCCGCACACATGAGGATGGTCTTAACAGGGATCTTGGCTTCATGACACACTATCTGTAACCCCCGTAACTTGCCTGGGTTAGCAAAAAACCTCACTTACTGTGCTGTCTGGAGAAAACACACAATTCTCCAACAATGCTCAGGATTACCTTCACACACATTGTTCGCCACTTTAACACTTCAATAGCAGGTTAGATGTAAGGATTCGCATTCTAATCAGCAATCTCTGACTGTCTGTGCTGATGTGTGCTATTGCAGACCAGAACACTGCATTTGCCTGAAGAAGACACAGGAGTCGAAAGCTCGCGTTTTTACTATCAAATAAATCGGTTGGATTATAAGTTGGTGTTGCTAAATTCTTACTGAGTTCTATGAGACAGCCAGTTACTTATCCAATCGGCCACATTTCCTTCTATCCCGCATCTTACATTTTTCATAGCCTACCGTGGGGAGACTTATCAAGCATCTTAGTAAAATCCATGTATATGACATCAACTGCACTACCTTCATCTACACACTTAGAACTGAAACTGATCCTGTTCTCATTCAACATCCACTAATATTCCAGCTAGAATTGGTGGATAACAGACAGAATAGGAACCTTGGCCAATGTTCTCCTTTTTGGTCCAGCAGTGTGCATGTCAATGATAGCACCCAACTGTTGTCCCAGCTACAGTGCGGTAACAACAATGGTTAGGATCATTACGCTTAACTGCTACCCCTTCTGTTGGCTCATTCAATTTGATTGTCATTTCTAAATTATTATATGGACAAAAAAGTCATCTGAGGACCATGAACAGTAGTTGTAATTTAGTCATTTACCTATGGCATATGGTGAAGTGCAGAAAGTCCAATTGTTCAGTCCTGGATTTCATCCCACCACCTGTGATTGCCCCACCACCACTCCAACTGCAGCCTATCAAAATGTATCATTTCGCATTACTTTGCATTAAATGCCATCTGCCAACGTATGGAACTGAGGAATATAGGGCAGAATGCTGAACATGTACTGTTGATTTTTTAAAAGCTCAAAATTAAAAGTTTAAAGTTAAAGCGTTATTCATTTTTCAATAATGCTCTCTAGATATACAAAAATAATTGAAACTTCTTTCCCATAGTGGAATGAGTAAGGAACTGACCAGATGGTGAGTCATAGATGCAAATGATTCACTCTGTCTCAAACTAAGATCACAGTTGTAAAACTAAAAAATGCTCAAAATATTCAGCAGGTTAGACAGAATCTGTGGAAAGAAATAAAGTTAATGTTCCATTACTTTTCATCAGAACATCAAGAGTGATCAACCTTACACATTGGACAGAATCTTATTGGGACGGCAAAAATCCCTCCGCTGAAAGTGAGAGGCTCAAAGAAGCATAAAGCCAGAAACAACCAATTAAGTGATAGCCATCCAGTTGAGATGTTGCATGCATCCTAGTGCTGCCGACTCAGTCAAAGAGTAAGCAATTCAGCAGCCTCTGGAGCAGTCTTTGTACTTTTTTGCCTCACGATTGGCCATTATTGGCTGGGAAGTGTGTAAATAGATGATGATATTGATGTACTTGTTTTTTATCCTACAGGTGCTTTGGTCCACCTTGCTGTCTAACGAGGGGCATACACACGATGGGTCGTCAGAGGACTGCTCTTGGACCTTTTTTGACAGTATCCTAGTGCTTCACTTCGTTAGTGTACGCTTGATCTGGACCATTTGATCGGCAACACGACAGCTCAGTGACTATCGCTGTGCTGTGCAGATACATGGATTTAGGCCTGTGTCTGTGGGAGTTTGCACATTCTCCCCGTGCTTGCGTGGGTTTTCTCCGGGTGCTCCGGTTTCCTCCCACATCCCAAAGATATGCTCTTAGGCTAATTGGCAAAACAAATTCTCCCTAAACTGTCTCAAATTTGGTGTTAATCCATAGATCTATAAACATAGACAGGGATCACAGGTAGAGATGGGAGTAGGCCATCAAAGCGAAGGAAAAGTGACTCCTAATTAGACAGTTAAGTGGCTGAGGCAGTCTACCAGCCATTTTGTGAAAATTTCCCATCTCATAGCCCATCCCCAAGAGGTCCAGAAAATTCTGTTTCTCTCCACAGATACTGCTTGGCATTTTCAGTTTCTATTTTGATTTTCAGCATCTGCAGAATTTTTACGAAAGAATGTACCAAGATAACAGAGGTTATTTATTAAAGCTGTCTTTTCTCACTAAGATTTAGAATGAATTACGACAGGCAGTTTGCTTAGGGGAAAGTGGCAAATTCCTGTGCTCAAATGCTAATTAAGTAAAACAAAATACTGCAGATGCAAAGATAAAATAAAAACAGAAACTGATGGAAGCACTTAACAGGTCAGGCAGCAACTTTCAAGAGGAAAACAGAGTTAGCAATTTATTTTGATGACCTTTTGTCAGGCTGGAAGAAGTTTTAATAGTAAATACAAAAGGCTGGGAGACAGGATGGGGCAGTGGTGTGCAGTGATGAAGGGTATGAACAAAAGGGAAGGTCTTTCAGGGTGGAGGACAAGTATGATTAAATTACAAAAGGGATGTCAATGTGAGTCAAAAGGAGCAATAAAGAAACTAATGGGACAATGAAGAATCAGAAAATGGACCCATAGGAGATGTAAACCGCAACATCAGAACCATTACTAGCATCTGCTGCCTAAGAAAATCAGTGCAGTGATTAAGATCTGAAGTTGTTGAACTTCAACTTGAGGCTGGAATGAATTAAATTACACTTAATTGGATAGCTGGAAATGTTGATGTATGTTTTGAATTGCTTTTATAAGAACTGACTCTATTGATGATTAAGGAGCTCCAATGGACCACTTTTTTGTTTGGATTAAAATGGTCAACATTTAATTTGTTTGACCACTGAGAATGAGCGCTAAAGGGAAAGGTGCCTTTTAAACCAGAATCATTACAGTGTAGAAGGAGGCTATTTGGCTCGAAGTGTCTGCAACGGCTCTTCAATTGAGGAGCATTCTGATTCCCTACTGTATCCCTGTAACCCCGCACATTATTCTTTTTCAGATAACAATCTAATAATTACGTTTTGAATGCTTCAATTGAATTTGCCTCCACCACAATCTCAGGCAGTGCATTCCAGAACCTAACCACCCGCTGCGTGAATAAGTTTTTCTTCCTATCAATTTCACTTTTTTTACAAATTGACTTAAATTTGTGCCCTCTCGCTCTCAATCTTTCCATGAGTGGGAACAGTTTTTCCCTAACAGCCATGTCCAGACCTGTCATCAGTTTGAGTGTCTCTATCAGATCACCTCTCTGCCTCCTTTTCTCCAATAAAGATAGTCCCAACTTTTGAGATTTTGGAGATTTGGATAGTTATATGTTACTAGTATTGATGGCTATTTTAAATGCTTGCTTTATTAAAATTTGATTTGAATTATTATTGTTATATGTATTAGTATACAGTGAAAAGTATTGTTTCTTGTACACCATATAGACAAAGCATACTGTTCATAGGGAAGGAAAGATGAGAGTAGTGTGACAATCATAGTTAGGGCATAGAGAAAGATCAATTTAATGTGAGGTAGGCCCATTCAAAAGTCTGTTGGCAGCAGGAAAAAAGCTGTCTTTGAGTCGGCTGGTACGTGACCTCAGACTTTTATATCTTTTTCCCAAAGAAGGTGGAAGAGAGTGAGTACAATTTTACCATTGTGTAGCTTGATAAAGTCAGGCATGAGGTGAGTAGCGTGATCCGCAGCCACCTCTGTGCTGGTTCTCCCCTTAGCAAGGTCTGAAAATGGCCGCGATCAGGACTGTGACTGAAATGGGTGAAACTGCTATTTAAATGCATGCAAATACATTTAAATTGACCTAATGGGCTGCGAGCCCAACTTTACCACCACGTTCACCCATCTGGAATCAGTGCAAGACAGACATGCTCAATAAAAGTCTGATTTGGGCACTCGATTAGCAAGTGGCAGGTCCGATGCCACTCTGCCTGTGATCAATGAGGGGGTGGGGGTGGAGAGTGGAGGTGGGGCTTGAAGCTGATGATTATTTCCTTCATTTTTCTGACCCGGAGGGAGAGATTAGTGTTGTTGGACCAGTTCACCAGATTCTCTATCTTTTTCAACAGCTAGTCAGCTTGCTGATTCACATCTAAGGGAGACTTATTATTACCTCCTTTGAAATGCCTGGACTTTTCAAAAATGCCTAGATAATCAAAAAATAATGTCATTTGTCTTTAGTGAAACCTTAGCCTCTTCTGATGACTTTGTCTGGTCACAGACTGTTAAGGCAAACCCAGACACTTTGTTCTGCAGCTGTTCAGTCCCTCTGACCTTGCTCAGCATCTCTGAGACAATCAGAAATGTTATCATTTTAGTCCTGCCAGGTTATTACCGACGAGCAGGTCAGCAGGCCACAGGCAACTTGCATGATTGCCAGACCTGACAAAGGATGCAGTCCAGGTGCAGTGATATAAGAAAATGAGCACGTCCCCTGCTTCAATACCCTGTACCAACACCCTTACACTCCCTGTCTTTTCTCAGAAGTAAAGTTCAACTGGCCACTGTGTCCCTCAGTTTCACTCTAAGCTTACTCACCTTGTTCTTGGGAAATGTTGACATTCTTCTGGATAGTAATGACACGAGAGATATGGGGATAGGGATATAAATGGGAAGGGGTAGATGATCAATCATGATCTGTTTGAATGGTGGAACAGGCTCAACGGGCTGAATGATCTACTCCTACTCTTATGTTTCTATGTTCCCTGTCAAATCCTGTAAAAATTAAAATGTTCAAAATCATAAAGGGTGTTTATTTGAGCAAATGAAGAGAAACTGTTTCCAGTGGCAGAAGGGTCAAAGGACACAGATTAAAATGCCACAATTGGCAATACAGAAAGATGAACAGGTTCACACTTGACTCGACAGCGCATGGAATCACACAAGAAGACATCACCACACATCAAAGCAGCCCGCTTGATTGGCACCACATACAAAAACATCCACTCCCTCCATCACTGACGCTCAGTAGCAGCAGTGTGTATTTTCTACAAAATGCACGGCAGAAATTCACCAAAGATCATTAGACAGCACCTTCCAAACCCATGACCACTTCCATCTAGAAGGACAAGGGCAGCAATTACATGGAAACTCCACCACCTGCAAGTTCCCCTCCAAGTCACTCACCATCCTGTCTTGGAAATATATCGCCACTCCTTTAAAATCACTGGGTCAAAATCCTGGCATTCCCTCCCTAACAGCATGGTGAGTCAACCTAGAGCATGTGGACTACAGCATTTCAAGAAAGGATGCCACCACCACTTCTCAAGAGCAACTAGGGATGGGCAATAAAATGCTGGACCAGCCAGTAATGCCCATGTCTCACGAATGAATTTTTTAAATCATCCTGCACTCGTGTGATATTTCAGTCGGTGGGCACTAATGAGTCTAAAGTGTGACCAGTAACAATTAAGCGGGCAATTAAGCCCATTAAGGAGTCAAATAAAATCGATTTTACATGACTCGTCCATTTTTACAGCTAGCAGATGGTTCAATCGTCTAAGTGGCCTTTACATTTTTCACTTCAATCTCAATCCAGGATGGATAGGAAGTAAACTAATTTTTAAAAAATCTGGGGACTGCATATTGCAGTCAGGTTCTGGATTGTGCTGCAGAGACACAGTTGGCTGAATCATTTTTATCATTTTTAATTTTGAAGAGTCCTGCAGCCTCCCAAGACTGTTCTGCAGCAGCTGTCCACCTTGAGGGAACTCAATAGAGGTACCAGTTTGCACCTTCCTTTTTATCAAAGGCCATGTTCTTTCCACCCTCCTGGCAGCATGGAGCTGTTCTCAGCATGCATTTCACACTGGCAGATGGCATGAAAGCGCATGCCGGGGTCAGTTGTTCCATGCCCACCCAGTGCACGCATCTAACTGGTGCAAAGTTCAGGCCTGGAGGCAACATATACCCTGAGCTGTTGCGACCTGGAATGCCCTGCTTGAAAGCATAATGGAAGCTGATTATAAAAATAACTTTCAAAATGGAATTGGATAATTTGCAACACAATAAGACAAAGCTAAGGGAGTGGGACTAATTAGGTAGCTCTTCCACAGAATGGTCCAAATGGCCATCTTTTGTGGTACTTCATTCTATAATTTTATGATTTCCAAAAAGCCTTAGTTTAAAGAAGAAAGAACAAAGAACATAACAAAGAACACAACATCGACAACAACCCTCTATGTGAAAAACCTCCCTCTAGCATCCAAATTATACGTCACCACCACCACCCCACCCCCCCCCCACCTCTTCTCCCTAAGCCCATGGCCCCTCATAATATTTGTTTCCAATCTAGGAAAAAGCTTACCACTGTTTACTCTATTTATACCCTTCAAAATCTTATACACTTCTATTAGATCTCCCCCTGTTCTCTGTCTTTCTAAAGAAAACAGCCCCAATTTGCCCAATCCTTCCTCGTAACCCAGACCTTCCATACCAGGTAGCATCCTGGTAAACCTCCTCTGCACTCTCTCCAGGGTCTCCATGTCCTTCTGGTAGTAAGGCGACCAGAACTGGACACAATACTCCAAATGAGGTCTAACCAATGTTCTATACAACATTGAACGCCAGCTCTTGTACTCTATACCCCTTCCTATAAAGGCTAGCATACCATAAGCTTTCTTTGCAACCTTCTTCACCTGTATTCAAAGGTCCTTCTGCATTTCTATACTCTTAATAAGTCTACCCTTTATCATATAACTACCCCCTACATTATTTATCCCAAAATGCATCATCTCACATTTATCAGGATAAAATTCCATCTGCCATTTATCTGCCCAATATACCAGCCTATCTATATCCTGCTGTTTAGCCTGATACTGCTCCTCACTGTCCACAAGTCCAGCCATCTTCATGTCATCTGCAAACTTGCTGATCACTCCTTACTCCCACTTCCAAGTCATTTATGTATATTACAAATAGAAGAGGTCCTAGTACTGAGCCCTGCGGCACACCACTAGTGACAGACCTCCAGCTAAAAAAAGACCCTTCCACTACTATTCTCTGTCTCCTATTACCAAGACCGTTACTAATCCATCTAGATACCTGTCCTTGTATTCCATGAGCCTTGACCTTTTCAATCAATGTCCCATGAGGGACTTTGTCAAACGCCTTACTGAAATCCATGTGGACAGCTCGTCCTTTGTCAACCGTTTTTGTCACCTCATAAAATTCTACCAGATTCGTAAAGCATGACCTCCTCTTAACAAAGCCAAGCTGCATATTCCCGATCAGATCGCAACGCTCTAAGTGCATATACATCCTATCTCTAAGAATCCTCTCCAACACCTTCCCTACCACTGACGTCAAACTAACCGGCCTATAATTATCAGGGTTATCCCTATTATCCTTTTTAAACAATGGTACCACGTTCGCTATCCTCCAGTCCTCTGGGACCTCACCTATGTCCAAAGAAGAGAGAAAGGTTTGCGTCAGAGGCCCAGCAATTTCATCTCCCACCTCCCTAATCAGCCTGGGATAAATGCCATCAGGTCCCGGAGATTTATCAGTTTTAATGCTACCTAAAAACCCTAACACTTTCTCCCTCGTAATGGATATTTCCTCAACTGGTCTACAGCTCCCTCCAAGATAGTACTAGTCATCAAGCCCCTCTCTTTCGTGAATACTGACACAAAGTATTTATTCAGGATCTCCCCCATTCCCTCGGATTCTAAACACAGTTCCCCTCCTCTGTCCCTAAGAGGACTGATTTTTCCTCTAGTTCCTAACATAAGAATAAAATGTCTTTGGATTTTCCTTAATCCTGTCTACCAAAACCATTTCATGCCCCCTTTTTGCCCTTCTAACTCCCCGTTTTAGCTCTCTCCTACTCTCTCTGTATTCCTTCAATGCTCTCTCCATTCCCAGTTGCTTAGACCTAACATATACCTCTCTTTTCTTCCTAACCAAGTCCTCAATATCCCTAGTAATCCACGGCTCTCTAATCCTACCATTCCCATCCTTCCTCTTAACCGGCACATATCTTTCCTGCAACCTTTTCAGTTCTCCCTTGAAAGAGTCCCACATGCCGAACATGCACTTACCCTCAAACAATCTTTCCCAATCAGTTTCCATAAGTTCCTGCCTAATCCAACTGTAGTTAGCCTTCCCCCAATTTAGCATCCTCCTCTCAGGACAGCACTCATCGTTTTCCATTTGTGTCCTAAAGTAGATAGAATTATGGTCACTGTTAGCCACATTTCACCTCCTGACCTGACTCATTACCCAGAACTAAATCCAGTATAGCCCCCTCTCTAGTCGGGCTAGCTACATACTGCTCCAATGATCCTTCCAGTACACATTTTACAAATTCCTCCCCGTCCCAACCACCAGCTCTAGGCACTTTCGGGTCCCACTATCACAACCCTATTTTTTCTGCACCTATCCAAAATGCCTTTATATATATCTTCTTCCACTGCCCGCGGGCTATTGGGTGGCCTATAATACCCTCCTACATAGTAATTGCTCCCTTCCTATTCCTCAACTCCACCCACAGTGACTCAATTCCTAACTCCTTTATATTATCCTCCCTCTGCACCGCTGTGATGTGCTCCCTAACTAATAACGCCAGTCCTCCACCTCTTTTCGACTCTCCCCTGTCCCGCCTAAAACACTTATACCCTGAAATATTTAGCTGCCAGTGCTCCCCTTCCTTTAACCATGTCTCTGTCACTGCAACCGCATCTAAGTTCCTTGTGAACATTAAGGCCCTAAGTTCATCTGTTTTATCCATTAAGCTCCTCGCATTAAAACAGACACACTCCAGACCTCCAAGCCCACTAGGAACTTCCTTCTCCTGGGTGATTTTCCTCTCATCCAAACTTACCCTGTCATCCAACTTGCTCCCAGTCCCAGTATCTACCAAGCTATCGGTCTCATCCCCACCACCCCCTCCGTATCAGTTTAAACCCTGCCGAAACACTCCAGTTAACCTCCCAGCTAAAATATTTATGCCCTTTCCATTTAAATGTTCCCCATCCCTCCTAGACAGGTGCCTTTCTCTAATACATAATTCCCAATGATCTACAAATATAAAACCCTCTGCCTTGCACCAATCCTTCAGCCACGCATTCAGCTGTAGGATCTCATTATTCCTGACCCCACTGCCCCACTGTTACTTGGCACTGGTAGCAGCCCAGAGATTACCATCCTGGAGGCCCTGCTCTTCAGCCTGGCCCCCAACTACCTGAACTGTCTACATATATCCTCCCTGCTCTTCCTTTCTACGTCCTTCTCTCCTATATGTACAAATACGTTGGAGTAGGTAATTGGAGTAGGTAGCTCATTCCTATTTGTTTAATTAATCAAGCCTGATTTTATTGCCCAGCATATGGAGAGTGAGCATTACATGTACTGAATCAATTTGCAAAGTACAAATGGCATTGCATGGTGCTGGCTGCTTGAGTAAATCAGTTTGTATGATTTGACTGTGAGTGGCTCTGGGATTGAATGGAGTTATTAAAACAGAAAATTCTGGAAATAATTAGCAGGTCTGGCTCCATAATGGAGGGAGAAACAGGGTTATGGTTTCATATTCATGACCATTCATCAGAATGAATGGAGTAATGTTTGACATTGCTAGGTGCTGTGGAATATTTCCTGTTGGATAATATGAACGTGTGAATATAGTTAGAAACAGGTTTAGCTCTGTCAGCCATAGTTCCGTTGAATGCACTTTCACCTCTAAGTCAGAACATTGTGTACTCAGGTCCCACTCTAGAAGCTGATTTTACTGCAGGCTTTCGGTCCTAAACAATGGGACCAAATGGGGGTCCTGAGGCCGCTCTGTGAAAGCCCTTAGAGATCAGTGCATCTATGCTAATCTGCTCTGCCCCAGCACACTCTTAAAATGCCTCCAGCCTTCAAACCAACCCAACATCACAAGGCCCTTTTCCAGATGTTTTGTAGAGTGCCCTCAGTTGGCTCCAGAAAATGTTTCCCTGAAAATAAGCCCGAGGTAGTAACATGGTAGCAAACTAGCAAGCGAGGCAACAGCAAAAAATTGCCACCACACTCCCCATTCCAATCCTGTCTTTATCTCCATGGTACAACTTTAGAATCTGAAGTACAAAAGACACTCCAACACAGTATTGGTTGAATCCTGCTGTGTTGCAAGTGTTACCGTTTGGACGAGACAGGACCTCGCCTGCTTCTTAGGTGGACTTAAAGGATCCCATGACATTTAGATGAAGATCAAGGGAGTTATCCACAGAGTCCTGACCCATGTTTACCCCTCAATCAACATCACAAAAACAGATTCATTGTTCGTCCATCGTCATCAATGAGGACCTTGATGCCATTAGTCATTTTGAGGCTGGTTGTGTAATGACTGATCAGGCCAATTCAGGCACGGAGTGCCCTGGCACATATTGGACAGGCTTGTGTAGTCGTTGTTGCACTGGTGGCTCTGGACTTGCGCAGCTCATGCTTCAGCAATACATCTTGCTTCGTAAGCTTGACAGCAGTTGTGGATGAGGCAACACCAGGTATGGCAGTTTTGTGCCAGCATTTCCCAGGTGGTCATGTCTATATCAAGAACTTCTATTTCTGGTACTTTGTCTTGCCATCTGATGCATGATATTCTGCAAAGACAAGTCATGTAGAAATGATTGAGCTGTCTTGCATGCCTTCGATACACAGTCCATGTTTCATAGGCATTCAAGAGGGTAATGAGTACTATGGCGCTGTAGACCTTCAGTTTTGTTGCTGGGCTGATTCCTCAATGTTCCCATACAGTGGAGAGCAGTCTACCATAAGCAGAACTTGCCTTTGCTATTGTGCAGTTAACTTCTGTATCAGTAGTCACTGCTTGGGAGAGGGTGCTGTCAAGATAAGTGAATTGGTCCACTGCCTGTAGTTTCTGTCCTTTGATTGTGATTATGGGTTCTGTGTATGGTGCATGAGGAGTAGGCTGGTGCATAACTTTGGTCTTTTTAATGTTGATGGTGAATCCAAAGTTGTCACAAGCCATAAAAAATTTGTCCATGCTGACTTGCATTTCTGACTCTGAGCCAGTAAGAAGTCTCACAACACCAGATTGTGAGACCAGGTTGGGATGGGCAGCCGAATTTTAACCTGTTGTTGTGAGACTTCTTACTGTGTTTACCCCAGTCCAACACAATCATCTCCATATCTGAGCCAGTATATTAGGCGCAGTTATCAGCAAAGAGGAAGTCTCTCAGAATAGCTTGAAGTCTCTCAGAACAATCTCCTTCACTTTGGTAATAGCTTGAAGTTTCCTCAGGTTGAAGAGCTTCCCGTCCACTCTGTACTTGAGGCTGATTCCAGCAACACTGTCCTCAAAGGCATCATTCAGCATGACAGTAAACATCATGCTGAGCAGTGTGGGTGCAAGCGCAAAGCCCTGTTTGACACCATTGGTGACTTGGAATGCCTCAGAGGATTCTCCTCCATCCAGTACTCTGGCCATTATGGAACTGGCATACCATCTGAATGAATTTGGGGGAACTTTGACATGATTTTCCAAAGCCTTGTCAGCTTACAGTGTCGAAAGCTAATAAGGTGCTATTTGTGGGAGCCTGTTGTGTGTAAAATGGCTGCTGTGCATCTTACATTGCAAGTGACTGCATTTCAGAATTTCTACATTAGTTTTAAGGCTTTGGGACATTCTTTGGGGCTGAGATACTATATAAATGCAAGTCTCTCTTTTCTTTCTAGTATCTCCCAGTGTCCAGTGGATTGATGGACTCCCTGATTGAATACGATGACTAGCCATTTCAGTAATATGGGGGAAATAGAAGCAAAAAAATCTTTTTTCCCTTACCCCTGCTCACTCATTCTCTTTGTTAAAGTTCTGCTGCCTTCTTTTCAAAAATGACTGATTTCTCCTAATTTGATTAGGTTGAGATGTTACAGTATGAATGTAAATGCCTGTCCAATCATGAATCTTCTCTTTTTCACTTCCTCTGCCCGTGCGGCAACAAGTCTACAACAGAGACTGTAGAGAGTAAAATGTGTAGGCTACGCTTTACTGAGCCTGAATGGACCCTTATTGTTTAGATTTGTCTGTGTGTGGCTTCCGTTATGAAATTGCACAATTCTGTTTTTCTCAGCAAAGTAAAAGCCCTTGAAACTTGGTATGTTACTGTTACAAATGGTAGTTCAGAGTGGCAGGCATCTCAGAAAGGAGCTTGTCTGTCAGCTGCAGAAATATGAAACATAAGCAGAACTTTGTGAAATGTGCAAAGGCCCGTGTGGAACTAATGAAGAGACTTGTGTTTCACTGTACAGATTTACGGGGCTCCATTCACAGTTGTACTGATCTTTGTTCGGAGAAGGGATATGGAATGTGATCCAACGGTGCACAATGAACTAGGGGCTAACGGGATTTGCACACTTCACATCTCACAATGGCGTTTAGTCAATGATTGAGTAACATATGGGATCCGTAAGCAGTCTGTGCTTAGTTATATTTAGAGTCAGCACAGTGTGTTTTCTTTTCAGTCTTCGGGGAGGTCACATTGAGCTGATTCTACATAAGTGAATACCTGATAAGTGAACATTTCCCCTAAACGATTTGAAAACAGGAAACCGAAGCCCATTTTCTGCCTGCGGTCACTTATTCCACACATTCCTAATCGGTGAATATTTTCGATTGCACATTTGTTATATCTCTTCTGGGCTTTGATCGGTGCCAAAAAAAAATTCTGCTAAACAAGACAAAATGAATAGCTGTTCAGAGAAAGCGGCATACAACAGACCTGGACAGCAGAAGGATTGAGACTATGTTGAGCCCCAACACATATTCACAACAGCAGGATAACTGCTCTGCCAAATCCCAGCACAAACACGCTGTGAAAGAGTAATGATAGCGTTGCTGAGCTGATCACAGAGGCAGTACAGCAACGGGACCAGAGTTCTGTTGTGTCTCAACACAGATGTACTCATCAGCAAAATTAGTAGCTTTACTGAATCCCAAAGCAGAAACAGTAACAACAGGATGACAGCTGTCTTAGTCCTATGCAGGGGTACAAATGTCATTTTCAAGTTTCAAAGCAACAGCACACACCAGCAAGTCTTTAGCTCTAATGAAACCTAATAGAGTTAATAATGGATTAACAATTTTACTGAGCCTCCACAAGGACAAATCCAAACATCAGGTGGATTAGAGCTCCAGTGAGCTGATGAATGTCTTAGCAAAAATAACCCTGTGAATCTCTAAGGTAGAATCAAACCCTATTAGCATGACAGTTTTGCTGAGCCTTCTGATAACGGAAAGAGAGGAAATATATTTTCTTGACTGTCCCCCTCCGGATTCTCAACTATGTCCCTCTACAGGTCAGATTGCAATTGTTAATTCTGGTCTGCTTATGTTTTCCTTATCCTTGACATTCATTTGACCACATAGGCAATCACAGAAAACAGTGCAGATGGAGGCCATCAATCCTATTGTGTCTGCACCAGATCTTTGGGCAAATGATTGAGAACCATTGTCTTGCCTTCTCACCATTACTCTGCACATTCTTCCATTTCAGATAACAGTCTTTTGAATGCTCCAATTGAACCTGCCTCCACACCCTCACGGGTAATGCGTTCCAGACCATAATCACTCGCTACACGAAAAAGCTTTTTGCTTCTTTCGCCACTTATTTTAGATCTGTGCCCTGTTGTTTTATGAGTGGGACAGTTTTTCTCTACCAACCTCATGATTTTGTATACCCCTTTTCAGTCTTCTCTTCTCCAAGGATAACAGTGCCAATTTCTCCAATCTACCTATGTAATTGAAGTTCCTCATCCTGGAACCATTCTGGTGAATCTTTTCTGGACTCTTCCAATGCCTTCACATTCTCAAAGCACAGCACCCGGAAATGGATGCAGTACTCTAGCTGAGGCTGAATTTGTGTCTTATACAAGTTCAATACAACGTCCATGTTCCTGTACTCTATACCCTTATTAATAAAGCTCAAGATATTGTGTGCTTTATTAACTATGCACCTGTACACCAAGCTCCCTCTGCTTTAGAATTTTATCTTTGTTAGTTCCATGATTATCTCCACACCATCCCAATCATGGACTTTCATACTGTCTTCATTAGAGAATAGCATGCTGCTAATGTAGCAGCAAGAGAGGAAGTAGTAAAGATTTTGGTTTGGGGAAAATTGATAACACTCCACAAAGCAGTAAAACTGTAAGATGAGGGAAATCTACCTTTTAATGGACATTGATACAATATGTGGGAATATGAACAAAACAATACAGATAAACTTAAAATTCTGTGTCAAAACATATGAAAAATGACTGCAGACAAGACAACAAGACACAGACAAAGAGATACACAGCCTTATCAAATCCATCTAAGAGTTGCTTAACAGACAAAGGACAATGAGTCGAGGCAAAACTAGCCTGCTAGTTATGCAAAAACTGGCCCTGCTAGACCTGGCTAACAAAGTCACCCATTACAACATCAATGGACAGCATACATTATAGACTCCAAGTTGTCTGCGAAACCCAACAGGTTTGGGCCCAGACTGTGTGTTGCAAAACCATCTTGATGGGTAAGCAAACAACACCTCCTAAGGACGATCAAATCCATTTCACACCTCATCAGCTCCAAGCCCTTATCAAAATTCAACTGATAGTTGGAAGAAACCTGCCAGAAATTCATAGACTGCATCCTTTCAAAATTGGATAAAGATAAAGGACAAGAGACTCTTTTAGTCAGAGCACACGGGTGGTTTAATTCTCTACAACCACAAGCCAACTCTGACTGAGCCATAGCCTTATTCCTTACTGGTGCAACAGCTGAAAAGAATCTAAAGTTTCTCTTCAACCACCAAAGAAAGAAATTCAACAAGTATTTACCGGCAAAGTTGCAGGATACAAGAAACTCCATCTTTGGACACAACCCCAGACTGAAGGCCTGGGTTGCACATCAAAGATTCTTATACCTATTTGACCACGTGGCCAAGCTGCATGTCCCTTTAAGAAAGATTGCCCTGACAAAGACAACACTGCCTCTTTGACCCCAGAAGTGATGAGTATAATTTACGTCTCCAGAAATCCCCAGTGAGCCAGATGTTAAGGAAAGATGGTGGGGAATTATATAAAATTGTGTAAACCTAAAAATATCCATTGTGTCATTATAGTCTGTTCTTTCGACAGTATAGTAACTGGTTATGTGAGAATATTGACAGATCTGGATAATTTAATTCCTGAATAAAATTTGACCTTCTGTGTTACCTATTCATCTCTCTTTTCATTCTGGCATATCAGAGATCTGGAACATAACTCTAGAGCCATCGGGGTTTAGGCGTCTCGAAAACGTTCACTCAAGCAGGTTCACTGGTCAGGCATAAACTGTGGCTCACTTTCTTCTCCCTGCAAAGTCATCCCAGTATGACACTTCTGCCATTTCCTCCACCTGCAGAAGAGGCATATACATCCAAGAGTGGCAGTGAAGACCACCACATGTGGAGTAAAACACCCTCCTACAAAACAAAGGGAAACAAGGAACAGTGATATATTTCCATGTCAGTATTGAAGGAAACTTCCAGGTGGTGGTGTTTCTACATGCCTGCTGTCTTCATCGTTCTAAATGATAGTGGTCGTGGACTTAGAAGCTTATGACAAATGGACCTTGGTGAATTGTTGGAGTGCACCTTGTAGATGGTACACACTGCTGCCACTGTGCATCAGGGGTGAAGGGAAAAATGTTTGGTGGATGAGGTGCCGATCAAGCGGACTGCTTTGTCTTTAATGGTGTTGGAGCTGCACTCAATGACAGGAGCAACATTTACTGCTCTCTGAGCTTGCATACTCAGACATGGGTGGCAAGCTGCCTTGGCACAAATGGACTGCATCATCCCTTCTAAATACAGATACAAAACCAGACAGAGAGATCTTCATCCTTGACAAAGATTGTTAATTATGTAAACTCCACACCCATTCACAGAAAAATGCTAGATTCTAGGAAACCATTACCCACTTATACTGCAGTGAAGTTACTGTGAAATTTCCCTAGTCACCACAGTCCAGCGCCTGTTCAGGTCACTGCACTAACCAGCATATCTTTCAGAATGTGGGAGGAAATCAGAGCACTCAGAGGAAACCTACACAGACATTGGGAGAACGTGCCAGCTCCAAAAGACAGTGACCCAAGCTGGGATTCGAACTCAGTCCCTGGTACTATGAAGTAGCAGTGCTAACCATTGTGTCATCATATCATCTCCTTTTGGCATCTTCTATATGTTCTTCAGAGAATAGTTACAGTATTCAGTACAGAAAAGGACAGTTATGTCTGCCCCAGCTTTCCGAAGGAGCTACTGCTAATTTCCCTGCCTTCTGCTATAATGCTGTACATTCTTTTGTTGAACCTATCTCCACTGCACCCTCAGGTGGTTCGTTCCAGACCGTAACCACACACTGCATTTAAAAGCTTTCTCTTATGGTATTTTTCTTCTTTTGCAAATTATTTTAAATCTGTGCATTCTCATTCTCAATCCTTTCACAAGTAGAATATTTTCTCCATATTTACTTTGTTCGGACCCCTCATGATTTTAATACCTCTGTCAAACCCCCTCTCAGCCTTCCCTTCTCCAAAGAAACTAGTCCTAATTTCTCCAATCTATCTTTCTACCCTCATTCCTGGAACCATTCTTGTGAATCTTTGCTGCAGTCTCTTCAACAAC
This sequence comes from Sphyrna mokarran, assembly GCA_024679065.1. NCBI lineage: Eukaryota > Metazoa > Chordata > Chondrichthyes > Carcharhiniformes > Carcharhinidae > Sphyrna > Sphyrna mokarran. The sequence continues at coordinate 35,838,370 of JAGIQG010000026.1, forward strand.
TTTACATATTTCCTGAAGTGCGGTACCCAGATCTAAACACTCTAGTCCAGCTAGGCTGAAATAGTGTCTTATACAAGTCCAATAAAATCTTCTTAATATTGTACTCTCTGTACTTACTAATAAAGACTAGGATACAATATGCTTTATTAACGTCTCTCAAACTGTCCTGCCACCTTTAATGACTTATGCACATAAACACCAGGTCCCTCTACCCCTGCATTCTTTTAGAGTTGTATCCTTTATTTTGTATTGACTTTCTGTGTTCTTCCTCCCAAAATGTGACTGACTTCACACTTCTCCACATTGAACATCATTTGCCAATAATCCACCCCATGCATCAACTTGTTTAACACTATTCTCCCCACAGTTCACAATGCTTCTAAGTTTCATATCGTCTACAAATTTTGGAACTGTGCCTTGTACATTAAGGTCATTAACATTTACCAGCAAGAGAAAGAATCCTAAAATTGAATCCTGGGTAACTCCACTACAAACTTTCCTCCAGCCCAAAACACATACATTAATTCTCTGTTCCCTCTCATTCAGCTAATTTTGTATCCATGTTGCTACTGTCCCTTTTATTCCATGAGCTATAATTTTGTTCATAAGTCTGTTGTTTAGCAACACATCAAATGCCTTTGAAATCTATTTTCAGAGTCTTGAGCTGATAATCCAGGCTGCCATCCAGTGTAGTAATTAGGATACGCAGCACCGTCAGATGTTTCATAGGAATTCTCCCACATATCCTGCCACCTTTTGTCTCTCACCTAGCATCACTATCTTTTAAAAAAACTCATTAACTAGTCATTATCACATTGCTGTTTGTGGGATTTTGCTGTGCACAATTTAGTTGTTACATTCCCTACATTACAAAAAACTTAAAATTTCAAAAAAAATTCAGCTGATAAAGGTCCTAAGGTTTAAGGATGCACATTAATGCAGAGCTTTCGTTCTTTCAACTGGGAGAGTTTTATACTGGTGCCACTCAGCTCCTCCCAATGTCATCTTAACAATCTATAGCACAAAATGAAAAGGTGAGCAATAGATTCTTTATCAATATTATCTATTTTTCAAAGAACAAAGAACAAAACAGCACGGGAAACAGGTCCTTCGGCCCAACGAGCCCACGCCGCCACCCCAATGTTCCCACCCCTACCCGTGATCCCTGTCTATGTTTATAGATCTATGGATTAAAAACCAAATTTGAGACAATTTAGGGAGAATTTGTTTTGCCAATTAGCCTAAGAGCAACAGCTAAGCAGAATATAGATAAGTATATTGCAAATAATTTCAATTAGTGTTAAAAGCAAATTACTGTGGATGCTGGGATCTGAAACCAAAAGAGAAAATGCTAGAAGATCTCGGCAGATCTGACAACATCGTAAGAGAGAAAAGAGCTAAATTTTCAAGTGCAGATGATCCTGTTGATACTTTCCTGCTTTTTCTCTTTTGATTTCATTTAGTCTTATTTGATGCCATTGCTGTGACATCAGGTAAATAATTACGTAACAAAAGAGCATTCAACTATTAATGCTATGGACTCATTTGTCATTCCATTCGCGACATCATAATCATCCTTAATCTTTGGGCTTCTGAATTGCTTCTGAAGGCTTCTAGAGCGACCACGATCTGGAGCATTGGTCAGATGCCCAACCCTGACATGGGAACAGTTTCCGTATTTATTCCCATACCAAAGGTTACAAAATTGGAACTGATTTTTAAAGATCAAGTTTATTTGGCTGGTGAGACTATTGATGGCGAAGTTGTCTTCGAACTGAATGAACCTCTGTTCCTTTATTCAGTGAAATTAAAGATTGCAGGAAAAGGACATGTGGAGTGGACTGGCGAATCCAATGAAAATCTGGATTACACCAGGAAAATCCACTGTAGTAATAGAGAAGATTATTTTCATCACACCTACACACTTTGGGGAGCAGGTATGAAGTTGACATCAATAACGGAAAACATATAATGCCACAATATGGATTAGCTGGGGGTGCCCTGAAAAAAGGATTATTTATATAAGGTGGTAGAAAAGAAACATAATGCCTTTCATTTTCTTTATGTGCTTTTGATGTTCTGAAGAGCAAATTTTGGGGCATACCATTCATAATATGAAAGTGGCATTGAGATGTTTGGTAAATTCCCTGTGCTACCATTTACTGTAAATCTGAAAGCGTGACAGTGTGGCAGAATAAATTAGTGAAGATTAGAATTTATTTGGGTTAATTGTAATAAATTTGACTATGAATAAGGATGATAGAGTGTGACAGATAAGCTTTTTACAGGGAGTGAATATTAGGGAATTGTACCGAAATGTATATATTAAGCTTACTGTAGGCAAAATGCAGCATCTGAAAAAATAGCTTTTCTGTTTTTAGCTGGCTCCTTTGGCATTATAAAGAAAAAAAATCAATTGTATTCTTATCCACCTTTCATAACAACAGAATATTCCAAAGTGCTTTACAGCCATTGAAGTACTTCTGGTATTTGGTCACTGTTATAATATAGGAAAGCACAGTAAGCACAGGCTTACCCCAATCCAATGCCGGCATCTCCACATTGTAATATAGGAAACACTGTGCACAGTAAGTTCCCATAGACAGCAATGTGATAAAAACCAGAAAATCTGCTTTTCTGTGATATTGATTTAGGAGTAAATATTGTTCATGATACTGGGAAGAAATCCACTACACTTGTTCAAGAAAGTGCCATGGGATCTCTTTGAGACAGCAAGTAAGGTGTAATGTTTCATCTGATAGACAGCGCCATTGGCAGTGCAGTATCAGTTAAGATTTCTGTGCACAGGTGTCTGGAATAAGATGTGAACTGAGAACCCTCTGACTCAGAGGTGAATGATATCACTCACTGATCTATAGCTGACATCAAAAAATATTGAAAAAAAAAAATCAGTATAAAACCTCAATCTGTCACTGCTTTATCTCTTCGAATCCATAATATCTGGCATCAATCCTAACAATTGCTGATTGTGGTTTTAATGAATAGGACAAAAAGGAATAAGACCCACCACTGAATTATTTGAAATGATAATGGAATTATGTTACATAAGAACTAGAAACAGGAGTAGGCAATTTAGCCCCTTGTGCCTACTCTGTCATTTGATACGATCATGATCGATCTCATCTCAACTCTACTTACCTGTCTGTTCACCATAGCCCTTCAATCCCTTACTAATTAAAAACCTGTTCACCTCCAGGGTACAAAATTCTGCAGACTCATGACCCTTTGAGAGAAGTAATTTCTCCTCATCTTTGTTTTAAACTGATTACCCCTTATCCTAACACTATGACTTCTTGTTCTAGACTGCCCTAGAAGAGGAAACATCCTCTCCATATCTACTTTATCGATCCCTTTGTCAATACTGATGATGGTGCCACCAAGTTTCCCTGTTTTCTGCTCCTGGGAAAGTGCCTCAGGCTTGTTTTAGCCAGCTGCCCAGATACATGATTAATGACATGGTTGAATATCAGTAAGAAGTCTCACAACACCAGGTTAAAGTTCAACAGGTTTATTTGGCAGCACAAGCTTTCAGAGTCTCGCTCCTTCATCAGGTGAGTGAGGCTTGTGTTCACAAACAGGGATATACTGACACAAACTCAGTTTATAAAAGAATTGTTGGAATGCGAGTCTTTACAGGTAATCAAGTCTTAAAGGTACAGACAATGTGAGTGAAGAGAGAGCGAAGCACAAGTTAGAGAGATGTGTATTGTCTCTAGCCAGGGCAGTTAGTGAGATTTAGTCTACCTAATATGCTGCAGGAAAGGATATCCCGATACATTGGCGAGACCACATAGACATGATGAAGAAGGATAAATGGACACCTCTCGACAATCACCAGGCAGGAGTATTCCCTTTCAGTTGGGGAAATCTTTAGCAGTCATGGGCACTCGGGTAAGCATTCTCCAAGACGGCCTTCATGACACACGACAATGCAGAATCGCTGAGCAGAAACTGATCGCCAAGTTCCGTACACAACCAGGATCTTAGGTTCATGTCACACTGTCTGTAACCCCCACGACTTGCCTGGGCTTGCAAAATTTCACTAACTGTTCTGGCTGGAGACAATACACATCCCTTTAATTTGTGCTCAGCCCTCTCTTTACTGACAGAGGGTGTGTCTTTATGACTTGATTACTAGTAAAGGTTCACATTCCAATCATTATCTTGTAAATTGAGTTTATGTCTGTATATGCCCTGTTTGTGAACACAAGTCTCACTCACCTGATAAAAGAGCAGCACTCCAAAAGCTTGTGCTGCCAAATAAATCTGTTGCACTTTAACTTGGTGTTGTGAGACTTATTACTCCAATCCAACGTTGGCATCTCCACAACGTGATCTAGTGTTGAGAGGGCTGTCAGTTTTGTTTGGAGTATTCCTGGTTATTTCATCGTATGGCATTCATCTTATGGTCAAACAAAAGACGCATCTAGAGAAGCTGTAGATGGCAAATCGTGTCTCTAACTTTCACTGAGTCTTACCCATCTCCGTCCCACTTTAGCCTTCTACCCCAGATTTCAGACCCTCCTCCCATATCCCACCCTTGCTATTTGCACTTTCTGTGGATGTCAGCATTGAGTAATGGATGATGACGAGCTCCCTGGTAAAGATTGGAAAATGATTCATTTTAAAAATCAATCCAATTCAACTGCATTCTGACTTTCAACATCAGAGTAGCAGTTTATGTTTATGGACAGAATCTTCGCATTATGTGTTATTCATCTGATCTAAATCTCTGATCAGCCAGCTGGAGGTCGCACTTTAGATAAGAACTCCAAAGTTCTGGAGTTTTCCAGTTACTTCTCGAGGTCAGGAATCCTGAACATTAGATCACATATCTTTCAGGCACTCTTGGGGCATAGGAAGTTGATTCCTGAAACTGGGTCCCTTTTTAAAAACAGATGTAATGAGCTCCAATTTCTCCCACATTATTTACTTTCTGAAGAAGCAATTATCTGATCTTGGCATGCACAAGAGATATGGATCACCAACTGTTTGACCTTTGTTCTCCTGGTTAAAGGTTACTTTGTCTGAGGGGTAATCAGCTTCTGGACTGTAACCCAGGAAGCATTTAACATTCAACTTCTGCATGACTCAACAACAATCAATCTTAGATTGCATTTGGAAGGCATTAATAAAATTTGAACAAAATCGAGTGGTAACAGCACTAAAAGAAGCAGCAAGATTATTCCAAGAACACAGCGCTACAGACCAAGGTGAAAAAGACAGGATAAAAAATTTTCAGATGCACAAGACCAAACAGCACAGTGGAACAGAGCAGAATACTGTAATGATATGCAAGCATCCAAAACAAGTCTCAATTATATAGTATCCTAATAAAGGAGCATCCGCAAGGGGAAGAGAAGGTTAAAGCCTGGAATAGGAACAGCTAAGCAATAAGGAGGATAGGGTATTCTAAAAGAACAGGTTTTTCAAAATCCTTGAAGCTGATGATAGAACAAGCAACAACTACTCACATCTATTTAATGCTTTAATTCAGGAAAGGATCCGAAGTTATTTCACAGACCAGAAAAGAAACAGGAGTTTGTCAAAGAGATAGGTTTTATAGAAGATTTTGAAAATGGGGAGAGACTGATGATTCCAGGGAGAGAGTTTCTGTGTAAGCAAAATCTTTAAACAAAGAACAAAGAAAATTACAGCACAAAAACAGGCCTTTTGGCCCTCTAAGCCTGCACTGTCCATGCTGCCTGACTTAACTAAAACCTCTATCCTTCTGGAGACCATATCCCTCTATTCCCATCCTATTTATGTATTTGTCAAGACACCCCTTATAAGTCAGTACTGTATCCTCTTCCACTACCTTTCCTATCAACAAGTTTCAGGCATCCACTATTCTGTATGTAAAAAATCTGCTTCACATATCTCCTTTAAATCTAGTCCATCAAACCTTAAACCTATGCCCCCTACTAATTGACTCTTCCACCTTGGGAAAAAGCTTCTGACTATCCACTCAGCCCATGCCTCTCATAATCTTGTAGATTTCTATCAGGTGTCCCCTTAAACCTCTGTCACTCTGGTGAGAACAAATCAAGTTTCTCCAACCTGTCCTCATAACTAATGCCCTCCATAGCAGACAACGTTCTCGTAAATCTTTTCTGTATCCTCTCCAAAGCTTCCACATCATTCTGGTAGTGTGGGACCAGAATTGAACACCATATTCCAAGTATGGTCTGACTAAAGTTCTATAAAGCTGCAACATGACTTGCAATTTTTTAAATTCAGTACCCTGGCCGATGAAGGCAAGCATGCCGTATGCCTTCTTGACTACCTTCTCCACTACATCTGGATATAAATATTTCTAATTTATCTGGACTGAGTCATTTTCCAAACCTAGCATATGAACCACCAAAAAAAATACATAAATTTATTACACTGCAATCCTCTGACACATTTCAAAGATACTTCATCAACTGTAAAATGCTTTCTTTATTCTTCATTGCAGGAACAAATACATTCATCAGCACTGCTTATCACCCATCACCACTGAGCAGGTGTACCCAATAAAACCATATGTGGTGTAGCAGTTGCAATGTAGCAAGGCACAGTACGACAGGATGTGGTTTGTGCCGATAACTGCAAATGATATTTGCCTGTTGTTGGGCGAAAGTAATCAGTGGAGATCCTGTTCCTTACCACAGCCAGGGAAGCCGGAAAAGTTCCAGGGAGCTCAATCTGAATTGTTGCCATAAAGGTTTCCTGTGTCTCCTGATAGCCTAACATTGATAGAGGTCAATGAAAAGGGCTGCACTCTGCAATCCTAGCCAAAGTTGTGATGCACAGGAAAATTTAAAGAATTGGAAGATGTAAGTAAAAGGTAGGATGGGAGCAGGATTGGGTGGACAAACAAAGGTGTATGTTTGTATAGCATCATTCACCACCTCAGGATGTCTGAAAGTGCTCTACAGCCAATGAAGTCCTTTCAACTGTTACTGTTGTAATGTAGGAAACAAAGCAGCCAATATACACACAAAGGATTCACACACATGTAATGCAGTAATGACTGGATAATCAGTCTTAGGCATTGGTTGGAGCTTAATGTCAGCCAGGATAATAGGAGCTGTTCTGTGCGCTTTGCAATTGTGTCATGGGATTTTTAATACCCATATGATAGGCAGATGAGCATTAATTTAATGTTGAACATAGTACCCCTGACCATGCAGCTCTCTCCCAGCATTGTACTGGTTTGTCAGCTGAGGTTTTGTGAACGAGTGGGAACCAAAACCCTCCGGCTTAGAGGTGGCAATGTACCTGAAACCACAGAAATATCTTTTTTAGACAAAATACAGGGAGCATGCCTGCTTCTCTCTTCAATGTCCTGCAACAAGATCACATTCTCAGAAATGACACATTTCAAAGTTTATATATTCCTGTGATTTCATTCACAGGTAACATTACACTTCGTTTTTCATTAAAAGAAGAAAGTGAATCTTGTGCCTTAAATTGTTTGGAATCTTTCAGTTCTCATGTTTTGGGCAGTGGATGGTTCGGGGTGATTTCCCCAGTGGCTGGGTGGAAGGACTGAATTATCAGGCATTATGGCATCAATGTATGCTTGAAGTCAGGCAAGAGAAAAACAAGCTGGGATATTATTAATGCATTCATGATTCAAGTTGAACTTGAAGAAATTGTTTATCACAGATACATTAAGTCAAGTTTGTGGCCCAGTGAACACAAATTTCAGCAATGGTTGTAGTGTTGCTCAGCAGAGACGCAGTCCACTGAACCTTGACCAGGTTCACCTTTAGGTACCACAGTGGGAAGCTGGTAATTGATGTCAATCTTGAAACCAGTTGGACACCAATGCACAAACTGGAAGCTACACTTGCTTTTAACAGTAGCATTATCACCACTGACAACTTTTGGCATCACATCACCAGCAAATAAGCATATTCTACTCTTGAGATGCCTTAATTCTATTGTAATATTCTTAATATTTAAAGCATACAGCCTGAAGGCAAAATATTTCAACTTGAAAATTGCAGAAAGTGCAATAGAATTCAACTTTCTTCGATACAGCATTTTTCTTTCAATAGTTTTAATATTTGCAGTGCACATTCAACGTCCAGCATACAGCTCGAGGAGTTTTACACAGTTTCCAGTTACTCAGTGCACTACTGCTTTAAACAGCGGCCTTAGCCCATTGCGCCTTTGCAGTGACTTCCCCTAAGTTTTAGTGCATCCTCGGCACATAGTCCTAGACTTCAGAATGTGCCAATCAGGGATATGGCCAACATAATTAAGGACCCCATGCACTCCAGACATTCTCTCTTCTACCTTCTTCCAGCATAGAAAAAAACACAAAAGTCTGAGGTCATGTACCAACCACTCAAGAACTCCTTCTTCCCTGCTGCTGTGAGACTTTTGAATGGACTTACCTTACATTGACCTTTCTCTACACCCTAGTTGTGACTGTAACACTACGTTCTGCACTCTCTCGTTTCCTTCTCTATGCTTTATCTGTATTGCATGCAAGAAACAATACATTTTACTGTATACTAATACATGTGACAATAATAAATCAATCAACTCCTTGCAATGGGAGATCAACAGATTTCAGCCAGATCAAAGAGCATCTTTCAGCGAGCTGATGATCTCCAGCAACATATTTGTCTCGATATGTGTCCCTATGAACAGCCCATAGAATAGATTCCTGTGTCACGGAGCTGCTTGGGATGAACCTCTGCAAAAACCATTGGGCATCTCGGATGTGCAGACTGATTGACTTGTGGTCAAAAGTGTTTTTCCACAAGGTATAGATGATACTGCAAGGTCCAGCAGTTTGGAGCATTCTGTGACAACGTGACGAAATTCATCCTTTGCAACACGGGAACAGGTTGAACCTCACACAGAGTGACACTTGGTGTTTGCTTATCGCAGTTCCATGCTCACAATTTGATACAGCCACATACAGAAGTGGCCATCAGAATGAGAACAATGTTGGGTGCAGGTTTTCCCCCTGTGCTTGGAGTTTGTGTATCACATTCCCATTTTTGACTTCTGAATAAAGTGGAAGATAGCTCGGATGATTGCCACAGCACAGGAATGAGGAATGAACTTGACATTTCCTCTCCCCTGTGTGTCCTCTGAATGATATATTTTGTTTGTATAGTACGCAAGAAATAATACTTTCCACTGTACCTCAGTACGAGATAATAGAACAAACCTTCACCATGTACAATAACACTGAGAGTGCATCACACTTAATGACCAGGTTCTTGCCCTCAATGGACAGAGAGCACCACCCCGACATGCCCAATTTTTGTTTAACTGTAGCAGTTCCAACATTTAGCACATGCTAAAAGAGGGACCATGTGACAGTGCTCAGAAAAAGGAAGATAAACAGTCAAACTTCAAACATTGAGTAGCTATTTGGAATGCGTTGCATTGAGATTATCCAGGTTGATTCCAAATATAATTTTAAGATTAAGATGTGGCAAGAAGAACCCTGTTTTTCACACAATTGGATGGAAAGTTTCCTGTGTGTACTTTCCTACAGACTGAGTCAGGACTTGAAAGTAATTCTCTGGCTCGCTACTGCCCTCTGGTGCTCTCCTCTCATATTAGATAAATTTCTTCACTCTCATACTGTTCAAAAAATTGACTTGAAAGAGGAAATACCTGAATTAGTGAAAATAAATTATTTTCTGTACAAATTTTGTTCACTGCTGTGTGCTACAAAAAATATTAATTGTTACTTTGGCACTGCAAATCTAAACATATTATATTTTGGGTCATTTGCTTGAGCTTACAATTTTTAAAAAAAATCCAAATCAATCAAATCAAGTCCAATTCAGAGTCTCAATAAGTTGAGACATTCCTGATCCAAGCTGACAAGATAGGGCTCTCACCTCCTGCCTTGGGGTTGATCTACATGGTCTAAGCTGATTGGAGTAGGCATAGTTCCTCCTCCAAGGCTTGATCTCATTTGCATCTTAGCCAAAAGGCTGAGATGCCATTTTTAGAAATTCTTTTAAATGAAGCCGGAATGTAGCCGAATGACTTCAACCAAGTTCTAAATACTTTATTCATAAAAAAAACTTTCAAGTAAACCACTGCAAAACAACATATCCAATAATTACAAACAGTGCAAAAAAAAGTCAATTTTACAATACTATAAAGTGCTTATTTACGCAACATTACATTCATTACATTTCAAAACTTTAAACTATGTACATACATCAGATTTTTCTGTGTGCTATTATTTTTCGGATTAGCACACAGTTACACAGGCTGAAAGTATTCTAAAGTTCTCAAGCCCTCAGTCTGCCTAGGTTGAAAGGCTTTACAGTGTGGCCTTTCCCCATTGTGCCTTTGCAGCGGCTGCCCCAAGTTTGCGCATATCCCTCAACACATAGTCCTGGATCTTGGAATGTGCCAGTCTGCAACACTCGGTCGAGGACAAATCTTTCAACTGGAAGATCAGCAGGTTCTGAGTGGACCAAAGCACAGCCTTCACCGTGTTGATGACCCTCCAACAGCAGTTGAGGGTGTGTCTTGGTGTGCGTCCCTCGAAACAGCCTGTGGAGCACAGAATCCTGCGTCACCAATCTGCTTGGGACGAACCTCGACAAATATCACTGCATCTCATTCCAGACCTTCTTTCCAAAGGCATGTTCCACAAGGAGGTATGCGATCATCTCATCACCCCCCCCCTCCCCCCCCCTACAGCCACTTCGAGGGCAGTGTGTGGTGATGTTGAGACCTTGAGCGTGCATAAAGGATCTGACGGGGAGTGCCCTCCTCACCACCAGCCAAGCCAGATCTTGGTCTTGTTTGTGAGTTCTGGTGATGAGGCATTCTGCCAGATGACACTGACAGTCTGCTCAGGGAACCATCTGACAGGATCTGCCATTTTCTTTTCTCTCAGGGCCTCAAAGACATTACGTGCTGGCCACTGCTTGATCGCCATGTGGTTAAAGATGTATTTGCAGAAAAATTTCTCCACAAAGGAAGATGCTACTTGGACCGTTCTGCGGCAGTGTGGCCAGACCCATCGTCCGCAATACTTGGGACAGATAGAACCTCAAAAAGTACTGGCACGTGCTGTTAGTGTACCATGGACCCACACACAACTTGATGCAGCCACACACAAAGATGGCCATCAGGATGAGAGCGGCGTTGGGAATGTTTTTACCTCCGTTCTCTGGAAATTCCCTCCGGATACGATCCATCTTTGGTCTCTAGATAAATTTGAAGATGTCTGGATCACTGCTGGTGCGCAGGATTTGGGGATAGGCCAGACCTGCACCACATACAATAACACGGACAACACCTCGCATCGGATGACCAGGTTTTTTCCAGTGATAGAGAGGGACCATTGTTCCCACAAGCCCACTTTTTGCCTGGCTTTGGCGATGCGCTTGTCCCAGTTATTGGCGCATGTCCCTGCCGCTCCAGCACTTTGAGATAGTCTGCCCTGACGGTGAAGGGGACAAAAGATCTGTCAGTCCAGTTCCCAAAGAACATAGCCTCACTCTTGCCCCAGTTGACTTTGGCTCTCGAGGCCAGCTCGAACTGCTCACAGACTTGGAGGAGACTGCGAACAGAAGAGAGGTCCGAGCTGAAGACAGCCACATCATCCATGTACAGGGAGGCTTGGACCTGTGTGCCTCCGCTGCCTGGGATTATAACCCCTTTGATGCCTGGGTTGCTTCGGCCAAAGGTTCAATGCAACACACAAAAAGGACGGAGGAGAGACTCCAGACGTGATCTGAAACCCATTGATTCCCAAATGTTGATTGAATCTGCACTACTGATATCTGCTTGAAGCAGTTGGATCCAATTGCGGATTCCCTTCCCAAAGCCCATTTTGGAGAGCACATTCATCATGTAGCTGTGCAATATTCTGTCAAACGCCTTCTCCTGGTCTAGGCTGATGAGGCATCCACCTGTCCTGCGCATAAGTGATCATATCCCTGAATAGCATGAGGCTATCAGAGATCTTCCTGCCTGGTAGACCACAGATTTGATTTGAATGGATCACTGATCCCAGAGCAGACTTGATCTGGTTGGCGATGACCTTGGCCAGAATTTTATAATCCACGTTCAATGGTGAAATGGGTCGCCATATCTTCCCTTTCCTCCTTCTGCTTGTAGATGAGGGTAATGGTGCCTTTCTTGATGGATTCTGACATGCTGCCTTCCAAAAGCATACTCTTATATACTTCCAGGAGGTCCAGGCCTGTCAAGTCCCACAATGCCGAGTAAAACTCAGCCGGTAAGTCGTTGCTGCTGGCAGTTTTACTCTTCTGAAAGGACTCGATGGCCTTTGTCAGCCCATCCAGAGATACTGGTCTGTCCAGGCTCTCCTGTTCGTCATCGTTTGAAACCTGCGTGATAGACGACAGGAAAGGCTGGGAGCACTCAATACTACACTTGATCTTAGCTAAAAGTGTGGACAGTAAGCTCTTGTTTGGCACTAGGAAGAGGATGTCCAGATTACTGACACTTTTCTTGTTTCAGCTTGTTAACCTGAAGTGGTTATTATTTAAACCTAATGTTTTGTTCAATAACTTCTCTGTATTTTTATCAAATCATAGCATAGAATCATAGATTGGATTCTGCACCAGGAACTTAGGGGTGTGTGTGTGTGTGTGTGTGTGTGTGTGTGTGTGTGTGTGTGTGTGTGTGTGTGTGTGTGTGTGTGTGTGTGTGTAAGTGAGTTTGCATGTTCCCCCTTTGTCTGTGTGAGTTTCCACTGGGTGCTCCAGTTTAGTCGCACATCTAAAGATGTGCTGGTTAGGTGGATTGGCCATGATAAATTGCCCCTTAGTGTCCAACAAAGTATAAGTTAGGTGAATTAACCATGATAAATGCACAGGGTTGTGGGTAAGAGTGGGGTGTTGCCTAGGTAAGATGCTCTGTTGGCAGTTCAGAATAGATTAGATGGGCCAAATGGTCTCTTTCTGCACTGTAGGGATTCTATCATTCTATTTCCACTCCCCAGCCCTCTCTCCATAGTCCAGCAAGCAATTTGTATCCCAATCTTATTTACCATGCTTTTTGCATTTGCATACATGTATGGTACACTTAAATTAGACTTTATTACATCCTCTGTTACTCTAATACTTTATTATTTTTTAGTCTACTGCTATTTGTCCTCCCAATCCTTCATGTTCCTTGTTTCTCCTTTTGAATGCTAAATCCATATTACCATACCTCTACAAATTAGTTTAACCCAATTTAACAATACTTGCAAATCATTCACTAAGGACATTAGACCCAGCATTATTCAGGAAAATCTCCCCAACCTTCTTGCCCATACTCAGTTCCAGTGTAGGAATCAAAAGTCCTTCTGTGCCATCTCTCCAGATATGCATTCATCTACTCTGTCTTCCTATTTCTGGCATGTGGTACCAGGAATAATTCAGAGATTTTTACCGCAGAAGTCCTGTTGCTAGGCACTTTCCTGGTCCATCTGCATGAAAGATGATTTTTGCTTTTGGTACTGACAGAAACCATGATCTCCAGCTGTTCTCCTTCCCTCTCAGTGCTCTGCAGCAGCTCAGTCAAATCCTTGACCCTAGTACCAAAAGAGAACCTTGTTGGGCACAGAAATAGAGTGGTTAGTACTGCTGCCTCACAGCACCAGGGACCTGGGATTGATTTCCAGCATGGGTTACTGTGTGGGATTTGCCTGTTCTCCTTGTGTCTGCAAGGGTTTCCTCTGAGCGCTCTGCTTTCCTCCCGCAGTACAAAGATATGTAAGTTAGGTGGATTGAACATACTAAATTGCCTCTTAGTATCAGTGGGATTAGCTAGGATAAATGCATGGGGTATGGGGATAGGGCCTGGTCAGTGCAAACTCAATGGGCTGAATGGCCTCCTTCTGCACTGTAGGATTCTATGATTCTACCATCCTGGATTCAAGTCTGCAGCTGCAGAAGCACCTGCCTGTTCCCCAAACTATAAAATCCCCTGTACAGCTGTACAACCCAAGAATGCTGTGGACATGGCATAGCTGCCCATGATGTAGAGATGCCGGCGTTGGACTGGGGTAAACTCAGTAAGAGGTCTGGCAACACCAATTTTAAATCCAACCGATTTATTTGATAGTAAATCTGCTAGCTTTCGGCATTTGTGCCTTCGTCAGGCCTCCAAAAACACACATATCAGCACAGACAGTTTACAGATTGCTGATTAGAATGCGAATCCTTACATCTAAGCTGCTATTCAAGTCTTAAAGTGGCTAACAAAAGAACACTGAGCACTGAGGTTAGAGAGATGTGTATTTTCTCCAGATAGCACAGTAAGTGAGGTTTTTTGCTAACCCAGGCAAGTCATGGGGGTTACATTGTCAACGTTGTCGGCCAACGTTGTCTACCTAATACGTTGCAAGAAAGGATGTCCTGAAGCATGGTACACTGGGGAGACTATGCAGACACTACGACAGCAGATGAATGAACATCACTCGACAATCACCAGGCAAAACAGTTCCCTTCCTGTGGGCGAACACTTCAGCGGTCACGGGCATTCGGCCTCCAACCTTCGGGTAAATGTTCTTCAAGGGGGCCTTCATGACACACGACAGCGCAGAGTCACTGAGCAGAGACTGATAGCCAAGTTCCACACACACATGGGGACGGTCTTAACAGGGATCTTGGCTTCATGTCACACTATCTGTAACCTCCATGACTTGCCTGGGTTAGCAAAAAATCTAAATTATTGTGCTGTCTGGAGACAATACACATCTCTCTAACCTCAGTGCTCAGTGTTGTTTTGTTAGCCACTTTAAGACTTGAATAGCAGGTTAGGTTAAGGATTCGCATTCTAATCAGTAATCTGTAAACTGTCTGTGCTGACATGTGTGCTTTTGGAGACCAGAACACCTCATTCGCCTGACGAAGGCACAAACGCCAAAAGCTAGCAGATTTACTACCATAGCTGCCCATGCCAGAGGAGCAATCATTTTCACAAGTAGTCAGAGCGTGTTCCAATCGTTCCCTCTCTTCTTGCACCTTCTTAAGTGACAGGGTGACTGGATCCAAAAACATATGATCCACATAGCTCTCAGCCTCACAGAAGTGCCTCAATGAAACCTGCTGCTGCTTAAGGTTTGAAACCAACAAGAATCATCTTGGAGTTCCCAAATGGAACCACACATGCATTCCCTTGCAACTAATGCAATCTGCCTCTATTTATTACACTAAATAAATGTTAAAGAAATATACTAAAGACTTATTAAAGAATAATATAAAGAAATGCCTCATCGGCTATTCACCAATTGGCACCTTTCTTTTTAAAATTCATTTACAGGCTGTGAGTGTTGCAGGCTAGGCCAACATTTATTGCCCATCGCTAATTGCTTTTGAGCAGATGGTGTGAGCTGCTTCTTGAATCACTGTCCCTGAGGTATAACCACAATGCTGTTAGGGATGGAGGTCCAGGATTTTGACCCAGTGACAGTGAAAGAACAGTAATATATTTCCAAGTCAGGATGGTGATCACTGAAGAGCTTAGAGGCGATGATGTTCCTAGCTATCTGCTGTCCCCTGGCCTTTTAGATGGTAGCAGTCATGGGTATAGATGGTGCTATCTTAGGAGACTTGATGAGTTCCTGCATTGCATCTTGCAGATGGTATACACTGCTGCATCTATTTATCGGTAGTGGAGGGAGTGAATGTTTGTGGAAGGGTAGCAATCAAGCGGGATGTTTTATCGAGGATGGTATTGAGCTTCTTGTGTGTTCTTAAAGCTGCATCTATCCAGGCAAATGGAGCATATTTCATTACCTTCTTGACTTGTGTCTTGCAGTGGTGCTTTTGGGGATCGAGCAGCGAGTTACACATGCAGGTTCCTAATCTCTAACTTACTCTTGTAGCCACTGGGTGGGATTTTCCATGCACCTTTGTGTTTTGCAGCAGCAGGAGTAACCCACCATTGGTTCTGCTGTGGTCAACAGGATTTCCCACTGTATGCCAGTCACAGTATTTATTTGGCTGGTCCAGTTCAATTTCTGGTCACTGGTAGCCCCCAGGATGTTGACAATGGGGTTTCAGCCATGGCAATACTATTGGATGTCAAGGGATGATGGTTAAATTCTTTCTTGCTGGAGATAGTCATTGCCTGGCACTTCCCTGACGTGAATTTTATTTTCCACTTGTCAGCCCAAGCCTGGGTATTGTCCAGGCTTTTTTGCATTTGGATATGGACTGCTTCAATATTTGAGGAATTGTAAATGATACTGAACATTGAGCAATTATTTGCAAACATCCCAACTTCTGACTTTATGATGCAAAAAAGATCATTGATGAAGCAGCTGAAGATGGTTGGAGCTAGGATACTATCCTGAGGGATTCCTGCAGGAATGTCCTGGAGCTGAGATGATTGATCTCCAAACAGCACAATCCTTTTCATTTTTGCCAAGTATGAGTTTACTCAACAAACTATTTCTTCCCTGATTCCTGTTGACTCCGGCTTTGCTAGAGCTCCTTGATGCCACACTCAGATGCTGTCAGACCTGCTGAGTTTCTGCAGCATTTCCTGTTTGTGTTCCCAGAACATTATCTTGGTTCTCTGGATTACTAGTCAAGTGACAGTACCACTACACCACTACCATTTGTAATGATGTGAATTTAATATTTTTTGACATCAATTCCTGTTGGTTGCGCTTGTTTACGTTGCAATGTTGTCCCAATGAAGTTCATTTATAAGTGAGAGCAGCTGTTACTAATTAGGGAAAGGTTAGAGCATTATTCTTAAGTATATATAAGAACTGGTTTCTACCTGTGTAGGGGGGGGGGTGGAAAATATAAGTTTGTGCCTGTGTTCTCTGGGTTATGTTAATAAAGACTTACTGTAGGTTCCTGCTTGGTTGTGGGATTTTGAGATCCTTGTCAACGTGAGAGTTTAAGTGGTGGAAAAAGCAAATGCGTAGGGTGAAGTGTAAAAGATGAAAGATGAGGCAGAGGGCCAGGTGAACTACTGTTGACGATGCGGTACTTTGTTAAATCTGACATAGTAAATGGACTCTGACGTTTTTGTTTATACAAGACCAATAATTTCGAAGCACGTTGGATGCTGGCCATGAGAAGATCTTGTACGTTGATCTGTTTGGGTACTGTGCTTTATGTACTGTAGTTGCAAAATAAAAATGGAAAACCAAAACAAAAGAATGACTGTGTAGTGAATTATAACACTGTTCACTCCTCTTAGCTGCTCAAGCCCATAACTCCTTTAGCTCCTTACCCATACACTCTCCAAGCCTAAAAGGAAGAAATTACTTTGCTGTTCATTCATTGGATTTACTCCCCTTCAGAGTTCCTACATTTTCGCTGTGATGTTAATATTAACATTAGTCTTTTAGAATTCCAAGAATTGTCTGGTGTTTGTGTTAGACTGTTCCTCCCTCTTTGCTGCTCCTTTTTAGATTGGCTGGGCTCCTCCCATGAAGCTCCGTGCTTTCAACTTCTTCAATTCCGCAATTTTCAGTATGGCCTTTGACCCTTTACCTAGATTTTTCAGTTGGAATAACAATATCAACTCCAGATGCTTTGCTGGTCACAAAGTCTTTGTAGTTTACAGCCCACTGATGAGACACTGCTGAATCACTGATTCAAGTACTTTTTCAGCTGTGGCTGAACATATAATTTAATACGGTACTGAGCGAGGGCTACACTGTTGGCAATAACGTCCTTTGAGTGACATGTTAAACCGAGGCTATAAACCTGATTTTCATAGCATCAGGAAGACTCAACAATATTTTTAAATGGCTGACGGAAGTCCTAACCCTATTTTTGACAGATCCAAATTTTACCAATGGAGGAATTGGGTGAGGCACGATTCACACAGGCAAGAAACCCAAACACAGAAGGATCATTTGTGTTTAGTGCACAGATCCCATTTTGGCTGTTCCCAGCACCTTGTTTTGCACTGTTAGAGCCACAAATTTAATCAGTAGAGATAAAGGAGGCGGTCTTACCAAAAAAAACTCTAAAACAGACAGGAAAACGGGAGAGTTTTTCACCCAATTTTTGGGCAAGTTCAAATCCTGAATTTTATGCACCTAGTGCATGAGAAAATGGCTTGAACCGTTCACTGCCTGGGAGGTTTATTTGGGAGCAAATGCCACTAGCTTTCGGGGCTTTCTCCTTTGTCAGGTGAGTAGGGAGTTCTGACCACAAACAGAGTATATAAAGATACATACTCAGTTTACAGAATACTGATTAGAATACGAATCTTTACAGCTATTCAGGTCTTAAAGGTGCAGACGATGTGTTGTCTCCAGACTGGACAATAAGTGAGATGTTGCAAGCTCAGGCAAGTCATGGGGATTACAAATAGTGTGACATGAACCCAAGATCCCGGTTGAGGCCGTCCTCATGCATGTGGAACTTGGGCTATCAGTTTCTGCTCAGTGACTCTGTACTGTTATATATCGTGAAGGCTGCCTTGGAAAAGTTTACCTGAAGATCAGAGGCTGAATGCCCATGACCGCTGAGGTATTCACCAACAGGAAGAGAACAGTCTTGCCTAGTGATTGTCGAGCAGTGTTCATTCAAGCATTGTCGTAGTGTCCGTATGTCTTCCCAGTGTATAGTGCTTCGGAACATCTTTTCCTGCAGCGTATCAGGTAGACCATGTTGGCTGAGTTGCAAGAATATGTACCGTGTACTTGGTGGATAGCATTCTTGTTTGAGATGATGGCATCTCTGTCGATGACCCAGCATGTCTTGCAGAGGTTGCTGTGTCAGGGTTGTGTAGTGTCATGGTCAGTGTTCTCTTGATGGCTGGGTAGTTTGCTGCGGACAATGGTCTATTTGAGGTTGTGTGGTTGTTTGAAGGTAAGAAGTAGGGTTGTGGGGATGGCCTTGGCGAGATGTTCTTCTTCATCAATGACATGTTGAAGACTCCAGAGAAGATGTCGTAGCTTCTCCACTTCAGGAAAGTAGTGGACGACGAAGGGTACTCTGTCTCCCATATCCTGTGTTTGTCTTCTGAGGAGGTCGGTGCGATTTTTCACTGTGGCACTTCGGAACTGTTGATCAATGAGTCAAGCACCATATCCTGTTTTTATGAGGACATCTTTCAGCATCTGGAGGTGTCTGTTACAATCCTCCGCATCCAAGCAGATCCTGTGTATACAGAGGGCTTGTCCATAGGAAGTGGCTTCTTTAACATGTTTAGGGTGGGAGCTGAAGAGGTGGAGCATCGTGAAGTTATCCATGGGCTTGCAGTACAGTGAAGTGCTGAGATGACCATCCTTAATGAGATGCGTGTGTCCAAGAATGTAACTGATTTCAGAGAATAGTCGATAGTGAGCTTGATGGTGGATGGAACTTGTTGATGTCATCATTTAGTTGTTTCAGTGATTAGAACATAGAACATAGAACATAGAGCACTACAGCACAAACAGGCCTTTCGGCCCACAAGTTGTGCCGATCATATCTATACCTACCAGGCCATAGAATTATCTGTAACTGCCAATCCCACTAAATCCCATGTACTCATCCAGAAGTCTCTTAAAAGACCCCAGCCAGTTCGCCTCTACCACCACTGACAGCAACCGATTCCATTCACTCACCATCCGCTGAGTGAAAAACTTACCTCTAACATCTCCTCTGTACTTGCTCCCCAGCACCTTAAATCTGTGTCCTCTCGTAGCGCTGGGAAGTAGCCTCTGAGAATCCACTCTATCTATTCCTCTCAACATCTTATAAACCTCTATCAGGTCGCCTCTCAACCTTCGTCTCTCCAGGGAGGAGAGACCTAGCTTTCTTAACCTATCTTCATAAGGCATATCCTCCAATCCAGGCAACATCCTTGTAAATCTCCTCTGCATCCTCTCAATAGCTTCCACATCCTTCTTATAGTGAGGCGACCAGAACTGCACACAATACTCCAAGTAGGGTTGACAAGGGTCTTATAAAGTTGCAGCATTAACTCCCGACTCCTAAACTCAATTCCTCTATTAATGAAGGCCAGTACACCATATGCCTTCTTGATCACATCCTCCACTTGCGGGGCAGATTTAAGAGACCTATGGACCCGGACCCCAAGATCCTTCTGCTCCTCAACACTGCCAAGACTCCTATCCTTGATATTATACTGCTTCATCCCATTGGTCCTGCCAAAATGGACCACCACACATTTACCTGCGTTGAAGTCCATCTGCCACTTCTCCGCCCAGTCTTGCATCCTATCTATGTCTCGCTGCAACTTCAAACATCCCTCCAAACTATCCATAACACTACCAACCTTTGTATCGTCGGCAAACTTACTAACCCATCTCTCCACTTCCTCATCCAGGTCAATTACGAAAATGATAAACAGCAAGGGTCCTAGAACAGATCCTTGGGGCGTTCCACTGGTGACTGACCTCCATGCAGAAGAAGACCAATCCACAACCACTCTCTGCCTTCTGCCGGCAAGCCAGTTCTGGATCCACAAGGCCAAAGCCCCTTGGATCCCATGCCCTCTCATCTTCTCAAGAAGTCTTGCATGGGGGACCTTATCAAGCGCCTTGCTGAAATCCATGTAAACCACGTCCACTGCTCTTCCTTCGTCAATGTGTTTAGTCACATTTTCGAAGAATTCAACTAGGCTCGTAAGGCATCATCTGCCGTTAACAAAGCCGTGTTGACTATTCCTGATCATATTGAATTTCTTTAAATGCTCATAAATCCTATCTTTCAGAATCCTCTTGAGCCCTTTCTCCAACACCAGAATCTCCACTTCATGTAGGGTAAGGGAGCAGGGTTTAAATTACCAGCCAGTTTGCTGTAGCAGTGGAGGGCGCTATTGCACATGTGCTGCATATGTGTAATTAAACAGTAGAGGCTTAACAGATCTGCAAGAGAGATCTGTCAGGTCTCTGCTGATGCTGCCAGTTTCAACCAACCCTTCCCTCCCCCCAGCTATCGTGGGGAAATACAGTTGATTGCAAACCTCACACCATCTGGAAATATTGCTTCCATCTCACCCCCGCACTACCCATTCTGATCTTGCTCCTCTCCCCTACTGATTGCGATGCAGAGCGGCAGCAGGTGCCCTTTCCACAATCTGCCTGCAAAGTGACAGTGTGGCATCCCTCCCTCCCAATCAGGCTGCTCCAGTCTAGCCCTGCCCCTTCAGGCCCCCGACATGTCACTGCCCAGTGGACAATGCCATGGTGCCTGTTGGCAATGCCAGATTGGCACTGCCCAAATGCAACCCCACCATGTTCTCAACCTCCTGGCGGGGCCTCAAAGACCTCTGTTTCTACCAGCAAGGTCATCATTACTGTTCTGTATTCATGGGGATCAAATATTTTCCTCGCTGTTAACATAGAACATAGAACACGACAGCACAAACAGGCCCTTCGGCCCATGAGTTGCGCCGATCACATCTATATCTACCAATCCACAGACCTATCTATAACCCCCTATCCCATTCATTCCCATATAGTCATCCAGAAGTCTTTTAAAAGACTCCAGTGAGTTCGCCTCTACCACCTCCGACGGCAGCCAATTCCATTCACTCACCACCCTCTGAGTGAAAAACTTACCCCTAACATCCCCTCTGTATTTGCTTCCCAGCACTTTAAATCTGTGTCCTCTCGTAGTGACCATTTCAGCTCGGGGAAATAGTCTCTGAGAATCCACCCTATCTATTCCTCTCAACATTTTATAAACCTCTATCAGGTCGCCTCTCAACCTACGTCTCTCTAGTGAGAAGAGTCCCAGCTCCCTCAACCTATCTTCATAAGGCCTGCCTCCCAATCCAGGCAGCATCCTTGTAAATCTCCTCTGCACTCTCTCAATAGCCTCTACATCCTTCCTATAGTGAGGCGACCAGAACTGCGCACAATACTCCAAGTGGGGTCTGACAAGAGTCTTATAGAGCTGCATCATTACCTCCTGACTCCTAAACTCAACTCCTCGATTAATGAAGGCCAGTACACCATACGCCTTCTTGACCACTTCCTCCACCTGCGAGGCCGATTTAAGAGTCCTATGGACCCAAGATCCTTCTGCTCTACAACACAGCTAAGACTCCTACCCCTGATGTTGTACTCCTTCATCCCATTATTCCTGCCAAAATGGACCACTACACATTTATCCACGTTGAAGTCCATCTGCCACTTCTCCGCCCAGTCTTGCATCCTGTCTATGTCTCGCTGCAACTTTTGACATCCCTCCAGACCATCCACAACACCATGTCGGTGAACTTACTAACCCATCCCTCCACTTCCTCATCCAGGTCATTTATGAAAATGACAAACAGCAGGGGTTCCAGAACAGATCTCTGGGGTATCTGTTAAGAACCTCTCCCAGCAAGGCCTCAAAGATAAGTGAGCCGGGACGATTGCTGGCTCGTTAAATCCATGTAAATTGTCATTTAAATATATTTAAATTAATTATTCGGCCTCTCACCAGAAATAGAAAGCAGACATCCGGTGCTGGTAAGATTGCAAGAAGTGAGAAATCAGGCATGAACCTGATTTCTCAGCTTTCACACAATTTTACTCACTCAAACTGTCCGTCGGTTAGCAGTACGAAGCAATAAAATTATGGCCAAATTCTTTGTAATTATTTTCTTGTTCTTGTCCTGCACTGTGGTTTTTTTAATATTGATGGGGGCAATCGTATGACTGAGCCATGAGGTGAACTTTGCCAATTATCCTGTTTAGAGTCATATTCTGCATTTAATCACCATTAATTCTTGTTAATCCATGAATGTATCCTCTGGGATTGCATCTCTTGTCTGATCCCATTACACAATTTATCACATTGCTAGGGTCAATCTTTTGAGTGAGCATGCTAGCAAATATCCGCTTGATATCCTGTTACTCAGATGAGCCTATTTATTCATCCTTACCCCCTCCCTTAATTTTATCTCTTAAACAATCCTGTTATGCAAGTTATCACATTGATAGGGGAAACTTTGTCAGTTCTTTGACAATCCTTGTTAATCATTGGATGTAGCTCCTTAAATTCCATCTCTAAATTGATGGTGCTATCTGATTTATCACATTGATTGGGGCAATCCTATAATTGTACACAATAGCAAATTTTTTGCTTGTTATCCTGATGTACCCAGGAACATTCGTGTATTGTTTATATGATACATAAATCATTGTGAGTGCACCTCACAATGTATTTCTTACTGTTAAGGAGTGTGTTGTGTAGTTGATGGTATTAGAGTTGTGCAATTTTATCTATTTTCTCATCTTATAATCCTGATACTAAGGACTTTTTCACCACATACCCTTAGAGTGCAAACTTCAAGTGTGGCACAAAAATCCATGGTGGTTTAACTGCCACTTTACTTATGCTAATAATCTGTACTTTTATGGTTGAATAAGAAATGGCAGGAACTAATTAATAAAATGATTTGCTCCTGGAATATGTGGAGAATTCATCATCCCAGAAGATCTTAGACATGATCTTTAAACTCATCGGTGGTTGCCCTGTTACTGGAGCAAGAATGGAGAATTTGGCACTCTCCAAAACTCCATTCCCTGCAACAGCACCAGAGAATCACAGTTATGGACGAGGTCAGAGGCTTTTGGTGCTTGTCTTTTCTTAAGAAGGAGAAAGGTGACATAGCTCTGTTGCAAAAAACTCATCTGCATGATAGAGGACACCTCAAACTCAAGAGGGATTGACTGAGGCAGCTGTTTTATGCTCCTTTCTTGATCAGCAGTCAAGGAGTAGCAGTGTTGGTTAATAAAAATCTGCCTTTTGTTTTGGAAAATTGTCTGAAAGACAAACAGGTCGGTATAAGCTCCATTAGCCGGATGGCTGATTAGTGGTACAGAACGATGGCAAATGCATGGGTTCAATTCCTGTACTGGCTGAGGTTATTTACAAAGATCCTGCCTTTTTGACTTTGTCCCTTGCCTGAGGTGTGGTGACCCTCAAATTAAATCTTGTCACAGCCTATGCTCATTTGGGATCATGGCCATTTTATTTTCAGTATGTGCTGTCAAGAGGCTGGCATATGGGGACAATGTATTAATAAAGAATGTTCATGGTTCTGCTAATCATTCTTGGACTTGTCACTAAGGTCTTTATGGACTTTGCTAAACTGGCCTCCTAAATTAATTTATTTGTGATGATTTTAATTACCATCCTAACCTGCTGATTGATACACTCCCTGTTACAAGGAACCTTCTGCGCAGCAAGCTAGAGCTTTGGTTTTGGATTGTGAGCAGGTGGGTTATTTGGATGTGTGGAGAATTCTGCATCCCAAGGGTAAAGAGTTTTTTTTTTCTTCCCTCATCTGTGCCACAGCAGAATTGACTTTCATTGTGCCAAAGGTGATCCTGCAGTTGTACTATAGGTACCTGTATTATAGGTGGTAATGCGATCTCAGACCATACTCCAGTCTTTTTAGAATTTCTGATCAAGAGGCCCACCCCTGGCTGAGGTCCTTGAGATTCAAAATATCTTTACTCAAAGATCATAATTACATCTCATACTTTAAGACTGAATTGATGCTTTTTACTTGGTTAATTGTCTTTCTGATGTGAGCCCTTCAATTCTGTGGGAGATTTGCAAGACCATAACCAGAGGTTTGGTCTTCTCATTCTCAGTCAGAAAGAGGTGTAGACTGATGGAGCAAGCAGCATTAGCTGAAGGTTTGGCTGGCTGAATTGGAGAGGGAATATGGTAGGAATTCTTGTCATGTGAAGCTGAAGGAAATTGATGCAGTTAGGGTGGCATTGGATTCTTTGTTGTCCCAGTGTGCAGTGAGGAGTTTGAGGTTTGCTAAGCAGAAGTTGGATTACTTTGGGAATAAACTAAGCAGTTATTTAACTTTTCATACTAGGAAGAAATCTAGGATGTTAACTTCAGTGGTGGACTCTAAGGGCAATAGGATGTTTAGGGCAGAATATTAACAAGGCTTTTAAGAGCTTTCATGCCAATTTGTATTAATTGGAGCAGGTTGAGGATGCCCTACTAGTTATGCAGCATTTCTTCTCTTCTGTTGAGCTGCCCTCTGTCTCAGAGGATTTGAGAATAGCTTTGGATGCTCCAATCCAAAGGAGGCAGTCTGTGCCTTAAAAGCCTGGTAAGTTGCCTAGGCCTGATGGTTTTGGGTGTGAATTCTATAAGGAATTCAAAGACCTGTTGTTAGATCCACTAATTGGTATGCATAGTCATCTTTTGGCGCACGTTTGCTACTGCAGTTGCTTCAGGAGGCACATGTTTCCTTAATCCTTAAACCAGGCCAAATCCTGAGCGGTGTACTTCTTACAAAACGAATTTGATATTGAATGCCGATTTGAAATTGTTGGTACTTATTAAAGGTGGCAGCACAGTGGTTAGCACTGCTGCCTCACAGCGCCAGGGACCTGAGTTCAACTCAGATCACTGTCTGTGTGGAGTTTGTATATTCTCCCTGTGTCTACATAGGTTTCCTCTGTGTGCTCCAGTTTCCTCTCACAGTCCAAAAATGTGCAGATTAGGTTGATTGGCCATGATAAATTGATCCTTAGTGTCAGGGGGATTAGTAGGGTAAATATGTGGGGTTACGTGGATAGGATCTGGGTGGGATTGTTGTAGTGCAGGCTTGATACTGCACTGCAGGGATTCTATTCTGTGATTCTATGAAACTTATGCAATAACGTTAGGAGGTTGCTGAACAATATCCAAGTCTTCCAAAAGTGTGCTTTGAATGGCTTAGCAATCTCCCTAGATGATGAGAAAGCTTTCAATAGGGTAGAATGGAATTATTTGTTCTATTACTTGCATAAATTTAGATCAGATGGGAATTTTGTGAAGTGGATTCAAATGCTCTAAAAGAACCCAATGGCAATAATCCTTACAACTAGTTATTGCTTGGAAAATTTTCATCTTCAGTGAGGAACTAGACAGGAATGTCCCCGTTCTCCCCTTTTGTTTGCTTTAGCCTCAGCCTCTCGGAGTAAATATTGAGTTTCACAAGCCAGAGTTGAGATAGAGTGGGCCTGCAGTGGGACCCTGTAAACCGAGACAAGTCTGCTGCTTTGGGCTCAATGAGCAAAAATCCTGCCCTATGACATGTCTCTCAGGTGAGCATTAAAGATCCCAAGACATAATTTTGAAGAGAGTTGGGTGCTCTCTCTGCATTGCTCTGCCCAAAATTCATCAATTTATCCTTCTTCCAACAACACAACAGATTATCAGCCTGTTTATCATGTTAATGTTTGTAACACCCTGCTGTACAAAAGGAATGGCCACATTACAAAAGTTACTGCATTTTAAAAGTGCTTCTTTAGTGTAACACACTTTGGGATATCCTGAGATCATGAAAGTTGCCATATTAACGTAAGTCTTACTTTCTATCACTTACAGTGCACTGTCTAAACAGGACATCCACCTTTTTCTCCACAGATCACAATGCTGAAGGATTGGAACAGGCCCTGGATGCCGGCCCCCATGTCTTCCAGTTCAGCCACAAACTGGAGGATAGCCTTCCATCTAGCTTTAAAGGCAGACATGGGAAAATCAGTTATTATCTACGGGCATTCTGCACGGCCACCGGAGGCACGATAGCACAGATGGAGAAGAGCTTGAAAGTACAGGAAACATACAACCTTAATTTTGACCCCAGTAACAAGGTACCTACTCATTGTGAGGCATGCTAGATTGGTGAATGGTACATCATGTAAACTATTGGTAGCATGTGATGACTCAAGAAGCCCAACTGAAAATGAACATAGCTTATTACAGAATGCAAAATAAAACCACCACCATAGTGTACCCACACTAGTCCCTGCCTGGGAGTATAGTTCAGCAGGCCCAGTCCTGTGTTGTCCTTATAAAAGGCTCAGGTAATAAGTTCCAGCTGGGCAGGCCACTGCCTGTTACCAGGGGAACTCATATTCATTAAGTTCCACAGGAAGATCAACCAGTGATTCCCCATGGACCTTGTGGGGGTTACACACCAAATGTCCTCCCCCTATACCCTCCACATCAAGTCTGAGGTTTTCACCTCACCCCATGACAATTAGGCCTTCTTTGTCACATAGAATCCCTACAATGCAGAAAGAGGCCATTTGGCCCATCGAACCTGCACTGACCACAATTCTACCCACTTCCTATTCCTGTAACCCCTTGTATTGATCCTGCTATTCCCCCTGACATTAAGGGGTAATTCACCATGGCAACCAACCTAACTCGCACATCTTTGGATATGTCTTTGCCCATGGCTTCATTTCATCACTTGTAGGGTCTCATCGAATGGTGTGTAATAGATAGGTAAACACCTCTTCCGCAAAGATCGAAGAGCCATTACATTGGCAACCTCTGGCTTGGCGTTTGCCACTTTTGCCTCCTTGTCTGAGCCAAATGACTGGCTCTTGAGTTTTCAGAGGGTGGAGTTTCCTGTTCACAAGCAGGTATGAAAACTGCCTACAGAGGTGCATCCGTAGAAACAGTTGCCACTGCGGAGAATTTCATGTGATGGAACTGATCCATGTGCTTATTTAAGGTCTTCACCCTGGTACTTACTATGGTAATACACTGGTCCTGTTTTCTTGAGAATAACTTCCAGAATCTACAGAGAGCCGTTGCTGAAGATCCTCATGTGGACCACATCTTCTGGTTTGAAGTCTCTATCCAGTTTCTGACCATCATGGCTCCTCTCTTCTGGGCTTCTTGTTTTAACTCTAGGTCCGGCCAAATTTGAGAATTAGTCCAAAGGCATCAGCCCATCCATAATTCCTCCAGGGTTATTCCCATCATAATATGCAGCATAGTCCTATAATTAAAAAAGAAACTTACGAGCTTTGTTTCTAGATAACCTGTGGTTTGTTTTCTTATGCCACCTTTGAATGTCAAGACCACTCCCCCGCCAACTTAACCAGGCCATTTAACGACAAGTAGTAGGGTGCTGTTTGCTTGTGCCTTACTCTCTATATACTTATGAAGGTCTGAAATTCTCCATTGTTAAATGGGATCTCGTTGAGTGTCAGAAGAATCTTGGGTATACCATGTATTCTAAAAAAATTGATGGAGTTTCTCTATGGGATTATGAGGGGTAGAAAAGGCCATCTGGTGTATGTCAATCCATTTTAAATGGATGCTGATGAGAAGTAAAAACTCGGAGCCCATAAATGCCCACGAAGATAGTATATACTTGCACCCAGAGTCTACCTGGCCACTCCCAAGGGTTCAACAAGGCTGCTGGTGGGGTCTCCTGGTTCCTGGCAAGATTTGCACCACTTGACTAGGTTTTTGATATAACTGTCTCCATCAGGCCACTAGACATAGGTCCTTGCGAGCCTTTTTGTCTTAGAAATTCCTGGATGACCATTGTGCAATTCTTGAAGTATTGGCCATTGGTCTGGACATGGAACAACCATCACTTCCCCACAAGATGATCTTCTATACTCAATTCCTCAATCTCTCTTTTAGAGAGATAAAGTTTTATACCCTCCATAGGAGACCCATGTAATCTGCCATTTAGGACAACATGATATGATTTCGCCAATATAAGATCCTCTGCATCCATATTTGGATTTGCTTGGTGGATAGTGGCAGAGCGTCCGTGAAGTTCAAAGTGTCCACAACTTCATCCATCTTCAGAGGAGAAGTAAGCTGATAGATAGTGGCAGGACGCTCAAGGCATCTGCATTGGCTGTATGTCTCCCTGGACGATGTCCTAAGATATTTTCATAGGCACTTACTAGCAGTGCCCAGCATTGGATCTGGGCTGACATGATGGGAGGAATCACATAGTCTTCCTTGAAGAGGCCTAAAAGAAGTTTGTGATTGGTTACTATGGTTAACTGCCAACCATAGTTATAATGATGGTTTTTGACCACAAACACCATGGCCAAACCTTCTTTTGCAATCTGGGCATAGTTGCTGTCTGCACCTGCCATGGTTCATGATGCATATGCAATTGGATGTTCTGTCTCATCATGTCAAAGACGCAATAATACCATTCCTGCCCCGTAGCCCGGAGGCATCTCAGGTTTCAATGAGCAGTTTCAGGAGGGCATAATGGACTAGTATATTTGTTGACAATAATTGTTGTTTGACATTTGCAAAGACTTTCTCTTGTGGCGTTTGCCAGAACCATTTCTGTTTTTTTTTAACAGTGCATGGAGGGTTGCCAAGTTTGTATGAATTTTCTATAGTAATTTAAGAGATCTAGGAAAGACTTCGACACTGTTGTTCCTTGGATCCTCTTTTATGGCCTTCATCTTTTCTTTGACAGGGTGTAATCCTGCCTTGTCAACTCTGTACCTGAGGTATGTTACCTCATGGGCGGCATGGTGACATAGTGGTTAGCATGCTGCCTCATGGTGCCAGAGACCCGGATTCGATTCCGACCTTAGGTCACTGTCTGTTGGAGTTTGCACATTCTCCCCGTGAGTTTCCTCTGAGTGCTCAGGTTTCCTCCCATACTCCATAGATGTGTAGAGTAAGTTGATTAGTCCTGATAAATTGACCGTAATGTCAGGGGGATTAGCAGGGTAATTAAGTGGAGTTACGGGAATAGGGCCTGGGGTGAAATTGTGGTCAGCGCAGACTTGATGGGCCAAATACCTCCTTCTGCACTGTAGGGATTCTATGACCTAGAACACAGATTTTTCTCTTTTTAATTGGATGCCAGCATCAGAAAAAAAAACTGTAAGACCTCCACTAAACTCTCCAAATGCTCCTGAAATTAAAATGTCATCACGATAGATTGCCACTGTAGG
This sequence comes from Sphyrna mokarran, assembly GCA_024679065.1. NCBI lineage: Eukaryota > Metazoa > Chordata > Chondrichthyes > Carcharhiniformes > Carcharhinidae > Sphyrna > Sphyrna mokarran. The sequence continues at coordinate 35,868,029 of JAGIQG010000026.1, forward strand.
TACCCCTTGAAAGATGTTCTCCATTGCCTTTTGAAAAATGGCGTAAGCTGAAGATATCTCAAAGGGCAAACCAGTGTAGTTCTTCAGTCCTTTGAGTATTTATGACATATTTCCTGGATGATACTTCAAGCTCCAGTTGGAGGTAGGTGTGACTCATGTCAAATTCGGAAAATATGTAACCCGAGCCAGGTTTGCATACAAATCTGGTATCTACCTATTAATCCTCAACTTATTATCCCCACTGAGACAGACTGAATTGTCTGATTTTAAAATTGGGATGACTGATGCAGCCCATTCAGCAAATTGTACAGGACATATAATGCCAAGTTCCTCCAGACATTCCAATTTGATCTCTACTTTGGCATGTAGGGTATTCCCAGTGGATAATGCTTGTATTTTCCATTTGCGGCCAAGAAAGAGCGATTGGAGTCAGGGACTGCAAGATTGCAGAATTAGATGGGAAGTCGCTTCACAATATGGTCAGGAACAAGCACCTTCATGCTACACTTGTAGTCATAAGGTCTGTTCTAGACAAGGCTACTGAAACAGGCAAACCATTTACTGCCAAGGTTGCCGTGTGAAGCTTCCTTGGGACAAGGTTTTACAAATAAACCAGCCTGAGAATGAAGAATTGATGCAGCTAAATTGCATTGCCACACCCAAAGTGGCTTCAAACAAGAATAAACTCCAGACAAATGGTCATTCCCTGGACATGGAGAGAGACACATGTGCCGCTAAAGCCATTATTGGGAAGTAAACCATTAGGCAACTCTGACTGGACATTTTGCCTTTAAGCTGGTGAGACATCAAGGCTAGACTCTTGCAATACTACAGTGCAGAAGGAGGCCATTCAACCCATCATGTCTGCACTGACCACAATTCCATTCATGCCATAACCCTACGCATTTACCCCAGCTAATCTCCCTGACACTAAGGGGCAATTTAGCATGGCCAATCCACCTAACTCACACATCTTTGGAGCGTGGGAAGAAAGTGGGGCACCAGGCTTACTCCTGACTGTATTGTGAATAGACTTCCCATCTAGTTCTGCAATCTTGCGGTCCCTGACTCCAATTGCCCTTTCTTGACCGCAAGTGGAAAACACAAACATCATCCACTGGGAATTCTGTTCTGCAGTATGGGCATTGCCCAAGGCTGAGGACGATACTGTATATGCATCTTTTGAAGCTCCTGGGTCCTCTTTTCAGCAGTTTCATGGAAAAGGACTAGTTTTATGGCTTTCTTGATGTTCAGAGTTGATTCAGTCAGTAGCTCCCTTTGAGTCACAAATGGATCTCGTGGGGGTTATCAAATTGCACAGCTGACAATACATACCCGACTCCAGGTTTGTTCAGGGCAATTTGTGCTTAGCTAATTTCCTTGAGTTTTTTGATGCAGTATCAGAGAGCGTTGATAAGGATAATGTGATTGATGTGGTGTACATGGATTTCCAAAAAGACATTTAATAAAGTGCAGCACAACCAACATTTGAGCAAAGTTGAAGCTCATGAAATAAAAGAGTCAGTAACAACATGGATGCAAAAATGGCTGAGTGACAGTAAGCAGACTGCAATAGTGAACGGTTATCTTATGGACTGGAGGAAGATTTTTAGGATAGTTCCCCTGGGGACTGTGTTCAGAAAGTGTTAGGACCCCTGCTCTTCCTGATATAGCACAGTGGCTATCACTATGCCTTGCAGCACCTGAGACCCGGGTTTGATTCCTAGCTTGCATCACTGTCTGTGTGGAGTCTGCACATTCTCCCCGTGGCTTTCCTCTGGGTGCTCCAGTTTCCTGACACAGTGCTGGTTAGGCGTATTGGCCATGCTAAATTTTCCCTCAATGTACCCAAACAGTTGCCGGAGTGAGGCGACTAGAGAGTTTTCTTAGTAACTTCACCGGAGTGTTAATGTAAGCATACTTGTGACTAATAATTAAACTTTATTTTTACTTTAGTCCTTGACCTTGGTGTACATAACAAGATTTTAAAATTTTGGAATGACACAAACCTAAATATCTTGAACAGGGAAGAGCATAGAGTATAACAGTGTGTAATTTCAAAAGAACATAGGTTGATGGAATTGGGAGACAAGTAGCAGATGAAATTTAAGCAGAGAAGAATAAAATGATTGATTTTGATGGGAAGAATGCAGAGAGACAATATAAAATAAAGGGGACAGTTCCAAAAGGGATGTGGGAGCAAAGGGATCTGGGTGTTTATGTTCATAAATCATTGAAGGTGATGGATTGCTAAAGTGGTTAATAAAGCAGATGGAATACTGGATTTTATAAATAGTCTCGAGCACAAAAACTCGGTTTGGCCTCAGCTAAAGTATTGCATCCAGTCCTTGGCACCACATTTTATGAAGGCCTTAGAGAGAACGCAGTAAAGATTTACAAAAATAATTCCATGGGTGAGGAATTCAATTATGCAGATAGACTGGAGAAGCTGGGGACTGTTCTTATGGAGACGAGAAAGTTGAAGAGATGGACTGAGTAAATAGGGAGAAACTGTTTCCTTTGGTGGAAGAATTAGAAACCAGAGGGCACAGATTTAAGTAGATTGCCAAAAAGAATCAATGGTGACATGAGAAAAAAAAACCTTTTTACACAGCAAGTCGTTAGGATTTGGAATGCACAGCTTGAGAGTGTGATGGGGGCAAGTTCGATCATGGCTTTCAAAAGGGAGCTGGATCATTACCTGAAAAGGAAAGATATGCAGAGCTACAGGGAAGAGGCAAGGAGAGTGGCACTAGAAGAATTGCTCTGTTTGGGGGCCAGCACAAATACAATGGGCTGAATAGCCTTCTTCTGTACTGTGGCTATTGTATGATTCTCTGGCTCTGAGTTAGGAATTAATCTATACTCCACATTTTGTGCTCAAGTTTTGAGAATGGCCTTAAATCCACAACTTGCTGTCTTTGAACTAAGACTGACCATTCAAAAGCAATAAATATAAAAGAGAGTCTGATGCAGAAGTGACATCTGAAGCGTTTTAATTTTTCTTAGATATGTAAAACATATGCTAGAGAAACAGGTAATGCAGCTCCAGTGATCCATGTTGGCTTTTACATTCCACAGGCAATGGCCAAATAATTTTATCGCTAGATTATTAATCCAGAAATTCAGCTAATGTTCGAACCCCATCAAGCCAGATGGTGGAATTAGAATTCAATTAAAAAAAATTTGGAATTAAGAATCTTCTGATGTCCATGAAACAATTGTCGATTGTTGGAAACCCATCTGGTTCACTGATGTCCCCTTTAGGGATTTAAAATAGGGATCATGAGTCTTGGGAGTCTCTGGGAAGTGTGTAAATAGACGATGATATTGATGAACTTGTTTTTTATCCTACAGGTGCTTTGGTCCACTTTGTTGCCTAACAAGGGGCGTACGCACGATGGGTCATGAGAGAGCTGCTCTTGGATTTTTCGAGAGTATCCTAGTGCTTCAAGTCATTAGTGTACGCTTGACCTGGACCATTTGATGGGCAACATGACAGCTCAGTGACTATTGCTGTGCTGTGCAGATACATGGAATAGAGCCTGTGTCTGTGGGAGTTTGTGCATTCTCCTCGTGCTTGCGTAGGTTTCTCTGGGTGCTCCGGTTTCCTCCCACATCCCAAAAATGTGCTCTTAGGCTAATTGGCAAAACAAATTCTCCCTAAATTGTCTCAAATTTGGTTTTTAATCCATAGATCTATAAACATAGACAGGGATCACGGGTAAGAGGTGGGAACATTGGGGTGGCGGCACGGGCTCGTTGGGCCGAAAGGCCTGTTTCCCGTGCTGTTTTGTTCTTTGTTCTTTGAAATCTGCCATCCTTATTCAGTCTGGCCTACATGTGATTCCACAATGATGTGGAAACTCTCAACTGCTCTCGGGGAACTAGGGATGGGCAATAAATGTTGGCCAGCCAGCAACACCCATGTCCCACAAATGAATAAAAAAGGAACAAAAAACATAAATGCCATCCATCTCTCTTTAGCTAACTCTATCTAAATTGTTGCATTCCCTAACAGATGTGGACTGACCTGCAGTGTTCCTCCAGCATTTTCCATTTCATATTTGAAACTTTCTATTTTTCAACAGTGTCGGTGATACCATTCATTTCCCTTTCTCTGCAGCTCCCTCTGTTGTTCACAGCCGAGAAAGAGATCTCATTCTGCTGCTGTAAGATCCCAGGGATCTCCATGACTGTAACAGTGGACAAGAGTGGATTCGTCCCTGGAGAAGACATCATCATCACATCCGAAATAGACAACCGAACAGCAAAGTTTCTCCGGCTAATTTCTTACTCCATTGACGCTGAGATCAAGTATAAGGCATTTGTTCAGGAGGCATTGTGTGACCACTACCGAGAGTTCATTGAGAAGAGTGAGCTGAAAAAAATGGAAGCCACAATTGAGGCTCCGCCCAGACAGGTCACGAAAATCCTTGGATCCTTACAGTTGCCTAAACCAATGTTTATCAGTGACATGTCAAGATGTAAGATTATGTCAGTCGCATATGAGCTGCAAGTGACAATTCCCATCCCAGCACATCACGTCTCAGTTTCAGCCTCAGCTCCCATTAAGATTGGAACAACTCCAGTGCACATTTCTCTTTAGAACTCACCGTTGTATGGTTTGAATATCCAACTTGGATTTAATTCATATGGGAACCCCAGATATATGTTTTGATGTATTCGGCACAACTTGTGGGCCGAAGGGCCTGTTGGTGCTGTACTGTTCTATGTTCTATATATACTGTATGTCAGATAGGTATCAGTGTACTAAATGCAAACTAACAAATATGTCTTTATTTTTCTTTGAATAAATTTGTATTTAAATTTTCAGCTATGTCATGTTATATGATGGACGTGGGTGGTGTATGAACATAAAAAAGCAACAGACAAGAAAATTGAGCCTGGCCCCCAAGTTGGATAATACTTCCTAACCACCACTTCCTAATTGCCACATCCTAATATAATATAATCCCCTGGATATCACAGAATAACAAGAGTAAACCCAAAGGGGAAGAAACCTTATTGAAACATATAAGATGATTAGAGGTTTAGATAGGGTGGACAGTGATAGCCTTTTTCCTAGGATGGAGAAAGCTAGCACGAGGGGACATAGCTTTAAATTAAGGGGTGGTGGTTTAGGACAGATGTCAGAGGTAGGTTCTTTACCCAGAGGGTGGTAAGGGTATGGAATGCCTTGCCTGCGTCAGTTGTAGATGCGCCAAGTTTGGTGGTGTTGAAGAGGTTAGTAGATAAGTTTATGGATGAAAAGGGAATGGTTTAGGTTAGAGGGTCACTGCTTGTTCCTAATTGGTCGGCACAACATCGAGGGCCGAAGGGCCTGTTCTGCGCTGTAATGTTCTAAATGTTCTAAATGAAACTTACATGATTCCTTGTTGATTCTCTCATGCAATCAAACTAAGGCCAAGAGATCACTTTTTTCATTCTATCATAGAATGTGAGAGGCTGTTAGCACAGCCAGCATTTGTTGCCCATCTCTAATTGCCCTTGAGAAGGTGGTGATGAGCTGTCTTCTTGAACCATTGCAATCTATCTGGTATAGGTATGCCCACAGTGTTGTTAGGAAGGAAGTTATTGGATCTTGACCTGGCAATAGTTAATACTTGGGCCAAGTGTTAATTGTAAAGCCACTTCTTTCCATACAATGAGATGGGCAGTTCAACCTCCTGAAGACAAGCAGAGATTCAGCACCAACAGGTCTAGCAAACAATGTTGTACGCTTTATCAAGGTTAAAAACTTCCATATTCCTGAGATAACAAGGAGAAAACAGAGAATTCTAGAATTTTAAAAAATTCATTTACTGGATATATATTTATGGATGCTGTGGATTAGGCCAGTATTTATTGCCCATCCCCAACTGATCTTGAAAAAGTGCCTTCTTAAACTGCTGCAATCCATGTAGTCCTGTACTGTTAGGAAGTTCCAGGATTTTGACCCAGTGACAATGAGGAAACAGCAATATATTTCCAAATCAGGATGGTGAGTAGCTTGGAGAGTAACTTCCAGGTTGTGGTGTTCCCAGATATCTGCAGACCTTATCCTCTGAGATGCTAGTGGCGATGTGTTCGGACAGGGAACCATGGTGAGTTCCTGTAGTGCATCTTGTAGATGGTATACAGTGCTGCCATTGTTTGTTGGTGGTGGAGGAAGTAAATGTTTGTGGAAGAAGTAGCAGTCAAGCAGGCTGCTTTGTCCTGGATGACGTTGAGCTTCTTCAGTGTTTTTGGAGCTGCAATGGAATCAGATGTGAAATGCAGGGAATGTTTGTGTGAAAGATCCATGTTTTAAGTATCACCCTTCTTCACCACTGATCAGTGTCTGAGTTGGCTGATACCTGGGAGCTATCTTGGTCAGCATTGGTGTTGTCCTTGGAAGGGAAAAGTTCAATTTATACAATAACATTTCACTGGACAACAATGCTAATGACTGTTAACTTAATCCAGTGTTTTATACATGTAAGATTAGTGAAAGGTATATTTGCAACAGTTGAAATAAGTAAATAGTTGACAAGATTATTAGGATGACTATGACACATAAAAGCCTGGGCAACTGGATGGGTGTTATGGTACTGATGCCAATCCCTTTAGAGTCTGGGATAGGAAAGAGAAAAATCAACCCCACTTCTTATCCCTAATTATTGTTCAGTTGCCCTTATGATGGCATCAAGTAAGGACAGGATCAGGCTTGGCTGTGACTTGTTGCCTGGTCTAATAGCTTGTGGAGTCTCAGAGGTTGAGTTTTGTGTGGCAGATGACTGCTGTAATTTTGGCAGATGACCCACTGAAACCCTGGAGAAATGGTGTAAATATAAATACTGCTCAGCAATCACTGACCCATTTTTCATATTCTGCCAAGTATTGAGGGCAAATGTTGCCTGGGGAAAGGCGCATTGCCCTGAGATAATTCCTTTGGACAGCGATGACAGGGATCTTATGAAGAAAGTAAATATTGAAACATGAAAAGGGATTGTCCAGCTGTGATAAAGGGTTACAGCAGAAATGCTAACCTGTCTTTCTCTTTCAGATGTTCAACTTGCTGCTGCTCATGTCACAACATTTTCTCTTTTTATTTCATGTTCTCTTTATAAATATATTGATAGCAAAAGCACAGGTGGAAATGGCAGAGGTGATAGTGGATGACCTGGTAATTATCTTTCAGAATTCGCTGGACTCCGGGAAAGTGCTGGAAGATTGGAAAACGGCCAATGTTACGCCGCTGTTTACAAAAGGTAGCAGACAGAAAGCAGGGAATTATAGGCTAGTTAGTTTAATGTCTGTAGTAGGAAAAATGCTTGAATCTGTTGTCAAAGCAGAAATAACGAGGCACCTGGATACGAACTGTTTGATCAAGCAAACGCAACACAGATTCGTTACGGGGAAGTCGTGCTTGACAAATTTATTGGAGTTCTGTGAGGACGTGACTAGCGCAGTAGATAGAGTGGAACTGATGGATGTGGTGTTTTTGGATTTCCAAAAAGCGTTTGACAAGATGCCTCACAAAAGATTGCTACAGAAGATTAAGGTACAGAGAGTCGGGGGTAGGGTGTTAGACTGGATAGAGGATTGATTGTCTAATAGGAAGCAGAGGTTAGGTATTAATGGGTGCTATTCTGATTGGCAGCTGGTGACTAGTGGAGTGCTCCAGGGTTCGGTGCTGGGGCCTCAACTATTTACCATTTACACAGATGATCTGGAGGAAGGGGCTGAGTGCAGGGTGATGAAAATTTGCTGATGACATGAAGATGAGTGGAAAAGCAAATTGCGTGGAGGGTGTGGAAAGTCTGCAGAGGGATCTGGATAGATTGAGTGAGTGGGCGAGGACCTGGCAGATGGAGTATAATGTTAGTAAGTGTGAGATTATCTACTTTTGTAGGAATAATGGTAGGAAGGATTACTATATAAATGGTGAAAAGCTGCAGCATGCGACGGTGCAGAGGGACCTGGGGTCGCAAAAACACAGTCTGTAGGTGCAGCAGGTGATTAAGAAGGCGAATGCAACATCGGCCTTTATAGCAAGGGGGATAGAATATAAAAGTAGGGTGCTGGTGAGGCCGCAGCTGGAGTACTATGTGCAGTTTTGGTCGCCGCATTCGAGGAAGGATATATTGGCCTTGGAGGGGCTGCAGAGAAGGTTTACTAGGCTGATACTGGAGATGAGGGCATTGGAATATGAGGAGAGACTGAATAGGCTAGGTTTGTACTCTTTGGAGTTTAGAAGGCTGGGAGGGGATCTTATAGAGACATTTAAGATAATGAAGGGGATGGATAGGGTAGAGATTGAGAGACTCTTCTCACTTAACAAAGATAGCAAGACTAGAGGGCACAGCCTCAAGATTAGGAGGGCGCGGTTCAGATCAGAGTTGCGGAGAAGTTTCTTCATGCAAAGGGTGGTGAATCTTTGGACTTCTGTGCCTGATGAGATGGTGGAGGCTTCCTTGCTGAATATATTCAAGTCAAAAGTGGATAGGTTTTTGATTGACAAGGGAATTAAGGGTTATGGGAGAAAGCAGGAAAGTGGTACTGAACCACTACAGATCAGCCATGATCTAATTGAATGGTGGGGCAGGCTCGAGGGGCTGGATGGCCTAGTCCTGCTCCTATTTCTTATGTTCTTATGTTCTTGTGAGTTACTGCTTCTTGTGTTGAATAATCAAGGAAATGAAGAGTAGAAGAAGCAAAACAGGCCAGAGATGGAAATAACTTACACCTTTTGAATTTGTTTTTGGGATGTGAGCAAGACTGGTAAGAAAGTATTTATTGCTCAACGCTCATTGCCCAAAGTGCACCAAGAGTCAACCACATAGTGTGGGATTAGAGTCACATGTAGGCTGGACTGTGTAGGGATGGCAGTCTGTGCTCTGAAGGCAGTAGAGAACTGGAGGGTTTTTTTTAATACAATCCAGCAGTTTTCATGGAATCAATGGTCTCAATTGTCTGGATGACTGGTTAGTGATGCAGAGCAATGCCAACAGCACGGGTTCAATTCCTTTACAGGCTGAGGTTATTCATGGACACCCTGCCTTCTTGATCATGCACCTCACCTGTGGTGTGGTGATGCTCAGGTTAAATCACCACCTATCAGCTCTCTCCCTCAAAAGGGAGAGCAGTCTATGATTATCTGAGACTGTGGTGATTTTGCTTTTAATATCTTGCAATGAGTTACTGTCGGCGTTGCAAGTAATAGTTTCTGAATGCCATGGGCATTTGGCTGTAAAAGCATCCACTAAATCCAAAAGAAGAAAGGCAGCAACAAGAACAAACAGAACCAATACAAAATAGAAACAAGAGATGCATTTTCTGACATACCCTATACAATGTTTTGAGAGGTCACCTAGTGATAATATTAAACATTTTGCATCTGTGTATACTATTAGCTTCAATTATAAATTCCTACATCTTCATTTATCATGGAATCATTATATAATTGCAACTTGTCATCCATGGAGGTGTTGTAATGCCAACATTGGCAAGAGGTTGTAAATACAGCGTGGCTAGTTTGTGTGGGCAGTTTCCATTTTAAGATTAGAAAGAAATATTAAAAAAGAACAAATGAAATTAACTTGCAAACTAGATCAGGTCTATATGCCCTGGTCCAATTACATCACAACTTTTAACGTTGCTTCTTGAAGACCTTGGTCTTAGCATCAGTATGCAATGCCCATGAAAGATCGACTGCTAATAGATTTCCAATATAAACTTATGCTGTTGTTACACCCTGTACACACAGACTTAATGAATAGTTTATATAATAAATGTGGACAAACAAATTTGTAATGGGAATATGTAAAATAAGGAGCAATTGTATGACAAAGTGGGAACTGAATTATCTTTATGTGTTTCTGTCCAACTATTTCTTGTCCTTTAGCCTTAACTTTTGAAAAATGCAGTTTTCTGGGCAGAATTGTATTTGTCAATACAAGATAGAGCATTGTTATTGGCTAACTTAATTGACCAGGCGGGTAGCGTTTCAGTTGCCCGGAACACTGCTAGAAAATGGAAATGTTTCAATTGAGTGCTTAACTCTGTTTTGACTCTTCTGGCCTTCCAAGAGCCGAAATCTTCCCTGAATTCAATGGAACTTTCCATGTTCCTCCCCTTGCCCACTCCAATTCCCATGGCGGGCGAGGCAGTAAAATTCCAGCCCCTATTTGTGAAGCTTTGGGTGTTAGCTAGAGCGAGAATTCATAGAATGTCTCTAGTGGTGCTACTCAGACTACATCGATTCCATGAAGCAGACAGCATCACAGGTCATTTCTTGTACATACTTTGCAGTGTTTTTCAAATATATCAAAGGTGAATGCCATTAAGGCACCACCTTTACTTGGGGAAAGTAATACAAGCTTGCATGACACCATTTAAAGGAGCGCTATGTGAACTAATCATCCACTGTGTTAAACAAAACAGCAAGAGAAAGATACATGCCTTTGTTACATATGTTGGGACTGCACTGATATTCTCAGGTGTTCCATTATAATGTGACCAATTATGGAAAGGACATTAAAGCCATGTCGGATGATGTCATTACCTGGAATTGTATAATGGAGAAAGATTCAAAATACTCAAACTATTTCCATTGAAGCAAAGAATGTTAAAAGAAGACTCGTACTGTGCTTTTTAAATTGTAATAGATCTGCTGCATTTATGCTGCAACTATACCGGATGTTGGTGAAAACACATTTGGAATATTGTGTTCAGTTCTGGTCACGTCATTAAAAGAAGGACGTGGAAGCATTGGACAGAGTGCAGAGGAGATTTACCAGGATGCTGCCTGGTTTGAAGGGTAGGTTTTATGAGGAAAGGTTAAGGGAGCTGAGGCTTTTCTCTTTAGAGCGGAGAGGATGAGAGATTTATAAGATGATGAGAGGGATTGATAGAGTGGATGTGCAGAGACTATTTCCTCGGGTAGATGTAGCTGTTGCTAAGGAGCATAACTATAAGGTTCATGGTGGGAGATATAGGAGGGATGTCTGAGATAGATTCTTTACTCAGAGAGTGGTTGGGGTGTGGAATAGACTGCCCGCTGTGACAGTGGAGTCGGACACTTTAGGAACTTTCAAGCGGTTATTGGATAGGCACATGGAGCACTCCAGAATTGTAGGGAGGGGATAGCTTGATCTTAGGATTGGACATAGCTTGGCAAATATTGAGGACTGAAGAGCCTGTACTGTGCTGTAATGTTCTATGTTTTGAAATGACCATTGATATGAATGGAGATGGAGAAGGATTATCAATCAGCTTTGCGAAGACATCATATAACATGGGAAAAGCCAAACGAGAGTTATGATCAGTGGTAGTTATTCCTAATTCTATAAGGGAAAGATTTCTAAAGAGGCACCTATTCATTCACTGAGAAACCTAAACAAAGGCTGAATAGTGCCAATATTGGGAAAAATAGTGAAGACAATGAGATTGTGAAGTAGTTATTAGGTTAATCAATGCTTGCAGTTAAAGATCTGTCAATTCAAAAAGAAAGTGAGAGCTGAGGAAGGAAAGAAATTCCATACTTTTGAGATTCTGAGAATGAGTAAGTGAGAACGGGAAGTTGCAAATTAATCTTGGATTAATTTCCCTTCCAGTAAGTATTGACAATATGCAGAGTTCCATGTAATTTACCTGCCAATCATTTCTAATTCACCTCTGATCAAATAATTTAGTACCAAACTGTAAAGATACCTCATATTTAAAAGAAATTTAACACGTTGTGCAATCTACTGTAATTACAGTGTGCACTGAAAAAAATTGTAGAAATATTGCTTATTCCCGAATTATCTAAACATGTTAAAATATCAATGTGAATTGTATGGTGTATTAAAGAGGCAATGTGGTTTTATACACCTATGAGTTTGTTAAAGCCAACAAAATGTATACAAATCATAATGTGACATCAAATTATTTAATTTTTTTTACATTGCACAAGACAAAATGAGCTGAATTTTGCCTCAGACTTTGGGACCCCATTCTCAGGACCTATTGGGATCCTGAGCCCATACCTGCTGGGAGTGAGACTTAAACAGGGATTATAGTTTGAGGTGGACTCCTAATTGGCTGCCTCTGAACTACATGTCCAATTAAGGGCGGTGGGCAGGCACACCAAGCAGAGGTCAATAGCCTGGAACCTCACCAGCCCCATGGAGAGAGGTGGGTCTTGCTGAGGGAGATCGCAGATCAAGACGGCTCATCAAAATGGAGGTTCCTTCAAAGACATGAAAACAACTAAATACTTAAAGGGGCCAAGCAAGCAACCCCTCTAATTGGAGGGGTAAACCCTTCTGCTGGCAGTATTTGTGGGATGGAGCTTTGTCTCCGATGGTCCCTCGACTGCTGCCAGGAGATTGGCTCCATTAAATTGGCAGCTTCCCCAGAATCCTAAACCCAAAAGGCACTCAGATTACGACTAATTTGGATTGTATTGATTTAAATTCGCTGCCCACCTCCATTGAATAGAAAACTAACCCGCCTTCTGGGGAACCTTCCATCCACGTGTGGCCCCCTGCTATTTTTGGAACTCCCCTCTCCACCATATAGTCCCCAGCCTACCAAACCTGGAAATACTCCATTCTATGGGACAAACCTGTGGATCTGGCATCAGTGTGAATTATTGTGGGTTTAAATCACCCGTTGGCCATTAAAGGCTACAAAAGAGAGCTGTTTTTTTACTAAGGAGAGAAAACTTACAGAGGTACGTCAGATATTTAACAGCATAGAGATTGTAAACTAGAAACAGGATCACCAAACAATGATGTACTTTTGGACTGAGATCATTGATGTAATTTAGGAAACACAATAGCCAACTTATGCACAGCAAATTCCCACAAAAACATATGTTTTACTGATGCTAGTATAGGAATAAATGTTAATTAGGACACTGGGAGAATATCCCTCACCAGACCATCTCCAGAGAAATGGGCTTATTTCAGACATTCACCCGTTGTGGAGAGGCAGTGTTGCAATGGTATTACTACTTGACTAACAATCTAGAGATCTAAAACAAGACCGGGGGACCTGTGTTCATATCCCACCACGGCAGATGGTGAAATTTGAATTCAATAAAAAGCTGGAATTAAATGTCTAATGAAACCATTGTTGATTGTCATAAAAACCCATTTTTTGGGAAAGTAATCTGTTGTCCTTATCAGGCCTATAGCACTCTTCAAATTTGCTCTCTGAAATGGCCTAATAATCCACTCTGTTCAAAGGAAATTAGTGATGGCAATAAATGCTGGCCTTGCCAGCAATGCCCAAATCTCAAGAATGAATTTTAAAAAGTCTTACTTTAACATTTCAAATGAAAGAAGGCAGTCCATCAGTGCAGCATTCACTCAGTATTGCAGTGGAAAGGGAGCCCAGATTATGTACGCAAGCCAGTTGGGCCCATCTGATCAAAGATGAACTACCATTGGTACAAGACTGACAAGGGTAGGGGTTCTCCCCAAATTCCAATTCCACAAGACAGTTGGGATGTAGAACTCAAGGCCTATCTTAGTTGTGACTCCTATTTCAGATCAGACTTCCTCTATATCAACTTTTTTATCTTCTGTTCCTCTTTCATTTTGAGGTTAAAAATATCTCCAGCAGCTCAATGATCAAACAGAAGCTTGTGACCACTCTCCCCTGTTTACATGATGCTGTTGTTCCAATCAAATGAAGCAGAAGATGGAGACTCACATATTCCACTGCAATCTAACTCCAGTTTGGTGTTCATATGTATGTCAGCAGCAGCTCTTGAAAACCTCATACCTGTAGGACTTTAAAGCTACCAGGTTTCTATAAATAATATCCAGACTTGAACCGATAAGTAGCAAGTAACATTTGCCGCACAGAAACGTTTGGCAATGCAGTCTTCTACAACAGCAAATCTCTTTTTGAAATTCGTCACCAAGTCCCTATTATCATCCTCCTCTGGGGTCACCACTGATCAGATTCTCAACTGCATGACTGGACAGAAACACTATGGCTACTACAGCAGGTCAGATGCTGGGTATTTTACATTGTGTGGTTCTATAGTGTGTGCTTCACCTCCTGACCCCTGAAAGTCCCTCTATTAGACACAAGTCAGGAGTGTAATAGATTACTGTCTGGATCCACTAATCATTATCACAGAATTCAACGGTGCAGAAAGGGGCCACTTGACCTATGGAGTCTGCACCATATATCCAAAACTACATCACACCCAGGCCCTCCCCTCTATCCTATTCTTATAACCCCGCACATCTTTAACACTAAGGGGCCATTTAGCATGGCCAATCCACCTAACCTTTACATCTTTGAACTGTAGGAGGAAACCAGAGCATCTGGAGGAAACCCACATAGACACAGGGAGAACATGTGAACTCCACACAGACAGTCACCCAATATAGCAATGAACCATTGTGCCACCATGCCACCAAGAAGCTTGACACTATCCTGGACAGATTAGTCTGCTTCATCAATCCCCCATTTACTAGATTGACATGTATCGCTGCCAATATACACTGTGGCAGCTGTGTATATTCTATACAAGATGCACTGCAGAAAATCCCCAAGCTTTTTCAACAGCACATATCAAACTTACATCACCTAGAAGAGCAAAAGCAACAGGCACCATCTCCAAATCTCCTTCAAATCATACACCTTTCTTACTTGGCTGTTTCTTCATTGTTCCTGGCTAAAATCAGTAAAACTGCCCAATTTTGGATCCACCTTCACCATTTGGATTGCAGTGACTGAAGGTCTTATGACTAAATAAACGCAATCTCGGCAGAAAATGTCCTCAGATTATTTTTTAAAATAGTTTTGCCACTTTATATTACAGAGTGCTGATGGTAGAGAGTTCTTGTCCAGCTAACTGCATTCACCTGAAATATGAGGACACCATCTGATGCAACGCTGTCCAGGACATTGGGAAGAGTTACAGGACAAAGAGATCTGGGGTACATAGAACATAGAACACTACAGCACAAACAGGCCCTTCGGCCCACAAGTTGTGCCGAACACATCAAAACCTACCCAGCCATAGACCTATCTATAACCCCCAATCCCATTGGATCCCATATACTCATCCAGAAGTCTTTTAAAAGACCCCAGCGAGTTCGCCTCGACCACCACCGACGGCAGCCGATTCCATTCACTCACCACCCTCTGAGTGAAAAACTTTCCCCTAGCATCCCCTCTGTACTTGCTTCCCTGCACCTTAAATCTGTGCCCTCTCGTCGCGACCATTTCAGCCCTGGGAAATAGTCTCTGAGAGTCCACCCTATCTATTCCTCTCAACATCTTGTAAACCTCTATCAGGTCGCCTCTCAACCTTCGTCTCTCCAGGGAGAACAGTCCCAGCTCCCTCAACCTGTCTTCATAAGGCATGCCTCCCAATCCAGGCAACATCCTTGTAAATCTCCTCTGCACCCTTTCAATAGCTTCCACGTCCTTCCTATAGTGAGGCGACCAGAACTGCGCACAGTACTCCAAGTGTGGTCTGACAAGGGTCCTATAAAGCTGCAGCATTACCTCCTGACTCCTGAACTCAATCCCTCGATGAATGAAGGCCAGTACACCGTAAGCTTTCTTAACCACATCCTCCACCTGGGAGGCCGATTTGAGAGTCTTATGGACCCGGACCCCAAGATCCCTCTGCTCTTCCACACAGCTAAGACTCCTACCTTTGATAGTGTACTCATTCATCCCGTTGGATCTGCCAAAATGGACCACAACACATTTATCCGCGTTGAAGTCCATCTGCCACTTCTCCGCCCAGTCTTGCATCCTGTCGATGTCATGCTGCAACTTCTGACATCCCTCCAGACCATCCACAACACCACCGACCTTCGTGTCATCAGCGAACTTACTCACCCATCCCTC
Source organism: Sphyrna mokarran (assembly GCA_024679065.1). Taxonomy (NCBI): domain Eukaryota; kingdom Metazoa; phylum Chordata; class Chondrichthyes; order Carcharhiniformes; family Carcharhinidae; genus Sphyrna; species Sphyrna mokarran. Next base: position 35,883,887 of record JAGIQG010000026.1, read on the forward strand.
TACCTCCTCATCCAGGTCATTTATGAAAATGACAAACAGCAAGGGTCCTAGAACAGATCCCTGGGGCACTCCACTGGTGACCGACCTCCATGCAGAAAAAGAGCCATCCACAACCACCCTCTGCCTTCTGCAGGCAAGCCAGTTCTGGATCCACAAGGCCAAAGCCCCTTGGATCCCATGCCCTCTCACCTTCTCAAGAAGTCTTGCATGTGGGACCTTGTCAAATGCCTTGCTGAAGTCCATGTACACCACGTCCACTGCTCTTCCTGCATGTTCATTGTTCCTTGAAAGTGGAGTCACAGGTGGACAGGGTGGTGAAGAAGGCATTCGGCATGCTTGGTTTCATCGGTCAGAACATTGAATAGAGGAATTGGAATGTCTTGAAATTATACAAGACGATGGTAAGGCCACACTTGGAATACAGGGTGCAATTCTGGTCACCCTATTATAGAAAGGATATTTATAAACTAGATATTTACTAGAATGCTACCGGGACTTGATGGATTGAGTTATAAGAAGAGTCTGGATAGACTGGGACTTTTTTCTCTGGAGTGTAGAAGGCTGAGGGGTAATCTTATAGAGGTCTATAAAAATAATGAGGGGCACTGGTCAGCAAGATAGCCAATATCTTTTCCCAAAGGTAGGGGAGTTTAAAACTAGAGGTTATAGATTTAAGGTGAGAGGAGAGAAACAAAAGTGTCCAGAGGAGCTATTTCTTTCACACAGATGGTTGTGAGTGTCTGGAACAAGCTGCCAGAGGTAGTAGTAGAGGCGGATACAATTGTTTTTTAAAAAGCATTTAGATAGTTGCATGGGTACGATGGATACAGGGGGATATGGGCCAAATGCGGGCAATTGGGATTAGCTTAGGGGTTTTAAAAAAAGGGGGGGGACATGGATAAGTTGGACCGAAGGGAAAGTTTCCATGCTGTAAACCTCTATGACTCTATCATTGGTTACCCATCACTGCAGTGCATGAACAGGACAATGAATTTAGTCTTCGGCTACTGCCATGACTGATCTCTAAATGGATGTGGGGAAGTATTTAAGATTGAGTTCAAACTCTCTAGGAGAAAGTACCCTTGGCTTCATGACCTAGCCAAACATCTTCTATTCTTATATTTCCTTCCTACTATGCTGTCGATAAGAGTTGTACAAACAGAGATTGGAGTGTGGCTTTGTGGAAAAAATCTTTTCCCTGACTGCCCTTTACCCAAGCCACAGCTCAGATGAATCGGTTAGTGTTTTCTCTTTAAGTTCCCCTTCTTTTGCATCCCTCTGCTGAAGGGAAAGATTCTTGCTGGAACACAGTTCCATGGGTTGGTTGCAGGATTTCAGTAATATGCAGTTTGTGTCATTTTCCCATGAATGTCACCAGGCTAAAGAACAAAGAGAGACACTATAGTCAAGGCTAAACAAGGAACAAGGAAGCCCTCTTGGACCTCCAATATTCTTACCTTGATAAATGTCAAGTGCATTACAGAAATGCAAATTCTTTCACATAAGTTGAATACTTTCTGGGAAGATAATCCAGGAGTTTGAAGTTTGTTTATTAGCGTCACAATTAGGCTTACATTATGGAAAACTTCTAAGTAAACAGACAAGAATGGAATCCCTATGCAGGGAAAGACACCTGGCAGTGTCCTTGACTCAATGACTGGATATGTGTCTATCTCTGACTCAATGTCTGTGTGTTACTCTGGCACAATGTGTGTGTGTGTCTGACCCTAGCTCAACATGTGTGTATGTATCTGGCCCTGACTCTGTCTGTATGTGTGTCTGACCCTGTCTCTGTGCATGTATTTGTGTATGTGAGTGTGTCTGACCCTAGCTCAACATGTGTGTGTGTATCTAGCCCTGACTCTGTGTGTGTGTGTGTCTGACTCTGTCTTTTTGCATGTGTTTGTGTGTATGTGTGTGTGTCTGTATCTGGCCTTGACTCTCTATGTGTATGCCTGTCACTGGCTGTGTGTGCGTGTGTGTGTGTGTGTGTGTGTGTGTCTGTCTATTCCTAGCTCGATGTTTGTACGTGTTTGGGCCTGACTGTGTATATATGTGTGTGTCTGGCCCTGAGTCTGTGTATGTCTGTCACAGGCGCTGTGTCTGTGTGTATGTGCGTGCACATGCATGCCTGGTCCTGGCTTTGTGTGTGTGTGTGTGTATATGTGTATGTACAGTCCATTATTAAAGATAACATTGCAGAATACTTGGAAGTGAATGATGAGTTTTTCATAATATACATTAACGATTTGGAGGAAGGAACTGAAGGCACTGTTGCTAAGTTAGTAGATAATACAAAGATATGTAGAAGTAGTATTGAGGAAGCAGGGGGACTGCAGAAGGACTTGGACAGTTTGGGCAAGTGTGCAAAGAAGTGGCAGATGGAATACAATATGGAAAAGTGTGAGGTTATGCACTTTGGAAGGAGGAATGAGGCATAGACTATTTTCTAAATGGAAAATGCTTTGGAAATCAGAAACACAAAGGATCTTGTGAGTCATTGTTCAAGCTCCTCTTAAGGTTAACGTGCAGATTCAGTTAGCAGTTAGAAAGGCAAATGCAATGTTAGTATTCATGTTGAGAAAGCTAGAATACAAGAGCAGGGATGTACTTCTGAGGCTCTTTAAGGCTCTATTCAGATCCCATTTGGAGTTTTGTGAGCAGTTTTGGCCCTATATCTAAGGAAGAATGTGGTGGCTTTTGAAAGGGTCCAGAGGAGGTTCATAAGAATGATCCCTGGAATGAAAAGCTTGCCGTATGAGGAACAGTTGCAGACTCTGGGTCTGTACTCGGAGTTTAGAAGGATGAGGGGTACAGGATACTGCAAGGCCTGAACAAAGTGGACGTGGAGAGGATGTTTCCACTGGCAGGAAAAGCTAGAACCAGAGAGCACAAACTCTCAGGCTAAAGGGATGATCCTTTAAAATAGAGATGAGGGGGAATTTCTTCAGTCAGAGAGTGGTAAATCTGTGGAACTCTGCCGCAGAAGGTTGTGGAGGTCAGGTCATTGAATGTTTTTAAGACAGATAGGTTCTTGATTAATAAGGTGATCGGGGAAATGGGGAAAAGGCAAGAGACTGGGACTGAAAAAGAATCAGCCATGATTGATTGATGGAGTAAACGGATGGGCCGAGTAGCCTTATGGTGTGCATATTTGAGTGCATCTGGCTCTGCTTTTGTGTGTATGTGTGTGAACATAGAACATAGAACAATACAGCACAAACAGGCCCTTCGGCCCACGAGTTGCGCCGATCACATCTATCAATACACAGACCTATCTATAACCCCCTATCCTATTCTTTTCCATATACTCATCCAGAAGTCTTTTAAAGAACCCAGTGAGTTTGCCTAAACAACCTCCGACGGCAGTCGGTTCCATTCACTCACCACCCTCTGAGTGAAAAACCTACCCCTGACATCTCCTTTGTATTTGCTTCCCTGTACCTTAAATCTGTGTCCTCTCGTAGTGACCATTTCAGCTCGGGGAAATAGTCTCTGAGAGTCCACCCTATCTATTCCTCTCAACATTTTATAAACCTCTATCAGGTCGCCTCTCAACCTGCATCTCACCAGTGAGAACAGTCCCAGCTCCCTCAACCTATCTTCATAAAGCCTGCCTCCCAATCCAGGCAGCATCCTTGTAAATCTCCTCTACTCTCTCAATAGCCTCTACATCCTTCCTATAGTGAGGTGACCAGAACTGCGCACAATACTCCAAGTGGGGTCTGACAAGAGTCTTATAGAGCTGCATCATTACCTCCTGACTCCTAAACTCTATTCCTCGATTAATGAAGGCCCATACGCCTTCTTGACCACTTCCTCAACCTGCGAGGCCGATTTAAGAGTCCTATGGACCCGGATCCCGAAATCCTTCTGCTCTACAACACAGCTAAGACTCCTACCCCTGATGTTGTACTCCTTCATCCCATTATTCCTGCCAAAATGGACCACTACACACTTATCCACGATGAAGTCCATCTACCACTTCTCCACCCAGTCTTGCATCCTCTGTATGTCCCGCTGCAACTTTTGGCATCCCTCCAGACCATCCACAACACCACTGACCTTTGTATCGTCGGCGAACTTACTAACCCATCCCTCCACTTCCTCATCCAGGTCATTTATGAAAACGACAAACAGCAGGGGTCCCAGAACAGATCCGTGGGGCACTCCACTGGTTACCGACCTCCATGCAGAACAAGACCCATCCACAACCACTCTCTGCCTTCTGCTGGCAAGCCAGTTTGGATCCACGAGGCCAAAGCCCCTTGGATCTCATGCCCTCTCACCTTCTCCAGAAGCGTATGTGTGTGTCTGTCCCTGGCTGTGTATGTGTGTGTGCATATGTGTCTGTCACTGGCTCTGTGTGCATGTGTGTCTGTCACTGTCCCTGAATGTGTGTCTGTCTGTCTGTCATTGACTGTGTGTGTCTGTTGTCTGTCTGTCATTGATTCTATGTGTGTGTGTGTCTGTCTGTCTCTGTCACTGGTTCTCTGTGTCTGTAACAGTCAGTAACTGGTTCTGTGTGTGTGTGTGTGTGTGTGTTACCCTGGCCCTCTATGTGTGTGTGTGTGTGTCTCTCTCTCTCTCTGTCCCTGGCTCTGTGAGTGTCTCTCTCTCGCTCTCTCTGTTCCTGGCTGTGTGTGTGTGGGGTGTGTGTGTGTGTGTGTTTATTGCTGGCTCTGTCTATCATTTGCTCTGTGTGTCTGTTTGTCACTATATGTTGTGTGTGTGTATTTGTCGGTCACTGGCTGTGTGTATATTTCTGTCACTGGCTCTATGTGTCTGTCACTGATTGTATGTGTGTCTGTATGTCTCACTGATTCTATGTCTGAGTGTATCTGTCTGTCACTGGCTCTATGTCTGTCTGTCCGTCCGTCTGTCACTGGCTCTATCTGTGTGTGCCTGTCCCGGCTCTATGTTTTTGTGTACATGTCTGGTCCCAGCCCTATGTGTTTGGCTGGCTGTGTTGTATCAGGTGCTACCTCCTATCTGAACCATGCAGCAACGCAGCTACTTCCTCTGTCAGTTTGCCATTGGTTGTTGTTTTTTCTCTAACACTCATTCGTCAGCAAACTGCGATTTTGCGAGAGGTTCCGGGTCGATGTCGCTATCAGCGTTGCTCCTGATCCAAACTCAGCGAGAGGTAAGAGTTTAGAGGAGAGGAGACAAGAGCTCAGGGTGAGGATTTGTCTTTTCAGAATCGGGCTGGCTCTGTGTCTTTAGAGCGAGTCATTGGGTTTCCTCCATTTCAGCACAGAAGAGGAAATCTTGTAAATGGTGGTGACCAGGTAATTAAAGCTCAATATTCACTCACTGGGGCAGCCTTGTAAAATGACTCATTTCAAAATGTTTTAAGAAGAGTTCAGAGAGGTGGGGAAGGTGGAATTGCGAACAATTTCAAGAAAGCACTGAAAATGTTTTCCAATTAGGAAAATAATCACAGTTATATAAGGCCGCGTGAAATAGGAGTGGGACTTAAGGTCCTTTGGAGTTTGCACCACACTCGATAAGACTATAGCTTCACAGCATATCGGATCAGACCAGATAAAATTAAAATGTCTTTGTAATTATTGTTGAATTGAGAAATTGACTTGAGAAACCAGGATAGTTTGGAAACCAGAGTAGAATTCTCAAAATAAGCTGTGACTGGGACAGAAAAGTTAAACTGAGTCTTTGTGGGAAAATGCCCCAAGGTAATGGTGGGGGTCAGTGGGCTTGTGGAATCTATGGAAAGTTTATTGTTTTGTGTTATGGAGACAAACATCTAAAACAAAAGGGAGAGAGATGGATCACCCAAAGTTAAAATAAGTTAAGATAAGTTTAAAAAAAATTCCAGGTTAGAATGAGCGACAACATTGTCATCGAAAGAGAAAGAGGTCAGGAAGGGGCACTGAATACAAACAAAGAGTACGTCACAGATCTCAATGACATGATGGGCTTCTTTAACATCCAGGCGAGCTGTTACACCATCTTTTATCTGGTGTGAACGATTATGATTAAGAACAGGTTTGGTGAGTTGGCTCTTACAGGTTGTGACACGGCCATGTCTAACTGGGTTTTCTCTGGGTGCTCCGATTTCCTCATTAGGTGGATTAGCTTTGGTAAATTGACCCTTAACATCCAAAGATGTGTAGGGTGGTTTAGCCATAATGAATGATGGGTGGGCTGGGATTGGGTAAGAGACTCTTTTGGAGCATAGGCATAGACTTAGTGGGCTGAATAGTCTACCTCTACAATGTAGGAATTCTGTGGTGTTACGGAAGCAAAGGCAGGCAAAGCCTACCTGGTAAGGACTGGAAATGTGAAGTGATTTTACATCAGTGGTGAAATGAAGTGTGATAACGATTGCAGGGTTCGAACAGAGACAGGTGCTCTATGTTTCGAGAGAACTAGATTAACTGGAGTACTGTGTGCAGTTTTTGTCACTGCATTTGCAAAAGGATATATTGGCCTTGGAGGGAGTGCAGAGAAGGTTCACTAGGCTGATACCGGAGATGAGGGAGTTAGCCTATGAGGAGAGATTGAATAGATTGGGTCTGTGCTCATTGGAAGTAAGAAGGCTGAGGGGGGAATCTTATAGAGACATATAAGTTAATGGAGGGGATAGATATCTTTTCTCAGCGGGAAGAATCTAGCAGAACTAGAGGGCACAGCCTCAAAATAAGAAAGGGGCAGTTTAGATCAGAGTTGAGGAGAAGCTTCTTCACTCAAAGGGTACTGAGTCTCTGGAATTCTCTGCTCATTGAAGTGGTGGAAGCTATGTCACTGAATATATTTAAGTCATGGGTAGATAGGTTTCTGATAGACAAGGGAAGTAAGGGTTATGGGGAGAAAGCGGGGAAAGTGGAACTGATCCATTTCAGATCAGCCATGATCTTGTTGAATGGCTCAAAGGTTGGCCTACTCCTGCTCCTGTTCTTTATGTTCTTAAAATGAGAAAAGGAAGCAGTGAATCTGAGGTGGCTGATACTAAAGCAACAGCCCCTGATGTGAATGGCAAGAGGAAGACATGGAGGAGAATGATGATGAGAAAGGGCAGAGTCAGTGAAGGAGGTCAGATTCACTGGAGAAGGAATTGTTAAAGATCTGGGCAGAAAGAAAGGCACTGAAGTGGAAGCATCAGCACGGATTGGATAAAGGAGGATGAAACTAAGATCAGAACAACTCATTCCAGGCTGGAAAAGGTAAGGTTTGGTAGAGATGCTAAAAACGTGGCAAAAGGTAAGATGAGGAGGGGAGAAAGAGAATTAGAGGGACAGGGGAGAGCAATCAAAGGTTGGAGTTTCCAGTTTTTGTTTCACACGTTTGGCAGACAACAACATCTAACAAGGCTCTATGCATAACCAAATCACTTGGGCATTCACAAAAAGTTAGAGCATTCGTTACTTATTACCACACAGAGTAGTTAAGGAGAATGGCATACATGGATTGCACTGGATAAGTACATGAGAGGGAAATAGAATGCACTGATGGGGTAAGAGATGTGGAACACAAACTATGCCACAGACCAATTTTTTTTATGTTCGTTCATGGGATGTAGGTGTCATGGGCTGGGCCAGCATTTATTGCCCATCCCTGAGGGCATTTAAGAATTAACCATGTTGTTGTGGATTTGGAGTTACATGCCGACCAGACTGGGTAAGGATGACAGATTTCCTTCCCTAAAATGCCAGATGGGTTTTTATGACAATCAACAATGATTTCCTGGTCATTAGTAGTCCTCTAATTCCAGATTCTTATTGAATTCAAATTTCATCATCTGTGTGGTGAGAGTCCAACCCAGGTCCCCAGAACATTATCCTGGGTCCCTGGATTATTAGTCCCTCAATAATACCACTGATTCACTGTCTCCCCTATTTGGGCCAAGTGGTCTCATTCTGCACTGTAAACATTATGCAGAGACTGGAAGGTAGGGTTGGCTGGGATGCATTCATATCAGGGCCAAACTGATTTATTAATTACCATGGACCAATCCGTGGTCACCAGCGCCCTGAATGGGCATGGTACCCGAAGGAGGTTGTGGTGGGGCAAGAAAATAGATGACTTTTTTTTTGCCTGCAACGGCAGTCTCATTTTCACTTCAATCTTCTCACCAACTTCCCTGCTTATGCTGAGGTGTGGTCACATTGTGGTGGTTTTCCTTTGAGGCTTCGCCTGAGTGGCTGTTTCATGTGTGGCTTTGGACAGCAATCATTACATAGACTTGCAGTGATAAGGGAAAAGAACAGGAAAATGGGACTGGCTGAGTGGTTCTTGCAGAGAGTTGACATGAACACAGTAGACCAAATAGCCTCCTTCTGTGTTGTGCTCATTCTATAAAGTGGCTAAGAGATCTATTTCATTAATGTTGCCTGAGCTATAAATTTTTAACCAGGGAATTTCCCTCCTTGGCTTCAAATCCAGGATCCCAACAGAAATGTGTGGCTGCAAATCTGTTACCTCTACTGTAGTGGAGCCGAGCCCCAGAACCTTCCCTTCTGACAATTAAAGTTTCTTATCCATGGCATTATTCTGAAGAATGTACGATATATAAACTCTGTGACTTTAATATTCATTCTATAATGGGATTTCCAAATATGCAAACAGTATGTAAAGGACAATCCGAATCAAGCCTGCTTTTTTCTAGACCAGCCTTCATGTGTGTAAAGACACGCGTCCCAACAAGAGATACTGGTCAGCCATCAAAATCTTCTGATTTTCTCCCTTTTGGGAACTCTATTTTAAACATAACTTTGGCTGGGGATCAGTCAAATTAGTAAGTGGAAATAGAGAGTGGTAGGTCAAATCGGGCCTTCTGTTTTTGTGTAGCTCAGCTACGCAGGAGGTAGTGTAATCAATGTTGCTTTTCACTTTATTCCAAGGATAAACATTTAAAGTTATGATTTTTAAAAATCATTTTGTAGGATGTGTGTGTTGCTGGTTGGGTCAGTATTTATTGCCTGTTCCTATCTGCCCTCCATTTCAGAGGGCATTTGAGAGTCAGCCACATTGTTGTGGGTCTGGAGTCATATGTAAATGTAAGGATGGCAGATTTCCTTCCCTAAAGGAAAGAAAGGACATTGGTAAATTTTTACAATGGTTTTGAGGTCATCATTAGATTTTAATTCCAGACTATTATTGAATTCAAATTTCACTCTCTGACATGGCCGGATTTGAATCCAGATCACCAGATCTATGTCCTAGATCTCTGGTCCAGTGATGATACCACTGCACCGTTGCCTCCTCCAGCATGGATCTGAGCAGGTATTTCCCTTTGTACTGGAATTTAGAACCGGGGGGGGCATGGTTTTCAGGATAAGGGGGTGATCCATCTAAGATCAAGATGAGGAATTTCTTTTCTCAGGAAGTGTTGATTCTTCAGAATTCTCCAGAGGCCGAGTTAGTTTAATACATTTAAATCTGAGATAGTTCCAAAATCTGACTATCTTGGAGTTGTAGGTTATGTGTAACAGGGAGGAAAGTTGAGATGAGGCTATGATCAGGGGAGCCATGATCTTATTGAATGACAGAGCAGGCTTGAAGCGTGAATAGCCTACTTCTGCCCTATTTCTTATTCAGGTTAATGAGAATCCCTATGTAGTGCAGGATATAATTGTATCCACTGCATGTTAATTAGCATTCATTACCACTAAATCTTGTTTCAGACCAGGCTGCCATTCTCTTGTTCCAATGTCTTGAATCATTCAACAGGTAACTCCACACAAACGGGATCAAATGTGGAATCTTTGTTCCTGTGTGACTCAGTATCACACAGGGTAGTGCCATTATTTGAGTCATTGTGGAGGTAGTTAATTGGCTTCAGATAACTAATGTTAACAGTTAAAGATAGTGCCACCAGTTTGGCTTTTACAATAACACTTTGTTACCATTCTCCAGCTGCTAAAATTGATAAATGCTAAAATCAAACACTGCCAGTCCAGGATTTTCAAACTCATTTGTCAATGTCTATCCTGGGAAAATGCTGGAAAGAGGGCTGAGATAATGTCACAGAAAAGAATTAATAAATGAATGCCACAGTGAAATTGGTAACATTCTTCATTGGAAGTAAAGCCAGTTTCTTTCTGGCTCTCCCTTTCCCTCTCAGCAATATTAGTGTGGAGGAAAACAATATGGGATCAGCAAGTTCTTTCTCTCACCAATCACTCACCTTCCCTCGGTCTTCCTCTCTCTATTGTCTCTGGCTGCACTCTGTGCATGGCTTTTCTGCAAATGTCATTCTGTCTCTCCAAGTCGCCATCTTCTCCCAAACAATGTATCATAGATTCATACAGCACAGGAAGAGACCCTTCGGCCCATAGTGTGTGTGCGAACCATCATGCATCGATCTATTGTAATCCCATTTTCAAGCACTTCGTCCATAGCCTTGTATGCTGTGGCATTTCAAGTACTTATCTGAATACTTAAATTTGTGAGGATTCCCCATTTTTACCGCCCTTTCAGGCTCCAGATTCCCAACACCTTCTGGGTGGAAAGAATCTCTCTTTAAATCTCATTTAAACCTCCTGCACGTTACCTTAAATCTATACTCCCTGGTTATTGGCCCACTATTAAGGGTTTCCCAGTATCTTCATTTTCTTCCTATCTCCTAAACTTTATGTCCTTCTTAATTTGACACACTCAATCAGGTCCCCTCCCACAGCTTCTTTGCACTAAAGAAAACAGCCTCACCCTATCCAGTCTCTCTTGATAGCTGAAATGCTCCAACTCAGGCAACATCCTGGTGAATCTTCTCTGTACCCTCTCTAGTTCAATCACATCCTCCCTATAGTGTGGTGACCAGAACTGCACACAATACCCTAGCTGTAGCCTAATGAGCATTTTACACAGCTCCATCATAACCTCCCTGCTCTTGTATTCTGTCTTGGCTAATAAATGCAAGTATTCAAAGTGCCTTCTTAATCACCATATCTATTCCTCTTGTGAAAAGAAAATGACTGTTTTGGAGTGTCTTTTGTCTTGACCATTTCAAAAGCACTACAGCCCAGTTTCTGGGTGCAGTTATCATGTGGCCTCGGAGTGAAGGGAGAAAATAGTGAGACACAAAAATTCTCACAAAAAAGATTCATTTTTGTCTTTCCACGTTTCAAAACCGAATGTCAACGCTTTCTTGCTGATAGAGATTTGCTACTAGTTATAATCTTTTAGCACTGAGGCTGGATTGTTCTTTGTATCTTGGCACAGTTGCAATTGGTATCATGAGGTTCCCCTTTTTAAATATATCACAGACAGAGGTTATGATAGGTTTGAAGCCATGTTGTTGGTGTTTCTTTATTGGGCCTTAAACTTGAAATTTTGGGGGATGTTGTCACTATCTAAAGATGTCTCTAAAGCTGTCTGGATGGTCACCCAAGTTTACATATTCAGGACTTGATTCTTATTGGTCTTCCTGTAAGTGTGGAGCCAGAATATTCCTTGACATAATGGGTGTGGTGAATGTGACTGAATTGCTGAAGAGGCTGTGGTAGGAGTGGTGTGAATTTATTTTATTGATTTCTCCTTTTATGGGATGTTGGGAGTCTCTGGCAAGGTTGCCCAACTCTAATTGCCCTAGAACCAAGTGAGTTGCTAGAGTCATCCACATTGCTGTGGACTGGAATCACATGTAGGCCAAACCAGGTAAGGACAGCAGATTTCCTTTCCTAAAGGACATTAGTGAACCGGTTTGGTTTTTATGACAATTGGTGATAGTTTCGTGATCACCGTGAGACTAGCTTTCAATTCCAGATTTTTTTATTCATTGAATTCAAATTCCATCAGATGTGGTAGTGATATTTTAAACCCATCCCCCCCAGATTGCTATTTCAGTGACGTTACCACTACGTCATCCTCTCCCTGGGTGTAAAAGTACAACAAGTTGTAGAGATTTAGTGCCACTTAATGGCTACTGTATTTAGAGGTACATTTTACTAGAGATAGGCAGTGTATTAGGTCTTTTTATTCATTTCTATGGGGTGTAGGTGTCGCTGGCTGGCCAGCATTTATTGATGTAGAGACGCCGGCGTTGGACTGGGGTAAACACAGTAAGAGGTCTGACAACAGTTTTAAATCCAACCAATTTATTTGACAGTAAACTTGCAAGCTTTCGGCTTTATAGCCTTCTTCAGGCGAATGAAGTGTTCTGGTCTCTGAACACCTCACTCGCCTGAAGAAGGCTATAAAGCCGAAAGCTTGTGAGTTTACTATCAAATAAATTGGTTGGATTTAAAACTGGTGTTGTCAGACCTCTTACAGCATTTATTGCCCATCCCTAATTGCCCTTCCATTTTAGAGGGCATTTGGGATTCAACCACAGGCCAGACTTGGTAAGGACAGTAGATGTCCTTCCCTAAAGGACGTTAGTGAACCAGATGGGTTTTCATGACAGTGGTTTTATTGTCATCATCATGCTTTTAATTCTAGATTTTTATTGGAATCTGCTGTGGTGGGATTTGAACCAGGATGCCCAGAGCATTCTCTGGATTGCTGGTCTAGTGGTAATTCCATTGTGCCACTGCCTCCCCTCCCCTTAAATTGTTTCGAGGTGGATCTAGATTCTTCACTTTTGTCAACAAACACTTTTGTCAGGAAAGTCAGAACAGGAGTTGGCCATTTAGTCTTTTGTACCTGTTCAGTTGTTCAATGAAATCATGACTGATCTGCAAACTAACTCCATATACACACCTTAGTCAAATATCCTTCAGTAACTTTGAATAATATCAATATCGTATTTAAAATGACCAGTTGACCCATATCAGCAACTTTCCTTTCTAGAAGAGAATCACATGCTGAAGTGTTTCTTAATTTTAATTTCCAATGGTCTGGCTCAAATTTTCAGACCACATCCTTTCATCCTGGACCTGCTGATCAGTGGAAATAGTTAATCTCTGTCTGCTTTATCAATTCATCTTACTATCCGGATATGTTTAAGAGACCAGAGATGCAAGGGCCCTGGAATTTTGCTATAAGGAGAGAAGGTTGGGATGATTATTCTGGCATAGATATTAATGGAGATCTGGGAATAACTCAAATCTCTCAGTTTTCATCCAGAAATGATTGGCAATGCAGCGACAATGCATCTTTGATCCTGAGTCGATAGCTCGGCTCAGTCAACCACACTCTTGCTTCTGAGTCGAAAGATTGTGGATTAAAACTATATTTGAGTATATAATCTGGAATAGGCTTATTGAGCATTTTTGCACAAGGAGCCACATTTCAATTTTTTTCACACTCGTGGGATAGATGAGCAAATTTCAAAAATGATATGTTTTGGTGCAATATTGACCATGAATTTCAATAAAATATTGAGGTACGAAGAAAAGAAACAACTTTCTGAACAAACCTAAAGCAATAAATTTAAAATAATGTGTAATTAATGAGGATGCCCCTCGAGTGTGAGAGGATCAAATTGTGTAATTCCAACTCGCTCACCGGGTACTTGTACACAAACCTTTAAACACCCAGTGTGAGTGATGTTGGTATGTGGCAATGAGGGTGAGTGCAACAAACCCTGAGACTGGGACTGGGCCAGATTTTCTTTCTTTCTCTCTCTCTCTCATACATGTGCCCTCTCACTCACGTGTCTCTCACACATACAGTCTGTTCCTTGGACTCAGTGTTTGCTCATTTTCTTCCCTTCCCATCCTCCTTGCAGGCAGTCCAGACCTGCCTGTTGCCCCTTCCCTGCTCTCAGCCGCTGTCTCAACTCTTTCCCCCATCCTGAAGACCTCTCCCCAGCTGACTGACGGCTGATGTCACACCATGTTTTTTGTCCTTGGGCTGAAGAAAACTGTTCCTTCAATTGCAGACTTGTTCTCACCCATATTCGCTGCTGATTGGCTCACTAATGATCTAACAACAGCAAACGCAGTAAGGAAACAGCCTATGATAGGAGGAACAGTTCTTTGAGGAATCTTCAAATTCATCTACGTTTTGCAACAGGGTCCAGGGCTGGGTAGAGACCCACAGGCCTCATGTTGATCAAGCATAACTAAACTGATAGTTGGTGCGATACTGAGGGAATACTGCATTGTTGGAAGTGTCATCTTCAAGTGAAACCAAATCAACCTAGTTGTAAAAGATTGCAGTGCACTATAGATGGAAGTTCTCCCAGAACCCTAATATTCTTCAAATGTCACTTCAGTTAAAACAAAGTTTAAAACAAAAAACATTCTTTTTCAGAATTTCTCTAGGAAATTACAAACCATTTAGTCTTCGAACTTCCCAACACAAGGAGTTTATTGATCTCAGTCTGTGTTTACTTACAATGAGTAGACCTATGTGCAAATGGGACACATCATCTTGAATATAATTTGATTTTTGGCTGCAGAATAATGTAATGGCCCAAGTGCTTTTTTGTTAAGGGAGAGGGCTGTTTTTAAATGCAGTGATAGTCCCTTTAAAACTAAATTTCTCTGGAAGATGATCTCTTGTAAAAAGCAACTTGCTTCCAGTAACTGATCATATGACCAAATAGCCTCAGAGATAAATAATAATAGAGCAAAAAATAAACAAGCAATTAATTACAGGGGGAGTAGATTCCTGTATCTGGTTATATTTTCAAGCAGTATGGTATAGAAAAAGCTGGCTGCAGGGGACATCTCCAAACAGAATTCAATTGAAATTTGGTCTACTGGCTAAAAGGATTTAAATGCTTGATAAATGAAGAACTCTAGCAAAAGGGAGTTGGACTTCTTCTGGAATAGACAAGGTGAAAAGAAAGAGAGAGAGTTCCTAGGTACAGGGTTCCAGAGTTAAAGAACATTAGAACCACAAGAGTTAAAATGCTACCAACAGCTGTGTTGACCTGCGAGTCTACAGCTGTGGGACCAGTTGGAGGAGATTTGAAGGCGCAAACTTGCCAAAAGTAATGTAAGCCTCAAGAAATATCAACTGTTACGTGAATCTTTGAAGCGGTAGTCAAAACAATTTGTGATAAGTTACTGACTCGAGCTTTTTTGGTGTATAAGTCAAAAAAGATATGGAAAGAAATTTGAGCCAAGTCAGGGTTAGAGTATAAGTTAGTTCATAGGACTTTGAATACCTTTACTGTAACTGACTATTTATGATAGTGATGTGATTAGTTCTTTGATTTTTGTGTAGTAAAATAATTTTGTTTTAAATGGCGAATGTTGTGACTTCATTTTCTTAGTAATTATCTGGGTTTTTGGACTTCCAAAACACAAACTTTACTGTTCTCTACTGAGATCATAACAATAATACATTTACATAGTATCACACCCTGTGCTTATAAAATAGTCCAGCAGCTGACAATTAGTAAGCAATGCCACTAGTCCTAAAATAAGTTAAATACGATCAAGTGTATTTAACTAGGAGATAATACTTGATGAATTTGCAGTGCAATGAAAGGGACCATTAAAATATGTTTGTGCTGGTTTCTGTTGAATAGAACAAAATTGCCCTAGTGGTGGCACGAATACTGATGTGGCCCATTGAATATAGACATGATCCAACCTTAGGGGAGGTAATAGTGTAGGGGTATTATCACCATACTATTAATCCAGAAATGCAACTAAGGTTCTAGGGACTGAAGTTCGAATCCCGCCAAAGCAGATGGTGGAATTTGAATTCAATAAAAAGTATCCTGAACTAAGTACCTACCGATGACTATGGTCAATTGTCAGAAATGTCCTTTAGAGAAGGAAATCTGTCATCCTTACCTGGTCTGGCCTACTTGTGTCTCCAGAACCATATAAATGTGATTGAATCTCAACTGCTCTTCAGTGGCAACAAGGGATGAGAAATAAATGCTGATCAGTCAGTGACGCCCATGTCCCATGTATGTATGAAAAAAAACCTCCAGAGACTAAAGTCCTGAATGTGAACATCACATTGCATTGAGTTAGCTGGTTTCAACCATAGTGGCATTAGGCTATTACAGTTGAATATTAGGCTATTACGTATGAAGATGGATGAAATCCTCCTGATTATTAATCTTTATCTCCCATTCTAATTGGGACTGTGGACATGATATGAAGAGAAGGTAGCTCTATACTGTGATGTCTTCTATGAGTAATTAGCCTAATGACATTCACAATTTAAGTTCACATATGAAGAATGGCTACCTGAGCATGAAACCAGACTCCAGAATAAATAAACAGCATTAAATAAAAGAAGGAAGAGAATAGTATACAGAATTAGTCCTGAAAATGTTGTTGCCAGGAAAAGTAACTTTTGTATTTTTTTTTCTTTTTCAGATTGAACTGATAGATCAACTGAGATACGTTGCTGGGTTCTGAGCATTACAAGATGCAAATAGGGTTACAGACTTCCCTTCCAGTACAATGTACCCAACTCCCATTGTCATATCAGCCTGAATGGAACTGGTAGCAATGTTGAAACATAGGCTGGTCCCTTTTGTTTCCATTAATCTAACTCCATTTTGACACTAGGCACAATTATGGCAGAAGATTGCGATCACATTCCATCTCTTGATGATTTGTTTGACATTTTGTCTGGAGTCACAGAACAAAGACTGTTCAGCCTGTGGTATAAGTTCAATCCTGACAGCCCGAGAGCTTCAAAGGGTCACCGACTCCTGTACAGCGTTATATCATTCTTCTTGGGAAAGAAAGACGAGGCTGAGAGAGCAGCCAGATCAATGTTAAACGAGATGCCGGATAATAGATCCGCCCGGTACATTTTGAACAAAGTTGTAGGTTCAGGAGGTGGTGCAGAAGGAGAAAAGAAACGACTTGAGACGTCAAGTAAAGAGTTTGCTGCAGAAGATGGTAGTATTCTCATAGACTTGGCTTTGATGCTGTCCGTGCTTGTAGAAGAAAATCTGTGCCAGCTCTCCATGAGGAACCGAGTCTGCAAAGCTGCCATCAAAGCGTTCAAGTCCAACAATCAAAAGCATAGTTTAGATCTTCAGGAACGTATTGAAGAATTTAGGGTGTTGTGTGGCCCTCTGGATTTTCAAGAGGAGGAGGTGAATGGGGAAGTATCACCTCTGAAGTCAATTGAAGAAGAAAGTCTGAGTATGAGATCAACTGCTGCATACAGAACCAATCTGAATCAAATTCCGACTGACTCACACAACACTTCAGAAATTACTGTACCCAGCCATTTTGAAATTAGTGCATCTCCTACGGCGTCATTTGTTTCCAATTCATGTAGAGACAATTTAAATTCCTTATCAGCAAACACTGAAGAGAACACAGTTAACCCTGTCAGTTGTGTCAATGTAGCTTTGAATGATTCTAACAATGTATTGAATCTACCCTCTGACGAGAATTTGGGAGAGGAGAGAGTGACCCACAGCACTGGGGCTCGGTGTGGAAAGCAGGACAAGATCCTCTCAGCTTGTTCAACTCGAGGTCCATCAGGAACCGTCAGTGATGTGAGACCAACTGAGTGTGCTGGAGAAACAAGTAGTAGCCAGGTAGTTACTTCAAAGTCAAAAATGTCAGGGGTCCAGGAGACAGGAAATACAGAACATACCAATTCCCTTTCACAGAATCCTTCAGATGGAGTGAAGAAGCTATCGAAAGGTGACCAGTCACTCTCTTCTGAAACTATGTTTGATAAGACAGTGGACGAGAGCTTTGAGAACAGATTTTTCCACTTTGTTATCTTGCATGCCCCAGAGGATGTGGAAATTGCAGAAAGTCTGCAAGATAGACTGGAATCGTTAGTGAAAATGGAGGGTGCAACATATTTTGAGGAATTCTCTCTCCCAGGGCGATCACCAATAAAGTGCATTGAAGATGCAGTTAGCAATTCTGCCTTCACAATCCTCCTCCTCACAAACAATTTTAAGAGTCGCTGGGAAGAGTACGAGACCAATATAGTCCTGATAAATTCAATCAATAATGAGTACAAATATAACTCAGTCATTCCACTACTACCACAGAAGAGTCGGATGCCTAAAGAGGATATCCCTTTTGCACTGCGTGCTATCAATATTCTCGATGAGGATTCCAAACATTTTGAAAGACATGTTAGAAAGACGTTTACTTGGAGAGTACTTGAGAAGCATAAGAAAATTTGGCTTGAGGAGCAAAGGCAAAAGCAGATTCAAGAAAAGGAAAATGAAGCCCAAAGGGAGATTCAAAATACATTAAAAACTGTATCAGCTCAAATGAACTATATGCAATTGTACAGTCAATTAGCCCAAATGCAACAACTCTACCCATTGCCACATCTACCCTGTCCAGGACCTGCTGCAGTTAATGGACATACACAGCCTATGCTAAACCCCCAGCTGCATCCTGGCCTTCCTGCATCTCAACTTGTCTTTAATCCTCTTTTACAGTCAATATTTCTGAACCAGCCGAATGTTAGCTCACAACCTGCCTTATATCCATTTATGCAACCATTTCAGGTCATTAATCCTGGCAATAGCCAGGGAGGTCAAAGTGTAACTCTCAGTAATTCTAATCAGCAGCAAAGCCAAGGCACCAACATAATCCAGATTCAGCATGCCAGGAATATACAGATAGGGGACTCCAATCAAATGACAATAACAGATTCCATTGAAAGCAGCGAAAGCACAGATGAAGAAGAGGAACACAATTAGATAGTAATTAATAGGTATTTTTGATAGCGTATTAAAGACCAGTAGAATTGCAAATGCTGGTAAAGGTACGATTTGAAAATGAAAACAAATTTTCAGTGTATTTTTTTTTGGTATTAATGGCTGTACAGAAATGCTGTGATTTCAGAGAATCCTTACAGTGCAGAAAGACGCTATTTGATCCATCAAGCCTGAACTGACAACAATCCCACCCCCACCCTATCCCTAAAACCCCTTGTATTTATCCTGCTAGATCCCCTTGAAACTAAGAGGCAATTTAGCATGGCCAATCAACCTAACCATCTTTGGAATGAGAGAGGAAACCAGAGCACCTGGAGGAAACCCACGCAGACATGGGGAAAATGTACAAATTCCACACTGACAGTAACTCAAGGCCGGAATTGAACCTGGGTTCCTGGTGCTGTGAGGCAGCAGTACTAACCGTTGTGCCCTCCCAAATCATAAGGTTTTATTTCATATGGTACTTTGTCACACTGGGATCCTGCTAAATACATAATCTGAGCTCTGTTCTCTGACTGCAAGGCTTTAGACAGGGAAGCTGTGACTGACCTCTGCAACTCTGAGCTGATAGTTAACCCCACGTACGTTCCATCTCTTGATTACCGTCCAGTGGCTCTGTCTAATGGATGTAGAATCCCTACAGTGCAGAAAGAAGCCCTTTGGCCCGTTGAGTCTGCACCGAGCACAATCCCACTCCGGCCCTATCCCCATATACCTACATATTATACCCACTAATCCCTCTAACCTCTGTTACCCTGGACACTAAGGGGCAACTTCTTAGCATAGCCAATCAACCTAAACCGCACATCTTTGGACTGTGGGAGGAAACCAGAGTACCCAGAGGAAACCCACGCAGACATGAGGAGAACCTGCAAACTCCACACTGACAGTGACCTGAGCCGAGAATCGAACCCTGGAGCTGTGAAGCAGTAGTCCTAACTACTGTGCTACCATGCCACCCACAATCCTACCCAGCCTTATCGCCTTTGGTTCACTCTGCTAGTCCCCCTGATACTAAGTGGCAATTTAGCATTGTAAAAGATCTCAACACCAGGTTAAAGTCCAGCAGGTTTATTTGGTAGCACAGGCTTTTGGAGTGCTGCCCCATAGTATTGAACCTAACTCAGTCCAACGCCAGCATCTCCACATCATGGCCAATCAATCTAACCCACACATCTTTGGACTGTGGGAGGAAATCGGAGCACCCCACAGACATGGGGAGAGCGTGTGAACTCCACACAGACAGTCACCTAAGATTAGAATTGAACCTGACGCTGTGAGGCAGCAGTGCTAACCCCTGTGCCACCATGCCACCCTGATTAGATTTGATTTGATTAAATAATGCAGTGCTATTTCCTGAGCTCCTCTGCCATAGAGACAGTCATTGTTGAAACAGATTGGTCAATTCATCTTAGGGTGGGAAGGAACAATTTACAGAGCTGCATCGATGCAAGTTTGAATGATTTAATGCTGTGTGGAAGCAACGATAACTGGTCAATGAAAAATGGACAAATTACAAAAGAACCAGTGACGACATGAGGAAAAACACCAACCAGTTAAGATCTGGATCACAATGGCTGAGATTGTGATGGAGGAACAGTGAATCATGGATTTCAAATTAAAATAATCTGAAGAGAGAGGATTTGCAGGGATGTGGGCCTAGCTGATTTGCCCTTGCAGAGATCTGACAGCCCAAATGACCTCCTCCTTTACTATAACCATTCCATTCTAATTTTATAACTAGTTTGTGTCTTTACATGCCCTGTTTGTGAACACAAGGCCTCACTCACCTGATGAAGGAGCTTGAAACTCTGAAAGTTAGTGTCACCAAATAAACCTGTTGGACTTTAACCTGGTTGTGAAACTTCTTACTAAGTATCTGTAGAGAGGGAGAAAAAATAGTTAACATTTTGAGTATGTATGACTGCTGCAGAGTTAAAGAGGGGGAGAAATGTGATGGATTGTATACTGAATAAGAGAGGATGGAATAGATAGAGCAGAATCGAAAGTCAGTGATGCTAGCTGCTTGGAGAAATTGCAACAAAGATGTTTAAGTCACAAGATGCAGGAAATGTTAATGACAGGAGAAGGTACTAGTAGTTAATTAAAGATGTCAGAATGTGTTATTTGGAGAATAAAAGTTAATGTTCAGTGAAGGCAAAACTTAATGACAGCCCATTGGGGAGGGTTTTGGATATTATAAAAGAATCATGATGCAGGAGTTGTTGAATTCAAAGTTGGGATGGCATGGTGGCACAATTAGCACTGATGCCTTACAGCACCAGGAACCCAAGTTCAATTCCAGCTTTAAGTGACTGTGTGGAGTTTGCACATTCCCCCCATGTCTGTGTAGGTTTCCTCTGGGTGCTCAGTTTTTTCCCCATAGTCCAAAGACACGCGGGTTAAGTGGATTGGGCATGCTAAATTAGTTTCTGGGATTAGCAGGGTAAATATGTGAGGTTACAGGGATGGGATTGTTTACAGTGCAGGTTTGGTGGCCGCCTTCTGCACTGTAGGGATTCTGTGATTCTATTCTATAATTCTATGAATCCTGAGACCTGTAACGTGCCTATATTGCGATCTTGAAGTTGTGTTGTGAGACAGTTGTTATGTGCATTTGACCTATGGCTTGACACCCCTGCTAAAATAGTGGTGAGAGGAATTTCGGATGAATGGCCTTCACAGTATTAGCACTGACGCAATGTGTTTTTGAAAGTTTTTTGTTTTAAAAAAAAAGCAACTGGAAACGTGTCATTTTGATCAGGATCAGAAATGTTTCAAGTAGTTTGATCTAAAGTTGTCTAAAATATTAATTTTCCTTCTTTGCAAATGATTTTTGGCATTTTTCATTGAAATGTTTTTAAAACTTAGCGTAGTCAGATCTTATATTCCACTTGTCTCATGACTAGATACAGTCCAATAGCTGTAAAAGGGATCCTCTTTCACAACAAATAAAAATAATTCCATACATGGTATAAATGTGGCTGCATTCGTTGACTATTGTTGACAGTCTAAAATTTGAACAAGTGATAATGTTAACTGGAAAGTTTTTTGGCTTTAGCCTCCGTTTTTCTGATACTCTTACAAATCAAGCTCTTCTATTATACTATTTGCACTGTTTATTTAATCCATGTCATTTTTAATCCTTGTCGGATTCAGTAACTTAATGATGTTATCGATGTTTACTGTGGAGCCCTTGCAACAAAAGTGAATCCTGTCTTTGAGTGTTGATCTCAAATCAATCCCTGCCCACAGTGTACTGTGACTTTGGGCCTGCTGTCCTTTGACTTAAAGAGCCATGCCACTGAAATTGCACACCTGCTCCATCTGATAAAGTGTAGCAGTGAATGCTATGGAATTCCACTACTATCTTTCAATGTTGTTGCCTTTAAAAAGTAAAATTCTGCAAGACAAGCTACTAACACATAGTAATGTTGCAACAGGGGTGATCTGGGCAGCACAGAGGCACAGTGGTTAGCATTGCTGCCTCACAGCACCAGGGTTCAATTCCGGCCTTGGGTAACTGTAGGGTTTGCACATTCTTCCCATGTCTGTATGGGTTCCTCCGGGAGCTCCGGTTTGCTCCCTGTCCAAAGATGGGCAGGTTAGGTTGAATGGCTATGCTAAATTGACCCTTGGTGTCAGAGAGATTAGCAGGATAAATGTGTTGAGATAGGGCCTGGGTGGGATTGTCATTGGTGCAGGTTCAAAGAGCCAAATGGCGTCCTTCTGCACTATAGGGATTCTGTGATCTCTTGAGTCCAGCATAAAAGCTCAATCGGGGGAATAAAGAAATTAACAAAGGAAAGTACAGCACAGCAACAGACCCTTCTACCCTCCAAACCTGCAGCGATCACGATGCCCTAATTTATCTTTGAAAAAAGCCTTCAACCTTTACTTGGTCCATATGTGAGTGAAACCCTAATGTAAAAATCCCAAATGGAAATCATCATCTAAATTTAAAGATATGGGGGAAAGGCAAGATCAGGATAAAGAATTTGATATTCATCCAAAATGAATGGCGGAGCAGGCTTGAAGGGCTGCATAGACCACTCCTGCTTTTTTCTATGTTTAATCTTTACTTTGTAGCCAGTCTGCTGTTAAAGACTGGATTCATTGTCTATTTGCTATTGGTAGGAATAACTTTACAGATGAGAAACTTGATAGTGCCAGTTAAAAATTTGCAAATAATGTAAAATATCTTCAATGATTAAAATATTGAAACAAACTTTCATTTTATTTGGGAAATCTTCAGTTGTTTATTTTTCTGGGGGTTATATTGTGCGTTCTCTTTTAATTTACAATGTGAGGAATGCATTCCATGATAAGTGGTAAGATTCATTTACTGGACCACAAAGTAGATGTAGCTGCGAATTCAGGTCATTGTATTTCATCCATCCAAAGAAAAGGCATGCGGTTCACCAGCACATTGTGCCTGTGCCTCTACCTCACAACTCACCCTTTCCCAACCACTGAGTTATGAGGAAAGACTAGAATAACTGGTTAAGGGAGAAAATCTTTTTTATTCGTTCATAGGATATGACATTGCAGCATTTATTGCCCAACCCTAGTTGCCTTTACTGAGTGATTTGCTAGGCCATTTCAGAGGGCTGTTGAGGTCAATCTCATTGCTGTGGCTCTGGAATCACATGTAGGCCAGGCAGGTAAGGATGGCAGATTTCTTTTCCTAAAGGACATTAGTGAACCAGGTGGGGTTTCCAACAATTGACAATGATTTCATGGTCATCGGTAGACTCTTAACCCCAGATATTTTTTTACTGAATTCAAATTCTGCTGCCTGTCTGTTTTTAAGATATCTGATCTCACCCAAAACAGCACTAGAGTCAGTAACGATGATTCAGTGCCAGAATTCAGTAAAGGGTGACAAAGTAGGGCAGAATCTCATCTCCCATTTGTTCTCATTTCCTGCTGCAGCAGGCATGATGCAGGTGAGAACATTTTGGACTTTACTCTGATGCTTCCTAACTGATAATCTGCTAGCATTCTCTGGGTTGCTGCAACAAAGATAGTATTTGTATGGGGCTACTGGCATCCATAAAACTCAAATGCTGGCTGGAGCTGGTGTCTGCAGGATAGTAGGAGATAAAAATAGCAGAAGATGCTTTTTTCTATTGGATTAAGAGCAATTTGAAAGCAGCAAGGTGTCATCCAATCCTCTTGTACAATTTTTCTTTACACTATTTGTAAAAATTATACACTGAACCTTAGCTATATTTTTCTTGGAATATAAAGCATGCTTTGTCCATGTTTGAGCAATTTCGCCAGTTCCATTTCACTACATCTAATGGGTCCCCTTTATTCTACTTTAATAATATACTCAAAAATGTTAATGTATTTGTAAACCGTGTTGACTTTGACTGGTGACACTTTGCTTTTCTAAGTACATTGTTATTACTCCCTTAATAGATTCCAGCAATTTCCCCTTCATTGTCAGGCTGACCAAATAGCCAGAAATTGTGTTCCCTCTCCCTCCTTTCTTAAATAGAGGTATTACATTTACTAATTTCCAATCTGCTGGGATTGTTCCAGGATCTGGAAAATTTTGGAAAATCATAGCCAATGCATCCACTGTCCCTGCAATCTCTCTTTGAACCATTGTATGTAGGCCAGCGAGTTCCCTGGAATTTTAGTCCCTTAAGTTTCTCTGTTTAATTAATTACCATAATTTTCTTTTTTTTTAGCACTGAGGTACCCTTTATTTCTGCTATACAACTTGTGTCTGCAGAATATTTGTTCTGGCTCTCTGCCATTTCCTCATTCCACATAATAATTGCCCTGCCTCTACTTCTAAGGGACCATTGCTTACTTTAACTACACTCTTCCTTTTTACATGCTTGTAAATGCTCTCACATTGTCAGTATATTCCTGGCTTATTTGCTTTCAGTCTTTCTTTCCCCTTTTTTCGAATCAGTGTTTTGATGGGTCTTTGCTAGTTTCTAAGACAGTGTTTTCTCAAACTTCCTCCTATTCTTGGCCTCTTCATTTATTCTAATACAATCCTTAACTTCCTGAATAAGCCAGGAATGAGTTTTTGGTTTTCAGTAAAATGTATTTTGTTGCAGATTTCCAATTGTTTTATTTAATGTTCTTCAATGTTAATTTACCGCTATACCTTTTGGTCTATTTACCCAGTCAACCGTAGCAAACTATCTCCTTATGTCTATATAATTGATTTTAAGTTTAAGAGTCTTGTTTGTGATTGGAATGTCAGTTTCAAAGTTAACATGGAACTCGATTATATCATGATCACTAGTTCCTAGCAAATCTTTACTAAAGATTACTAATTAACCATGCTTTATTATGTGATACCAAATCTAAAATAGCTTTATCACTATGTGCTTCCACAATGTATTACTCCAGGAAATTGCCATGAAAACATTCCACAAACTCATCTTCTGGACCACCCTTGACAATTTAGTCCAGTCTACGTGAAGATTAAAGTTTCCCACAATTATTACATTGTTTTTGTTACACATTCCAATAACTTCTTGTTTGGTGCTGTAGCAGTATAACTGTCAGTAGGAGGCAGATAAACTACCCCTACTAATACATATTCCTGATCTACACCCATTCTGATTCTACTTCGTGATCTTCTGAACCTATATCCTTCCTCATTGATATCCTGTCATCCTTTACTAACATGGCTAATCCTTCTCCTTGGTCGTTCCTTCTGTCTTTCCAAAATACTGTGTACGCTGGAATATTCATTTCTGGACCATGTTGAGAACAGGCTGGCAGACCAATCAACATTTTTGTTTGTTCACATTAAGGTAAGGACTCACCATCTATAACATAACCGATAGGCAAAGATGGAGAAAATGGGAAAAATTATGTACATAAACTTTCTGTTCCCACGTGCTCTAAATCAGCAGTTTACTTGGAGTTGGGATGGTGGAGAGGGGAAGTAATAGTGGCTGGGGATGGAGAAACTTCGGTTTGAATTTCTCAATGTCTTACCGTGAACATTTTTTCTTTCAATTTTAATGTGCTATATTTGCTGTCATACAATTCCACTCTCCTATAACTTTTCCATCTGTCATTCCTATAATTGACTCTTGGAACTTTAATTAACTGTGGCAGCATTAAAGACAAATCAAATCTTTTCATTCAACATTCATTCAACACTTTTCCAGCTTTAGGGAATAATAAGATCCCCATTACTACTGCATCAGCTTCAGATACATAACCCAGATCTACATTTATTTAGTTACACATCAGACTTAGCAAAGGGGAGGAATGATAATCAAGCTGAACACTTTCTCTAAAAGCCTTGGGTGCTTGAATTGAAAATTGTATGTAGGAAGATTAAGAATCACACTAAATAGCTGTATGAAGGTACAAAGTCCTTTTTATGAAATTAAATTGCAGTTATCTCTTTCGCTTTAATGGTACAACCCATATTTATACAATGTGTTTAATTTAAAATATCGCAAGATACTCAACCCATTATAAAACATGAAACCAAATCACATGGGATATTAGGACATATAATTAAAAGCATAGTCAAAGTAATAGCCTTCAAGGAGGAACATGTGATTAAAACCATAGATGCTCAGAGAGCAGAAACAGAAAGGTGTGGATAACTGGAGCATAATGGGGCTGGAAGAAATTGAGACTGGAAGGGTGGAGCCACAGAAGGATCCAAAACCAAAAAGGGGGGCACAATAATTACCACTGCTGCCTCACAGCGCCAAGGACTCAGGTTTGATTCCTGGCTCAGGTCAGTGTGTGTGGAGTTGCATTCTCCCCTGTCTGCATGGGTTTCCTCTGGGTGTTCCAGTTTCCTACCACAGTCTAAAGAGGTTAGATGGATTTGCTATGCTAAATTGTCCCTTAGTGTCAGGGAGTCTAGCTAGCATAAATGTATGGGGATAGGACCTGGTTGGGATTGTTGTCCCAACAACAAATGACCTGTTCCTGCACTGTAGGGATTCTATGATCACTCATGGTCTTGTCATCCCAACTTCAGCATCTCCTCTCCTGTTGAAGTTGCCAGTGAGAACTTCAGTTCATCTGACATTTCAAATATCTTTACTTCCTTGTTAACTCTCTAGCGTTTAAATTCACCTAGGATTTCAGTATTGCTCACTATCTGGTGTGGTCCTCTGGGACCTCCTTTGGGTTCCTAGAATGATTTGAGTTTCTGTCACAATCTTTAAATTGTTTTTTTTTCCCCTGCTGTTATGTTGGTCATTGTGAACATTTTTGTTTCTCAGACAGGTTCTTGTTCACCACCACCTTCCCCCCCCCCCCCCCCCCCCCGCCCCGCCCCGCCCCATTTTAAGAGTTGACATAAAGAATGCACCAATTTCCACCCCAATTTTTTTCTAGCATTTAAAGTCATGCAGCTGCCTAGCTCTGCACTTTCCTACCTCTGCGTTTTCCTACCTCTTTAAATCTACAGGGAAGCTTTTCCTAGATTTATCATTTCTTTCCATAGAATCCCTACAGTGCAGAAGAGGGTCATTTGGCCCATCGAGTCCACATCAACCACAATCTCATCCAGACTCTATCCACATAACCTCACATATTTACACTGCTAACTCCCCAACACTAGGGACAATTTAGCATGGCTAATCCACCTAACCTGCACATCTTTGGACTGTGGGAGGAAACCAACACAGACGCATGTAGAACGTATAAACTCCATACAGTGACCCCAGGGGTGGAATCAAACCTAGATCCCGGGTGCCAGAAGGCAGCAGTGCTAACCACTTGCCACCGCAACGCTCTTTGTAAGAAGGAATAATGTTTTACATCAGTTTGTTTTGGATATATTTTTATTATAAGAGCCACCCAATTCACACAAGTCCAGCTGAGCAGCAAATTTGCATTTCATACTCTTCAAGCCAAACAATCTAGTGTAAACTCTTGAACGGGCAAAAAAAAAAATGCTAAAATAAATAGGTTCCAAAAGCTAAGTTTTAAGTGTAGTTATGAAATACTTTAAAAAAATTAGCTTTTTTGTGCACTGTGTGAAAACATGCAGTCACACAACTGGTTTGCAAGTTTCTCCATAAAATAAAGCTAAATAAAACAAATTAGATCTATACATAGTGCCTTGAACAGTCCCAGTATTTACAACAGGGTTTTAAAATCTCTTGCCATCTTTTGACCATATGAAAGTTGCAATTACATTTTTACATTGTTTTAAAAAAAACCCCACACGTTTCATTTCTTCAGAGAACACTGCCTTATAAACAATCCTGTGGCTCAAAGAGCTCAAATGATATTTATAATATCCAGTGTTAAGAAAAATCATTTTAGCAGATAGCAAATGTGCAAGTTTCAAAAGACAGAGTACTCAAAAAGATTATTCTGCTCTGTTTCATGTCAGTGATACATGCCAATGGCTTAAAAACACTGCTGTTGCATTTTTTTTTATTACAGTTCACTGCTGTTGCGACTAGATCGCTTTGAATGTTTTCCCTTTTGCCTGAATCAGATTGCATGTTAGCAAATCAAGTAGTTGAGCTGGCATAGCGTTCCCCTTTGCAAATACTCCAAGCTTGAATCAAAAGGATGGAGCCTGCTGAGATAGCATGCAATTCAAGACTCCCATTTTTCATTTCCAGGGAACAACTTAACCATAGTTTTGCTGGGCCTTTTGACATTTTGTACAACAGATTGCAGACAAAAGCTACGCTTACATTTATGAAGGAGAGTATCAAAAGACTGACTGTGCAAGGGGTGTAGCAGCAGGATGAAGGAAATACTAAGATAATAGTTGATTGCCTTACTGAATTCAAACAAGCAAATCTGATTTAGAACAATATCTGCCATTCTCTCATGTGCCAGAGGAGACAGTGATGGGTTAAAGCCTGTTACCAAAAAAAATTAGTTTCTGACAGAAGCACGTTAACGCAAAAAATATTAAAATTGAGAGATAATCTAGTCCAAGCATGAATTAACTTGGATAAATGGGGAATGAAGCTCTGTGAAACTTAACCACCATTGCGAGCCTCCATTCTTTAAATTTGCATAATTTATAATTCCTGCATCCTGTCTTCGGTATTTCAGCAATAAGCTGATGGGCCAAAAGAGGCTGAATCCATCATCAGCTTTGCCATCACTTAATAAATAAAGTCATCAGACTCAGGGAAAGTAATCAATTCCATTCCAATTGTTTAAAATATAAAATATGGATTGTGAATATTTTTGCTGTCTTGGTAAAACCACTAATAATAAAATTGTGGGATTTACCTACCAAATATTATAGCATGCTACATCCTTTACTGGAAATTGGATTTCCAAATGGTGTTTATTTCCACTATTTTACCCTTCTTCCTAACCTATTAAGAATTATTCACTAACCCCAAGTCTTGCTGATGGATGACTGAATATTGAATGGTAATGATTAAAATATTACAGTAATGGTTGGAGGAAAAAGACTCATTGGATATCAAACCAACCTTTATACGTCACTCAACAGCTTGCTCCAATTCAGGGACTTGAGTTGTCAGAGCTTATCCTGGCAGACACTGGACACTAGGCAGGGTACACAGAATGCAACACCAGTGCATTACAGGGAGCACATACACAAACCTGAGGGGCAATTTACCATGGCCAATTTACCTAACCCTCATGTCTTTGAATTGTGGGAGAACACCACAGCATCTGGCAAAAACTCATGCAGGAACAAGAAAACCCCACACAGATACCTGAAGCTGGAATTGAACCTGGGTCCCTAGAGCTGTGAGGCAGCAGTGCTAACACTACGCCACCATGTTCTCTTTAGCCTTTCCAATAAAAGTAAAATGTAAAAGTGTTTTGCATAATGTTGTTTACCAAAATGGTCAAGCGTTTGTACATTCATTATAACATACATGTGTTCATAACGAAGTCTCATCTAAAATTGGACAGCAAATGATGGTAATTCAATAGGCTGATCAGTATCTGAAATAACCTGATGTGCTAACCTATCTCACCCTATTCAATGTTGAACAGCATGCTGTTTGTTTCCTAAATTAGTGATTTTTCCACTTTCCAGTAGGTTCTTTACCTCAGTGTTCCAACCACCCGATGTGATGCGTTTCATTTTGGGAAGTCAGAATTTGAAATTTAAAGCATAACTCAGGAAACTCGGTTTCTATCTTTCAACTTGGTGGAACTGACTGTGCATTTATTCTTTGCTGAATCTTAAAAAGGCAGCTGAAATATATGAGGGACACTGAAATTGATTAGGCGTGTTTTAGAAGTTTGATTTTCCTACGATTTTGAACTACGGTTGGGGATAAGACTAATTTGTGACTTAACAGCAAGACAGAAATCTGAAATTATGTGAACAACGTACAAGATGTATGGGCGGTGATCCATTCAGTTAGGGTTGTAGCAATGACAGCAACAGGGAAAGAAAGCCGAATTTTTTTTGGGGGGAGCACAAGATAAAAAAAATTTGCAGATCACACATATTTTCTGTAAATAAACTGACTTGTGACCCTGCTTCATTCAGCCTTTGCTTTAATACAGGATGGACAACAGAGAGTAACCAAGAATTCTGCAAAACTAATTGTGTTTATTCTACCTTAAAAGTTTTAGCCCTATAACATGTAAATAGCCCTTCAGGAGGCAGGCTGATTTTAATTTCACTGAAGTGTCTCTGTCATATATCAGTCTGAGTTAAGTTCCTACAGGAAGTACCTTTGCAGGCACTTCAGTGCAGCTGAATGAAAGCATCAAGTTCTTCTGGAATTAGTCCTTTGTAAATAACCTTATGTTTTCCAATGGCACGAGCAGCAAGGCACTGGAGGGTGATGTGGTTGATGGGCTGAATCAAATTCTTGGCCATCTTCTTTTCATCCAACAAATCCCAAGCAGTTTTCTTGGAGGAATTAGTGGCATCAAAATGCGCACCAGCATCAATTAACATGTTCATAATATCAAGATTGTTGTTGAATGCAGCTATATGCAGTGGAGTATTGTTCTCATAATCTCTGGAGTCAACATCAGCACCACATTCCAGCAGTACCAAGGTCACTTGCAATGAAGGGAACTTACAAACTGGATAGCGGCCAACTGATGTTGTGTCCTTGTCAACAGCTAGATGCAATGGGGTAAACCCACCTTTCCCTCTTGGGTTCAACTTCAAGAGCCGATAGATAGTTTGCTTCTTGTAATGCTCCTGATCTGGGCTACACTCTACCTTTTCCAGCAAGGAGATCAAGTGCAAAATAATGGACAAAGCTTTAGTGAACTGTGCCACATCTGGTGGGTTCTCGCGCTGATTCACTGCCCGCTCTACTTCACGAACACTTTTGCAAAGGATGCCCATCAGGTCATTGAAAGATACCTTCATGGCTAGGGTACCTTTTGGACGGTCTTGCAGGACAAAAGAAAATAGTTCAGCAAATGAGAGCAAACTACTAGCAGTCATAGGACTCAGTGGGTCTAAATTGTTCTGTTGCATATCCAATGCATACTTCCACAAATTAATGCACCTCTCAAAGTTGCCAGAATCAGCATAGACTGCACCTCGGTAACGGATATAATAGGAAGTGTCTGGATGGGATGGACCAAGGATTCTCTCTCTGATCAATAAGGCTTGCATCCTCATCTCATCTGGGTCAGTAATCAGGGCCTCCAGTTCTTCAGAAGTTGTAACTTCCTTTGCATAATCGTAGGCCAGCACCAATTGTCCTACCAGCGGCTTCTTAACTACTTTGCTTTTATCACTGTGCCTCTTTTCCATTGCCCTCTTCCAAAACTTCATAGCTCCCAGTAAGTCCCTTTTCTTATCAACAAACGTGGCTCCCAGCAACTCAAGTGCATCAATTCGGTCTTCCTTCCTGGTCTGCACATGGTTTATAAGAAACTCCACAATATTCATATGGCCTGTGACACTGGCAGCAAGTAAAGGGGTCATTCCATAACCATCCCTTTCCATTTTAGCCCCACACTTTAGCAGCATTTTCATGATTTCCAGACTTCCTGATTCTGCACAATCGTGCAAAGCAGTGTTCCCCTTCACACTCTTTCTATTCACATCCGCTCCCTTCTCCAGCAGATACTTGGCAATCTCTTTATGCCCTTTATAGCATGAGATCATGAGGCAAGTATGTCCGTGTCGGTTGGCCACCTCCATATCTGCTCGGTGCTCGATCAGGTACTTGACAATCTCCAAGTGGCCATCGAAGCAGGCCGCCCGCAGCGGGGTAGAGTTGGTCAGGGTGGTATTGTTGACGGACGCCCCGTGCTCCAGGAGACTTCGGACCACCGACAGGTGCCCGGCAGCCGAGGCCGCCCACAGCGGCGGCGCCCCTTCGATGGTCTCGCCGTCGAAGTTGACAGAGCCGCCCAGCTCCACCTTGGCTTTGCAGTGCTCCATCAGGTAGTCGACCACCTGCAGGTGTCCATACCTGGAGGCGATCAGCAGCGGCGTTCCGCCGTTAGTCTTCTCCAAAGTCACCGCCTCCAGCTCCTCGGCGCTCCGGTTGTTCAGCAACTTCTGCATAAGTTTCAACTTCCCGTCCCGAGCTGCGTTGAAAACTGCCGTCTTGATGTCCATCTTCGGGCCCCTGCTGCCATTTAAAGACCGGCCGGGCCAATATGGGAGGGAGGGAGGACAGGAGAGGATCTGCTGGCTCCGGGACGGCCGATATTATCTTTCGAAAGTAAAATGGAGACTCTCCAGCTGACGGCTCCGACCAGGACCTCAGCGCGCATGCGTCCGAGGCCGCTGCCGCGCATGCTGGGAATTGGCGGCCGGGGACACGTGACCCACCGGGAGGAACTACACGCCCAACCAGGGCCTCACTGCGCATGCGTTGCTGGCCGCCGTGCTCGGGGAGGTGGCCACGTGATCCCCAGCTGGAACTACAAAGCCCAAAATGTATCGGTGTCTAAGTGCGCATGCGCTTCTGGGCGCCGTCGCAATGAATGCCGGGAATGCCGCCACATTGACCCTTCCCCGAAGGAACTACAAATCCCAGAAAGAACCGGTGCATTACTGCGCATGAGCCTCTGGCGCTGAACTAGGGAACGTCATGGTGCCACTCACCCGAAGAAGGGTCAGAAGTCCTTTACTACCAAATAAACCTGCTGGACATTAACCTGGTGTTGTGAAACTTGTAGTGATGGATCCTACCCAGCT
Organism: Sphyrna mokarran; assembly: GCA_024679065.1. NCBI lineage: Eukaryota > Metazoa > Chordata > Chondrichthyes > Carcharhiniformes > Carcharhinidae > Sphyrna > Sphyrna mokarran. Next base: position 35,916,535 of record JAGIQG010000026.1, read on the forward strand.
TTGATTGATAGCTAAGCTAGCCAATGGCTGATAGAATCTGATCCACCCATTGGTATGATAAGGAAGTGGGATCTGTTGCCAGAGTGGATGGAGATGGAGATTCTGAGGTAAATTTCCTCAGCAAGAAAGGTTAAGATAGTACAGTCCATTGGATGAGGGGTGGAACTGTTATTATTGCTACAACCCCAGAGAGGCCCAGTGTGCACATTTAAGTGAAACTGCCTGTCTTCTTGTACACCAAACAGATAATTTGGAACACTTTTCTCAAGGAAAAAACTATAGCAAAGATTGGTCTTGTACGCAGAAAATTCCCATAAGAATCTGATAAAATTGGATATCCTAAATTAAAGAATTGGGCATATTAAAAATTAAACACAGTCAAACCTCAGGCAAGCCAGTTGTACAGTACAGAAACATGTCTGGGCCTGATTCATCAAGTTCCCATCAAAGATCATTGCACCCTACTGATACTTAGCAGGAGATCATTGCGTCCTATTGAAATGCACCGGCCTATTGTTAGAAGCCCAGATCGGGCTAAACTCTGACCTCCTTTGTGCAATTGCCTCCTGTGAGGTGGTGATGCAACATGAAGCTTATGCAACTGTTGAAGATTGCCTTGTGATACACCTTAATTGGCTTCCATCACTGCCTGATAAGTTGCCAACATTGTGCCCACCTCTGGGAAAAGCAGCCAGAGATGACCACAAACTGGCAAACCTGTCTTTATACAGTTATCTCTAACTATGCCTCCCTCCATGCCCCCAACCCCACACTCCCAATTCCAACTCACTTATGAAGGCCTTCATAAAATTTCACCTGCTGAATTTATTATTTGACACAAAATTAAAGTAAATGTTCACAAGGGCAATCCTGCGCTTCTTTTGGGGAAATGTCATTGGCCTGTATCGTACTTGTTTCAGCTGTAAAAATATTTTAATTAAGTGCAGCCAGGCTGGGAGAAAGGTGGTTTGATGATTCTCAGCTCATCCATCCACTAGCCATACATCTAGTTGGCCCTTCATTGATTTCAAGCTTTCCCTTCTTGCTTCCTGCTACCTGGGAGTTCATGTCTGATGCAGAAATTGGTTTGCCGAAGGTAAATGGGGCTCAGAGAAAGAGAATGGTTAAAGCCCAGGATCCACTCAGTGATGCATTGCGGACCTTACCTTGAGAGTTGCAGCCATCTGCTGGCTATTTCCAGGCAGGTGACCAGCAAGGATGATTTCATTTCGGATCCTCAGGCAGATTGAGTAATGGGGAGAGGTGAAAGCTTTAGGAAATGACTGAGGGGTTAACTGAAACAAGGGAGAAATAATCGATGGGGGCAAAGGATGATGGGAGGGGGGGCACAGTAACACAGTGGTTAGCACTGTTGCTTCACAACTCCAGAGACCTGGGTTCGATTCCAGGCTCAGGTCACTGTCTGTGTGGAGTAGTACGTTCTCCACGTGTCTGCGTGGGTTTTCTCAGGGTGCTCCAGTTTCCTCCCACAGTCCAAAGATGTGCAGGTTAAGTTGATTGGCCATGCTAAAATTGTCCCTTAGTGTCCTGAAATACGTAGGTTAGTGGGTAAAATATGTAGGGGTAAGATCTGGGTGGAATTGTGTTCAGTGCAGATTCGATGGGCCGAAAGGACTCTTTTTACATTGTAGAGTTTCTATGATTTGGATGGAGGGCTTAACCAGGATCTTAAAACATAGAACATAGAACAATATAGCACAAACAGGCCCTTCGGCCCACGAGTTGCGCCGATCGCATCTATATCTACCAATCCACAATTCTATCTATAACCCCCTATCCCATTCGTTTCCATATACTCATCCAGAAGTCTTTTAAAAGACCCAGCGAGTTTGCCTCAACAACCTCCGACAGCAACCGATTCCATTCACTCATCACCCTCTGAGTGAAAAACTTACCCCTAACATCCCCTCTGTATTTGCTTCCCTGCACCTTAAACCTGTGTCCTCCCCTTTCAGCTCGGGGAAATAGACTCTGAGAATCCACCCTATCTATTCCTCTCAACATTTTATAAACCTCTATCAGGTCATCTCTCAACCTACGTCTCTCCACTGAGAAGAGTCCCAGCTCCCTCAACCTATCTTCATAAGGCCTGTCTCCCAATCCAGGCAAATCTCCTCTGCACTCTCTCAATAGCCTCTACATCCTTCCTATAGTGAGGCGACCGGAACTGCGCACAATACTCCAAGTGGGGTCTGACAAGGGTCTTATAGAGCTGCATCATTACCTCCTGACTCCTAAACTCAATTCCTCGATTAATGAAGGCCAGTACACCATACGCCTTCTTGACTACTTCCTCTACCTTCAAGGCCGATTTAAGAGTCCTATGAACCCGGACCCTGAGATCCTTCTGCTCTACAACACAGCTAAGACTCCTACCCCTTATATTGTACTCCTTCATCCCATTATTCCTGCCAAAATGGACCTCTACACATTTATCCGCGTTGAAGTCCATCTGCCACTTCTCTGCCCTTTGGCACTTTGTCAGTGCATGGAATTGGCATGATATATTCAAACTAAACATTCCATATTACATATTAACAAAATTAAATAATTAAGAATAAATTCTAACATGTCTCTTTATGCTTGTGGGAAATTGATGGGAGTACTCTATCCGTGGATATTTAAGTTGACATTTTACCAATTCCTGTGATTGAGTTGTATATTAATTTGATATAACTGAGAGTCCATGGAATGGACCATGGGAGGCCTTTTCTGTTATGATGTGAGGATGTGTGTTTGTTCACTATGGTTAGGATGTACCTTATTCAGGTCTTGACTCACTATCAGGCAGCTTCTTTGTTTGCTGTGTTGGTTCTTGGCCCTCTTGTGTCACTCTAGGAGTCACTGGGAGGAACCGTGAGAAGAAAGGCACATTTTTTGCCTTCACAAAGGTGGCATGGTGGTTAGCACTGCTGTCTCACAGCACCAGAGATGCGGGTTCGACTCCCAGCTTTGGTACCATGCGGAGTTCGCACGTTCTCCCTGTGTCTGCGTGGGTTTCCCTTGGGTGCTCTGATTCCCTCCCACAGTCCAAAAATCTGCGAGTTAGGTTGATTGACCATGATAAATTGCTCCTTAGTGTCCCTCAGGGATGTGTAGGTTAGAGCAACTAGCAGGGTAGATATGTGGCATGACAGGGATTGGGCCTGGGTGGGATTGTTGTTAGTGCAGACTTGATGTGCCAAATGGTCTCTTTCTGCACTGTAGGGAATTCTGTGATCTATGGCCTATGGCAGAGGGCTGGAAGAAGTAGGAATGGGGGACTGAAGCTGTTTAATCGTTGCTGTCGGTGGGGTGAGGGCTAAGCTAGTATCGGGATTTTGACAGTATCAGGAAGGATATCATTTAACACAATTATTTAACGTAATTAAAAATCTCTCACTTTTTTCAGCAGAAATATTTGCAGTGCCTGTTGCTTCCATATGTTGTGGTGGGAATTTTCCAATATTTATATCTCAGTCATCATCATAAAAACACATTATCTTGTCATATCACACTGCT